>CAKXYN010000056.1:10420000-11060000 GCA_935064755.1 Tragelaphus eurycerus
AAGGCAACCCCTTTTGAATGAGTATGAATTGTTAGTGTGAATGGCTGCAAATTACTAGCTGTGTTACCCTGGGAAAGACATTTGATTTTTCCAGACATTTGTTTCAGCAGGTTCTTACAATGATGAAATGAGATAAAGTTTGTGAGGTGCCTGGCATGTGACTGTCATTCAGCTTGTGGCAGCAGCTATCATTTCCAAGACTTGGCTGTGAGTGTGTGCTGGTACCCTCTTCACAAGGAAGAGTTGCATCCTTATTCTTGTCACAACCAAATTCCCCTGTTGAGAAACAAAGCCTAATAACTCTAGCCATAATCATTATAGCAGACGACAGCGGGGCTCAAAACCCGTCATCACCACCTGCTATTTACAAGCCTAACATAAATAGTTATATTTAATCACATGAAAGGAACTTAGAGATAATTTAAGGCACTGCTTCAATTTCCTCATTTGCCAGGTGACAAAAACAAAGGCAGAGAAAGTGAGAGTGAGACAGAAAGGGAGAGAGAAATATTCCTCTATAGTCACATAGTGAAATATTAAGAGAGCATGAAATGCAGTTTATATTTGTGTTATTGTTTTGATTTTGAGCTTGAAAGAATTTGATGCTTTTAATTGAAACTTTGAGCATTGTAGATATTACTTCAAACAACGTTAAGTAATAAATGTGTTCCTGATTGATTTGGCAATGAAATACCAATTTTCCAGTCTGAACTAAAATGTAAAAATAAAAACTACATTGCTCAAACCACCCCCCACCATTCTCCACCATGTCTTTGAAGGGAATAGATTGTATTAGAAACATCTTGCACGAAGAGGCAACAAAAGCTGTATTTAATGTTTTGAAGTGTAGGGTTTGCGTTGCTGTCTTTCTGGGGGATCCTGGGGTGCATGTGCTGGAACTTTCCATACAGAGATGTGAAGATGAAATGACCAGTGCATGGTGCCTCCCCAGGGCTCACTGAATAGTGGCTTTGATTCTCCTCCTTTTCATGCCCACATACTCTGCCCGATGCCCCATTACCGGCCAGAAAAGACACATAGACTCAATACTTCCACTCGGCACGTTTTGGGGCCACATCAGTGTATTTTATTTTGTAAAGAACTGGAAACTAGCTCAGGACTTGTCACCACGAGCATACTCTGTAAATTTTTGAATTTAAGTTACTGATATTGTGCTGCATTCAGTGGTAAGATTTTAACATTGTGCTCGGAGCACACATTCTTATACACATTTGTTTTTGCCGTGTTTATATTCACCATACGTTAAACAGGACTGAAGACCACTCAAACCAAGAATATAAATATTATTCCAAAGAAACTTAAACTGTAGTTGTTGTTTAAAGCCCAGAAATTCAGGGGCTAACTGCTTCCTTGAATTCTGAGGACTGGTGTATTCTTTAGTCTTCTCTCAGGTGGCAGTGCATGCAATGAATGATGGTTCAAAAGAGGAAATCATGGTCTGAAATCAGTGGAGTCAGGTCAACTGTGAGACAGTCAAAGATCTCTGGGTCTCCTCTGGTACAATGAAGGTGAGTGCCCTCCAGATCTCTAAGGTCTTTAGATAGGCAGAGAGTTCTCTGATGGCTTGTTTTCAATGCTGTCCTTGTTTTCTTCTAGATAACAGAAACTTCAGGACCAGCCTCACCTTGACCATGATGTATACCTGTGCAGTCTCCACCACTGAGTAATGAGGACACATTTTTGTCGATGGGGCTTCTTCGAGTCCAGAGGCACCCTTCCCAGTGAAGCCAGGGGGTAGCATGCTGATGGGTAACACATGTTCTGTGGATGGCTGCTGGCAGGGATGGAGAAGGCAATGGCACCCCACTCCAGTACTCTTGCCTGGAAAATCCCATGGATGGAAGAGCCTGGTAGGCTGCAGTCTATGGAGTCGCTGAGGGTCGGATACGACTGAGCGTCTTCACTTTCACTTTTCACTTGCATGCATTGGAGAAGGAAATGGCAACCCACTTCAGTGTTCTTGCCTGGAGAATCCCAGGGACAGGGGAGCCTGGTGGGCTGCCATCCGTGGGGTCACACAGAGTCGGACACGACTGAAGTGACTTAGCAACAGCAGCAGCTGGCAGGGACAGCTGATGACTGGGGACCAGGTGCCACATCTGATATTGTGACGGCCCACTGTCGTTTAGTTGCTAAGCTGTGTCTGACTCTTCTGCGATCCTATGGACTATAGCCTACCAGGCTCCTCTGTCCAGGGCATTTCCCAGGCAAGAAAACTAGAGTGGGTTGCCATTTCCTTCTCCAGGGGATCTTTCTGACCCAGGATCGAACCCACATCTTCTGCATTGGCAGGCAGATGCTTTAGCACTGAGCCACCACGGAAGCCTGTGACACTCCATGAACTCCCTCAAAAAACAGATGCAACCACCAAACTGGCTGATTTACCCTGAATTGACCAAAACTAAGTTTTTCCTGCCTCAGAATTGAAATGAACTACATGTAGATTAAGTTTGACTAAAGGAAAGTTGCATTTCTGTGCTCCTGAACTTGTGAACTGAATTTGTACTAGATACATACACGTAGATAGGTATAACCTTATTTTTTTATGTTTTTTAAAATGATTTATCCTCAATATAAAAATGTTGCTTGCCTTCACTGTCATCACCTGTCTCTTGAAAAAAAAATTACTTTACACTTATATAGAACTTTATTAGTTAAAAGATATTTTTAAGTAATAAAGAAGTTACTCATTAGTAATAAATTTACTCAGGTCTCATGACAACTTTGTTAGACAGAAATCTAGGCCCATATTACAGATGAGAAAATCGAGGCTTATGAAGCAATGTAAAATGCCCTGGGATCACCAAGTATGAATGGGCACAGTCAGAAATTGAATCCCAGTCTTCCAACTCCAGGGCATCTTTCTTTTGTTTTTAATTTTTCTTTCCTTGGGCTGAGTTGTGTTGTTTATTATAGCTTTTGTGTGTGTTTGTGTGTGAAATAGCCTCGTGTCTGTTTTGCAGGCAGATTATTTCTGCCTTAGTAAATATAAGAAAATAGATAAGAGCCTTGAGGTCAATGGAAAGAACCAAACATCATCCCAAACATCATCATCTTTGCACTGAAATGCCCCAAAATCTGAAGTTCTTTTCTCCTCTCAAATGACTGATACATAACAATTCTATAAGATTTAGTTTCATATTATCCCACTGCACTTTTTACTCATTTACTGCAGACATTTTGCCCATTTCTCCCCCTCAAGAGCCCATTTACTAAGGGATATTAGGTAACAAGAGAATTGATGAGAAGTTGAAAGGCCATTTCTGGGTCAATGAACAGAGATCAGGAGATACCATTTTTTTCTAGTTAGGAATTTTAAACTCACTCATGTCCCCAGTCCAAGTGGAAAAGTCTCATGTTTATATGTGAGCCAGACAACATTTCATTCATTCATTTATTTCTTCACATATAAGGTATAATGCTTTTATTGAACACTTAGTTTTGCTAGGCACCATTCTGATGTAGGGCATTTAAAGGTGAATAGAGCGGTAACCCTGTCTTTACAGAGTTAATATTTAGTGACCAAAAAAAAAAAAAAAAAAAATCAAACTATAATTGCATTATAGATGCAGTAATGGAAGTTGACTATCTGCACCAGGGATCTGAATTTGAATTTATGTTAACTATTTTCATCATTTTTGTGATCATAAGCAGCCTCAGTTGCATGAACAGAGAGTTAGTATTGACCTGAACAGATGGAAGGGTCTTCATCAAGAAGATATAGCTGAACCAGGCCTTTCGAATTTTTCATTTGAGAGACAGCATATTGATGGACTTGCCTTTTCTGGGGGCAAATGTCAAGTGGTGACCCAATGCTACTTTCTCCAGAGATTTTGTTTATGTGTTTAGTTAAGACTGGCTTCCTGCTTTTGGAAGCAATGGATGTGAAATATGGAAGGAATGATCAAGACACTTGCAATGGAATTTCAACTGACCATTGAAACATTTACACAGTGAAATGCTAAAGAGCAAACATGTTTTAACCTCGGGACCCTTAATATCAGGGACATAGACTGGCTGGATTTCCCTGGTGGCACAGATGGTAAGGAATCTGCCTGTAATGAAGGAGACCTGGGTTTGATCCCTGGGTTGGAAAGAGGTCCTGGAGAAAAAAAAATGGCTACCCACTCCAGTATTCTTGCCCAGAGAATCCCACGGACAGAGGAGCCTGGCAGGCTACAGTCCATGGGGTTGAAAACAGTTGGACAGTCACTGAAATGACTAACACTTTCAGACTGGCTGGGTAAAGCTTCTCAAAAAGCCAGTGCAGTCTTCTCCTTAAGAATAATCAAAATTTTCTGGTTGGTATTAAGTCGAGGATGATATCTTTCACATCAGGGAACAATAAGAAGCTACAATCAGGTAAAAATAAGTAGAGAGAACGTGTCTGGACATTGCCCATATCCTTTTTACATCAGAGGATACTGTCTTCTGAATGCTTACCATGAGTCAAGTGCATGTACATAGACCCTGGTCTGTCTGTGATCATCATCTACAGGCTTAGCCCTAAAGATTTGCCACTTTCACACACCTGAAGAACAGTGGTGTTTGTTACCTGGTCACAATCACTCATAATCAAGCAAAAGCCTAATGCCTAACATTTATGCAACATCAATGTTACTCCAACTCTATGGCACACCTAGTGTGCATCAGTGGAGCAGCCTGACAACTGAGACCACTGGCCATGCTTTTTAGTTGTCATCATAGACTCTTGGCCTTATTATTCTCACAGATAGGACTAAAAATAGATAAGCCTTCAGTCATCCCAAATTCCAGGTGCTGGACACACACCAGAGTTTAAATTGTGTGTAACCTAATTCCCATCAAAATCTTGGCTGAGAAAACGAAAATCTGCTAGCACCTAAGAAAGCTGCTTCTCTTTGCCCTTTTTTAGTCACTACTCTACCAAAGATAAAAACAATCTTGATTTGTATCACAATAAGATTTGCTTGTTATTGAAGTTTATATAAATGGAAACAAAAAACTTAGCTAAGAAAATGGTATTCATGAAAGAAGAGGCATAGTCTTCATCTAACCTTCTAGAATCCACAAACAAGAGTGTCAAAAATAGTACAATATCTTTGACAACTCAGTTCCATTTTCTCCTGTAGTGAAGGGGTTGAAAGACGGTAAACAACATTCCTCAGAAACCTTTGCTAGCAGCCAACTAGCACAGAGCTGGAGCATTCCACCAGAGCTCTGGTGTGCAAAGTTGGAAGGAGAAAGAAAAGCCTAAGCTCTGTTATTCCTTCTTGGGCAGTGGCAGAGACCTATGAATGTTAAGACATATGAAATATTATAGTGGCTCCCAGATATTTTGCTGTGAACTCTCCATCTTCATACTGGTGATACTGCCATAAATTCCCCATGATTCCTGCATTTTCCCGGATCCCTGAAAGCTAGAAGCAAACACAAGAATTAAAGCATTTATTGTGCCTTCTCCTTGGAGAGTTCTTTTCTCAGATTCCCACATAGTTCACAGGTTTACTTCTTTAGACTCAAATGTCATTCACCAGTGAGGTCTTCTCTGACCAGTCTTTATAAAAATGCACTCTTCACGTCACTCTGTATCCCACACCCCTCTTTATTCTTCACAGTCTATATTCAATTTCTATTTGCTTTATTATGTGTTTACTTATGCACTGATCTCTCAGAAGGTCAGCCCCAGGAGAACAGAGATTTGGTTTTCTTCACTTTTGTATCCTTAGCACCTAGAACAGTGCATAGAGCATTAAAGTTGCTCAATAAATATTGGTTGAACAAATGTATAAATGTTAAGTACATGAATATATAACAAAGGAGTTAATAACAATAGTCACAATAATGATGATAGTTGCCTTATTCTGTTTGGACATCTATAACAAAATACCAGAGGTAGCTTGTAAAACTGGGTGTCTTATAAAAACAGAAATTTATTTCACAGTTCTGGAGGCTGAAAAGGCCAAGATCAAGGTGTCAGTACTGTTGCTTTCTGGTGAGGGTCCTCTTCCTGGTTCACAGCTGGTTTTTCTCGCTGTGTCCTCAGATGGTAGAAATAGTCTAGCGGTCTCACTAGAGCCTCTTTTATGAGGCAGTAATCCCATTCATGAGGCTTAAGCACCTCCCAAAGGCCTAACCTACCAACATCACTACATAGGGCATTAGGATTCCAATACATGAATTGTGGGGTGACATTCAGATCATTGCATTCTCTTGTGACCCTCACAAGAATCATCCTTAACAGTTCATTCATGACAATGTGTAATAGAGTAGTTAATAACAGCAACAACAACCAACCTCTGTGAGCAGTGCTATATGCCAGCACAGTGCTAAGTACCGAAAGAAAAAGTGAAAGTGTCACTCACTCAGTCATGACCGACTCTCTCTGTGACCAGAGCAGGTAGTCATTCCCTTCTCGGGATGTCCCCAACCCAGTGATCAAACTCAGGTCCCCCACATTGCAGGCAGATCCTTTACCATCTGAGTCACCAGGGAAGCTCCCAAAAGGGGATGCTGTGGCTGCATCGGCTGGGAAATAAAGCCGGCTCTCCTGTGCTAAGTATTGACATCCGTCAAATCCTCCCAGTAACTCTATGGTACAGGAGGCAACGTGCATGATCTCTCAGCATCCAATTCTCCTTGAGGCAGTGTTTGGTCCAAGGATAGACGTGACAGCACCAAGGGGGAAGCCCAGAATCTTTGTTTGATGCTGAAAGACAGACTTCTTTCTTCTGGATAAGAAGTAGGGGACTTGCAGTGAAGATATTGCAGTAGTCATTCTATTACTACAAGCAGAGTGAGCTTAATACTTGAAGCCAATAGGATGGAAGACAAAGGAGCAAGAATGTGGGCCCGTGGTGACATCACTGAGCTGCTGGGACAAACTTTACCTGAAGCTCACCCTACTTCTTTCAGTTTAAACCAAAATATTCTCTCGATTATTTAATCCAACTTAAGGGTTTTTGTTGTTGTTCTTTGCAACTGAAATCACCTTAACTGATCCAAGTAGATATTACCAAGTAGCTGTATGATCTTAAAGCAAGTTACGGAATGTCTCTTTCCTTCTGTTCTCTCATTTATAGAGCGAGAATAATAATAGAACTTAGCTCTGAATTTGTTGTGGGAAAAGAGAGACACTGTAGATAAAGACACAGCACAGTGCCAGATGCTTAGCAAGATATATGTGTCTTAATATTACTTCAAGAAGCTCACAATAAAAGGCAGAATAGAGGACTGTAATTGTTTTAGGTCGGATGTGAGCATATTTGCTCCCATGGCAACTTTTAGAAGCCTTTGTTACCACACACATGTACTTTGATATTTATTTATTCGTCAACCTCTCAAACTCTACTGTGTGAGCTTCTAGAATCTAGAAGGCAAGATGGCAGTTTATCATTCTTTAAACCTGTCCCAGTGTCCAGCTTTGTGCTGGTCATATGGCAGGTGTTTCATGGAAGCATAATGAACTACAGAACCAAGTTATGAGGAGGAGCCTAAAGAAGGAGGGAGATAGGGAGCCAGGGTTAGAAAAGGTATACCTGATGGAGTAGGTTTCAGGAGGGGCTGGGAGAGGTGGGGGCCAGAGCACAGGTGGAGGGATTAGCCTTGGCTAGGAAGAAGGTTAATAATGAGAGGGATCTGGTTTCTGTCCCCAAATGACATCATTACATTTCTTTGAGGGCTATGCACACAGCAAGGCACTAAATATTTCCCAGTGGTTATTACTGAGGTAAGGCCTGGGAAAAACATTTGGAACAAAAAGAAATAGTGAACTTTCCTCCAAGAGGGCCAGGACCAGTATCTGTGTTTATGTTATAGATAAAACTAAATATGAATTTTTAAAGAAAGAAGTATAATTTTTCACACCATATTAATCTTCACTATACAATTTTGTGAGAATGAAACAGCTCCAACTGAGGAGAGAAATGAGTTGCTAAAGGTCTCAAGTGATATAACTGATAACTGTAGTAGATACCTTGACACTATCTAGTTGTATTTTTAGAAGTATTTTATTTTTTCTTCATCAAAAGTTATGTTAGAGTTAACAAAGCATGTATTGTTACTTAAACATGGATTAGCCAGGGATTAAAAAATTTGGAGTAGATCAAATTCAACAATACAATTGTTGATGCATTAAGAAGCAGCAATAATGTATCAGGTTCAGAGGTTGCTATGGGGACATAGAAATAAATAAGTCCTGACCTTTATCTTCACAGAAATTACATTTTTATTACCCTAAACTCAACTAATTAGAACTTGCTTGCAGTCAGCTTTAAGGAGACAGAAGGCAAATAAGATGTCATCTTGAGGATTCTGCATTTGCACAGCATTAGGGCATCTCCTGGAGGTAGTCCACATTGAACCCAGTTTTCCACACAGCAGCTGACGTTTTTCATTTCTATAATGGCCCGGGGCTCCCCTATAATCCTCTCAGGATGCACTGGTGGGCACAACTCCCCATCCCACTTTGGAGGTTTGAAATGTGTGTATAAATAACAGAAACACACGAAACAGTGGAAACACCTGTATGTCTCCTCTAGGAGCCACGTGTGTGGAGTGGCCCAGGAGTTATCTCAGCACCCCTGCTTCTATGCACTGGAGGATCTGTTTCTGATTTGGACTGTGGACAGGAAGTAACTTGTATTGTCAGAAGGAATTTACATGTTCTTTTCCAATTCTTCCCATGACTGCTCTCTTCTTCCTCTCTGCCCCCTCAATTCCCAATAGAGAACAGAAAGCTGCAGCATGATGCATGGCCAGCATTTTGCAGAACAGGATGAAAGGAAAGGAAGCAAGACTTACTAGACCGTGTATTAGTGGATAAAGACTAAATAGAAATCAAAGATGTACTTTAAGCACAAACTTTTAGGCAAATGCATCAGCAAAGATCAAGACTCAGTGGAAAGATTCTGGAAGAAACAGCAGACATCACAGCACCAGTGATACAGAATTCCTGAAGGCAGACAAAGACTGTCCCAGATAAGGGGTTGGTGGTCACCAACAATTTCCTAATAATTAAAGAGAACATTTGTTCAATACTGACAATGTGACTAAATTAGTGCCCTACATATTCAATCCATACTTACTCTAACTTGAACCAATACAACCCTTTGAGATCACTATTGTTATTATCTTAATTGTATTGATAAAGACAGTGTTTGTGCACGGTAGCTAAGTCGTGTCCAACTCCTTGTGACCCCCTGCCATACTGTAGCCTGCCAGGCTCCTCTGTCCATGGGATTTTCCAGCCAAGAATACTGGAGTGGATTGCCATTTCCTCCTAAAGGGAATATTCCCAACCCAGAGATAGAACCTATGTCTCTTGAGTCTCCTGCATTAAAGTAACTGCCCACGATTCCACAGCCAGAACTCAAACGCATGTCTGTTTAACTCAGACATTAAACATTAATGTCTGTTTAACTTAATGACCACTAAGCCTCACTACTTCCTTAGCAGGGAGGAACAAGAAGCTGATAGCAGAATCCACCATCAATTCTTTACGATTTGTTGTGTGTAACTATTTATAGTACAGTATATACAGTTGTGGAGAAGGCAATGGCACCCCACTCCAGTACTCCTGCCTGGAAAATCCCATAGACGGAGGAGCCTGGTAGGCTGTGGTCCTTGGGGTCACTACCAGTCGGATATGACTGAGTGACTTCACTTTCACTTTTCACTTCCATGCATTGGAGAAGGCAATGGCAACCCACTCCAGTGTTTTGCTTGGAGAATCCCAGGGATGGGGGAGCCTGGTAGGGTGCCATCTATGGGGTCGCACAGAGTTGGACATGACTGAAGCAACTTAGCAGCAGCAGCAGCAGCATATACAGTTGGGAGTCACGCAATATGGTTTGTATTACATACAGTGCATTCACTTACTAATAAAAAAGCCCTTTGTCTTTTCATAAAGTATAACTGCAAAACAATATCTGCAACACTCTTTGAGATAAAAGACAAAAATTTCAACAAATAACTGGAAACGGTAAAAATCAGGACATCGCATATTTGCAAGAGTATCAACTAGAAATGCTAGAACTTAAAAATGCAATAAGAAAATTAAGGATCCCAAAGGTACGATTTAGCATCAATGAAAGGATGGAAGATAAGGGAGAAACATGCTTAAATATATGTTTAGTATGCATTTAATTGGAGTCCTAGAAAAGAAGAGAGTAAGAAAAGGCAGGGGCTGTCAGTTATTTCATTGTTGCTGAGATACATTTTTTTTTCCACATTTTATATTTTTTGAAATCAGCATGTGTTTTACTTTTATTGGAGCTGGACAGTGGTTATCAATTATCATTGCCTGTGCATGTGAGTATCAAGTGAAAACATCAGACTTTCAGAACAGGGTTCGGTGGCTTGGAAGAAAATTTCAAAGACAATAGTGGAGCACACTTAGCATCTACTAGGAAACAAAATATTTATGGAGGGGGGGCGGTGAAGGAGATGGATCAGACATGTTTAACAACATTTCCAAGGACAAGTCAGTAGGATGTTGTTTCTACATAATTTCAAAGCCAGTCACTGACAGCTTTTATTTCCTTTATGGAATCTTTGAGGACATGCTATATACAGAATATTCATTGGAAGGACTGATGTGAAGCTGAAGCTCCAATACTTTGGCTACCTGATGTGAAGAGCCAACTCATTGGAAAAGACCCTAATGCTGGGAAAGATTGAAGGCAGGGGGCAAAGGGGACAACAGAGGATGAAATGGTTGGACAGAATCATCGACTCAATGGACATGAGTTTGAGCTAACTCTGGCAGATAGTGAAGGACAGGGAAGCCTGGTGTGCTGCAGTCCACGGGGTTACAAAGAGCTGGACACAGCTGAGCGACTAAAGAACAACGACGTACATAGACAGCCAAAAACTAATTCAAAGACTTGGATTCTTCATGGCAAGAAGTTTTAGGAACTTCTTTTTAGCTGTGTAGGTAATTTCTTTTGCTTTTATTTTCCCTATTGGGTAGTATGATGGTTAGTTATGTTTTAACTTGGCTAAACAACAATGTTCAGATATAGGTCAGACATTATTCTGGATGTTTCTGTCAGCTGTTTTTGGACAAGATTTACATTTAAATTGGTGGACTAGGAGTAAAAGAGATTGCCCTCCACAGTGAGGGTAGGCAACCCATTGAAGGTTTGAATAGAACAAAAAGGCTGACCTCCCTTAAGCAAGAAGGAATTCAACAGACCGCTTTAGGATTCTAACTGTAACTCTCCAGAGTGTGCACCTTGCCAGGCTTCCCCAGCAGATTTTGGACTCAGGAAGCCTCCACTAACACATAAGCAAATTCCTAAACTAAATCTCTGTCTATAAATATTCACAGCCTGTTGTTTCTGTTTCTCTGGAGAACCCTGACTAATACAGGTATGAACACTGATATATAACACAATTTTGTCTACAAAAAAGAACTTCTACAACAAGCATGAGATACAAAATTTAAATGAGAAGGGTATATGTCAGAGTTTAGTTGAGCATGGGTTTATTTTTCCTATTCTTGGTTACATAAGTTATAACTGATGGTGTCATGAATACGAAGAAATACAATAGTTAAAGAGAACATTTTTAAAAAAATCGTCCTTGAAAATTTTCCTCACTAACAAAATGCACAGATTCAAGCTGTCCAAGCACTTGCATGTACGACTGAAAAATAAAAAGGAAAAGGAAAAAACTACACTCACATACAAGAAATTTGTAGAAAGCTAAAGTTAAAGAGAAAAACTTAACAGCATCCAGAAAAAAAGATTATTTTTAAAAGGAGGTTCAAAAAGGAGGGGATGTATGTATACCTAAGGCTGATTCATGTTGAGATTTGACAGAAAACAACAGAATTCTGTAAAGCAATCATCCTTCAATTAAACAATAAATTTAAAAAAAAGAGTAGCAGTAGGATTGACATTGACTTTTTATGAACTAAAGTTGAAACCAACTAGACCAAGTCATTAATGTACATAAAGTAAACACTTAGCAACCCAGAATTCCATAACTAGTTAATACTCATCAAGAATAAAGTGCAATGGGCAAAGTTGATCAAGAGGTAAAAGCTTCCAGTTATAAGATTAAAAAGTCCTAGAGCGATGTTATGTATAGTATCTGGAGAAGGAAATGGCAATCTACTCCAATATTCTTGCCTGAAGAATGGGTGGAGGAGCCTGGCAGGCTACCGGGGTCGCAAAGAGTTGGAAATGACTGAGCTACACAGTGTATAGTATGGTAACTATAGTTAACAACGGTGTGTGTGTGTGTGCGTGTGCGTGCGCACTCAGTTGTGTCTGACTCTGCAACTCCATGGACTGTGGCCTCCCAGGCTTCCCTGTCCATGGAGTTTTCCTGGCCAAAATACTGGAGTCAGTTGCCATTTCCTACTCCAGGGGAATTTTCCTGGGAAGCAAACCTGTTCTCTTCTGTCTCCTGCACCGGCAGGAGGATTCTTTACCACTGTCACCTGGGAAGCCCATAGTCAACAATATTGTAATGCATATTTGAAAATTGCTAAGACAGTAGATCTTAAAAGTACTCATCATGAGAAAAAAAATAACTGTGTGATGATGGATGTTATGCAAATATATATATATATATATATATATATACACATACATATATTTTATTATATAAATAAAACCATTATGCTGTACGTCTAAAGTACTAAAATGTTATATGTTAATTATATCTCCATTTAATTTAAAAAAGAATAAAAGTGAAATAAGATGGTCCCAAGTAAACAAAAACTCATAGAATTCACAAAAGGAACTGGACTAAAGAGGAGTTCTCAGGTCAAAAGAAGAGTCTGACAAAGGATGAAAATCAACCAAAATGTAAAATGATGTGAGTACATTCAAGTAAACATTGTATACAATATAATTTTGTTTGCAAGTTAACATACAGGACAAATTCATACATAAAACAAAAGCATGTAAGTAAAGTGAGGGTAAAAAGAGGTTGTGGTGATCTTTGTTTTGTCTAAGAGGTGAAAAAACCAAGTCGTTAGACTTTAGTAAGTCTGTGATGCATGCTGTAATTTTTGGTGTCATCACTAATAGTAAAATAATCCATATTTTCAAACTAAGAGAGGAAAATGTAATAAATACAGTCTAATAGAAGGCAACCAGGAGGGAAAAAGGAAGTATAGAACAAGCAAGACAAAGATAAGGCAATATTAGATTGATCGATATGAAATTCTTGGTTTGTAGGAAAAAGTGTTCAAATGTTGGTGATTTCATATAACTCAACCTATATGACATATTTGTGAAAGTTGCTAAGTCATGCCTGACTCTTTGCGGCCAGATACTGGAGTGAGTAGCTGTTCCCTTCTCCAGGGGACCTTCCCAAACCAGGGATTGAACCCGAGTCTCCCACATTGCAGAGGATTCTTTGCCAGCTGAGCCACAAGGGAAGCCTGCGAATATTGGAGTGGGTAGTCTATCCCTTCTTTAGGGGATCTTCCCAACCCAGGAATTAAACCACGGTCTCCTACATTGCAGGAGGATTCTTTACCAACTGAGTTAGCAGGGAAGTCTAAAGCAGCGTAACTCTAATGCCGTGACTGAACAGTACGCCAACCAAGAACTTCCAGATGTTCAAGCTGGAATTAGAAATGGCAGAGGAACCAGAGATCAAATTGCCCACATCCATTGGATCATAGAAAAAGCATGAGGGTTCCAGAAAAACATCTACTTTTGCTTTATTGACTATGCCAAAGCCTTTGACTGTGTGGGTCACAACTAACTGGAAAATTCTTCAAGAGATGGGAATACCAGACCACCTGACCTGCCTCCTGAGAAATCTGTTTGCAGGTTAAGAAGCAACAGTTAGGACTGGACATGGAACAACAGACTGGTTCCAAATTGGGAGGAGTACGTCAAGGCTGTATATTGTCACCCTGCTTATTTAACTTATATGCAGAGTACATCATGCAAAATGCTGGGCTGGATGAAGGACAAGCTGGAATAAAGATTGTTTCTGGGAGAAATATCAATAACCTCAGATATGCAGATGACACAACTTCGCTTTTCTCTTAGGCAAAAAGCGAAGAAGAACTAAAGAGCTTCTTGATGAAGGTGAAAGAGGAGAGTGAAAAGGTTTGCTTAAAACTCAACAATCAAAAAACTAAGATCATTGTATCCAGTCCCATCACTTCATGGGAAATAGATGGGGAAACAATGCAAACAGTGACAGACTTTATCTTCTTGGGCTCCAAAATCACTGCAGATGGTGATTGCAGCCATGTAATGAAAAGATGCTTACTCCTTGGAAGAAAAGGTATGCCCAACCTAGAGAGCATATTAAAAAGCAGAGATATTATTTTGCCAACGAAGATCTGTTTAGTCAAAGCTATGGTTTTTCCAGTGGTCATGTATGGATTGAGAACTGGACTGTAAAGCAAGCTGAGAGCTAAAGAATTGATGCTTTCGAACTGTGGTGTTGGAGAAGATTCTTGAGAGTCCCTTGGACTGCAAGGACATCCAGCCAGTCCATCCTAAAGGAAATCAGTCCTGAATATTCATTGGAAGATCTGATGCTGAAGCTGAAACTCCACTATTTGGCCACCTGATGCGAAGAGCTGACTCATTGGAAAAGACTCTGATGCTGGGAAAGATTGAAGACAGGAGAAGGGGACGACAGAGGATGAGATGGTTGGATGGCCTCATTGACTCGATGGATATGAGTATGAGCAAGCTCTGGGAGTTAGTGATAGACAGGGAAGCCTGGTGTGCTGCAGTCCATGGGGTGGCAGAGAGTCGGACATGACTGAGCAACTGAACTATGACTGTACTATATGACACATTTATACTCAAATATATAGGAAAAAGGGTTTCCTAGGTGGCTCAGTGGTAAAGAATCCACCTGTCAAGCAGGAGACATGGGTTCATTCCCTGGGGACATGGGTTTGAGTAAACTCTGGGAGTTGGTGATAGACAGGGAGGCCTGGTGTGGTGCAGTCCACGGGGTCACAAAGAGTTGGACACAACTGAATGACTGGACTGAACGGAACTGATCAATTTATTGATCATTTATCTTATGTTTACTATTATTATTTTATTTGAAAATAACTGTTACCAAATGGTTAGCATTACAGTCCCCTTTAAATAACTAGAAAGTTTTAAATAACTAGAAAGCAACCAAGCAGCTACATTTAAACAAATCTCACTATAGTACCTTCTTTATGGTGGCTTTCTTGTCTCCTTCAAAGAGGATTGAGAGCTTTTTGATCATTTCGTATTTTGATTTTACATTTATTTCCTCTCTGGTCTGAATTCCTCTAAAGCCGCAGTTTTATTCACATGGCAGTGTTGATGTAAGACATTTATTCACGTATTAATGTCACATTTAGCGATTACTTGCCGGGGGTCACATTCTGTTAAGGGCTAAGAACAAAACTGTAAATAAGCCATACAGCCCAGTTGGAGCATTTTTGGGAAAGCTTTTGTCTTTTTGAAAAAGAGATAGAGATATATCTGGGTAAAACCTTCCACTTTTTTTTTCTTCTTGCCTTAAATGTAGACAGTGACAAGAAAGACCAAGAGGATTGCAGAGAAAACTTTACTGAGTATTGCTGAGCTACTGAACAAACACCGGCAATTAGTTATCTCGATTTCTAATATGTGAAAAAGTCAGCTCTCACTTCTTAAACTATTATAGTTGAGTATTCTTTTCCTTGCAACTGAAGGCATTTTTGACTCATACAACATATGCAATCAATCAGGAAATGGATTGATGTTTCCCAGTCATGTTATTAAGTACTTGTAATAACAGTTAATGATAATGCACAAGATTTTACATTAAGTATAAGTGGTAAAATAGGAGCAAAAGATGCAGCCTTATTGCTTGCAAAAAGAGAACTGAAACCAATGGTCCAGAGTTTCAGATTTGGTCAAATGGTCAGATTTGGATTCTACATAAATTAGAACTTTCTAATACAGTGTACCATTAATGGAGTGTGCTATCTTGCAAAAAGATTAATTTCCGATCCATTAAACTTTTCAGGAAGAGGTAATAATACCAGAGAAAGAATTCCAGAACTGCGTGGAAGGACAGATGAGAAACTACTAATATTCCTTCTTACTCCAAGGTTCTAAGAGCAATCTTCAACAATGAGTGTCAAAAGGAAAAAAGCTTAAAATCACAAATTTAAAAAATGGTTAAATTCCAAATTCAAATAACCAGAACATTCCATTTCCTCAATTCTGGTTGAAATTATACTGGACAGTTAGAGGTCATTAGAGTTTCATCTGATTCCTACTCATAAAAATGAAACATTTAATTTACACCTACAAATGTAATTTTTTCTTTCTTCTATGAGTCAATAGACATCGAAAAATGAGACTATAGTACAGAACCTAGACTTCTAAGCATATTGAAGAGGTAAACTTACACAGGGTTAATTGTTGCTGTGTTAGTCACTTAGTCGTGTCTGACCTTTTGCAACTGCATGGACTGTAGCCCTGCAGGCTCCTCTGTCCGTGGGATTCTCCAGGCAAGAATACTGGAGTAGGTAGCCATTCTCTTCTCCAGGGGATCTTCCTGACCCAGGGATTGAACCCAGGTCTCCTGCATTGCAGGCAGATTCTTTGCCATCTGAGCCACCAGGGAAGCCCACACAGGATTAATAAAAGCTGTCTAATAGATGTGTAGCATGAGTTTTAATTCAGCAAAAGAATTCTTTACTTTTAGCTAAAAATACTCTATAAACAATTACAGTTATAACTCAAGGTGATTATTTAATAATCTTAACATTACAGGAAAGTTCAATATGTTAAGATGTGATTTTTTAAAAAACTTAAACCAAAGTTATTATTAAACAATTCAATGTTTAGGGCTAAAATGAGAGCCTTGCTAAGAATGATATAGTCACATGTCCCACTGCCCACACAGAGGGGAGAAATGGCATACACCTCTCAAATTGTACGACTCACTCACTACCTGAGAGATATATAACATATGACCCAGGCCCCTCTGGAGAAGTCAGAATATATTTTAAGACAGTTATAAGAAATAAATAACTTTAAATAAAATTGTTGGAGAAAAACAAAATTCACCGTGCAATTTGTACAGCATTGGATGTGTGTTCCTGTGTTCCTCTAAATGAAGCAGCTTGCTTTCCTCTGGGAAATGCCAAACACGAACCATGGTAGGGCCTCCCACTGAATTTCTTGAACAGGGGGAACAAAAGCAATATGATCTTGGATTTCACAGAGCTTATAGTCTGGTTGCCATGAAAATCGCATGACTAAAGTGTGATGGAATATTAAATGCTGATTTATTCTTTTTAAGTGAAGTAACTTCTTTTTTGTTTTTCACACTCTAAATAGAAACTGCTCATTCTCAAGAAAGGCTTTCAAATAACACAATGGGTTCTGCCCAACATTTAGTGCTATACAAACCTATTTGACTACCGGCTCTGATTTAAGTTAAATAAATATAAATGACTCTTCTGAACCTTATGTGTATAGATTAATCTTACAATACCAAATCTAAGGTTTCAAAGTCTAATTGCCACATTAATATTTACAATGGGTATTTTTCTGCTCAGCTTTTTGTTTTCATCTACAGTGTATACAGTTCATGTCTGCATCAGTGATTTCTTTTCACTGAGTTTTCAACCAGTTGTGAATGCTTCTTAACATACACCCGGGGACAGGTTGATCGGTCCTTTCGCAAACAGACATGTTTGAATACAAAAGGTCCATTCCATTCCATGTCTGCTAATACTAAAACTGATCTCATCAATATAGTAGTCTGAAGAATTGGTTATTCAGGAATAGGTTTTCTCCTTTCCCCCAAAACTAGCATTTTTCTTTCTAAAGACACTTCTAATTGGAAAACATTCTAAGTCCAAACCACTTGCATTGTTGAGTCATGCTAAGTTGTGCAATATTATGCTCCATTCCATCTGGCATTAGACAATATGATAGGATCTAGAATCTTGAATTTTTATTCAAATATGTTTCAGACATAGATGTTTCAAGGTATCATGAAACTATCTATAAATCAGGATTTATCTTGCAAATGTGTTCTATAGCCTTTATGATGGTCACCAAAAAGTAAACAATCACAACATTTTTCATTGTACCAAATGTGGTTTTCCTATCCAAATGTTAAAAATTATTGCCATTCATTTGAAGAACTTGTTAAGCATCTAAAATTTTGTACCAGTAAGTATCTGGAATATGCCTTGAAGCAACTTCTGTTTACAGACAAAGTCTGTAAGATATCCAAATACCACTGTGATGTGTTTACAGTTTATAAAAGAATGAAATATCAAGTCCTTTTGAGTGCATATTTCTAAATGAGCATTAAATGAACTGGGAAAAAAACTAGAAAATTTTCATGTCTGGCGCATGCCAAGTGAATGATTGCATTCATCTTCCCTTTGCAGCTTGCTTTTGGTTGATGAGGGACTCTCTCTAATGGTCATTAAGGTCATTGCTGGGAATTAGTTTACTTTTGTAAATGGATTTCACCTGGAGATGTCATTTCTCTGCAATCAACTGTATCATCTTGGGACTATGAGCAATGATGCTGAACTACTGACAGATGGAGAATTTTGAAATGAGTTCCAACTAATTCTGACAGCCATCACTTCCCACCACCCTTAGTTAAAAATTAACTTTCAATAGTGGGAAAGAAAGATGATGAAACCTACCCAATACCTACAAAAGATGCTTAATATCACGAATTGTTATCCATCATTTCTTTTTTGGGGAGGGAGAATGAGTCGATCTACAGAGTTATTATGACTACTAAATAAAACCGAAAGTTCATTACACTATATCACCTATGAAATTAAACTTATGGTCAGTCATGAGGAAGCAATCTCCCAGGAAACATCATTGTTACAGGAATCAAAAACACTGTGTTGAGACGTCCCTGGTGGTTCAGTGGTTAAGAATCGATCTGTCAATGCAGGGGGCACAGGTTCAATCCCTGGCCTGGGAAGATTCCATACACCACGGGGGAACTAAGCTTGTGTGCCTCAACTTCTGAGCCCGTGCTCCACAAGTGAAGCCATTCCAACTAGAGAGCAGCCCCTGCTTGCCCCAGCTAGAGAAAGCCAATGTGCAGAACAAAGTGCCAGCACAGTAAAAAATAAACATTAAAAAAAAAAAAAAAAAAAAAGCATGGGTCAAAAAGAAGCACTAAAATTCACCTGCATAGCTTATCTAATTTAATTAATTCTTAGGGCTTGTCTTTTACAGTTTTCCCGAAATGAGGAATAGCAACAGTACATTTCTTCAATAGCCAAGATCATCCAAGTATTTAAAGTATTTCAGAGAATACTGTTGGCTGGCTGGGGCCACAAAGAGCTAACAGGCTTGATCACTGCTTCAAAACTGAAAAGGTAAACAAAAAAGCCTCTCTCATTACAAGCTCTGAAAGCGAGATAAGATCATGGATGTTGGGCCTCCAGTAGTGTAAGCACCCAATTGCTGGAATAAATTATGGTCTCGTGGGAAAGTCTCTGGGGGGCTCTATCCAATTAACAGCACAATAGGTAAGTTTGGCAGATGCATTAGCTTGCAGTTAAACACTGCTTTTGGAAAAATCCAGGTGAAAGATGACCAAAATACACAGTTCTATGTTACAAGAATTACTGATGGATCCTACTTTTCAGCATGTGTATCTCTTTTTGATACCATATATCCCTGCCGGCTTTGGTGCTTTTGTGCCAGTGATGGCCAGGCAGAGAAATGTAAGCTGTGTTCATGCTAATACTTGACTTTTTTTTTTTTTTTTTTTTAGCATATTAGGAAAAGATGTAAGGATGTTTATGAGGGAAAGTTGGAATTTTGAGATAGGTAAAGAATAGTAATGTAAAGATTGTACATTTCAGTCATGTACCAATGTGAAAAAAAGCACTGATCATTATAATAAAGGTGTGTTTGAAATGGGGATGGAAACTTGAGGATAAACGGAATTGAATAATGTAGTTATCATTCATCTGTACATAGGGAGTGATTTAATTCAGAAATTCAGGATCATGTTTGACATTTTGGTGTATATGTATATGAAAGGAAGAAAGAAGGAATAGAGTGATCATGAACAGATCATAGAGTTTAAGTGAGCACTCTGATACAATAAAAAAGAAACATCAATTTAATTATGTGAAGAACTTAAACCTGGCCATATCTTTGAGAAGACATATAGTACAAATAAGTATTACATGTTGGGAGTTTTGGGAAAAACTAATCCCTCACATCTCAACTGAGAAGCAGACATGAGATCTGGATTGGAGAGAGAACTCACAGGTTATAGAGCTTTTTACAACTTTTCTCCAAGTTCAGATATTGAAATTCTTATCCCGTCAACCCCATGAAGGAACATGGCTTACACAGTGCTCTCTGAATGCAAATGAGGAGTATGTAAAGATGGGGAAAATTTTTCTTCCTACACTCTTCTGCTATTTTTCTGCTTGTTTTATTCAAAATGCTTTCAGTTTTTGTAAATGACAGAAAAATCAATGAAAAGAGCTCAACACGCAAAACCTATATGTGAATGTGTGTAGTGATTTTATTTGCAATGGCCTCAAAATAGAAAAAACCAAAATGTCCTTCAAGAAGTGAACAGTTAAATTATGGTATATTCACATCATGGGATACCAAATAAGAAAAAGTAAAAATAAAAGAACTACTGGGATTTCCCTGGTGGTCTGGTGGCTAAGAATCTGAGCTCCCAATTTAGGGGGCCTTGGTTCTCCATCTTTACATATTCCTTCATTTGCCAATGTATTTTTTCAAATTTTTTTTTCAGATATATACCCAGAAGATGAATTGCTGGGTCATATAGTAGCTCTCTATTTTTTTAGAACTCTCCATACTGTTTTTGAAAGAGGAAAATAGTATGCACCAATTTATATATTTACCAACAGTGTTCAAGGGTTTCCTTCTCTCCATATTCTTGCCAATGTGTTATTTGTGTTCTTTTTTGCTGACAGTCATTCTGACAGGTGTGAGGTAATACCTCATTGTGATTTTCACTTGGATTTCTCTTTTCTTTAACATATAGCTGTCTAGTTCTCCCAGCACCACTTGTCAAAGAGACTGGGAAACCACTGAATTTTGGATCAGATGTCTACTTGAAACCAATCATTGTTAACAGGAAGTTGGGCTACAGGGTAGTCATGATGAGCTAAGGGAATGTGTGTGTGCAGAGATAATTCCATTAGGATCTCAGTGAAGGAGAGTGGTTTCCCAGAGAAGTGAGATGGCTTCATCAAACTCAGGTTAGTTGAACCAAGCGAAACAAATGTCTGCTGTATTATTAAAATGTCAGAATAACAACTCTGTGGACATGTAAAAATACTTGATAATCTAACTTGCAAAATATTTGAATAATTACATATAATAGTATAATGAAGAGAGGTCACAGGTTTAAATTATACAAATCTTGGGGAAGAAAAGTAAAGGCTAGTAAGAATGAAAAAAATTTAGTAATTAACTAAACACCTGCAAGGAATATGGTCCCAAAATGTGTGGCAAAATCAATTTCATCTACATGGCAATCCTAGTGAGGTTGATAAAGGAAAGTTAATTCACTTTGGTCTGTTAAGTAAGAGAATCAAATTTTATAGGTAAAATGAATAGCTGAAAGAGGTTAAATTGAAGTTTTGGGAGAAAAAGTAGAGGCCCTTAAATATTGACTCCAATATTTAAAATTACTTAGGCATTCAAACTTGGAAAATATCTTTTTTATAGGGCAAAACCCCCACTGTAGTTATCTATTAAGTCAGTGGTAGCTGAGAACTTTTTTTCTGAGTTGGGGACATTTTCGGTAGTGCTCTGAAATGCAAGACAGTAAAAAAAGTTGATGGCTGCTGGGAATCTGTTTTGTAAGTAGATTCTCTTCAAACTGTAGGGGCTAACTGGGGGCTCAATGGTTCAGCTGTCTTGAAATTGAATAGGGAAGTGGGATGAAGGTAGATTTATCTGGAGAAAACAAAGGAAGCAGGAAGAGTGGAGAACATACAGTCGGAGCAGTCAGGTGATGATCTTTCAGGCTTAGTTCAAATAGGTTAATATTTTTTATCTGACATGAAGAATTCAAGGGAGCAATGCACTTGCAGCATTCTCAGATAGCATTTGAACTGAATGAGGATTGGGGTGGGAGTTAACCTACATTAATAATTGTTATTTGGAAGAACAGGGGGGAATAATAATAAAAAAAGATACTGTGATTCTGAAACAGGCACATAAAGGGAGAATGGGAAGAAATGTGAGCAGAGGGTGGTGGTATTAGAAAGGATTCCTTATGTTTTCTATTTGAGAAGCGGCTTGCAGAGAATAAGAATATTCTGCAGGGATAAGAAATGAGGCTGAGGACAATATTTTTGTCCAAAGTCCTGATCATAGAACTGTTTTCCTCTCATGTCACTAATCTTCTTAATTATATCAAACAGACATCTTTCACCTTCCATCTGTTTGAAAGTATGAGAATAAACTACTTTTTCATTCTTAATTTTTTTTTTTTATTATGGCTCTTGGCTTATTTTGTCTTACATCTGCTTTATGTACATATACACATGTGACAGAAATATCTCAGAACTAACCTTTCCTGGCAGCTCTTAACTTGATGGACTAATCCCTACAGTGGCTGTTATGCAGAACTTGCCATTTGCAAAGCTTGAGTGGTTTCTTAAATGATGTTCACTCTGAGAAGTATGGACTATCTGTCAACTGCCACATTTTGGGGGAAGTTACAGGAGGAAGAACTCAGCACTGTACATACACATTTCAAAAACAAACATCCTGTGCTGACTCCTTAAAACAAAGTTATATTTTGTCTTAGTGTCCGAGTTGTTATCTTCAAATTTTGATTATATACAAAAAAATTTTGAATATAAACCAATGACTCACATTTTATCTTGAGTAATTGCCAACAACTTTTGAGCAAGTTGTGAATATGCAACAAGTGATATTTTGATTGCAAGACACACAAAAAATTGTCCTTGAAAAATCAATACATAGGATTTGTGAATGTCTTTAGTAATATTAAGGGCTTCCCTTGTGGCTCAGCTGGTCAATGGGGTAGACTTGGGTTCAGTCTTTGGACTGGGAGGATCCCACTTCCCAATCCCTGGGTTTGGAAAGGCTACCCACTACAGTATTCTAGCGAGAATTCCATGGATTGTATAGTCCATGGGGTTGCAAAGAGTCAGACACAACTGAGCAACTTTCACAGTAATATTAAAGACTGCTACTAATATTTAATAATACTCTAAATTGTTTTGTTTTTGATATAAACAATACTAGCTAAACCTAATTTACTTACAACTATAAAAAACATTGAACAAATCTACCAAATCACAGATGACCATGGGAAAGGAATTTATGTAGTAGATCCTTTTTGTATACTTTATTTATCCAGCTATTTATATATCCATCTATGCAGAGTATTAGCCCCACTGTAGACGGAGGCAATGCATGGACTAGGGATAGCACTAACTCTTTTACACCAAACTGAGTTCAAAGTTCCAACTCTGCTACTGTGGTCTTTGACAAATTCACTTTTCTAAGTGTCATCCTTTTTTCTAAGTAGAAAAATAAATACATTTTGTCTATAAACCATCATGTAAAATAATTGTGGCTAGGAGTTTGGGAATTCAAAATTTTCATTTTAGAAAATAAATACGATATATATGCTGTACTTATATAACTACACCTATGGGAACTGAGGCAACACCCCCAAATCAGACATTAACATTTCTGTAATGGAAACTTGGAATGTTCACACTAGGTGGGATAAGACCATCAATAGTCCCACATTAGCAGAAGTAAGGTTTTACAGACAAAAATTACAAAAACAGAAAACTTATGATTTTCAAAATTTGTGAAGTTTTTAGAATTGTAAATGAGGGACTGGGAGTCTGTAACATCTACTGTAAAGGCTTGTTGTGAGGAATAAATGAAAAATGCATTTAAAGCGATTATCACATGACAAGAGTCCAAAAAAGTAAGACTATTATTAAGAGTTATTGACTGACGGCTTCTTCACAAATGATGGGACACTATAACGTCTGTGACTGGAAGTCGCACTCAAAGCAAAGTTAAAATGTCTGATCTGATTCTAGGGCTTGCATGTCCATTAACACCAAAGGGCTAACTGAGCAGTTACCTTAGACACCCAAGTTATTTAAATGTGAAAGAACCAAAGGATAATTTAAAATAAATTTCTTATGCATGCAAATCCCTTTTCTGATTATTAAGCATACATTCAATATTTATAGTTAGTTCTGCTGTAGCTGTTTTGAAAATATGCTTTTTCTCTGACACCATTTATACATCAGGGAGCAATTTCAGCATAATGTGCATTTTACATTTATGAGGTTTCATCCAAACGCAACATTAGGTGAACACAGAAAACTGCACACAGGTGAACCAAGCCCTGGGGTATACAAAACACACACATCGCTCAAGAACAACGGGCCACAGCCATCCACATCTGATGTAACACATTTCTACCTGATTTAGATCACCCACTGGCCTGCCATCATTCCGTTTTAACCCATACTCTGCAACTCTCTTACACCCATTTCCATGAGCAAACTTCACTTCTTTTTTCAGGACATAGCGCCTTAATTATAGTAGCATTTATGCATTTCTTAAACATTTAACATGTAAAGTGCAGTTACTTATATTAGGTTTTGGTGTCTTACTGTGCCAGCGACAAGGCTTTTGAGTGTTGTATCCTTAACTCCATTTGCCTGGTAAGCCCTGTGTCTTCATGGCACAATTCGGCACAGCTCAGTGACTTGGAGGAACACGTATGCCCCGTTATAGCCGAGCTGTCACTCATCATAGGTGGTGTGTACTGTACCTACCTCCTGGCATGTAAACAAAGTTAATACAATATCTGGGCACATGAGACCAAGTATTCCAACTAATTTACGAAAGTAGGAAAGTATAATAAAAACTTATTTGTATTACGTTCAGATCAGATCAGATCAGTCGCTCAGTCGTGTCCGACTCTTTGCGACCCCATGAACCGCAGCACGCCAGGCCTCCCTGTCCATCACCAGCTCCCGGAGGTCACCCAGACTCACACCCATCAAGTCAGTGATGCCATCCAGCCATCTCATCCTTTGTCGTCCCCTTCTCCTCCTGCCCTCAATCCCTCCCAGCATCAGAGTCTTCTCCAATGAGTCAACTCTTCGCATGAGGTGGCCAAAATACTGGAGTTTCAGCTTTAGCATCATTCCTTCTAAAGAAATTCCAGGATTGATCTCCTTCAGAATGGACTTGTTGGATCTTCTTGCAGTCCAAGGGACTCTCAAGAGTCTTCTCCAATACCACAGCTCAAAAGCATCAATTCTTCGGCGCTCAGCCTTCTTCACAGTCCAGCTCTCACATCCATACATGACCACAGGAAAGACCATAGCCTTGACTAGGCGAACCTTTGTTGGTAAAGTGATGTCTCTGCTTTTGAATATGCTATCTAGGTTGGTCATAACTTTCCTTCCAAGGAGTAAGTGTCTTTTAATTTCATGGCTGCAGTCACCATCTGCAGTGATTTTGAAGCCCAGAAAAATAAATTCTGACACTGTTTCCACTGTTTCTCCATCTATTTCCCATGTAGTGACGGGACCAGATGCCATGTATTATGTTACTTTACCAAAACCAAACTTAAGTCTTAGTAAAAATGAAAGAGAAAGGCCAGTGGAGTTAGCATTAATGTCTGAAAGTGTTTGTTTCAAACTGGCAAATAATTCTTATAAGTTAAAACTATTAAATACCTAATAGCTTTAACTCTATTCTATAATGTCCTGTTAATTTTAGTCATTATCAATCCCTACATTTTTGCTCATAGTATGTTCTTAGGGATATCACTCAGTTCAGTCGCTCAGTCATGTCTGACTCTTTGCAACCCCATGAACCGCAGCACGCCAGGCCTCCCTGTCCATCACCAACTGCCAGAGCCCAAACCCATGTCCATTGAGTTGGTGATGCCATTCAACCATCTCATCCTCTGTCGTCCCCTTCTCCCTCAATCCTCTGCCCCCAATCCCTCCCAGCATCAGAGTGTTTTCAAATGAGTCAGCTCTTTGCATCAGGTAGCCAAAGTATTGGAGTTTTGGCTTCAACATCAGTCCTTCCAATGAACAACCAATGAACAAGGACTGGTCTCCTTTAGGATGGACTGTTTGGATCTCCCTGCACTTCAACTGACTCTCAAGAGTCTTCTCCAACACCACAATTCAAAAGCATCAATTCTTTGGCGATCAGCTTTCTTTATAGTCCAACTCTCACATCCATACATGACTACTGGAAAAACCATAGCCTTGACTAGATGGACCTTTGTTGACAAAGTTATGTCTCTGCTTTTTAATACGCTGTCTAGGTTGGTCGTAACTTTCCTTTTAAGGAGTAAGTGTCTTTTAATGTCATGGTTGCAGTCACCATCTGCAGTGATTTTGTAGCACCCCAAAATAAAGTCTGACACTGTTTCCACTGTTTCCCCATCTATTTGCCATGAAGTGATGGGAGTGCTTTAATAAAAGGAGGTACTTTTTTTGTATTAAATAAGAATATGGCTATATTTTCAGATTCACAAACAAGTATGTAGTGATGAAATATCTGGGGTGCTTTACAGTACTCTAGCAAAGAAGAAAAACAAGGAAAAAGGGACCTTCCAGACAAATGTGGAAAAATTTGTTAAGTGGATCCAGTATTATGATTATATGAAGGTTCACTGTATTATCCTCAATTAAACAGTTTTTTTTTAAAAGTTTGATGTTTCAAAGGAATTTGGGAATTACTGTGTTAAATCAAGTAAGATTCTGACTATAAGATTTCAGGGACTTTTATTGTCGAAGGGTGCAGCCAATGTCCTGGACGGCTGCTGCTTCCCACTCTTCTTTGACACGGAGCCCTCTTCTTGGCAGGGTATCCAGGTGAGCCATATTCTGTGGACTATACTTTGGACATCATGACGTAGAGATTATACTGACTGCTCCAAAATATTCTTGGAAATCGTGTGCAGTGTTAGTCAAAAGAAACAGCATCATTTGGATTTCTCTCTGATCTTTGACTTGCTTCATGAAAATTATTTGCTACCAATTGTCACTAAAGTGCAATCTATCTGCAATAGCAGTATTTATGAAATTAACACTTAAGAGATTTTACAAAGATGCCCAGGCTGCTTTCAAATGAGAATAAAAAAATAAACTGCAAAACAAATCAGATGATACATTAAAAAAAAAAACAACAACAAGTATACAGGCTTGAATATAAAGAAATGACTTGGCAGCATACCTTAACTATTAGCAGTGATTACAGCTGGGAATATTGGTAGCGGGTGGTTGAGAGGAGGAGGAAGCACATTTGCATTGTTTACAGTTCTTTTTGGAAAAAATATTACCTTTTAACAAAAATAAATTAGTTAAAAATCAATCTATGGTGTTGGGATAGTGGTCAGCCTTAGCGGGAGGTGGGATATGAGAGAGGCTTCTGCTGCTGCTGCTGCTAAGTCACTTCAGTCGTGTCCGACTCTGTGGGACCCCACAGACGGAAGCTCACCAGGCTCCCCTGTTCCTGGGATTCTAGGCAAGAACACTGGAGTGGGTTGCCATTTCCTTCTCCAATGCATGAAAGTGAAAAGTGAAAGTGAAGTCGCTCAGTCATGTCCGACTCTCAGCGACCCCATGGACTGGAGCCTACCAGGCTCCTCCGTCCATGGGATTTTCCAGGCAAAAGTACTGGGGTGGGGTGCCATTGCCTTCCTCAGAGAGAGGCTTCTAGGATTCTGATAATTCTCTATTTCTTGATCTCAGGGCTGGTTACACGGGTGTGTTTATTCTGTGAAAATTCACTGAGTCATATGTTTATGATCGGTCTATCTTTTACATAAAGTTTATTTAAAAATTGCTTTCTAGTGACTTATTAATTATAGAACCTTATTTTAGTTTAAATGCATGTAGTTTTTCCTTATTTATATATCCAACAGTCCTTATTCATATATTCAACAGGTTTCTTTTCCCACATTCATTACAATTTATTTCTTCTAATTTTTCCTTTATGTGGTTGTAATGCAAAGCATTGTTAGGAACTTTTATGGAAGGTGAAATCCCTAGTTGATAAAAATGGCATATAAGAAAATCACTCATGTCTTATGGTATGAGGTGGACCACGAGGTAGGGTTACTTAATCCTGCTAGCTAGCCATTCATCAGAACGTGGTAAAAATATTTCTTTTGAAACCTTATAATTACCTAAGAAAAATGGAAACGAATAATAGAGAGACCAGTGTAACTGATAAACAGGCAACACAATCAAGGTCCTAATGACAAAGGGAAAACAAAAATTGTCTGTGTTTGTTCTCCCTACAATAGATCCTGTGTGCACTTTGACGAATATGGAATTATATGGGTCACAGTGGGAAGAAACTGCAAAGATCATTATTCCCTCTCACACTCTCCCAATTAGATTTTGATTCGAAAAACATGATCAACAAGTAAAAGGCCTAAAATATGCAGCTGACTGTTAAATGGCTATTTGCTTAGATGGGACAGTTCCTAAGACATATGAAATTAAAAGTGCATTTAACCAAATACGTGTAATCAGAAGATAAACAGGCCAAACAAGGCAGGTGAAAAAGGACAGAAGATTAAGTTGCAGCTCCATGTACTTCCTATCACAGAAAAAATGATTAAAACATGTTCTCATTAAGAAACCTATATTCTCAGACTTGGTTCTAGTGCTACTTATCTTAAACTAGTTTGAAATACAAATATACAAAATTGACAGTTTATGAAAAGTAGTAGTTTAAGGTGTGTAAGGGGTTGGGAAGATCCCCGGGAGAAGGGCATGCAAACCACTCATGCACACACGCATGCAAAGGGTAGTCAGTCATGAGACAAAAAAGCAGACAATAAAGTTTACATATTTAATATATCAAGTGGCAAGAAACAATATTAGTATTTTATTAATGAACACTATTTAAATAATATTTACAACAGCTTTATCGGCACATATATGTACATTTGTATATCTAAATATGTTTGGAAAGAAAGGTCAGATATATGATTAAAACAATGTCAGACCAAATAAATCCTGGGTCATAATTTTATCACTTCTAAATTCTCATTTTAAAAAACCAGTAACGGAAATTTAACTCTACTATTTTCTAAAATGTTCTAATCAACTTGAAGCATAGTAAAACTGAGCTGCCACCACACTGACTCAGGAATTTTAAAAGGGAGCAAATATCTTACAAATGCAAAACATACCTTTTTTTTGGAAATTTTATATTTGCTTAGAATACAAAAGCACAAAACAAAAGGAATTTCATTTTCTGCTTGCTAAAGGTATTTGAGTACACCTAGTTTTAAAGATGGTCTTCTTTCAAAGACTTTAAACAAGTTCCTGAAAGGGTCCTGGCAAAAAAACTCTTTTAAAAGCAGACTCCTTGATTTTTTTCCCCTTGATTTCGAAGAGGCTTATCTTAGGTTTCCTTTTGAAATACTTCTTCCAAACTTTCTAACCATGTTCGGCTTTATTTTATGGATGTTTCTTTTATAGTCTAGAGAAGAAATAGAAAGATATATAAATATTGTAAAAGTATAATTCAAAAAGAATTTTCATCATCCACTAAACTTCACAGTTGGTAATTAACGATTTAAAATATAACACCAATAAAGGAACATTAATACTTTGGCTTGAAAGTAGAAATACATTTCTCTACATTATAAACTGAAGTTTTAGTGCAGAGGTAATGTATGCCCCGCCCATTCCCCAAAGCCAGCAAGTGAAGTCAGTGAAAAAACTCTCACATTTACTTCTGTTCTTTTTGAGCTAGGAGAGACTACTTCTATGAGCACTGTTCCCTTTCTTTTGTGTACCATCGTTTATTTTTTCATTCTTTGGATTACTTCCCTAGGACTTTGAAACTTCTGTATTTTTCCAATTTAGAAGTATCATTGGAATCAGCACTTCTTAATGTGCTGATCCTGATCCCACCACTGCTGCTGCTGCTGCTGCTAAGTCACTTCAGTCGTGTCCGACTCTGCGACCCCATAGATGGCAGCCCACCAGGCTCCGCCATCCCTGGGATTCTCCAGGCAAGAACACTGGAGTGGGCTGCCATTTCCTTCTCCAATGCATGAAAGTGAAAAGTGAAAGTGAAGTTGCTCAGTCGTGTCCGACTCTTAGCGACCCCATGGACTGCAGCCTACCAGACTCCTCTGTCCATGGGATTTTCCAGGCAAAAGTACTGGAGTGGGGTGCCATTGCCTTCTCTGGATCCCACCACTGCTACCTCACAAATGGGTTCCATTCTCTATGCCCCTCTTCTGGCTCTTTACCAGTGTTCACAATGATTCTCTACCCAATGTAGTGTTGTTACAACTGGAGGGCACCGAATTCTTTGTGGGTCTGACTAATCACTCAGTCATTTTCTTGGTGACATTAGATTTTAGTTTAGGGGCACATATTCTCTCGATACTTCTTGTTTCTCTAAATGCTCAGTAAACAGAGTTACAGAGAAGGCAACGGCAAGCCACTCCAGTACTCTTGCCTAGAAAATCCCATGGATGGAGGAGCCTGGTGGGCTGCAGTCCATGGGGTCGCTACTAGTCGGACATGATTGGGCGACTTCTCTTTCACTTTTCACTTTCACACAATGGAGAAGGCAATGGCAACCCACTCCAGTGTTCTTGCCTGGAGAGTCCCAGGGACAGTGGAGCCTGGTGGGCTGCCGTCTATGGGGTCGCACAGAGTCGGACACGACTGAAGCGACTTAGCAGCAGCAGCAAACAGAGTTAAGGTCATTTTCACTGATGGTTCTCTTTTTTATCTTGGTACACTGTTAGTTGGAAAAGTCAGTTGCATAGATTTTAAGGAAGGCAGCTCTGGTTATCTCTTACTTCTCTAGTAATTCCTAATGTGTGTTTGGGCATTTTCTCTTGGATATCCTAATGGACATAAACCATTCAGTATTTGTGGGTGTGCTCAGTCACATCCAACTCTTTGTGACCCCATGGACTGTAGCCCACCAGGCTCCTGTCCATGGAATTTTCCAGGCAAGAATACTGAAGTGGGTTGCCACTTCCTATTCCAGGAAACCTTCTCGACTAGGGGATGGAACCTGGTTACCTGCATTAGCAGGTAGATTCTTTACCACTAGCATTACCTGGGAAGCCCACATAAACCACTGGAAGTTGTGTTAGTTGCTCAGTCATGTCTGACTCTGCAACCCCATGGACTGTAGCCTGCCAGGCTCCTCTGCCCATGGGGTTTTCCAGGCAAGAATACTGAAGTGGGTTGCCATTCGCTTTTCCAGGGGATCTTCCTGTTCCAGGGATTGAACCTGGGTCTCCAGTATTGCAGGCAGATTTGTTACCGTCTGAGCTACCAGGGACCTTCACTTTAATACCCTTTTCTAAGGGCTCTGTTATTCTTAATAAGACATTATTATTTCCCCTTTGGCAAGTACTGTAGTTTAGTATTTTTTCCTACTGTTCTCTCATCTCTCTTTATGCATAAGATACTTGATGCATTTTATAGTATTCTTAGAAAATAAGCATATTAGGAAACCCAGATCTCTATTATTTGACAATTATCATAAATTTATTATTTAGTTGTAGAATTATGACTTCCTGGAGAATTTTTTCAGGAGACCAAAAGGACTATACATATCTACACCACCTGCATATATACACTACTAAACATTACTAAATATGGCATGCTAAATCAAATAATTATAGTAAATTTTCCTTTTCAGGATTTCACTGATTTTTAAATTTGCATGAAAGACATTTCCATTGAACTTAAGGAACTTCTTGTGGCCACCGCAAGAAATAATGATTTATCAATGCAGCCTGACAAAGCTACTGAGAAATTTTATATTACTCTAATGAAAAAGCATTGACAGGAAAAAAAGTAATAATAGTTTTCATGTTCAGATCAGATCAGATCAGTTGCTCAGTCATGTCCAACTCTTTGCGACCCCATGAATCGAAGCATGCCAGGCCTCCCTGTCCATCACCAACTCCCAGAGGTCACTGAGACTCACATCCATAGAGTCAGTGATGCCATCCAGCCATCTCATCCTCTGTCGTCCCCTTCTCCTCTTGCCCCCAATCCCTCCCAGCATTAGAGTCTTCTCCAATGAGTCAACTCTTTGCATGAGGTGGCCAAAGTACTGGAGTTTCAGCTTCAGCATCATTCCTTCCAAAGAAATCCCAGGGCTGATCTCCTTCAGAATGGACTGGTTGGATCTTCTTGCAGTCCAAGGGACTCTCAAGAGTCTTCTCCAACACCACAGTTCAAAAGCATCAATTCTTCGGCGCTCAGCCTTCTTCACAGTCCAGCTCTCACATCCATACATGACCACAGGAAAAATCATAGCCTTGACTAGATGGACCTTTGTTGGCAAAGTAATGTCTCTGCTTTTGAATATGCTATCTAGGTTGGTCATAACTTTCCTTCCAAGGAGTAAGTGTCTTTTAATTTCATGGCTGCAGTCACCATCTGCAGTGATTTTGGAGCCCAGAAAAATAACGTCTGATAATCACTATCTCATGAATTCCTTTTAAAAATTCCAAGTACTATAATCGTAACTTCCTTTAGGGAAGAACCCAACCGAGTCTTAGTGATCTCTATATTCATCACAGAACCTAGCACATAGTGAGAGTGTAGTAAATAAATATTTCCTAATTGAAGTCTTAGGAACTATAATGTCAGAAAAACAGGTCGGGACACAAAGGCCTAGGAACTGATGGGCACTATATATTCTAGTTTCATGAAGATGCTTTGTTACCATGGACTCATGTCACCTCTGTAAGCAACTGAGGGGATGTTGTCACCAGACTTGGTTGCAAAGAGTTGGACACAACTGAGCACAACACAAGCACAGTCACTGCCATCAGCATTCTTTGCAACTTGCTAACAGGAGTTAAAATATGATTACAACCAGATATAGACTTGAATCTTCCAATAACTGCACAAATGAGTCAGAGGCCAAATTACTAAAAATAATATGCAAAGAGAAAAAATTTCAGATACATTTACAAATATAGTTTATCTATAAACCTATTAAGTAATATAGCTAATTATATCAAATATTAAATTATTTACCCACCCATCTGCAATATAAGGCAGTTTGTATAACCAAAAGGGTACAGAATGTAGAGTCAGGAGACCTAGTTCTGAGTTCTGGCTCCATCAAGAAACCTCTCTGTGCTTGGGTAAGTGTGTTTTCTATTTTGTGTCTTAAGTTTTCTTATCTATATCAGGGATAACCACTCACTATGTAATAAAGGTGATGAGTATATAAAAGGAGATTCTTATCAAAGCACTGTAAAAATATGTGAAGTTTATACATGTTAGTTAATCATTTATTAAATATCAGAATAAGAGCTGAGACATACCCATAGTTGGTTTGTTTTCTTGTAAGAGCTTATCACTTGAATTATCTCGATGAACACGCTTGGCAGATCCAGAATTTAACTCAGCAGTTAATGAAGTATTTGCTGCAGAGCTTCGGGGGAAAATTTTTTTTATTTTAGTAAAGCATTCTTTTATATCTCTAAGTTCAAACACATATTCTACATTCAATTACGATTAAAGAAAAAGTGAGATACTAAATATTATGTTGTAAAATCCCAGAGAAGTAACTGGAGATACTAAGTAAATTTTTGGCCCACAGGAGAATTTGGCTGTGTGTGTTTTTAATGTGTATTCAAATCAGAGATTATGATTAGAGGTGTATGTCATAATTCTTTAACAGAACATTTCAGGGTGCTGTGTTGAACTGCATGCAAACACTGTTATTCAAAGTGTAGAGATAAGGAGCTCACTCCAAGAGGTGAAACACTAAGCTCAGATTATAATACCTCTAATCTGGGGAATATAAACAAGTGAGATTGTTTGGAAACCTTGTTTTTAAATCAAAGCATGATAATAACTGAGTCTCTCTCTCTGATTATTGTAATTATACAAAGTGAAATGAAAAGAATGATATCGGTCTCATGTTATTTATTAATGGATAAAATTTCTATCTCAATTTGAGTTGACAAATTACTGAGCACCTACTGTGGCTTCATGTCACAAAATACAAAAGTGAGTAGGGCACAAACAACCCATGTCCTGAAAATTTACATAATAGATATATGGCGGGGTGGGGGAAAAATAAGGCACATAAAATAATACAAGACAGAGTAAAAAAGAGTCTGGCAGGTTTTCAATGCTGTAGGTTCCTGAGTTCAGAAGAAGAAAGAAAAAGAGAAGATTCTGTGGATAGGATGAGTTTAATCCGGGCCCTGAAAAACAGCGATCCAACCTTCCCAGTCCTACAGAGGTCAAGTTTCAGCAGGCAGCGTTGGAGGTCAAAGTGGAAGATCTCTTTCTACACTGATTCAAACAAGCTAATTTTAGGAAAATTTCTTGCAAGTCAAGATATTCTATACCATTTTACAAGTTTATACTAATTTGATTGTCTGTTGGATTAACACTTAGAGACTTTTCCTTATGGCAACAACTTGTTCTGAGAATCCTAACCATGTGGGGAAGTGATGTGGGTTTATGTCTGTGGAACAGCAGAATATGGGTTAGTTATATGGTCATTCAAAGTAGTCAGAAATGGCAATTTAATATGCTAGTAAAGAAAAATAGGTATAAACTCAGTGAATGCTGGGAAAAATAAGTCAGCCTGTGTATCTATATTTTTAGACTGTAAGAGAAATGATCATGGTGTTCATAATGGTGATTTACCAACTCTGTTCAATAATGCAAATAATGCCTTCCCAAAATGGTTATAGAGAAGTACCTGTGTTATCAAACTAAATTCAGTTGTAGAAATTTTCTATTCCTAAATGGTGCCAAATAAACTAAATTACTATAAATCCATTTTGGATACTAAAGCACACATTTTTGATTTTATAGATATATAAAATATATTAAAACATACATTTATAAAATCAAATTCTTTTTTGGCCATTTGGTGATTTTTATTTCTTCAAGTATAAAGATCAGTGTCATCTATTACTTTTGATAAGGTTTGTTTTTCTAAACAATTTATGTTAAACTTGTCTTAATGATTTTATGGTATGATTCTTCACTTTGGCTAGTTCTAGCCCTTTTGCTTTCAATTGAAAATCAGGGTTTTACTTGAGTAAAACTCACATTTCTAGGAATGAAATCAAAGCCTAATAAAATAAGTTATATATTTATATAAAGTAAAACATTTAAGTATTTTTAGGATTTAGTCAACTAATGAAATACTTGTTATAAATTTCTGTAAGATTTATTTTAGATCATAAGATAAAAAGACCTAAAATTGTTATGGGTACAAATTCAAATTATCTTAAAGACTATCTTGAGAAGAAACCTAGAGAATATTCTAGTTGTATGCCAAATATATTTCCATAACTATTAATAAAAGATTAGCCCTTTATTTCCGTACATAGGTAGAATATTTCTGCTTAATAAATGTAATGCATCTCATATCCTTTCAGCTGAGATAATTTCTAATTGTAATCAAAGACTTTTTTCAAAACCAAAAATGTATGCACATGTGAGACCATTTTTGAGTGCCAAGAAAGACGGTGGAACAAACAAAAAACCAGCAACCAACCAGACATAAAGCAAACAAAACCTCAAATTAATAAATATAATTTATGAGTAAAAATTTACATATGTATTTTATTTGTATATATGGCAAATTGATTCAGTTAGTTAAAATAGTATGTTAGAATGATTACAGAAATTGAAATTGTTACATATCTGATATTCTTAATTTAAGTAGTACTAAAAAATTCAGTCTGGTAGGTTTTTGGAATATCCAGTGCTTCTGGATGATGTTTTGCATTTTTTTTTTTTTTTTTTGAGAAAAACTGACAAAATAGATAAATAACTATATACATGGAGCCATTCTTTATTTTTTAAAACCATAATGATATATACACACATCTAAATATGTACATAAAATTGCTAAGTGGAAAATACCAGAGTTTATTATTCTCAAGCTCATGTAGGTTTAATAGGGGGAAAGGAAGATTTTTTAAAAAAGTAATTATGTACATTTCTAGCATTAATCTCTTTTAACCTTAGTTAATGGCAGGATCTAATTATTGGTACCAGAGGGAATGTAACAGAGCAATTAATAGGCTATGAAAAATCTTACTTTATTTGTCCTTTAATATTATTTCACAATATTAGACGTTTGTGTGGAAGCCCTTTAATTTATCTAAACCCACTCCAAATACACAATTTATATACCTGGATATTTCTTGAAAATTCATTTCATTTTTATAATGTCTATGTTTGCATTTAAGTTATTCTTAGCTATAAACTTTTGTTAGATTTGAGTTAAAACAGCAGGGCATGTTACCAGTGAAGAACAAGAAAAGTCTCCAGCACTAATTAATGAAAAGAATAACATGACTGACATAATAAAAATTAGTGAGAAGATGGATAAAACAGATGATGGTGGTTAGCTAGGCTCAGTAAATGATTGATTCCTATATATAACAAATTGCACAATTCAAATTAGTGATATAGCAAAATACAAGATTGTAACTGTCATGGATAATCAGAGACATTCAGGAAAAATCAATCCATGAAATTTAAACATAAACATTCCAGGACTCTACTGTACTCTGGAGAAGGAAGAACAGATGTTGGATGCAACTACAAGATCACACTCTATGTGGCACAAATAAATAGGCTATTTGTGAATTTGTTAACATTAGCCCAGATGATAACAGGTCCACAGTGGAAAACAGGAAACTTAAAAAAAAGAGTTATCTTGATATCGTATACTCTTCTCTCCATAATCACATACTAAAGAAAAAGAGTTAAAGCAAATCAGATCCATTTTACAATTTAACCATTCACTATATCTTTTCATTGAATTCAGTGTTATAGGATATAAAGAATATATAATGAACTTCATGTCATACAACAATATATTTAAGATATTTTCCCCTGTCTTTAGTTTTTAGCTGTTTTACTGCTATTTACCTGGGTGTGTTGCTTTGTATTACTGCTGCTTGCAGTTTGCAGTGGTTCTGGAGCCTGTGTTCTCTTATCTTTGGTCAGTTTTGAAAAATTAATAGTCAGCATCATCTCAAATATTTTTGTTTCTTTGTTTTTACATTTTTTTTTCTCAATTCTTTCTGGGACTCAAAATGCATACATGCTAGATCTGTGTACAATAGATCTCTTTTTTGCTCTTCTCTGTATTTTAATCTTTTTATCCTTTTGTACATTAGTTTGGATTTTTTTTTATTAACCTATCTTCTTTAATGAAACCTATCTTTCTTTAATGAAAGTTCACTAAACCTTCTTCTGCCATACCTAATTTGTTAAATTGATTGAGTTGCAATTTCAGTAAATTCTATTTTTCAGCTCTAGAATATCCATTTGATTCATTTTAATAGAATCCAGTTTTCTGGGAAATTATCATCTATTTTATTGAACTTAATCACAACTAAATTTAAGTCCCTATCTGATAATTACAGTATCTTCATTACTGCTTCTCTGTTTTTTTTCCTCTTGATTTTCAGTCATTTTGTCCTGTCTCCTGGCATATTTGGTAAATTGCTTAAGTAGTAAGCACTGCATATGAAAAACTGGAGAGGCTGGAGATCAGATATTCTTCAGAGATGATTTAATTTTCTTCTGGCAAGAGGGCAGAGAAGGAATTCAACTGGTCTAGATCTGTTTCAGGTTTTCAAGAACCAGTCTATTTCCAGTTTCCCCTACTACTACCTAGAACATAGGCCTTCAAAGATTTCAAATAACACCCTGGATGTTTAATGGGGCTTCTTCTCATGATGATCCCTAAACAATAATTTTTGTATCCTGGTCCCATGAGAAGATCAAAACCTTGCTTATTACTTTAGCCTCTTGGTAGCCACTGTTAGCTTGGTTTCTTGGACTTTTATTCCATGGAGTTTAGAAACTGGCGAATATGCTGTAGGCAAAAGCTACACAGGAGGATTTTGCTTCCCTAGCTCAGTGATGTGCTGATAGCACTAGGCTTCCATTTTCTGCTTGACCTCTATATTTGAGCCATGAATTGAGGAGTCTGATGCAAATGCTAAATGGAAAAAAGAGGCAGAGAAAGTCTAGTTCTCCACAAGTTGTTTTCCATTTTTCTGGGATCTTAGACTCTCAAGTCCTGGCTGTGTTGGTTGTTCCCCAGGCCTTTCGAGCAGCTACTGGTTGAATTCCACTAGCTTTTATAATTGCTCCTGATGGAAAGCCAGGTCTGATATAAGCTACAATGTCATAGCCAGAAACAAAAGTTTATTCACTTATCACATTTTAACCAGATATCAAAATCCATTAAAACAGTATAATTTTAGGACTGAAGAAATTCAGTAATGTCTAAAGGGAAAAATACCAAATGAGTAAAAGTTTTCAACAGAAAAAACTTAAAATTAAATAACTTTTTTGAAGGCCAGAAGACGTTTAAATTTATTTTAAATGATCTGAAATATGGAATATCTTATGCAAATATCAAGTGAAATATTTGGGCTTTATCAAGATCTTTGATAATATAAAAGTAGTGCCACATTCAGAGCAACTTATTATATGTATGCTCACATGTGAATCGACAGTCTAATTTTAATAAAAAGAGCTGTAGGAAACAATATATAAAGATGATCTTACATACACACAAAGATCAAAACAGTTTATATTTAAATGTACCTTATTAGTTTCCGTTTCCGTTTGGCAGCAGCAGTCATTGCCATGTAGGATGGTACTATGCTTGGTATAGGGAGAGGCTGTTTGGTTGAGATTGAAGAAGGGGCAAGCCTGTATATTAAATAATGAAAAACCGAGTAATTTTGATTTGTACTATGGAAAAAAATGGGGCATATACTCCCATAATTTGAACAGCACCTTGCATTAATTGATAAAGGAAAACACTGTTCAATACTATAACCTTTCCTTGATTGCCTGAGGTTTTCTTTTCTCTTTTTTTATACCACAGATGGACATCAAGAGATTTCTGCACCCCCACAGCATAGAAAAGTGAAGGTATCATTCTTCCCATAGTTAGATTAACTGTGAATATACAGATTAAGTGAGAAGGATATGTTTTTCCTTGGATGACATGTAGTCAACCATACCTTATATTTATGACTATTTCAAGAGCAAGCTGAAAGGCTTGTTAATATCAATAGAAACGGTGGTATTTCTTTTAGTGAAGATATTAATGAAAAATAATAAACACTTGATAATCCACCATTGATAGGTTATAACATCTAATACTGAGGTATGAAGAACAAAATAAATATATCTTAAGGTTTCCTCTAGCCTAATGAGGGCTAATCAACTTAAGGTTCAAAATTAAAGACTTCACAGTATTGTGTTAGTGGATTAATATTTAGAAAGACAAATGAGATTTAATGAAGGTAAAACACTGACTTTTGTAATCAAGATAGCATACTTCATCTATGAAATAGATCTTAAATATAGCTACAGAGCAAAGAGAGCCAATAGTTTAAAGGCTATACAAATAAAGAAGAATTGGCAAATACTCCTTTGTACCTTTGCAAAATGTTATTGTTTGGTAGGGATTCTTGTTCAAGTAGTTCACTTTCCAAGCTCCTGGTATCTTCACATGTAAGAAATGTAGACTTTAAATCCTCCTGTCCATGTTCTTTTCTCATGCTGAGAGGGATATCTACTTCATACAACATTTTCAAAGAATTATCACTGTTTATATTTGAGCTGATGGTCTGAAAACTGGTAGTATGTGATGGTTTTAATAAGGTCCCTGTAGATGGATTTTGATAAGTTTTTCTATAATTTTCTGGAGTATACACAATGGGCTGAAGCTCTTTGCTGAGGGAATCATTAAGCTGCGTATTTTCAAACTCTACAGACGTTTGTGTATGTTTTATGTTCAAGGGAGAAGGCATTAATTTTCTTCGGGTTCTTTTTTGTGAAGGAATTTTAAGCAGATTAGATTCACCTGGAGATGTGCCTGTTCAACAAAAATAAAAAGAAGCTCAATAATGTTGCCTAAATAGTTTTCTAATAACCTTATCAGTTAAAAGAAGAAAGAAACCCTAATAATAAGCATATTTTATGTTAAATTAATAAAAATTTAAAAGACAATAAGTTGGAAAGAAAAAAGCTTGCTAACAATGTCAATAAACTCATTATAAAGCAATTCTAAAATGGAAAATAAATACTAAATAGCAATATCAATATGAATTTATAAATACAGCTATCTTGAGATACTGAGCAATTATGACAACAAACTCCAGTAAATGTATACATTTCTCTAAGGATCAGTACTTGACCTCCTAATTCCATAAGGTTTTTTTCTATGTCTGTGAACCTGTTTCTGTTTTGGACAATCAGCAATGAACAACACAATAACGGAAATAAAAAATATATTAGAGGGAACCAATAGCAGAATAACTGAGGGTGAAGAACAGATAAGTGAACTGGAAGACAGAATGGTGGAAATAACTAAAGCAGAATAGAATAAAGAAAAAAGAATGAAAAGAAATGAAGACAGTCTTATAGACCTCTAGGACAACATTAGGTGGACCAACATTCGAAATACAGGGGTCCCAGAGAAGAAAAGAACAAGAAAGGGTATGAGAACATATTCGAAGAGATTATAGTAGAAAAATTCCCTAACATGGGAAAGGAAATAGCCATCCAAGTCTAGGAAGCCCAGAGAGTCCCAAGCAGGATATATCCATAAAAAAATATGCCAAGACACATAATAATTAAACTAACAAAAATTAAACACAATGTTAAAGGCAGCAAGGGCAAAGCAAAAAATAACATACAAGGGAACCCCCATAAGGCTAACAGCTGATCTTTCAGCAGAAACTGCAGGCCAGAAGGGAATGAATGGCAGGATATACTATAAAGTGATGAAAGGAAAAAACTTATAACCAAGATTACTCAACCCAGCAAGGATCTCATTCAGGTTTGATGGAGAAATCAAAAGCTTTACAGATAAAGCAAAAATTAAGAGAATTCAGCATCACCAATCCAGTTTACAGCAAATGCAAGAGGAACTTCTCTAGACAGGAAACACAAGAGAAAGAAAAGTCTTATAAAAACAAACCCCAAACCATAAAGGTTTTGGTAACAGGATCACGTGTGTGCGCTCAGTTGCTTGGGCTGTGTCAGACTCTTTGCAGCTTAATGAACTGTAGCTCATCCAGCTCCTCTGTCCATGAGATTCTCGAGGCAAGAATACTGGAATGAGCTGCCATGCCCTCCTCCAGGGGCTCTTCCCAAGCCAGGGACTGAACCTGCATCTCCTGAATTTCCTGCACTGCAGGCCGATTCTTTACCCACTGACCAATCCTTAACAACAGTTACCTTCAGTGTAAATGGGTTAAATGCTCCAACCAAAAGACATAGACTGGCTGACTGTATACAAAAATAAGCATTGGGATGACCCAGAGGGATGGTATGGGGAGGGAGGAGGGAGAAGGGTTCAGGATGGGGAACACGTGTATACCTGTGGCGGATTCATGTTGATACATGGCAAAACCAATACAGTATTGTAAAGTTAAAAAAAATAAAAAAATAAAATTAAAAAAATAAACATCAGCAAGGGGAAAAAAATAAGACCTTTAAATACTCTGTCTACAAGAGACTCATGTCAGACCTAGGGACACATACAAACTGAAAGTGAAAGGCTGGAACAAGATATTCCATGCAAATAGAAATCAAAAGAAAGCAGGAGTAGCAATACTTGTATCAGTTAAAACAGACTTTAAAATAAACAATCATTACAAGAGACAAGGAAGAACACTACATAATGATCAAGGCCTCAATCCAAGAAGATATAACGATTATAAATACGTATTGTTTTTTATATTCAACATTCAAGTGATAGCATATATTATTTGTTTTCCTCTGATTTACTTCACTTAGTATATAATTGCAAGGTCCATCCATGTTGCTGCAAATGGCATTACTTCATTCTTTTTTTTATGGCTATACACTCTTATTCTGAGTAACCTCTTGCCACTACTTTCTCAATCACCTGAGTCCCAAATAACTAGATTTTTACCTTTTCCTTGCATTTCCCAACCTTCACCAATCTTGCCTTAGTTAAAGCATAATTCTGATCATGCTATTTTCCTGATTAAAAATGTTTAGTAATTTTTAAACAGAAACATACTATACAAAGTTTTTAGTAGGGTAATTCTTATCCCTTGCTCTAATACTTAGAGACAAATGGTTTTGTTTGAACTTAAGTGTGAACTCCCACAATACTAGACATGATTAAATATTTAAGCACATAGAGATTTCTCACTTTTTTTTAGTGTACAAAATAATGACTTGATTACATAAATAATGATAAACTTGATCAGCTTCAGTGAACTTATGCTGCATTTCTTAATTTTTTTTTTCTCCTTTGCCTATTTCATTCTGGTAAACTTCATGGTGCCTGACACAAAGTAATTCTGCTGTTAAGGGAAGAAACTATAATCTGTATTTCTCACCATGTTTTCAAATCAGGCAGTAAAATTTCCAATTGATGTCATGTATGTTTTACAATATAACAATAACTTAAATTACACTGAAAGTTGAATAAAATAAGTGCTATGTAAATATTTCAACAGAACAGTTCAAACTTTCAACCAAGTTAAAAAATACAGTTATAACAATCAGCAAGAGTACATGCATTATTCTTATTACATTAGTTGACAATAGAGTGCTGTGGCTAGGTTGACAATTACCCTCTAGGAAATACAATTTAAAAACAGGAAGAAAAATATGATCCCTATTCTACTAAGGAATTTTACTTTTCTGAGAACTAGATAAATGAGATCCAGATCTTAAAATAATTTTCCACTCCCTTTAACATGACATTTGTCAAATTTTCCATTATCAGATATTTTTATACTAATGCTGCAGTGTAAAGACAGTTACTTTTCTCCACTGTGCTGCTACCACCAATTTGGTGGCTATTAATAGCTGGAAGATTAACTTCTTTTCCCATGAGAGACAGTATGGGTATATAGAGGATAGAAAACTATATCGAGGATAGAGAACTGAATTGGAAGTCAGGAGACTTGGATTCTATTTCTGGTTTTACCAACAACTCACTGAGTGACCTTGGGCAATTCACTTGAGCAGTATGGGTATTAATGCCCCTTAGAAAAACAGGGATACTACCTTTCTATGTTCAGGGATTTTCTAGGATTAGATAACATCTATAAAATACTTAAGATTCAAGGAAAGGCCTTAGAATTATAAGCTTCAACTGTTAGCATTATGATATTCACAAGCTAAGCTCTAATTTGCTTTTCAGTATTCCATCAGTTGGTTCAGTGGTAAAGAATCTGCTTGTCAATGCAGGTTCAGTTCCTGGGTTGAGAAGATCCCCTGGAGAAGGAAATGGCAACCCACTCCAGTATTCTTGTAAGGAAAATCCCAATGGATTAAGGAGCCTCACGCGCTATAGTACATGGGGTTGCAAAGAACTGGACACAACTGAGCACATTCCATTAATACCCAATGCACAATTATCACCAAAAGAATATATTTCAATGTCTCGCTTTCAGTTTATCGAATACCCAGTTTATAAAATACTCAGTTAATCAAGGCTGATGATAAACTGTAAGAGAAACCAAAGGTATTATTAAAGCAGAACATCTAAGTATTATTTGAACATGCAGACTTCATAACAATATTGTAAAATTCAGAACACATTGGACTGTGAAATCTCAAGGGATAAGGATTATCTAGAGTAACTATTTTTATTGCCCAGATCTACAGCAGAGATAACTGCTGGAGTGGCAGTGGGCAAATTCCCATGATAGTGGACCACATTTGCTCTATTGCTTATAAACCCTATGAGAAGTGGGTACTATCATAATACACCAAAGAAATATTGACCTGTTCTTTGGGATAATCCAGTATCAAATGTTGATACGATCAGACATTATCTTTAGCCATAATTCTGCTCTCTTGATAGGCTATATTAATAACCTGAAGGAGAAACATGAAGATGTGGCTGATAATGGATTCACACACCACTGTTTTATTGAGCCTGAAAGAAGAGATGCTATAGACATACAGCATGTACAAAATACAAGTCCAGGAGATTCTTTTCTTTTATCCTCTCAATTATTAAGTACAGATACAATAATAAGAGAGCAGAAATCTAATAGATAAGTAGTCCTGAATTGACTTAGACTGACTAGTTACTAAGAAATGTTCAGAAGTTAATCAGATCAAAGTAAGATTTAAAGACTTAAATGAAAATTCAGCAGTCAATTCACTGAGACTATAAGCATATAATGACTCCATTTACTCATGAAGACTAAAGGACACAATAAACAAGTGAAATTTCACTTTTAATATGATATCCAGAATATATAAATACAATTTATATATTATATAATAAATTATATATAATATATACTATATATAAATATATATATTACACATATATAATAAATAGTCATTTTCCTTTAGTTAGGTAAAGGAATACTTGAAGTGTGTATAGCAAACTGGAGAGTGCTGGGCAAGGGGCTGTACCAACTACTGGCTATGCTAGGTGTATAAGAGAGATCTGCTGTACTTTTCCATTACAAGATGTGCAGTAACTTTCCAGAAAAGCAGGCTTAGGCATCTGTAGCTACCACAGATTCAGCCTGGGAAAATACTATCTAAGAAGATTCTGTAATTTTTGGGCTTATAGTGGAAATGACAAAGAAAAAACCTGGAGGAAAATTATAATTCCTTTAAAAAGGGTCCTTAAAACAAGAAAAGAAATCGTGTAGTTATGGATTTTCAGAACAAGAGGTTCTAACAGGCAATGTTAGGTAATGAAATACCTTAGAAATGGAGGAGCCACACAGGAGTTGACGGGACATTAAAAATGCATTTTTATAAGGTAGGCTCATAAAACTGGGATGGAAAAGATTGGCAGTTGCTTGGAAGATAGCAAGTCTTCTCTCCAGGGTCTCTTCATCTAAGGAACCAGCCTACTATATCATATACTAAGTATAGAAGATAACAGTCTGAAAAAATTTGTTACTTGTAGACCATATCTTGGAACTTAATTCTCCAACAAAAAGTGTAGGTATACTGCATTTCTATTGTCCAGAAATGGTTATGACCCATGGTTATGTGAGAAGGCAATGGCACCCCACTCCAGTAATCTTGCCTGGAAAATCCCACGGACAGAGGAGCCTGGTAGGCTGCAGTCTATGGGGTCGCTAAGAGTCAGACATGACTGAGCGACTTCACTTTCTCTTTTCACTTTCATGCATTGGAGAAGGAAATGGCAACCCACTCCAGTGTTCTTGCCTGGAGAATCCCAGGGATGGCAGAGCCTGGTGGGCTGCCATCTATGGGGTCACACAGAGTCGGACACGACTGAAGTGACTTAGCATAGCATAGCATAGCATATGTGAATATGACTTCATGTCCAAATAACAACAATAACCATAATGTTGAGACTGTTAAAAGAAGTTACTACTATTATTTTCAGTACCGATTCAATGCTTATTTGATTAATGAAAGAAAAAAAAAGTTGCAGTCAGCTATGGAACAAGAAATGTACTCATTTTTCTCCTATGTGTCTAAAATACAGGTAGCTGGGCTTATATAGCCTCTAAATGGGAAATCAAATAGTTGTTTTTAGATAATAAACTATATCAATAAAAGAAGACCTAAGTATTGACATTTCAGGTTCCCCTCAACTAATTTTTTAACTAATTTTTTAGACATTGCCATAAATCAAGGCTAATTAGCTGAAAGACCTATGTATACAGAATACATCAAAAGTCAACAGATATTTGAGAATAGATAATAAAGGAAACAGAGAAGTATTTTAGGAAACAATAATTAATGTCTTAAGAGAAATGAGAAATTATTACAATCATAAAACAAAATCAAAGTGCTGTGGAAAGAAACACTGAATTATAAGACAGAGTTCTTAGAAATTTAAAACGAGAGGAAAAAACTAAAAATAAAGGTTATAAGATAAAGCTGAAGACATCTCCTAGAAAGACTAGCAAACAAACAAAAAGCGGTAAATACTAGATAACTGATAACAGAATTAGAAGATTAATCCAGGAGATCCAAAATCAGATTAATAATAATGTTCCAAAGACAGAAAAGAAAGAAGGGAAAAAAATATTACAGAGATTTATCTATGTAAGCATGTGTATGTACTTTATGTGAAAATTTCCCAGAGTGAAAAGATAAAGGTTTCCAGAGAAAAAGGCCCACAAACTGTTCAGTATAATGACTTAAACAACACCAAGGTATAGCACTGTGACATTTCAGAACACCTAGGAATCCAAAATTTTCCTGGGAGAAAAAGTCTCACACAAAGTATGAAAAATAAAAATGGCATGACAGTTAACAGCAACATTGGAATCTACAAATCAATGGAGTAACATGTTCACAGTTCTTGGAAAAATTGAATTCTATACTGAGTCAAACAATCAGAAAATAAAAATATTGCTATACATCCATGATATAAAAAAAGTTTACTTCCTATACACCCATTCTCCAAATCTACTGGAGGATGTGCTTCTGTATAAAGGAGAACAACAAGAAAGAGAATGGGAGAAACAAATAGTACATACAGGAACAGCAAAGCAGTACAAGAAAGAGTATGCAGTTCTTGACTCAACAAGGAATGATATTTACTTGATAACACTTGAAATTTATTTTTAAAAAGGTGAAAAACTGCTTTGGCAAAGAGGAGGAGGAAATGTATACATACTGTAAAGGAGTTAAATCCTTATCTTCTAAAATAAAAAGAGAAATATTTAAAATTGGAAATTACAAACAAGAATTAGCAGCATAAATTTGAAATTTAGAAATCAGGATGAAAAACCAAAAGAAATAGTTAAAAGATGAATAAGAATTGGGAGTGAGCAGTAATACTTCCACAAATATTACAGTACTTGTTGGCTTACAGAGTTATTACTATAAACAGGTTATTACTTCATGCAGAGGCTTTTAATGAAAAGAAAAAGTCAGACTTTGGGGCTGTAAAAGAAAAGAACAGATCAAAATTGTCTCCTGCTTATTCTGGGATAGCTTTACTCAAAATCTGTGGACAGAGTAGGGTCAAACTAGACAAAGCTATGAAACTTTACATTCAAAAGTCTAATTAACTGAAACATGCAAGGAAATAACATGAAATTAACTGGCAAACAAATAGAAGGGCAAGATAAAAATTCTTAGGTGGGGAAGATCTTTTCTTTATTTAGCCCCATTCTCCCCTGGCTGACTATCTAATCTCTCACTCATGTTTTCCCCAGCATTTAACAAAAAGAAAGGCAGGGCAGTTACCCTCCTAGGAGAATTTAAAGAGGGCCAATATATAAAGAATATGAAAAAGAATGTATAATATATAACTGAATCATTCTCCTGTACAGTAGAAAATAACAACAAAAAGAAATTAACACAGCATTGTAAATCAACTGCTGCTGCTGCTGCTAAGTCACTTCAGTCATGTCTGACTCTGTGCGACCCCATAGATGGCAGCCCACCCGGCTCCCCCGTCCCTGGGATTCTCCAGGCAAGAACACTGGAGTGGGTTGCCATTTCCTTCTCCAATGCACGAAAGTGTAAAGTGAAGTCTCTCAGTCGAGTTCGACTCTTAGCGACCCCATGGACTGCAGCCTACCAGGCTCCTCCATCCATGGGATTTTCCAGGCAAGAGTACTAGAGTGGGGTGCCATTGCCTTCTCCTGTAAATCAACTATAATTCAATAAAATAATGTCAGGAAAAAAAGTAAAGGAGGCCAATAAAAATGTGACTCAATCAGCAAAATAAATCATTCAATATGATGAGAATGAGTAAAACACATTTAAAGTCATGAGTCCCATGATGAAGGAAAATTCCTTTTCTTTAGGGAACAGGTAATCCATTCCTGAAATCTGAATGTTTGTATGAGTAATTCTAATATACTTTAAAGTTTATAGTGAAATATAAATAGTAGAAATAAAAGACATATTTTGTACAAGGACATGGATTTAATCATTTTGCTTTCATATATTTTAAGTATCCTAAAGATCTCTGCATGTGTGCTAAGTCGGTTCAGTTGTGTCTCTTTGTCACCTCATGGACTGTAGCCTGCCAGGCTCCTCTGTCCACGGGATTCTCCAGGTAAGAGTACTGGAGTGGGTTGTCATATCCTTCTCCAAAAGATCTCTAGTTATAGTTATGTTTCTTATACCTTTTCTTTATCTTTACATTTAGATTCCATACAAAGGTAAGATGTACTTAATTTCTTTACAGGTTTGTTGAGAAATATTCAGATAATTAAACAGAGAGGACAGCACTTTAAGAATCAAAAATTTTTTCTATTACTGTTTTCCGATTAACTAGAATACATCTAGGTCTAATAACAATTTGGGAATGTCCTGGAGAGAAACTGTTCATTGAAAAATAACTTTGGTATTGTTTTACTTATAAAGGTCTAACATAGTTTTCATGAAATTCAAATGGTCTTTTAAGGTTTATTACCTAACATAGTTGAAGGCACATATTAATAAAGTGACAAGATAATGCACCTGATTTTTGTTTTTATAGTTATGACGCTTTTCTTAAAAATGATAATTTAGCAAAAGTGCAGAAACAATGCTAGGGATTTATTCAACAGCTCCTAGTTTAGGGAAAGGGTAGGTGATGAAAATTACATGATTAAATAATATAACTTTCAAAATGATTATGTAATACAATTTAACCAGGCTTTTATAAGTGATCAGAGATAGATCAGAGCTAATGAAAGATATAGAAGAGCCTTTCTTCTAAACCCTAGGGTAAGTTTTGCTTAATGAATCCAATCCTAGTCTTTGTAATACTTATCCATTAATAGTTTAGGAAACATCTTAAAATATTTATATAATGCTTTAAGGCATCTTATATATAACTGAAAATGTGCATTTCAGGATAAAGTGGTTTAGTGTTCTATTTATCTGTTCCTACATTATGGCTAGAGATTCCCGCTTCAAAAAGTTTTTTTACTGTAAGTCTATAAAGAGACTTAAAAAGGAAGTCAGTCAAAAACATTTTGTTGAGATTGTGAAGTTTTAGAAGCCTTTCCAAAATCTTTTAAGTATTAAAATGACTTTTAAAATTAACTGCAAGTGCAAAAGTAGTGCATGAGATGGTGAAAAATACTAATTTTCATTAATAATAGTCCAAATTCTAACACAATATTACCTAGACTACAACACAAGTAAATTAACATTTGTGTTGTTTGTATAGCATTTTATAGAATAAAATATGCTATTAATATAATCTACAGCTTACTATCAAAACAAAAACCATGAAAACAGTTATGAAGTTAGAATGAATCTGCCTTCCCACTAAATTATATTTGCCAAGTGGTTAGAAGAAATTATGAATAAATACTTGATAACTGGTTAAGTGGTTAATGAAGAACTAAAAACAATTTAGATATTAATCTAAATAAATTCCCCCAAACTTTTGAAATTTTAAGGAATATGATGAACTGATGACAGTGCAATAAAAGCAGTAAATTTAGATATTTCCACTTTGTCAGTGAAATACAACTGAGTTTCATAAAGAAGTATAACAAAGAGACATTTGAGAAATTGCTTATACTTTAAGAGAAACATAGCTTCCCAGGTGGTGCTAGTGGTAAAGAACCGACCTGCCAATGCAGGGGACATAAGAACTTGGGTTTGATCCCTGGGTCAGGAAGATCCCCTGGAGAAGGAAATGGCAACCTAATCCAGTGTTCTTGTCTGGAGAATCCCATGGACGGCGGAGCCTGGCAGGCTAAAGTCCATGCAGTCATAAAGAGTTGGACCTGAATGAAGCAACTCAGCACACACGCACAAGAGAAACACCTAAAAATGCATTAATTGGCTGTATTGTTCTTTAAACTATTTAAGTCTACCTGTGAGCACAATCTGGTTTGCTTCATTACTTCAACCTTTCAAATATTTCATTTCTTTAAGAAGTCTAGCCCATAGATTTGGCTCAGGGCTCTAAAATGTTTCCAGTAGAAAGCAAGAGAAAACAGTTGTTTCATGTTGGTCTTTCTAAAAACAGTTTTAAGAAATATCAGTACATTTTTATTTTTAAAAGAATTTTTAGTATATTTTTTACTTATTTTTATAAACAAATTTCCTTAATTAGGCCTTAGGATTAAATACTACATTTATTAGTATATGCAACTTCTTATATGCTCCCACTGACAAGCCAGTTCATTTCAGTTCAGTTCACTCAGTCGTGTCTGGTTCTTTGTGAACCCATGGACTGCAGCATGCCAGGCTTCCCTATCCATCACCAGGTAAAGGAGCTAGCTCAAACACATGTCCATCGAGTTGGTGATGCCATCCAACCATCTCATGCTCTGTCGTCCCTTATCCTACAGCCTTCAATCTTTCCCAGCACCAGGCTCTTTTCCAATGAGTTAGTTCTTTGCATCATGTGGCCAAAAAATTGGAGCTTCAGTTTCAGCATCAGTCCTTCAAATGAATATTCAGGACTGATTTCCTTTAGGATTGAGTGGTTTGATCACCTTGCAGTTCAAGGGACTCTCAAGAGTCTTCTCCAACACCAGAGTTCATAAATATTAATTCTTCGGCATTCAGCTTTCTTTATAGTCCAACTCTCAAATTCATACATGACTACTGGAAAAACCATAGCTTTAACTAGATGGACCTTTGTTGGCAAAGTAATATCTCTGCTTTTTAATATGCTGTCTAGGTCAGTCATAATTTTTCTTCCAAGAAGCAAGCATCTTTTAATTTCATGGCTGCAGTCATCATCTGCAGTGATTTTGGAGCCTCAAAAAATAAAGTCTGTCACTGTTTGCATTGTTTCTCCATCTATTTTCATGAAGTGATGGGACCAGATGTCATGATCTTAGTTTTCTGAATGTTGAGTTTTAAGCCAACTTTTTTACTCTCTTCTTTTACTTTCATGAAGAGGCTCTTTAGTTTTTCTTTGCTTTCTGCCATAAGGGAAGTGTAATCTGCATATCAGGGATTACTGATATTTCTCCAGGGAGTCTTGATTCCAGCTTGAGCTTCATCCAGCCCAGCATTTCACAAGATGTACTCTGAATATAAGTTAAATAAGTGGAGTGACAATATATAGCCTTGACATACTCCTTTCCCAATTTGGAACCAGTCTCTTGTTCCATGTCCAGTTCTACCTGTTGCTTCTTGACCTGCTTACAGATGTCTCAGGAGGCAGGTAAGGTGGTCTGGAGAAGGCAATGGCACCCCACTCCAGTACTCTTGCCTGGAAAATTCCATGGATGGAGGAGCCTGGTAGGCTACAGTCCATGGGGTCGCAAAGAGTCAGACACGACTGAGCGACTTCACTTTCTTTCTTTCTATAGTTCCTTTTGGAGAAGGAGATGGCAACCCACTCCGGTGTTCTTGCCTGGAAAATTCCATGGATGGAGGAGCCTGGTGAGCTACGGTCTATGGGGCTGGAAAGAGTTGGACACGACTGAGCAACTAACACACACACACACACACACACACACACACACACACACAAAGATAGGTAAGGTGGTCTGGTATTCCCATTTCTTTAAGAATTTTCCACAGTTTGTTGTGATCTACACAGTCAAAGGCTTTGGCATAGTCAATAAAGCAGAAGTAGACATTTTTTTGGAACTCTCTTGCTTTTTTGATGATGTGATGGATATTGGCAATTTGATCTCTGGTTCCGCTGCCTTTTCTAAATCAGCTTGAACATCTGAAAGTTCATGGTTCACTTATTGCTGAAGCCTGGCTTGGAGAATTTTGAGCAGTACTTTGCTAGCGTGTGAGATGAATGCAATTGTGTGGTAGTTTGAATATTCTTTGGCATTGCCTTTCTTTGGGACTGGAAAGAGAACTGACCTTTTCTGGTTGTGGCCACTGCTGAGTTTTCCAAATTTGCTGGCATACTGAGTGCAGCACTTTCACAGCATCATCTTTCAGGATTTGAATTAGTTCAACTGGAATTGCATCATCTTCACTAGCTTTGTTTGTAGTGATGCTTCCTAAGGCTCACATGAGTTTGCATTCCAGGATGTTTGGCTCTAGGTGAGCGATCACACCATTGTGGTTATATGGGTCATGAAGATCTTTTTTATATAGTTCTTCTGTGTATTCTTGCCACCTCTTCTTAGTATCTTCTACTTCTGTTAGGTCCATACCATTCTGTCTTTTACTGTGCTCATCTTTGCATGAAATGTTCCCTTGGTGTCTCTAATATTCTTGAAGAGATCTCTAGTCTTTCCCATTCTTTTGTTGTCCTCTATTTCTTTACATTGATCACTGAGGAAGGCTTTTTTTTTTTTTAATCTCTCCTTGCTATTCTTTGGAGCTCTGCATTCAAATGGGTATATCTTTCCTTTTCTCTTTTGCTTTTCACTTCTCTTCTTTTTACAGCTATTTGCAAGGGCTCCTCAGACAACCATTTTGCCTTTTTGCCTTTATTTTTCTTGGAGGTGGTCTTGATTGTTGACTCCTATACAATGTCACAAACCTCCGTCCATAGTTCTTCAGGCACTCTATCAGATCTCATCCCCTGAATGTATTTGTCACTTCCACTATATAATCATAAGGGATTTGATTTAGGTCAGACCTGAATGGTCTAGTGGTTTTCTTAATTTAAGTCTGAATTTGGCAATAAGGAGTTCATGATCTGAGTCACAGTCAGCTCCTGGTCTTATTTTTGCTGACTGTATAGAGATTTTCCATCTTTGGCTGCAAAGAAAATAAGCAATCTGATTTCAGTATTGACCATCTGGTGATGTTCATGCATAGAGTCTTCTCTTGTGTTGTTGGAAGAGGGTGTTTGCTATGACCCATGCATTCTCTTTTAGCCTTTGACCTGCTTCAGTTTGTACTCCAAGGCCAAGTTTGCCTGTTATTCCAGGTATCTCTTGACTTGCTACTTTTGCATTCCATTCCCCTATAATGAAAAAGACATCTTTTTTGGGTGTTAGTTCTAGAAGGTCTTATAGATCTTCAGAGAAACATTCAACTTCAGCTTCTTCAGCATTACTGGTTGGGGCATAGACTTGGATTACTGTGATACTGAATGATTTGCCTTGGAAAAGAACAGAGATCACTCTTTCATTTTTGAGATTGCATCCAAGTACTGCATTTCGGACTCTCTTGTTGACTATGATGGCTACTCCATTTCTTCTAAGGGATTCTTGCCCACAGTAGTAGATATAATGGTAATCTGAGTTAAATTCACCCATTCCAGTCCATTTTAGTTCACTAACTTCTAAAATGTCGATGTTCATTCTTGCCATCTCCTGTTTGAGCACTTCCCATTTGCCTTGATTCATGAACCTAACATTCCAGGTTCCTATGCAATATTGCTCTTTACAACATTGGATTTTACTTCCATCACCAGTCACATCTACAACTGGGCATAGTTTTTGCTTTGGCTCCATCTCTTCATACCTTATATAATACCCTAGTGCCTTAGTAGATCAGGGAATTAAAAATAAAGTGGTAGTTTTTTATCTCTTAGAGTGATAATACCTCAATATAGATGAATCAAGAAACAGCAGTAAGCAAACTGTTTAGAAATAATAGGTGCATACTAGTAATGGAATAAAAATATAATGGGAATGTAACAAGTGTGTGTAGGCAAAGGGGACAGGACTCATTAATGGAAGATTTGAAAAATAAGGCAGTGTCTGAATCAGACTCTCAATGAGGATAAGGATTTTAATTAACTAGGATGTGGAATGGAAAAGAAGTAGGACTCAAGATTAAGGGAAAAGCCTGCAAACTGTAGAGGCGAGAAAATGAAAGCATGCTTAAGACAAGGTTGGGCACCAAGTGCCATAGGAAAGTGAGTCCTTAGTCTGACATGGGACTGGGTAAGCTTTTAAAGGTTCTTTTAAGTAAGGGGTCTGTAGTTTGTGAAGAAGATCATTTTAGTGTGAAGAGTATATTGTAAAGGGGGATAGATAAGAAATAGCAACTAGTCTAGATATCACTATAATTATTTCTTATATAATGTTTTTAAAATAAATTGAATTAAACATCATTTTATTCTCTCTCTCTGTTTAAATAAATCTCTAAAACACAAGTACTAACTGGCAATTTCATGTAGTTTCTTAGGTTGGAGGGATCTATATTTATTTTTCAGCTTTTTGAAATATTCTACAGATGGTTTCTCTAAATAAAGAGACTAGATAATTTATCACTAATAAGTTAAAAATCCCACTCTTAAAAAGTGGGCAGACCTTCTGGGGTCATCTTTTGATGTGTCATATCATGTGTCCTGAATGATTTTACCCAAAGGAACTAATTTATCAAAAGCTTAAGACTGCAAATGTTAAAAGATTTACAGAGCTGTACGTTAGTATAAAAAGCAGAATGCAGTGTTTAGCTAACATGAGTCACAGGCTGCAAAGTAGAGTTCATGACAGGGAGACACTGATGAATGGGATTACATCTGATTGAGGTTTGGTACAAAATGATGGCAAGGATTTTTTCTTTTGCTAGCACTCATGTTAATATGTATGTGAGCAAGTATTTTGGGAAACGATGCTAAATTAAAATTAGTTGACAAAGGTCTAAAGTGAAATCAAGTATTAATATATGCATTTCAATAAACATTTCTGGGCTACAAGTGATTGATACAATTACTGTTCTAATCATAAATCTGGATTCTTTTTAGCAGCCTTGTGACTCATGGAATTCATAGTTGCAAATGTACAAATGAATGAATTACAACTATTTAAAAGATCTATAACCTTAAAGTACTAATGAATTAACCAAACTAATAAACATTTTATAATGAATTCATAAGACACTATTGTGGTTATTGTAGTATTAATACCTACACAGATAATGTCAGTTATTTACAAATATTACAAAGAGAGAATACATCTTAAGAACTATCATGGTCCTTTAAATTAATCCAACACTATGAGCAATAAATCAACCACAACCTTTTGAAACTTGTCTCCATGGGAAATAACAGATACTATGTTTTCCTTTCAGTCTCATTTTCCTAGTATTCATACTGTTTTAAGATGAGAAAAAGAAAAAGACAATACAGAGGATCTTTTAATTTGCAGCAGTATTTGCAGTTATGATGAATAACTGAACACTACTTTGTGGACAAGGAGACTAAGGGCCAAATGAAATATATTTAGGCTTCAGAAATAACTTCCATTGTCTATTGGTATTGATTAAATTTTGTGGCCAAATGTGAAGATATAGGAAAGATTTAGCTTATAAACATTTTGATGCTTCATATTTTTATATGAGGAATTAATATAGATAGAGATCTTTTTTTAAAAAATAAAATTATTTTGTATTCAACTAATTATAGGGGAAACAAACTTACATAAGAACCCTATGTAACCCCAGAATATCTGTACAAGAAACTGATTCTACTAGTATCTTCTGTGTACTCTAAGATAAAACCACTGACATGGGGTACAAAATTTAAGAAAAAGAAAGGTTAGAGACAGAAATATTACTAAATGTGAGTTTCCAGATGGATAATGAGGAAATCTTGACTTTTCATTTAATGTCAGAAATTTTATCAGTTCCATAAATAAACTCTGCAGCCGGCATCTCCACACTGCATGGCACTCAGTGAGTGCATTTTCTGTTTTCCAGACCCCAAAATAGGTGTATGCTTCATTCCAAGTTAACAGACATGTAATTTGGAGTCAAAGATTTAAGTCAAATAAACATAAATCCCCAAATTAAGTACTGACCTTGGTAAAGTATTAAAATTAACAAAATTCAAAAAGTTAGTTTCTTCTTGAATAAGGAGTACTATATAGGCTTATGAATATAAGAAAAACGGTCCATATAACAAAAATATAAAACCTATGGATGTCTTTAATAGCAAATGTATAAGACACATATGAAGAAAATTCTAAAACTTTGCTGAGGAACATACAAGATGGTATGAATGTGGAAAGACTATTCTAGACAGAGAAGGTTTGACAGTAGGAAAATGTGAAGACAAAACTGATTTACCAATTTTTAAAAGAATTTTACTTCCTTGGAATTAGAAAAATATTATTTCTCAGGGACAGGTAAGAACAGTTTAAAAACAAAGAATAATAAAGGAGGATTAGTACTGCTATCGGAGAAGGCAATGGCACCCACTCCAGTACTCTTGCCTGGAAAATCCCATGGGCAGAGGAGCCTGGTAGGCTGCAGTCCACGGGGTCGTGAAGAGTTGGACTTGACTGAGCCACTTCCCTTTCACTTTTCACTTTCATGCATTGGAGAAGGAAATGGCAACCCACTCAGTGTTCTTGCCTGGAGAATCCCAGGGATGGGGGAGCCTGATGGGCTGCCTGTCTATGGGGTCGCACAGAGTTGGACATGACTGAAGCGACTTAGCAGCAGCAGCAGCACTGCTATATGTAAAAAAAAAATTACAAACTATCAGTTATTAAAATAACAGTTACTAGCTCCAGGATAGACAAAGAAGTAAAAAAATAAGAAACAAATCCAAAATACAGAATTATCCATGACTACTTACTGTATGTAAATTAAAGGTGCCATAAGGATACTGCTACTGCTAAGTCACTTCAGTCGTGTCCAACTCTGTGCGACCCCAGAGATGGCAGCCCACCAGGCTTCCCTGTCCCTGGGATTCTCCAGGCAAGAACACTGGAGTGGCTTGCCATATCCTTCTCCAATGCATGAAAGTGAAAAGTGAAAGTGAAGTCTCTTAGTCAAGTTCGACTCTTAGCGACCCCATGGACTGCAGCCTACCAGGCTCCTCTGTCCATGGGATTTTCCAGGCAAGAGTACTGGAGTGGGGTGCCATTGCCTTCTCCGAGATTGTGAATATATTAAACAAGAATGACTAAATCCTTGGAAAATAATTAAGTTAGAGTCTTTCATGTTATCTTACATCAAAACAAATTTGGAATAAATGAAATGAAAATTTAAAAAGATTATGGGTGAAAAGCCCTTTTGAGGAATAATTCCAAAAGCAGGGAGAGAAAACGAAACAAAACAAATGAAGCTATTTTATTACATAAAACGTTAAAATTTCAGTATTAAAAGGGACATCTCAAAAAAAGTTAACAGTAAATGATAAACTTGAAGAATTTTGCAACATGTATCTTACAGCAATGAGTTAATAACCTTTGATGCTCTCACCTAGTCCTACGGCTTTAAAAATCACCTAAGTGTTACTAATTCTCAAATTTATCTTTGAGTTTAGGCTTCTCTCATAAACTCCAGATCCTTGGATCCAACTACTTACATGATGTCTCCACTTGGATGTATCTTAGACAAGTTTAAAATGATCCAAATTGAACTCCTGATCTTCTAACACCTCCACCCTGTAAGCCTGCTCCACCATCTCTTTTAAGGTGACTCAATTCTTTCAGCTGCTGAGTTCAGAAATTAGTCATCCTTGACCTTTCTTTCTCTCATACCCCAAATACAATTTGTTACAATGTCCTGCTGACTCTACCTTCAAAATATAGTAGAATCTGACCACTTCTGACCAACTCCACTGCTACCAACATGGTCGAGCTACCATGATCTTTTACGTGGGTTACCGCAGTGGTGTCTTAAAGAGTTTCAACCCTTGCCATATGACAATCTATTCTCAACACAGAAACCAGAGGGATCTTTTAAAATCATGACTAAGATATGCTGCTTTTCTGCTTAGATCATGCTATGGTTCCCTGTTTCATTCAGAGTAAAAGCCTATGTCCATAAAATGACCTGCTGCTGCTGCTGCTAAGTCGCTTCAGTCATGTCTGACCCTGTGCAACCCATAGACAGCAGCCCACCAGGCTCCCCCGTCCCTGGGATTCTCCAGGCAAGAACACTGGAGTGGGTTGCCATTTCCTTCTCCAATGCATGAAAGTGAAAAGTGAAAGTGAAGTCGCTCAGTCGTGCCGGACCCTCAGTGACCCCATGCACTGCAGCCTACCAGGCTCCTCCATCCATGGGAATTTCCAGGCAAGAGTACTGGAGTCGGGTGCCATTGCCTTCTCCAGTAAAATGACCTACAAGGCTCTATATGACCTGCCTTTGTACTCTAATGTGTCCTTACTATCAAATAAGAACACAGGAGAAGTTCAATAAATATTACTGAATGAATGAATATCTGTATCTTAAGCTCTTATAAATAAGTAACAATTTTTGCTATACAGACTATGAAAAAAACATAACTGGTCAAATGATGGCTAAGTCATTCACAGAAAACCTATCCTTAAATAGATGAAAAATTACTCAAGTATACTAGTAAAGGAAAATTGGAAAGATGATATTTATGACTATTAAACTGGCAATGAATCAATAAGTAATTAGCAAGGACAAAAGGGAGGGAGAACCACAGAATTAAAAGGATTTACAGATACACCAACCAATGAATAACAAGGTATAGGTTTTGTTTGGATACTGAAATAAAAAAGCTATTAAAAATTAATCTGTTCCCTCTTATGTTTATATATGTGTGTATATATATATATTTTATATATATATATATATATTTCCCCCCCTACCCCTTCTCTCTCTTTCCTATTGGGAGTCTGGTTTTACCTTCCAGGGGTCATTTCAAACATATTGTTATATTTTTCTAATGTATCTACTACTATTCTATATTTATTATAGTTTTCATTCTTTGTTATTGTTCTGCTTTGCTGTTGTTGTTGTTTTTTCCCCTTTTCTTTCTTCTTTTTTTTTTCCCCCGCACCCCATGTCTTGGGGGATCCTTGAGGATCAGATCCTCAGGCCTGATCTCTGGGACCAGAAATCAGGCCTGAGCCCATGGTGGAAATGCTGAATTTGAACTGCTGAAGTAGCAGAGACCGTCAGCCCCCAGGAATATTAATCATATCAGATCAGATCAGATCAGTCGCTCAGTCGTGTCCCAATCTTTGCGACTCCATGAATCACAGCATGCCAGGCCTCCCTGTCCATCACCAACTCCTGGAGTTCACCCAGACTCATATCCATCGAGTCAGTGATGCCATCCAGCCATCTCATCCTCTGTCGTCCCCTTCTCCTCTTGTCCCCAATCCCTCCCAGCATCAGAGTCTTTTCCAATGAGTCAATTCTTTGCATGAGGTGGCCAAAGTACTGGAGTTTCAGCTTTAGCATCATTCCTTCCAAAGAAATCCCAGGGCTGATCTCCTTCAGAATGGACTGGTTGGATCTCCTTGCAGTCCAAGGGACTCTCAAGAGTCTTCTCCAACACCACAGTTCAAAAGCATTAATTCTTCGGCACTCAGCCTTCTTCACAGTCCAGCTCTCACATTCATACATGACCACAGGAAAAACCATAGCCTTGACTAGGCGAACCCTTGTTGGCAAAGTAATGTCTCTGCTTTTGAATATGCTATCTAGGTTGGTCATAACTTTCCTTCCAAGGAATATTAATCAGAGTTATATAATCCAGAGGTCCACATCTCAGCATTAAGATGGTCCTACCCAACTGCCTGTAAACTCCACTGCTGGAAACCTCAGACCAAACAACTAGTAAGACAGGAACACAGTCTTACCCATTAAAAAAAAAAATGAAATAACACAAAAATATGTTAAAGATGAAGGAGCAATGTAAAAAGCTATAAGACCAAAATGAATGAAGAGGAAACTGGCAACCTATTTGAAAAAGAATTTAGAGTAATGATAGTAAAGAAGTTTCAAAATATAGAAAACAGAATGGAGAAAATACAAGAAACATTTAACAAAGACCTAGAAGAAACAAAGAATAAACAAATAGTGATGAACAGTACAATTACTGAAATTAAGAATATTGTAGAAGGAATCAATAAGAGAATAACTGAAGCAGAAGAATAGATAAGTGAGCTGGAAGATAGAATGATATAAATAAATGCTAAGGAGCAGAATAAAGAAAAAAGAATGAAAAGTATTGAGGACAGTCTCAGAAACCTCTGGGATAATATTAAACACACTAACATTTGAATTATAGGAGTCCCAGAAGAAGAAAATAAAAAGGGTATGAGAAAATATTTGAGATTATAGTCAAAAACTTCCCTAACATGGGAACACCCAAATAGCCACCCAAGTATAGGAAGCCCAGAGAATCTCTTAAAGGATAAACTCAAAGAGACATACACCAAGATATATATTAATCAAGTTAACAAAAATTAAACACAAATAGAAAGTATTAAAAGCAGTAAGGGAAAAGCATAAAATAACATACAAATGAATGCCCATAAGGCTAACAGTTGATTTTTTAGCAGAAACTCTCACGCTAGGAGTGGCAGGATATATTTAAAGCAGTGAAAGAGAAAAAACTACAACCAAGATTACTCTACCCAGCAAGTATTTCATTCATATTTGATGGTGAAATCAAAAGCTTTACAGACTTAAGCTAAGAGAATCTGACACCACCAAGTCAGCTTTAAAACAAATGATAAAGGAACTTCTCTAGGAAGAAACACAGGAGAAGAAAAAGACTCACAAAAATAAATCCTAAACAATTAAGAAAATGGCAATAGGAACATACATATTTATAACTACTTTAAGTGCATCACTGACTCGATGAATGTGAGTCTGAGTGACCTCCGAGAGCTGGTGATGGACAGGGAGGCCTGGCGTGCTGCAGTTCATGGGGTCGTAAAGAGTCGGGCACGACTGAGCGACTGATCTGATCTGATCTAAGTGTAAATGGATTAAATGCCCCAACCAAAAGACAAAGACTGGTTGAATGGATACAGAAACAAGACTTAGGCATATGCTGCCTAAAAGAGACTCACTTCAGACCTAAGGGCACATATGACTAAAAGTCAGGGGATGGAAAAATATACTCCATGCAAACAGGAATCAAAAGAAAGTGAGGATAGCAATACTTATATCAGATAAAATAGATTTTAAAATAAAAACTGGTATAAGAAATAAGGACACTACATAATGATCAAAGGATCAATCCAAGAAGAAGATATAATAATTATAAATATTTATGCACCTAACATAGGTGCACCTCAATACATAAAGCAAATGCAAACAACCATAAAAGGGGAAATTGACAGTAACATGGTAATAAGGGACTTTAATACCCCACTTACACCAATGGACAGATCATCCACACAGGAAAATTAATAAAGAAACACAGGCTTAAATCACACTTTATACCAGATGGACCTAATTGATATCTTTAAAACATTCCACTCCAAAACAGCAAATACACCTTTTTTGTCAAGTACACATAGAAAAGAACTAAAACCCATAATTCTCAAACTACACCAAAAAATTACAGCAAGAGGAACACTCCCAAACACATTCTATGGGGCTACCATCATCCTGAAACCAAAACCAGACAAAGATATCTCTCTCTCTCTCTCTCTCACACACACACACAGGCCAATATCAATGATGAACATACATGCAGAAATCCTGGACAAAATATTAGTGAACAGAATCCAGCAACACATTAAAAGGATCATACACCATGATCAAGAGGGTTTTTCCCTAGGTATGCAAGGATTCCTCAATATATACAAATCAATGTGATATACCATATAAACAAATTGAAAGATGAGAAACTCAACAGATGTAGAAAAATCTTTTCCCAAAATTCAATACCCATTTATGATAAAAATTCTCCAGAAGATGGGCATAGAAAGAACCATAAAAGCTCTATAGAAAAATGGGCATAGAAGGAACGTACCTCAGCATAATAAAGGCCATATATGACAAACCCAGAGCAAATAATATTCTCAATGATGAAAAACTGGAAGCATTTCCTCTCAAATCAGGAACAAGACAGGAGTGCCCACTCTCACCACTATTATTCAATATAGTTTCAAGAAGTTCTAGCTACAGCAATCAAAGAGCAAAAAGAAATAAAAAGAATCCAGATCAAAAAGGAAGTAAACAAAAAAGAAGTAAAACTCTCACTGTTTGCAGATGACATCATACTATACATAGAAAACCCTAATGATACCTCCAGAAAACGACTAGAGCCAATCAATGATTTTAGTAAAGTTGTAGTATACAAATACACAGAAATCCCTGGCATTCCTATATACTAACAATGAAAAACTAGAGAAATTAGGGAAATAATTCCATTCACCATTGCAACAAACAGAATATCTAGGAACAAATCTACCTAAGGAGACAAAAGACCTGTATATAAAAAATCTAAGACACTAATGGAATAAATTACAGATGACATAAAACAGACGAAGAGACATACCATGTTCTTGGATTGGAAGAATAAATGTTGTGAAAATGACTATCGTATCCAAAGCAATCTACATTCAACGCGACCTCTATCAAATTACCAGTGGCATTTCACAGAACTAGAACAAAAAATCCCAAAATTTGTATGGAAACACAAAAAAGACCCCAAACAGCTAAAGCAATCTTGAGAAAGAAAAATGGAGATGGAAAAATCAACCTGAGTTCAGACTACAGTTATTAAGACAGTATAGTATGGTCTTCAAAGCTATAGTCATCAAGACAGTATGGTACTGGCACAAAAACAGAAATACAGATCAATGGAACAAGATGAAAGCCCAGAAATAAACCCATACACCTATGAGGACCTTATCTTGGACAAAGGAGGCAAGAATATATAATGGATAAAACAAAGCCTCTTCAATAAATGGTGCTGGGAAAACTGGACAGCTACATATAAAAGAATGAATTAGAACACTTCCTAATACCATACACACAAAAAAACTCAAAATGAATTAAAGACCTAAATGTTAATGCAGAAACTATAAAACTTTTAGAAGAAAACATAGGCAAAAAACTCTTTGACATAAATCACAGCAATATCCTCTTTGATTGACCCACCTCTGAAAGTAATGGAAATAAAATCAATAATAAATAAATGGGACCTAATTGAATTTAAAACTTCTGCACAGCAAAGAAAAAACGAAAAGACAATCCTTAGAATGGGAGAAAATAATCGCGAATGAAACAACTGACAAAGAATTAATCTTCAAAATATATACACAGCTTATATAGAAAAACAACTCAATCAAAAACTGGGAGGAAGACCTAAACAGACATTTCTCCAAAAAAGACATACAGATGGCCAACAAGCAAACAAAAAGAGGCTCAATACTGCTCATTATTAGAAAAATGTAAACAAAAACTACAATGAGGTATTAGCTCACATCAGTCAGAATGGCCATCATCAAAAAATTTACAAACAATAAATGCTGGAGAAGGTGTGGAGAAAAGCAAAACCTTTTGCACTGTTGGTGGGAATGAAGACTGATACAGCCACTATGGAGAACAGTATGGAGATTCCTCAAAAAACTAGGAATAAAACTACTATTCGACCCAGCAATCCCATGACAGGGCAAATATCCTGAGAAAATCATAAATGAAAAAGACACATATACCCCGAAGTTCACTGCAGCACTACTGACAATAGCTAGACATGGAAGCAACCTAGATGTCCATCAACGATGAACGGATAAAGAAGCTGTGTACATATATACAATGGAATATTATTCAGCCATAAAAAGGAACACATCTGAGTCAATTCAAGTGAGGTGGATGAACCTACAACCTATCATACAGAGTGAAGTCAGTCAGAAAAAGAAAAACAAGTGTTGCATATCAGCAAATATAGATGGAATCTAGAAAAACAGTACACATAAACATGTTTGAAGGGCAGGAATAAAGACACAGGTAAAGAGAACAGATTTGGGACACAGCAGGAGAAGGAGAGGGTGGGATGAATGAGAGAATAGTATTTAAACACATACATTACCACATGTAAAACAGACAGCTAGTAGGAAGCTGCTGTATAACACAGGGAGTTCAACCTGGTGCTCTGTGACAACCTAGAGGGGTGGGATGGGGTTGGGGGTGGCTCAAGAAACAGGGGACGTATGTATACTTATGATTGATTCATGCTGCTGTATAGCAGAAGCCAACACAATATTGTAAAGCAATTATCCTCAAATTAAAAATAAATTTTAAAAAGTTATAAGAAGAAACAATTTATGTTATTTGGCCATTGCTTCATGTTTTTAGAAATGTAAGCATAAATTTCACTATTTATACTTTTTTAAATGGACTACTTCAATATTCTAAGATAAGAAAAATAAACATTTATTAGTGGACTTGCTTCAGTTCAGTTCAGTCTCTCAGTCGTGTCCCAATCTTTGCAACCCCATGAATCATAGCATGCCAGGCCTCCCTGTCCATCACCAACTCCCAGAGTTCACTCAAACTCACGTCCATTGAGTCAGTGATGCCATCCAGCCATCTCATCCTCTGTTGTCTCCTTCTCCTCCTGCCCCCAATCCCTCCCAGCATCAGAGTCTTTTCCAATGAGTCAACTCTTTGCATGAAGTGGCCAAAGTACTGGAGTTTCAGCTTTAGCATCATTCCTTCCAAAGAAATCCCAGGGCTGATCACCTTTAGAATGGACTGGTTGGATCTCCTTGCAGTCCAAGGGACTCTCAAGAGTCTTCTCCAACACCACAGTTCAAAACCATCAATTCTTCGGCACTCAGCTTTCTTCACAGTCCAACTCTCGCATCCATACATGACCACAGGAAAGACCATAGGCTTGACTAGATGGACCTTTCTTGGCAAAGTAATGTCTCTGCTTTGCTATCTGGGTTGGTCATAACTTTTCTTCCAAGGAGTAAGTCTCTTAATTTCATGGCTGCAGCCACCATCTCCAGTGATTTTGGAGCCCAGAAAAAGAAAGTCTGACACTGTTTCCACTGTTTCCCCATTTATTTGCCATGAAGTGATGGGACCAGATGCCATGATCTTCGTTTTCTGAATGTTGAGCTTTAAGGCAACTTTTTCACACTTCTCTTTCACTTTCATCAAGAGGCTTTTGAGTTCCTCTTCACTTTCTGCCATAAGGGTGGTGTCATCTGTATATCTGAGGTTCTTGATATTTCTCCCGGCAATCTTGATTCCTTCCAGCTTGTGTTTCTTCTAGTCCAGCATTTCTCATGATGTACTCTGCATATAAGTTAAATAAGCAGGGTGACAATATACAGCCTTGATGTACTCCTTTTCCTGTTTGGAAAAGGAGTTTCCAAATCTGAATTTGGAATTTCCAATCTGTTGTTCCATGTTCAGTTTTAACTGTTGCTTCCTGTCCTGCATATAGGTTTCTCAAAAGGCAGATCAGGTGGTCTGGTATTCCCATCTCTTTCAGAATTTTCCATAGTTGATTGTGATCCACACAGGCAAAGGCTTTGGCATAGTCAATAAAGCAGAAATAGATGTTTTTCTGGAACTCTCTTGCTTTTTCCATGATCCAGAGGATGTTGGCAATTGGATCTGTGGTTCCTCTGCGTTTTCTAAAACCAGCTTGAACATCAGGAAGTTCATGGTTCACGTATTGCTGAAGCCTGATTTGGAGAATTTTGAGCATTACTTTACTAGTGTGTGAGATGAGTGCAACTGTGCGGTAGTTTGAGCATTCTTTGGCATTGCCTTTCTTTGGGACTGGAATGAAAACTGACCTTTTCTAGTCCTGTGGCCACTGCTGAGTTTTCCAAATTTGCTGACATATTGAGTGCAGCACTTTCATAGCATCATCTTACAGGATTTGAAATAGCTCAACTGGAATTCCATCACCTCCACTAGACTTGCTTGCTTTGCTTTGCTACGTCACTTCAGTTGTGTCCGACTCTGTGTGACCCCATAGACTTGCTTACCCCTTCCCTATTATTTATCTTTGACTCTCTTTTCATAATGAATATAACATATATAGTTCATGGAATGAAAAAAACATACTAAGCAAATAGTTGATCTATAAAATCACTTGAATATTAAAATAACAAAGAACAAAACATAATAAAAACAAAACCTACTTTCTAATACATTAAAAAGAATCATAATTATAAAGGTAACATGACCTCAAATCTTTCCTTTTGAATGCTATGAAAAAGAATTAAGTCAAATGAAAGTTTTGTTTTACTGTTGACAAAAATAGTCTAGGCAACTGCATTGTAAATGAAATATAGATTTTTAAATAAGGGATAACGATCATCATATAGCAGGTGGTATTTCTTAATCACGGTGTTAAAACTCCATTTCCTCTTCAGCATCTTGAATGCATTATAAATTAGGAATCAAGGCCCCAAAGGCATGAGGTAATCTGAAAAAAATCTTAAGTTTTGTTTCTAAAGATCTCAACTAGGTCAGTTCTAATGATTATAATGCTTTATTAAGAGAAAAATCTGCAACTTGCCTGTCATCTTAATGTAAAGATGTAGTATAGGAAACCTGATAACAGACACTAAGGTAATTCAGAGCAACCTGTCTATGGAATGCAAGTAAAAAATCTGGGCAAAATATAAAAAACATATGTTAGAAGGCACAGGAGAGCTAACAAGATTGTGAAGAATTATAGACAAATATCAGGAGGAAGTTGAAGGCTCAGGAGAGTAATCTCTGCATTTATAGCTATTTCTCCCTTGAGGTGATTTGCTGATGCTGGAGGAGGTGGCAGAAAAGCTTAGCAACACTGTTGAGAGCTTTGTAGAACAGGAAAGCAAGAACGAATTTAAGGCCTACTATAGAGAGGTCTTTCCTGTGGTCATGTATGGATGTGAGAGATGGACTGTGAAGAAGGCTGAGCGCTGAAGAATTGATGCTTTTGAACTGTGGTGTTGGAGAAGACTCTTGAGAGTCCCTTGGACTGCAAGGAGATCCAACCAGTCCATTCTGAAGGAGATCAGCCCTGGGATTTCTTTGGAAGGAATGATGCTAAAGCTGAAACTCCAGTATTTTGGCCACCTCATGCAAAGAGTTGACTCATTGGAGAAGACCCTGATGCTGGGAGGGATTGGGGGCAGGAGGAGAAGGGGACGACAGAGGATGAGATGGCTGGATGGCATCACTGACTCAATGGATGTGAGTCTGAGTGACCTCCGGGAGTTGGTGATGGACAGGGAGGCCTGGCGTGCTGTAGTTCATGGGGTCGCAAAGAGTCGAACACGACTGAGTGACTGATCTGATCTGATCTGATCTAATAGAGAGGTCTCTGTAAACCCTCCTTGAGTTGAGCTGGGACACAGCTAAACTGGAGAGGGCAAACTAGGAGTAGTCAGGCCCTTGCAGAAGCGGCAGTTCAGAAGTTTCAAATTATCTCAGACTCTAAAATTGTACTGAAACAATTTTAGACTGCTAACCACACAAGGAGTATGGAATAAGCAAATGCAAATCCTCATTGAGGAAGACATTATTATTAGAAGCCTTAAAGAATTTTATAAACAATTCTAAAAATACATGTATGATGTACAAAAATGAGCATGCATTCAAGGCAAAGCACATGAAAGAAATCCAGCAGAAAGAGAACAGAAGCAGACCTAGAAGGTTCTAGGCTTGGGAATTCTCACAGATTTCACCTACTGTATTCAGTGAAAATTTTTGCAAAGAAATGGAAACTATAAAAAAGAATCAAATGGAAATTCCAAAACTGAAATATAAGTGAAATGGAGAACGTGATGGATTTAAGACCCATTTGACACAAGTTTAAAGAGAAACTATAAAATACGTGAAAAGAAATTTCCAGGAAAAGAAAAAACAATGAAAAGCAGAAGAAAGCAAAGGCATGGCTAAGAGAGTAAGATGGTAACATGCAATATAACTGGAGCCTCAGAAGCAGAAAAGAGAACAAAAGTGGCAGAAGCAACATTTGAAGATACAATGGTTAAGAACTTTAAAAACTGATAAAAAAACAGTACAGACACAAATTCAGAGTTCTGTGAACCCAGTAAGAGAAGTAGAAATAAAAGTACATTTAGGCACAATATAGCAAAACTACTAAGACCCAAAGACAAAGAAAAAACATTTTAGGAAGCCAAAAAAGAAGTCAGATTATATTCAACGGAGCAACATTTAGAATGAAAGTTGGCTTCAAAAGCAAAAAACGAAAACCAGAAGATAATGAAACAATGTCTCTTTATCAAGTGTCTTTAACAAGTGCTAAAAGAAAAGAGTATCACATTGGAATTCTATACCCAGCAAAACAGTCTTCAAGAAACTTAAAACAAATACATTTTAAGATCTAATTGAGGTTATGAAATTTAAGATAGAGAGATTATCTTTGATTACCTGGTGGGCTCAATGTAATCATAGGAGCTTTTAAAAACAAAAACTTTCACTAACTGTAAGCAGGAAAGATAGGCAGAAGGAAAGCTAAGAGAGATTTAAAGCATGAGAATGACTTGCCTTTGTTGGCTAGGAGATAAAGTGATAAAGGTAGTCACATGCTAGAGAACAGACTGAAGTGGCTCAGTCATGTCCGACTCTTTGCCATCCCATGGACTGTAGCCTACACTGCTCCTCTGTCCATGAGATTTTCCAGGCAAGAGTACTGAAGTGGGTTGCCATTTTCTTCTCTAGAGGATCTTCCCAGCCCAGGGATCGAACCTAGGTCTCCTGCATTGTAGGCAGATGCTTTACCATCTGAGCCACCAGGGAAGTCAGAGAACAGAGGTGACCTCTAAAAAAACAGAGTGTCTGTACAATCCAGGTACTTGAGCAAGTTCGGACTTGCTCTGAATTTGATCTATCTGGCTAACAATCAACAAGAAAACAGAGACCTCAGCCCTACAGCCACAAAGAACTGAATTCAGCTAACAATAGAAGCACATTCTCCCCCAGAATCTCTAAACAACAGACCCAACTGGCTGACATCTTGATTTTTGCCCCTGAAACTTGAGGCAGAGTACTAGCTGAGCCTGCTGGACTTCTGATCTAAAGAACTTTGAGATAATAAGCCAGTGTTATTTTAAATTGATATGTTTGTGTTAATTTCTTAGGGCAGCAATAGAAGACTGATATAAATGGAATAATCCAACAGTAATAGATGAGATTGTTAATAGTTCACCTCAGTATATGACAGAACATGAATTAAAAAATTAGTCAGTAAGAACATGATTTGAAGAACACAGCCGATTTGACCTGACTTAATATATTCTTTAAAAACATAATTGAAACATTTATACCAACTCTATGCTGGGTTTAAAGAAGTCTTCACAAATCTCAAAGAATTAAAATCAGTAAAAATGAGTTTCAAATTTAAGAAGAATATGCATTAGTTTAGTGTTGCTGGTCTTATGTTGGGTTAAGGTGAAGGTGAGACATAAAGATTTGTAAATGTAAAAACTCATAAATGTTTATATAAGAAAATTTTTGGATCCTGACAGATCATTTTTTAAGTTATTTATCCTCTGATCTAGGAAACTAATTCCTATGAAACTAGGACACATGTAGAAATGTTAATACAGTAATCTCCCCTTACCCCATGGGAAGAAACATTCCTAGACTCCTAGTGGATACCTGAAATCAGACAGCACTGCATCATATATTTCCTATTTGTGTGTATGTGTGTGTGCCTCTTCTTACCTGGAGAATCCCCTGGACAGAGAAGCCTGGCAGGCTGCAGTCCATAGGGTCGCACAGAGTCAGACACGATGGAAGTGACTTAGCACGCACACATGCATAAAGCAACTTACCATGAATGCTTGCCTACCTAAGGTAAAGTGTAATTTATAAATTAGGCAATAATTCTAAGAACATAATGTAATATAAGCTTGCAAATGTGGACTCTGTGTCAAAATATCTTATTGTACAAAGTTGATGCCTTTTCTGGGAGAAGGCAATGACAACCCACTCCAGTACTCTTGCTTGGAAAATCCCATGGACCAAGGAGCCTGGTAGGCTGCATGGGGTCGTGAAGAGTTGGACACTACTGAGCGACTTCACTTTCAGTTTTCATTTTCATGCATTGGAGAAGGAAATGGCAACCCACTCCAGTGTTCTTGCCTGGAGAATCCCAGGGATGGTGGAGCCTGGTGGGCTGCTGTCTATGAGGTCACACAGAGTCGGACACGACTGAAGTGACTCAGCAGTAGCAGCAGCAATGCCTTTTCCATCTTAACTAATCACTTATGCATTCTGACAGTAATTTTTGCAATTTGAGGTCCAACAGAAAAACTAACATGAATTTCTTCTTCCTTCTTCATGATTTCATGGATAGAATACCTGTTCTTCCCCCAAATTTTAGCAACTCACATGTGATTTATTTTTCTTTCCTAATTAAGCCAAAAACTTTCATTTTTGCACTTAAAAGGAAGCTATTAATGGATTCTCTATGGCATTACTAAATTGCTAGCATCACTTCTGCACTTAGGGATTACTGAGTAAAATATAGGTTACTCAAAAACAAGCACTGCAATACTGTGTGTGACAGGTGATCTGATAACCAAGATGACTACTAAGTGACAAACAGAAAGAATATGATGGATAAAAAGATGGTTCATATCTTGGGCAGGAGAGAGTAGGACGACATGAAATTTTATGATGATACTCAGAATGGTGTGCGATTTAAAACTGATGAAGTATTTATTTCTGAAAATGTCCATTGAATGTTTTTGGACTTCAGTTTACTACAGGTAACTGAGATGGTGAAAAGTGAAACAGTAGAGAAGGGAGGACTACTGTATATGGTTCTCTGACATGCACTGTTCACCAATAATAGAACAATGGTTAAGTCAATGATTATGTAACAATTTTCAGGCTGGGGAGGAGCTAAGATGGTGGACGAGTAGGACGGGGAGAATACTTTCTCCTCCACAAATCCATTAAAAGAACATTTGAATGCTGAATAAATTCTGCAAAACAATTTTTGAATGCCAGCAGAGGACATCAGGCACTTAGAAAGACAATTCATTGTCTTCAAAAGGAGAAAATGAGCCCTGCGGTAACTCCTTTTGCAGAGAAGCGGCGCCAACACCAGCATTTGCTATTGGCAAGCGGGGGCTGGGCTAGGAGGAGCGGTGAGGCCTGCATCGCTTTGAGAAAGGATTTGGCCTGGCTATCTCGAGCGCTATCTGAGCAAAATAACCAGACTGTCGGTTATCTACTACATCAAAAGCCAGCCCTAACTTAAGACACCACCAGGACTACGTATGGAACAAAGGACTGCACAGAGATGGCCGGCTTCAGGCCGTCCCACTCTGGTGACAGGCAGCCAGGGCTGGAGGTGGGCAATCACAGCCCTAGAGAGACACTCTCTACAGAACTGTAAGGAGGTTTCTGTGCTGACTCATGCTTCTTGGGGCTCTGGATGGTCAACATCTGCCTGAGAAAGTGCGCCTGTTGTATACCCAGAAAACTGAGCGGCAGGGAGGCGATAAGTCGCAGCAGCTGTGCTCGCTAAACACTTCATCATCTGCGCTACTCGGATCTGGGAAGGGCATAAAATGCAGACTCAACCGAGTCTGTGCTTCTGAGGATTATCCAAGTGCCTGAACCTGGCCGGCTTAGATTTGGGTGTTCATCTCTACCCCCTCTGTAACAGGGCAGAGATCAGATATTGAAAAGACCAGTAAACCGCCTCAATAAAGAGAATTCAACAAACTACCAGAATATAGTAAGGAAACTCTAAACTTGGCAATTTTAACAAAATGAAGAGACAAAAGAATACCCAGCAGCTAAAGGAACAGGATAGATGCCCACCAAACCAAACCAAAGAGGAAGAGATACGGAATCTACCTGATAAAGAATTCCGAATAATGATAGTGAAATTAATCCAAAATCTTGAATTCAAAATGTCACAGTTAGAGTCTGGAGACAAGGACTGAGAAGATACAAGAAAGGTTTAACAAGGACCTAGAAGAAATAAAAAAGAGTCAACACATAATGAATAATGCAATAAATGAGATCCAAAACACCCTGGAGACAACAAACAGTAGAATAACAGAGGCAGAAGATAGGATTAGTGAATTAGAAGATAGAATCCTAGAAATAAATGAATCAGAGGAGAAAAAAGAAAAACGCATCAAAAGAAATGAGGACAATCTCAGAGACCTCCAGGATAACATTAAACGCTACAACATTCGAATCATAGGAGTTCCAGAAGAAGAAGATAAAAAGAAAGACCATGAGGAAATACTTGAGGAGGTAATAGTTGAAAACTTCCCTAAAATGGAGAAGGAAATTACCACTCAAGTTCAAGAAATCCAGAGAGTCCCTAAACAGGATAAACCCAAGGTGAAATACCCCAAGACACATATTAATCAAATTAACAAAGATTAAATATAAAGAACAAATATTAAAAGCAGCAAGGGAAAAACATCAAATAACTCACAAGGGAATTCCCATAAGGATAACAGCTGATCTTTCAATAGAAACTCTCCAAGCCAGGAGGGAATGGCAAGACATAATTAAAGTGATGAAAGAAAACAACTTACAGCCTAGATTATTGTATCCAGCAAGGATCTCATTCAAATATGAAGGAGAAATCAAAAGCTTCACAGATAAGCAAAAGTTGAGAGAATTTAGCACCACTAAACCATTTCTCCAACAAAAACTAAAGGACATTCTCTAGATAGGAATCACTAAAAGGGTGTATAAATTCGAACCCCAAACAATAAAGTAAATCCTATTTATCAATAATTGCTTTAAACGTTAATGGGCTGAATGCCCTAATCAACAGACAAAGACTGGCCAAATCGATACAAAAACAAGACCCCTACATACCTTGTCTACAAGAGACAACCAAAAGACTAAAATGGGTCAAATGGATACAAAAACTAGACCCCTATATATGTTGTCTACAAGAGAACCACCTTAAAATAGGGGATATATACTGACTGAAAATGAAGGGCTGGAAAAAGATTTTCTATGCAAATATGGACCAAAAGAAAACAGGAGTACCAATACTCATATCAGATAAAATTGACTCTAAAGATCCTGAAAAGGAGACAATCAAGGTTATACATAACAACTTAAAGGAACAATCCAAAAAGAAGTTATAACAATTATAAATATATATGCACCCAACATTGGAGCATTGATATATCTAAGACAAACATTAATTAATATGATAGAAGAAATATGCAACACCACAATGATAGTGGGAGACTTTAATACCCCACTCATACTTATACAATCTGGCTGTAATAGACAAAGTAAAGAGGAAAACATATTCACTTATGAGCCTAAAAAAATCCAGTTCACTCAGGAGAGTTAAAAAAAAAAAATAGACTTATTTGTTCACCCTGTAAAGGTTTATTGACTATTTTATGGGTCTGGTACCACTTTGGGTAGTAGGGAGGAAGAAGTGACAAATGTGATCCTGTCCTAAATAATATATTGTGGTAAAGATAGACCTACCAATACAAAATACCAAGATGTGCCTAAGATGAGGACACCCAAACTGGACTTTTTGTTTCCTGAACTTTTCATTTCCAGATCAAACCTCCTAATATAGGATGAATTCAACATGATTTTTTTAAAGTGTTCTTTGTGATTAAAAACAGAAAGCCATTGGTTAAGAAATTACATAAAAAAAAAAAATTCTCAGAGCTATTTAAAAAATGCTAGATTCTTTATATACGTACCCTAAAAATGATTAAAATGTAACGAAAAACTTAAAAGTTAGATTATCTGATACGAATATCATACACACATTGTAAAGATAACCAAACTGTTAATAAGTATTTATCTCTAACCTAGCATAGAAGATTGAGGTTCTGGGAAAAGCTGAAGAGGGCATTCTGTTTCTATATTATCTGAATATTTTAAAACCAAGATTATATGTTAGTTTTTCAATTAAAACTCCCCATGCACACTTTTATGAAAGGAGAGAGATTAAGTGATCTGCCAACAGAAAGAGAGTAAATTCAACACTGTCAGTTGATCTTAAGAACATAAAAGATTGTTCTTTATTACAGAACATAATATTCTTAATCATAATCTTCAGTCTTTAATACAGGTAAAGTTTTAAAGAAGAGTGGAAATAAAATTATCTCATTAAAAACAAGGTAAAATAACTTCACTGCTAGCATTATTTAGAACATCAAGCATACTTCCCCTTACACCTTTGAAAGATACCAGTTAATTGAAATGATTCTGAAATTCTCACAAAATAGCAAAACTACTAAAAAATTCACTGCTCTATTGATTGATATTACAAAGATTAATCTTTATAAATAATGTTTACTTAATGAAATAAAAGCTGTACTTACAACAAGGAGAAGAATGAACTGGTCCAAGTTGTGGGAAGGTCATAAGAATAGAAACTTCTGGTAGATTATTTTGCTTTGCAGGTTCACTAGTTTGATCAGCCCAAACCACCACTTTTTTCCTCTCGACCAAATGTTCAATTTCTTTGATGTCAGCCTCAAAAGTAGCATTTAACAGGCCAGATTCTTTTAAAGCACAGTATTGCTTTCTTAGGGTCGGAAGTAATGCATTCAATACTCTACATACAGAAGGTGACAAGAAGAGAGAGATAAATACTAAATTTTAAATACAGCATTATAGATTTATGTAACATCCAAAGTATTTGTTGTTGTTCAGTCTCTTTGCTGCAGCATGAGCAAAGATGCCACTCTCTGCCATGAACTGCAGCATGCCAGGCTTCTCTGTCCTTCACTATCTCCCTGAGTATGCACAAATGTATGTTCATTGAGTCAATGATGCCATCCAACCATCTCATACTCTGTCACCCTCTTCTCCTCTTGCCTCAGTCTTTGCCAACATCAGTGTCTTTTCCAGTGAGTCAGCTCTTTGCATCAGTGGCCAAAGTATTGGAGCTCCAGCTTTAGCATCACTCCTTCCAATGAATATTCGGGGTTGATTTTCTTTAGGATTGACTGGTTAGGATTGACTGGTTTGATCTCTGTGTTGTTCAAGGCACTCTCAAGAGTCAACACCAGTTTGAAAGCGTCAATTTTCTGGTGCTCAGCCTTCTTTATGGTCCATCTCTTACATCCATACATGTATGTATAATATGTTCTTAGTTGCTCAGTTGTGTCTGACTCTTTGCAACACCATGGACTGTAGCCCACCAGGCTCCTCTGTCCATGGGCATTTTCCAGGCAAGAATATTGCAATGGGTTGCCATGCCCTCCTCCAGGGGATCTTCCCAACCCAGGTATCAAACAGGTCTCCTACACTGCAGGCAGATTCTTAACCATCTGAGCCACCAGGGAAGCCCAAGAATACTGGAGTGGGTAGCCTATCACTTCTCCAGGGGAATCTTCCTGACCCAGGAATTGAACCAGGGTCTCCTGCAATGCAGGTGGATTCTTTACCAGCTGAGCTACCAGGGTAGTCCCACATCCATACATGACTACTGGAGAAATCATAGCTTTGACTGTACAGATCTTAGTTGGCACAGTGATGTCTCTGCTTTTTAGTACACTGTCTAGGTTTGTCATAGCTGTTCTTCCAAGGAGCAGGTGTCTTTTAATTTTTTGGCTGCAGTCACCATTGACATTGATTTTGGAGTCCAAGAAAATGAAATCTGACACGTTTCCAACATTTTCCCCATCTATTTGCCATGCAGTGATAGGACCAGATGCCAAGATCTTAGTTTTCTGAATGTTGAGCTTTAAGCCAGGCTTTTTCACTCTCTTTCACCTTCATCAAGAGGCTCTTTAGTTCCTCTTTACTTTCTGTCATTAAAGTAACAGATGTCATTAAACATCTGAGGTTGTTGACATTTCTCCTAGGAATCTTGATTTCAGATTGTCATTCAAAGTATTAGCAGATGATTAAAATGGTTCCCTGTACATATCTTCCTTTAGAAATTTCAGTCAAATACCTCTAATCAAATATCTTTAATACATTAAATATAGATTGGAAAGTACCTTGTACGGGAATTACAAGAACCAGGCTACAGTGTCAGCTAGTCTTCACTTGCTTCTATTTGACCTTGGATAAAGGACTAACTGAGGTTTCTCCTCTATAATATGGGGTACAATTGGATAGCCATTACTTTCAACAGGGGACTGTTTTCAGAACTAAATTTCATATAAAAGACTTTTACAAAGCATAATGTGATTAAGAATCAAAAACTGTGTTGTGGACTTCCCTGGTTAAGAATCTGCCTCATAATGCAGTAGGCACAGGTTTGATCTCTGTTCTGGGAAGATTCCACATGCCAAGGGGCAACTAAGCCTATGTGCCACAACTACTAAGCCTACGCTCTAGAGCCTATGAGCTGCAATTACTGAGTCCCTGTGCCTAGAGTCCATGCTCTACAACAAGAGAAGCCACTACAATGAAAAGCTCCTGCTCATCCCAACTAGAGAAAGCCTGCATGAAGCAATGAAGAGAGCGCAGCAGAAAAAAAAAAGTGTTGCTATTGTTACTAAATATTATGAGATTGAAATGAAATATTAATACACTCTGTTAAATGATGAAGCTCATCTTAGGTATATAAGATTAGAAAACAATAACAAATGAACAAAACTCACCTCTCCTTGAAGTTAGTTCTTTATGAGCTAAAGCAATAATTTTCAAAGGCATTCAAAGGAGAAAACTGCAGAAAAGCATGGTGGGTATAGGGCTTCTCTGGTAGCTCAGCTGGTAAGGAATCCGCCTGCAATGCAGGAGACCCATGCTCAATTCCTAGGTCAGGAAGATCCCCTGGGGAAGGTATAGCTATCCATTCCAGTATTCTTGGGCTTCTCTGGTGGCTCAGATGCTAAAAAATCTGCCACAATGCAGAAGAGCTGGGTTTGATCCCTGGGATTGGAAGATCTCCTGGAGGACGGCATGGCAACCCATTTCAATATTCTTGACTAGAGAATCCCATTGACAGTGGAGCCTGGCGGGCTATAGTCCATGGATTGTAAAGAGCTGGACACAATTGAGTGACTAAGCACAGTGCAGCACAGCACAGCACATGGTGGATATGAAAAAAAGATGGGGTGCGGGATGCTTAGCTCTGGTTCAAAATCTATCCTATTGCTGTCAATCAGAGGAGTACTAAACATTTCTTTTTATGTATTAGGCCTCCATGAAGAATATTCACTGAAGAAATGCCAGCAACTAAAAAGTTATAAATGGTTCCTAACTTTTATACCAACAAGACGTCAAACAACATGAATAACTTAAAATAACTTAGTCCTGGTGTTCCATATTACTCATGATGTCCAGAAGAACAGAACCATTTGAAGTATGGATAGGACAGTGGGAAAAGAATAGGCATTTTAATTTTAACACACTGGGAAATAACTGCTTTATTATCTAGGAATCTTAAATATTTAGATAGCTGTACAAATAAATAGTTTGTGATATTTTTCTTTTTGGTGATTGTGGGGAGTACTCCATTTAAGCCCAGTAGGTAACAAATGTAAGGAAAACTTCTTAATCAGAAAGTTAATAAAAACAATTACTTGTTGAGCACCTATACTAATCAGATGCTAAGCACAGAAGAGTTAACACAGCAGGTCTGAAGTCGACATCCTTTCAAAGGCTTGTCAACAAGGTTGCCCTTGGGTCGTATCTTGAAATACAGATTTTGAGAAGTTCAGATAATTCCCAGAACTATTAAGAGTGGCTCGCTGTGTTTAACTCTTTGTACAAACAATGTGGTTTATGCTGAACAACTGCTTTCCTTTTAGAAAGGTTAGAATTTTAAGCCATCATACTTGGCAGACAGTACCTATGCAACCAGCTCCCAGTGAAAAACCAGGGCACAAAGTGTCGGCCTAATGACATTCCAAAGTAAGCACCATTTCACATGGGTCATCACAACCTTTGCTGGAGGACTTAAGCATATCCTGTATGGCCCATAGGATGAAGACACAAATGCCTGTAACTAAGTGATTTCCTTTGTACTTTGCCCCATTCACCTTTTCCTTTTGTTGATTCTGTCTTGCCTGCTTTTACTCTAATAAATCATAACAGAGGAGCCTGGGGATGCTATATAGTCCATGGAGTTGGAAAGAATCAGACACAAATGAGCAACTAAACCACCACCATGGGGTCAGCCATATGATGGATTCTACGAGTCATTCCAGTAAATCCTCAAACATGGAGGTGGTCTTAGAGACCCAGGACATATGCCATTTATGCATGTACGTATGGCATATGTTTATTTGTATGTATTTATGCATTCATTTGGGGCTTCTCTGATAGCTCAATAGTGAAGAATCTGCCCGCAGTATGGGAGACCTGGGTGTGATCCCGAGGTCGGGAAGATTCCCTGGAAAAGGAAATGGCAACCCATGCCAGTATTCTTGCCTGGTGAAGAATTCTGTCCCATGGACAGAAGAGCCTGGCAGGCTATAGTCCACAGGGTTGCAAGAGTAGGACATGACTTAGCGACTAACCACCAATTGGATATTCTTGGCTACTTGGTTGTAAATTAACTGATCATATATGTATGGGTTTATTTCTGGGCTCTCTGTTCTGTTCCACTGATCTACGTGTCTGTTTCACACCAGTACATACTGTTTTGGTCACGACTACTTTGTAATGTAGTTTTAAATCTGAAAGTGTGATCTCTCAAACTTTGTCCTTCTCAGGAATGCTCTGGTTATTCGGAGTCTTTTGTGGTTCCACATGAATTTTAGAATTATTCATTCTAGTTCTGTGAAAACACCCCATAATTTATATCTTTTTACCTTTTATTTCCTTAAGTAATTATTATTACTTACAGTTACAGGTATTTTCAGTACTTTTTTATTTTAACCTTCATACTGGCATTCTAAGTGATTAAAACACTACTTTTACTATATGTTCACTTTTACCAGTGAGATTTATACTTTCATATTTTTCTTGTTACTAATTCGTGGCCCTTTTCAATATAAAGGAGTCTCTTTAACATTTCTTAAAAGGCCAGTTTAGTGGTGATGAACTCCTTTAACTCTTGGTCATCTGGAAAACTCTTATTCTTCAATTTTTATTGATAATTTTGCTAGGTAGTCTTCATAGCTGAAAATTTTTTATTTCAGCACTTTGAATATACACAAAATCATTTTTTTTTTGGTCTTCACTCTATAAACTCAGGCTAAGACAGTTCATCAAATCTGTTGGTTTTTGTTATTTAATCCTTACATACTTGTTATAAGGAAAGTGTTACAATCGAACAGATAAGAAAACTAAAGGTTAGTGAAGCAGGATAATTTATGCAAGGTTATACTGCTTACATAAACTAGAACTCAAGACCAACTTCAAAACTCATACTCTTTCTACTATATTGTATTGTCTCTGTTTTAGTTCACCAGTTTTCTAAATAAATAAGAATTTCTGCCCATTTTGAGGCAAAAATTTATATTAAATATATTAACCTATTTTTATGATAAACCAAATATAGTATGGTTGAAATAAATTAATGTTTCTTTGATAACTTTTAACTCTTGCAGGGGGTGTGAGTGCAAGTAAATGAATGTTCAATGTTTGTTCTGTGTATAAATATAGGAAGTATGCGGAGAGCAGAGTGAGCTTCTATCCATAGGATAATATTTCCCTAAAGTTTTTCCCTTTCTTTTTCTTCTTCTTTTTAAAAGTAATTATGCTAATATAATTTCCCTAAATCAAAAGTATGGAAAATTAATTTATTGTTATTTAAGAACACTAGAAGAACTACAGTAGAATTGTAGACTGGCAGAAAGCCTTTAGAGAAATAAATTTGTTATTTTTAAAGAGCATGAAAGTGACGCCACATGTCCAATGTAATAAAAATAAAGATCAAGGCATACTTTTTTACTATTATGTTTCAAAAATTAAAACTACTCAGCTATTACTGAGTTAGAGCATGAATGAGATAGTATAAAATCACTTAAAAATTGGGACATGATGTTAAAATATATATATTTTTAAATGATTTCATTTTAATGATAGCAAAAATTCATTCTGGGATTATGAATGCTTAAAAACTATCTACTTAAAAATTCAGTTGGTATTAATAGTAGTAGTTTCTAAGAGGGGGAAAGATGGCTAGAGGACAGGTAGAAGACAGGCTCCTTTTCACTGCAGAGGGATCTTTAGAATTTTGTATCACATGACATATATTGCATAAAAACAATAAATTAAAAAAGTGTTTTCAAAACTATAAAGCACTATAAAAAAATCTGCAGAGAAGAACCACATCCTTTACACTCGCTCTGTGTTTTCTAACTCAGCATGATTTCTGATGCTGGCAGACATTTAAATAGTAATGTATTTTGTAGTGGATAAAACTGAATTTTTTGGCAATGGAAACCTAAATTTCTCTGCTTCAGGTTCCTTAGGTCTACAGTGTTAAAATTTTTAGAACAGGTAAACCCATGTACTTACGCTTCTGTCTGTCTGTGTTGCTGTTCTTGAAGAGAAGCTAGATCCATCATATGTTTAATTTGTGTTTTCAAATCTTTATTCTGGAGGTGCAGATGGTGGTAATGAAGTTCTTTACTGAGCTCCTGGGGAAAACAATACAAACTATATATCAGATTCTTTTAAGAATATTAAAGTTAAATCAATATTAATGATATTTATTTTATATTGGTGTTAAGAGTTTTAATTCTTAAAAATATGAAATGGTATGTATAGAAACAATTTGAAAAACAAGTATTCTGGTACAGGTAGTCTATAACTAACAAGTGAGATAAGTTTCAAGTTTCCTTGGAAACTGAATGTCTCAGAACAAATTTTATTATAATAATAGTTTCTTGGTCTATCCAACTTGTATATAATACTGTGAAAATACATTAATTTGGTCCATTTTTGCTTAAATGTCACTTTTTCAGGGAGGCTTTCTCTAAGAATTACATTTAAAGATGGACAGTCTTCACCTCCAACAGTCTCTGTCATAGCATTGATTAGTAACAATTCCATTTATTTATTTGCTTATAGATTCTCCATTCTAGACCACTATGAGAGGCGTTGTCTCAAACTAGTTCAGTGCTTGGAGTTGTCAACTGTGTCAAACTGTCCAACTGGGTCCAACAACTCCAGTGTCTGGAGTTGCATACAATAAAAATTTCTTGGGGAATTCCCCAGCAGTCCAGTGGTTACAGCTCTATGCTGGCAAAGCAGGCGACACGGGTTAGGGAACTAAGATGATGCCTGGTGCAGCAAAAAAAAAAAAAATTCTCACCTTCACCCAATCTTGGTATAAGCTTCATCCTAGTGCAAAAGTATAGAAAAGTTTTTGCAGTCTCCCATTTCCTAAGCCTCTTGTGTACATGTTCAAATGTTTTCTAATTTACCACCTATAATTATTTCTCTTTCCTCAAACCTACTAAGCCTTAAGTATGGAAAATGTCAGGTAAGTGGTTATACTAAATCATGAATGGAAATAATCCAAAAGCATTTTCAGAATTTAAATTGGGAAAATTTTAGTCAATAAAAGGAAGTGCAATATTTTGGACATTGTAAGAGGCATTACGGTAGCTGTGCCCAAGGAAGTTCCTACAGATAACTCTCACAATCCACTTCAGGTGTTCAATACTCCTTTACCAATCTGCAGTTGGCTACTGACTCTCTATAAGCTTAAAGCTTTTTTCTTTTTCCTTTTTAGGTAATACTTCCTAAACCAGTGGTGGGTGCTTTGACAGGGAAACAATATAATTCTATATGTCTGAGATATATTAAAGTTCGGGGATATTATCTAGATGATTCGTGATTACATTTCAGAAAACAAGTATTTTAGAGCAAACTCTCTTTAGGGAGTCAGGTCAGGATGATACAGTTAGAGCAGTCTTGGTATGAGCTCATGAGTCATGTGATTTTAAAGATGGCTTGACCATGACGCAAATGCTGCCTGAAGTCCCAAATATGGTCTTTATGGAAATGACTTTACTTGATTGAAAGTTAAGAAGAGGTTTACTATATGATCTCTTTCATCTTTTCCAGTTAGAAAATTCAACAACCCTAACAATATAAACATATTTGCCAAATAGTCCATCTTTTCTCTTTAAAAATATATCCCTTATTTACTTCTTCTGATAATCTTGTTTTATCGTTCTGTATCACTCTTAAAGAGACAAGCCTTGATTCTATAACTATTTTATCCAATAATAATTCTTGGCTAGTCTGTCAACTTTGAAAAACCAAGCTTACAATTTTAATCTTTTTCATGCTTTGATACACTAATGATTGAATCTGATTGGAAGAGCATAGCCTATCATGAGAACTAGAGTTAAGTTAGTAATAGCTGATCAGATCAGGTCAGTGGCTCAGTCGTGTCCGACTATTTGCGACCCCATGAATCGCAGCACACCAGGCCTCCCTGTCCATCACCAACTCCCAGAGTTCACTGAGACTCAAGTCCATCAAGTCAGTGATGCCATCCAGCCATCTCATCCTCTGTCGTCCCCTTCTCCTCTTGCCCCCAATCCCTCCCAGCATCAGTCTGTTCCAATGAGTCAACTCTTCGCATGAGGTGGCCTAAGTACTGGAGTTTCAGCTTTAGCATCATTCCTTCCAAAGAAATCCCAGGGCTGATCTCCTTCAGAATGGACTGGTTGGATCTCCTTGCAGTCCAAGGGACTCTCAAGAGTCTTCTCCAACACCACACTTCAAAAGCATCAATTCTTCGGCGCTCAGCCTTCTTCACAGTCCAGCTCTCACATCCATACATGACCAATGGAAAAACCATAGCCTTGACTAGGTGAACCTTTGTTGGCAAAGTGATGTCTCTGCTTTTCAATATGCTATCTAGGTTGGTCATAACTTTCCTTCCAAGGAGTAGGTGTCTTTTAATTTCATGGCTGCAGTCACCATCTGCAGTGATTTTGGAGCCCAGAAAAAGAAAGTCTGACACTGTTTCCACTCTTTCCCCATCTATTTGCCATGAAGTGATGGGACCAGATGCCATGATCTTCGTTTTCTGAATGTTGAGCTTTAAGCCAACTTTTTCACTCTCCTCTTTCACTCTCATCAAGAGGCTTTTTAGTTCCTCTTCACTTTCTGCCATAAAGGTGGTATCATCTGCATATCTGAGGTTATTGATATTTCTCCTGGCAATCTTGATTCCAGCTTGTGTTTCTTCCAGTCCAGCATTTCTCATGATGTACTCTGCATATAAGTTAAATAAGCAGGGTGACAATATACAGCCTTGACGAACTCCTTTTCCTATTTGGAACCAATCTGTTGTTCCATGTCCAGTTCTAACCGTTGCTTCCTGCCCTGCATACAAATTTCTCAAGAGGCAGATCAGGTGGTCTGGTATTCCCATCTCTTTCAGAATTGTCCACAGTTGATTGTGATCCACATAGTCAAAGGCTTTGGCATAGTCAATAAAGCAGAAATAGATGTTTTTCTGGAACTCTCTTGCTTTTTCCATGATTCAGCGGATGTTGGCAATTTGATCTCTGGTTTTCTGCCTTTTCTAAAACCAGCTTGAACATCAGGAAGTTCACGGTTCACATATTGCTGAAGCCTGGCTTGGAGAATTTTGAGCATTACTTTACTAGCATGTGAGATGAGTGCAATTGTGCGGTAGTTTGAGCATTCTTTGGCATTGCCTTTCTTTGGGATCAGAATGAAAACTGACCTTTTCCAGTCCTGTGGCCACTGCTGAGTTTTCCAAATTTGCTGGCCTATTGAGTGCAGCACTTTCACAGCATCGTCTTTCAGGATTTGGAATAGCTCAACTGGAATTCCATCACCTCCACTAGCTGTGTTCGTAGTGATGCTTTCTAAGGCCCATTTGACTTCACATTCCAGGATGTCTGGCTCTAGGTCAGTGATCACACCATCATGATTATCTGGGTCGTGAAGATCCTTCCTGTACAGTTCTTCTGTGTATTCTTCCCATCTCTTCTTAATATCTTCTGCTTCTATAGGTCCATACACTTTCTGTCCTTTATTGAGCCCATCTTTGCATGAAATGTTCCTTTGGTATCTCTGATTTTCTTGAAGAGATCCCTAGTCTTTCCCATTCTGTTGTTTTCTTCTATTTCTTTGCATTGATTGCTGAAGAAGAGTTTCTTCTATCTTCTTGCTATTCTGTGGAACTCGGCATTCAGATGTTTATATCTTTCCTTTTTTCCTTTGCTTTTTGCTTCCCTTCTTTTCACAGCTATTTGTAAGCCCTCCCCAGACAGTCATTTTGCCTTTTTGCATTTCTTTTCCATGGGGATGGTCTTGATCCCTGTCTCCTGTACAATGTCACAAACAATGTCACGATTGGAAAAGCATAGCCTATCATGAGAACTACAGTTAAGTTAGTAACAGCTGAAGTAAGAATATAATGAGAGGTAATATATAAAACGAGAGGTTTTTGGATGTCATGCAAGGCCTGGGAAATCATAATAGAGAGTTTATATATAGGAGAAAGCACTTAAGAGTGATTCAATCAAAGTTACTTTTTAGAAAGCTCATTTTAGTTGCAGTGTAGAGAATGATTGCAGTAGGATAGGAATGGAAGTAGGAAGGCCACACATAGCAGTCCAACAATGGGGGCTGGAAGTCTGAATTAGGGTATTGGTAATGAGAGATGTAGAAGTAGATAAATTTGAGAGGTTAAGAGGAATATAATGCAGGAGGGTACAGAAAAAAGGGCAGCAATATGAAAGTCACAGTACTGGGTCTCCATCTAGAGTTGTATGACTGTGAATAAATCTTTTCACAAAGTCATGTCTCAGTTTGCTTATATAAGAAAGAATGGCTTAAAAGTAGATACCTATTTCAGCTATGAAAATATCCACACACACAAAAAAAAGGACTGAGAGTGGGATAGGTTGATGGGAATACAAACAGTTTTAATTTTTTCAAATTATTTATAATAAAATACATTAAAAAATAAGAATTGAAACACTAATTCTAGATTCATATTCAGGTGTGAAAAGTTCTGCTTAAGAGAGTTATAGAAGACAGACTGCTAGAAAAATTAGATTGGACCATGGTAAATAAAATTTAAATTTACTGAAAATAACCTGAAGAATATTAACTTCATAAATGCTAATAAGTAGGCAAAAAAAAAAAGCAATAATAGTACTACTAAAAAGAATACTGTACCATTTAAGATAATTATGGGAAAACAAAGGCAAACTAGTAAACATCAATGGATTTTTTTGCTTTTTTAATAATAAACAATCTCTTAAGTACTTTTCTAGTTGGAGATGGGCTATATTTTAGACTGTCATATGAATATACTAGATTATAAGTATAACGCAAATTATACTTAATTTACATTCTAAATGGACTATTGTCAATTCAGTACATAAACATAAGTGCATACAGCTTTCAAACTGGTTTTATTTGCCTATAATACAAATAATGGTGACCACATTTAAAATTAATTTTAAAACTAATATCAATTTATTAAATTTAAATCACCTACATGATGAAAATTCAAGTACAGTCTCAAAGTCTGAAATAGAATTACTTCAGTCTGACTTAAGAACGACCTCATAAAAGGATGCAATCACTTAAGAAAAACATTTAAATGTAACTTTATTCTTCTCAAAGAAAAAGAAATTTAGTAGGTAAATAGGGAGGTAGAAGGCATATTCAGTTAAAAACAGTAAAATGAGTCAGTTAAATCTGAGAGAGATGAACCAGAATTTGCCTTATGAAAGATATTTATACAACAGTGAGTTTAAGCAGTTCAGTTCTACGAAAATAAATCTGAATATAAAATATGTATGTACCTTTGGAATATGACCATTTTGACCTAAGAGTCCCATTTCCGTTTGGACACGATGGAGCCAATTAGTATTCTCATCAAATTGCTTCAATTCTTCCTCCCTTTTCTTCTCTAGGTAGCAGCGGCGAGTTTTCAACATTGCAAGTCTGTGATCTCTTTTGCAAGTGGCCTGAAAAATAATGAATTTAATTGTCAATCTTTTGTGATATTTGATGTATGTGATATTAATACAGTGGTATATTTCCTTTTAAGTGTGCTACTGTAGCCTATTAAATTAAGCTATACTTTTATACTTAAAGCTATTTCCCCTTTGAAATCTCACAATACTGCTGCTTGCAGGAAAATAGGAAATTGAGTTCTGAGTCATTTTTATAAAATTACATGTTGAGAGTTTATGACTTTAAGAAAAACAATGGCCAAATTGAAGACTATAACTTCTTTTTTGCTGTTGCTAAAATATATGCTTTTAAATGTTGCATTTGAAAAGTTCATATGGGGCCTGACTCCTGTGATTTCCTCATTGAAAACAAAGCAGATGCATGTACTGTTATTATCTTGCCTTCAGTTTGAAAGATGTGAAGAAACAGAGTATTCTGTTGTTCTAAGGTTTTGTCTATAAGGCCTTTAGACTGGCTATTGTCAATGACAGAAAACAGAGCTTATATCTGAGTGTCATAAACATCTCATCTCACTTGATGGTTGATTCAGGACACAAAATGGATAGCCCAAATATTTTTGGTGTTTTATCCATGAATAAAACATGAATTGAGTTCAAAAGTGGCTTTCTAGTTTTTTACTCCAAGGGTCCTGTACACTATCATGGGCACAGTGTGGCAGAATGGTAGGACTTCTTTGGGCTACTTGCCAAAAGCCACTAACTCAATATTCATCAGATATGATGGCTGGACCTGAGACAATACATCGCTAAAGGTTAGAACAAGCACTTGCAGTGGTTTTGGAAGTAGGGATAAACATACCCTATGGCGGGAAAAAAAATGAAAAAGGAAGAGGAACTACATTTGAACTGGGTTAAAGGCCTCACTCCTAACTTTCTTGTTATTGTTCATGGAAGGTTGACATTTTGAGGAAAAACCAGGGAATGAAGAAATCTGCACAAATAGGAAACCATGTCACTCTTCTTACTGCCTCTTTCTGGTTTAGAAAACAACTATTTTCATTAAAGTGTCATGTTGTCATGCAATGGGTAATTAATTGTTCTTAACTAATACATAATGTACTTTTGAAAATCTCAGTTTAAATTTCATACAGAATATTGGTAGATGAAATCCACATAAACAAAAGCTCTTTAAGGTTCTAAAATTTTATTTTAAAAGTAGAATGGGGTCCTGAAACCTGAAAAGTTTACAGCCACTGATACAACAGAAGGTAGGATACATGGCTTCTTGACTTTTCCTGCTATGCAGCAGGTGTGAACATTTAGGCAAGTCAAATTTGTGTGGCTCTCAGTCACCTTATCTGAAAAATGAACATAAATGTATTGTACCTGTCTGAAGGAAGGCAATTAAATCAAACTACCTTCCTATTTCTCTAATGTTTACAAGTATTGCAGATACTCTTAGAATCAGGGCAGGAAATTATCTATGGGTCTGACGGCAGTCAATATTTAACACTAAAAATTTCTGACTGAAAATCTCAAGAAGTATGTTTTTGAGTTTGTACTTATGTTCATGAAATGTATCCTCTATGATGGTTCTTTATGGGGACATTTTTCATCAGGGTAATCCCTACTGAATTACTATTCTGAAATAAATATCAAGTAAGTATTTGGAAATAAATTCTAAAATATGTATATTAAACCCTCACATTAAAGTAAATTGTTTCCTATTAAAGTTTCAAAAAAGCTTTAAATGTTTTATTAATACAATTTCCAAAATACCATAAAAGGTCTTGCGCGAGAATAAACATGTAATTCTAAAATTTTGGTATTATAATACTACTGCTTTGTGCAAAAGAACTAACTGTTAACACAGTGAACTCATTATTTCATTAATATAACTTGTATATTAACTCTATACATCCATAAAATTGCCCAGGAGCTTCACTTTAATACTATTCTCAGAGTCCATATTCTAGAACCATTCTTAGCTGAATCAATGAGATTCTTTTAGCAATTATGAAAGTAAACCTCTTTGGAGAGGGTCCAAGACAGATATAAAATCCCTTACCCTAGCAAGCAGTTTAGTAAAACTATACTTTGACAATTCCATGAGAACAAACTAAATCTCTAGATATCTTTCTACATTTTTCAGTAGTTTACAGCCAATAATCTTAGAAGGTTTTATCTGCATTGCTTACCTAGTCTCATGAGAATAGCTATAAAAATTGGAAAAGCAATTGAAATGACCAAAAGTGAGGTATGAGAAAAGGCAAATGTATTGAAAAAAGCAGAATAAGGATGCAAACAGAAAAAAGAAATCAGCCAAATCTATTTCCTCACTCTATGTCTCAATGTTTCCAATCACACACATTCACAATTCAACAGGATAAGACAGAGAAAATAACTATTATGTAAATTAGCTTGGTATTAAATAGACCAAACTTATTCGATGTACTAATATTCTAACATTCAAAAAATGGCAACCTGAGTCCAAGCTCTGCTAATACACTACTTATTTGCTTCAAAGAGTGCCTCTTGACTATAAAAATAGACTATAAAATTCCTAGAAACCAAAGCTTCCAGAATTTGGCCCTCCCTTTGAAATAGAATTGATTAATTCCCAATATGGCAAAATATGTCTTGTATCATGTTCCATTTCCAATCTATTCACAGTGGTTAACTCTGGCTACTTCAGATTCAGAGAGGAAGAGTGCTACAACCACTTCAATGGTATCTGCTACGGCCAAGGGGTGGGAACTGGCAGGAAGTGTTGAGTATAGTTATGGACGACATTGTACTCTGGTCAAACTGATGTTCTGTTTTGAATATTGTATTCCTTTTTATTTTTTTCCCACTAATAGTTCTTATACAGGGTTTCCCAGGTGGCACTTAGTGGTAAAGAACCTGCCTGCCAATGCAGGAGATGTAAGAAATGCAGGTTCAATCCCTGGGTTGGGAAGATCCCCTGGAGAAGAGCATGGAAACTACTCTAGTATTCTTGCCTGGAGAATCCAATAGACAGAGGAGTCTAGTAGGCTACAGTCCATAGGGTTGCACAGTCGGATACGACTGAAGCAACTTAGCATGCACGCAGTATTTTCATAAAAATGTCCAGTATAAATCTCATTTCTCTACTACGAAGCCTTTCTTTACCACAACCAGAAGTCACTGTTTTTTACTCTGAATAGCTATAGCACTTAGTACTTATAGTATAGTAGGATCCTTAGAAGTACAGACTGAGGCCAGATAGCCAGAGCTTAATATTGGTTTGGTCACACTGATTAGGCATGTATCTCTAGACAGCTTACTTGAATTCTCAGTATCTTTGCTGCTCACAAACCGTGGTAATAATAGAGGACATACCTGATAGGCTTGTTATAAATCCTAAATGAAATACCCCATGCAAAAGACTTTGAAAAGTGTATGGCAAACAATTAATGCTTAATATTAGCCATTGTTATTATTGCACTATCCCTTACATGACAATCATACAGTGCTGTGTTATTTTTATATCATTTTATTGCTCCAACTAGTTTATAAATAACTGAAGTATTATCATGTCTCATACTTTTGTTTATCTCTATTGTGTCTAGCACAATGCTTGCTGCTGCTGCTAAGTTGCTTCAGTCATGTCCGACTCTGTGCGATCCCATAGACGGCAGCCCACCAGGCTCCCCCGTCCCTGGGATTCTCCAGGCAAGAACACTAGAGTGGTTGCCATTTCCTTCTTCAATGCATGAAAGTGAAAAGTGAAAGTGAAGTTGCTCAGTCGTGTCCGACTCTTAGCAATCCCATGGACTGCAGCCTACTAGGCTCCTTGGTCCATGGGATTTTCCAGGCAAGAGTACTGGAGTGGGGTGCCATTGCCTTCTCCAGCACAATGCTTAGGATATACATAAAAGTGTTCAAAACAAGTTGCTCTCAATCAGCTTTCCATGACTGAATTTCTTGCCTTTTTACAAGACATAAATCAGATAATTGTACTTTCATAAAGTTGGCATTTATTTAAAGGAAACCTACACAAAATTGACAAATATTATCATTACTGTATATTATAATATAGCAAATGCAAATAACTGAGATATAACACACAACTTTTAGAATAGGTAATACAGCAGTTTTTCAGAATTTCACTTAACTAACATATGTAGGGATTTCAGAATAACAGACTACTATATTGTGTTGGCCAAAAAGTTTGTTTGGGTTTTTCAAAAAAACTTCAAATAAACCTTTTGGCCAACCCAATATTAATCCTATGAGATATTTTATTATTTGGAAGTTATGAAGATTATCAAAAATACTGGCAACAATCTTGTAGTTCAAAAAAGTTAAAGTACATAGCAATAAATTTTAATCAAAGATATACATTCTAGTCTTCTGCCTTAAAATGATGTGAGGAACATTTTATATACACTTGAAAAACAAAATTAAAAAGAAGTTTTCAGTATTCAATACATTACTAACTATAGGCCCTATGCTGTACAGTAGTAGATCTCTAGGGTGCATCTGTTTTACGTAACTAAAGCTTTGTACCCTTTGACGAGTACTTCCTGATTTTGCCTTCCCCATAACTCCATTCGATTCTACTTCGAATGGCAACACCATTCGATTCTACTTCTGAATTTGATGATTTTAGATTTTTCATACAAATAGTATCATGTAGAACCCGTCTTTCTCTGTCTGGCTTATATCACTTGGCATGTCTTTCAGGTTCACCTACGTTGTTGCAAATGGCATGATTTTCTCCTTTTTTAAAAGCTGAGTCATAGTGTATTGTTGTATACTTAAGAATCATTAGGAGGATAGATCCTATGTTAAGTGTTTCTGTTAATATAATACTACTACTACTAAAGTGGGTGGGAGGAAACTTTAGGAGGTACGACACAGGATTATGGCATAGATTGTGGTGATGGTGTCACTGCTGCTGCTGCTAAGTTGCTTCAGTCGTGTCCAACTCTGTGCGACCCCATAGACGGCAGCCTACCAGGCTCCCCCGTCCCTGGGATCCTCCAGGCAAGAGTACTGGAGTGGGGTGCCATTTCCTTCTCCAATGCATGAAAGTGAAAAGTGAAAGGGAAGTCGCTCAGTCGTGTCCGACTCTTAGAGACCCCATGGACCACAGCCTACCAGGCTCCTCTGCCCATGGGATTTTCCAGGCAAGAGTACTGTTTATATTTATCTCGAAACCTGTCAATTTGTCTATGTTAAATGTGAGTTTCTTTAAACATCAATCATAAATTTCAATAAAGTGGTTTAAAATAAACATTTTCAATAAGGCATAATAAATGCATATTCAGCAAATAAATTACTAATTCTGATAATTAGTTTAAAAGTAACTGATACTCTCATATCCATGAAACATTATTAATGCTTTATGATTAATTTCTTAGCCTATCACATCTTTCCCATGTCTTTGGCTGAAAAAACCTAAAATGCTAGTTTTTAAAAGCACTATAAAAGTTTGATGGCTTTCAGATATTAAAAAATACGTGAAAATTTTATAGATAACTGTTACTTCTGCGAAAGTGGGAAAAGAAGACTCCCTTACGGTGGAAGTCTAACAGGACTGGGGGTTATCTACAAAAGAAAGACTTTAATAAGTAATATGTGAATGCATTTCGGACTCTTTTGTTGACCATGATGGCTACTCCATTTCTTCTGAGGGATTCCTGCCTGCAGTAGTAGATACAATGGTCATCTGAGTTAAATTCACCCATTCCAGTGCATTTCAGTTCGCTGGTTCCTAGAATGTCGACCTTCACTCTTGCCATCTCTTGTTTGACCACTTCCAATTTGCCTTGATTCATGGACCTGACACTCCAGGTTCCTATGCAATATTGCTCTTTATAGCATAGGACCTTGCTTCTATCACCAGTCACTCAGAAGAAATGGAGTAGCCATTATGGTCAACAAGAGTCCGAAATGCAGTACTTGGATGCAATCTCAAAAACGACAGAATGATCTCTGTTTCCAAGGCAAACCATTCAATATCACAGTAATCCAAGTTGATGCTTCAACCAGTAACGCTGAAGAAGCTGAAGTTGAACGGTTCTATGAAGACCTACAAGATCTTTTAGAACTAACACCCAAAAAAGATGTCCTTTTCATTATAGGGGACTGGAATGCAAAAGTAGGAAGTCAAGAAACACCTGGACTAACAAGCAAATTTGGCCTTGGAATACGGAATGAAGCAGGGCAAAGACTAATAGAGTTTTGCCAAGAAAACGCACTGGTCATAACACCCTCTTCCAACAACACAAGAGAAGACTCTATACATGGACATCACCAGATGGTCAACACCGAAATCAGATTGATTATATTCTTTGTAGCCAAAGATGGAGAAGCTCTATACAGTCAGTAAAAACAAGACCAGGAGCCGACTGTTGCTCAGACCATGAATTCCTTATTGCCAAATTCACTTAAATTGAAGAAAGTAGAGAAAACCACTAGACCATTCAGGTATGACCTAAATCAAATCCCTTATGATTATACAGTGGGAGTGAGAAATAGATTTAAGGGCCTAGATCTGATAGATAGAGTGCCTGATGAACTATGGAATGAGGTTCGTGATATTGTACAGGAGACAGGGATCAAGACCATCCCCATGGAAAAGAAATGCAAAAAAGCAAAATGGCTGTCTGGGGAGGCCTTACAAATAGCTATGAAAAGAAGAGAAGCAAAAAGCAAAGGAGAAAAGGAAAGATATAAACATCTGAATACAGAGTTCCAAAGAATAGCAAGAAGAGATAAGGAAGCCTTCTTCAGTGATCAGTGCAAAGTAATAGAGGAAAACGACAGCATGGGAAAGACTAGAGATCTCTTCAAGAAAATCAGGGATATCAAAGAACATTTCATGCAAAGATGGGCTCGATAAAGGACAGAAATGGTATGGACCTATAGAAGCAGAAGATATTAAGAAGAGATGGCAAGAATACACAGAAGAACTGTACCAAAAAGAGCTTCATGACCCAGATAATCACGATGGTGTGATCACTGACCTAGAGCCAGACATCCTGGAATGTGAAGTCAAGTGGGCCTTAGAAAGCATCACTACAAACACAGCTAGTGAAGGTGATGGAATTCCAGTTGAGCTATTTCAAATCCTGAAAGACGATGCTGTGAAAGTGCTGCACTCAATATGCCAGCAAATTTGGAAAACTCAGCAGTGGCCACAGGACTGGAAAAGGTCAGTTTTCATTCCGATCCCAAGGAAAGGCAATGCCAAAGAATGCTCAAACTACCGCACAATTGCACTCATTTCTCACGCTAGAAAAGTGATGCTCAAAATTCTCCAAGCCAGGCTTCAGCAATATGTGAACCGTGCACTTCCTGATGTTCAAGCTGGTTTTAGAAAAGGCAGAGGAACCAGAGATCAAATTGCCAACATCCGCTGGATCATAGGAAAAGCAAGAGAGTTCTAGAAAAACATCTATTTCTGCTTTATTGACTATGCCAAAGCCTTTGACTGTGTGGATCACAATAAACTGTGGAAAATTCTGAAAGAGATGGGAATACCAGACCACCTGATCTGCCTCTTGAGAAATCTGTATGCAGGTCAGGAAGCAACAGTTAGAACTGGTCATGGAACAACAGACTGGTTCCAAATAGGAAAAGGAGTACGTCAAGGCTGTATACTGTCACCCTGCTTGTTTAACTTATATGCAGAGTACATCATGAAAAACGCTGGACTGGAAAAAACACAAGTTGGAATCAAGATTGCTGAGAGAAATATCAATAACCTCAGATATGCAGATGATACCACCCTTATGGCAGAAAGTGAAGAGGAACTAAAAACCCTCTTAATGAAAGTGAAAGAGGAGAGTGAAAAAGTTGGCTTAAAGCTCAACATTCAGAAAATGAAGATCATGGCATTTAGTCCCATCTCTTCATGGCAAATAGATGGGGAAAAAGTGGAAACAGTGTCAGACTTTCTTTTTCTGGGCTCCAAAATCACGGCAGATGGTTACTGCAGCCATGAAATTAAAAGACGCTTACTCCTTGAAAGGAAAGTTATGACCAACCTAGATAGCATATTCAAAAGCAGAGACTTTACTTTGCCAACAAAGGTTTGTCTAGTCAAGGCTATGGTTTTTTTAGTCTTCATGTATGGATGTGAGAGTTGGACTGTGAAGAAGGCTGAACGCCGAAGAATTGATGCTTTTGAAGTGTGGTGTTGGAGAAGACTCTTGAGAGTCCCTTGGACTACAAGGAGATCCAACCAGTCCACTCTGAAGGAGATGAGCCCTGGGATTTCTTTGGAAGGAATGATGCTAAAGCTGAAACTCCAGTACTTTGGCCACCTCATGGGAAGAGTTGACTCATTGGAGAAGACTCTGATGCTGGGAGGGATTGGGGGCAAGAGGAGAAGGGGACGACAGAGGATGAGATGGCTGGATGGCATCACTGACTCAATGGACATGAGTCTGAGTGAGCTCTGGGAGTTGGGTGATGGACAGGGAGGCCTGGTGTGCTGCGATTCATGGGGTCACAAAGAGTTGGACACGACTGAGCGACTGTTCTGATCTGATCTCTGATGTGAATGCATCTCATGTATTTAATCTCTATGTGATTAAATTATATAAACTACTTTGAATGACTGATTTAATGTTTTTTTAATAAACACATTTATTAATGTGTTTAATAAATACAAAAGTACTTAAAAATGCAATTAACCTTATCATCAATGAACACCAAAACTGGGGAGAATCTTATTATTTTCAAAATGCTTATTTTTCTGATTTTTGGTACTCTGGAGTTTCACACCTCCAAGTATACATTTTTCTTTCCTGCTTACAACTCATGTTTCTTGAATTTACATTTTATTGACAACTTATTAGTTCTAGAAAAGTATAGGCCTTAGAGTTTGCACATTTTCCTTTCCCCTTTTTCATTAACATATATCCTTCAATATATCTACTAGATGAATGCATGACTTTCTATTTTTTTTTTTACATAACAACATTCTGTTCACATCTGCCATCTTTTTATCTTGTATTTGGTGTGATTTCCTTAGATCTTTCAGTTCTTTAATTCTCTCTTTGTGTGCTGTGCTTAGTCACTCAGTTGTGTCTAACTCTTTGCAACCGTATGGACTGTAGCCCACCAGGCTCCTCCCTCCAGGGACAAGAGTTCAGGCTTCAGCATCAGCTTGCTTGAGTTCAAATAGTAGCTAGGATTCTATGCACTGGGTGATCTTTGACAGAATGACTTCTCTGGGACTTGGTTTCCTCATTTTAATTACAAGGATAATAATAATATATAGCCCACAGGATTTGGAGAATTAAATGTGTTGTGGATGTCAAGTATTAAAATATGGCCTAGTACTACACCTATAAACTGAAATTTTAAATTCCAGTAAATAAATCTTTAATTTCTAGAAGTTTCATTTGTTTTCTTCTCATATATATATATATATATATATATATATATATATATATATTCTTTTCATCTTTGATTCCTTCTTTGATGACTTTGTTTTTATAGGTTTTATCAGTTTGTTGTATCCGATGTTTTGCAGGGGAGGGGGTTCTATCATATTTGCTAAGTCTGCTACTTGCTTGTGGAGGACTGTTTCACATGTTTTGTAATTTTGGACAGTGAATTCTCATTAATGGTTTGAATTGAAAATCCAAACCTAGGCTTCTTTCACTAGGCTGATTTTATATTGCTTCCACTCAGTTCCCTATAGATTATTACTGCTCCGATACCATTTCCTATGCTAATTTCTCACTTTAGGGATTTGCTAAACAAAACACATGGACTGTAAAAATTCAAACCTCAAAATCCTGTGAAAAGTTTATCAACAATGATGGTCATCAAAAGACACTTTCCTTTCTTACCCTAGGCTTGGTTTCTTATTTGCCTGTGCTAGTTGGTAACATGTTTTCTTCTGGTATACTTCTAATACTAAGAGCGAAGGTTTCTTAGTTCTTGGACTATCATTCATTTCTAAATCCCCGTCTCCCTGGGGCCCCTTATCTAAGTAGTAGTGTACATCAAAGCAGGGTAGTGAAAGTGGTCTGTGTGTATGAAGGGGAGAGCAGTGCATTTTACTACATTAAATAATAAAACTGATTAAAAGTTTATCTTTTTTTTTAAGCACTAATGCAATGGAAATTGTAACAATGCTAGTACAAAACATTCTTCTGGGGTGGGGATGGGATGGGGTGGGTGGAATCTCCTACTGATCTAAGCTGTAAACTACTGCCTGCGTCTGCGTCTGCGTCTGGGCTCAGTTGTTCTCTCTGCTCCATTCTGGTACCCAACTCTCCCTGAGTGTGTTAACTGCATGTTAAGCATTCTGTCAACCCTCACAGAAGCAACAGATTTAACTGAGATTTTCCTTTTCATTTCTGACACTTAGGAATTTATTTATTTTTCTTGTACACTTAAGTATACATTTCAAAGAGTGTTCTATTTCCTCTAGCATTTCCAGGTATTTGTAGATGAGTGATTATACAACGCTATCAAATTTCTAGAATTATAAGTCTCCATGTTTTTTACCATCTCTAGGAATTAATGATAAAGTTGTTAAATACCTTTTCTACTTTGTCTTCAGAACACATCATTTCTATTTGTTTATGGCACTGTTGTTGATAGAATGATTTAAGTTCATTTTCTTTAAGCAACATTTCTAACTTCAGATATTCTTGCCTGATTTCTTCTCGATTCTGGAACAAGCAGTTCAGAATTTCTTGAAATCTAACAAAAATAAAACATAGAATCTCAGTATTTTGTGACAGGTAATGCAGTTTACTTAGGGAATTGTATGAACAAGGGCATATGGTGCTTCTATGGCCCCCTAGGGAAGTGAGATAGCTGGTAAAGGGTTATGAACATTATTTTTATAACACTGGGTTTCTTTCTCTTTCTCTCCTCTCCAAGAAAGATCATGTTATTAAAAGATATCAGTATATTAAGGTCTATGGTATCAGTCATATACTGTATTTTGTGTGCATAATCCAGTAACTTACCAAAAATAAAATACTTTGTTCGTAAGAAAAGGATGATAATGTGGACTTGTACTATCTCAATTCACAAGCCCAGAGACACAGTATTGTGTGTTGTTTTGGTGTTGGCTCGCTGTGAAGAAGTAAGCACTGTGTGGCATAATCATATGGTGCCTCTATGGCCCCCTAGGGAAAGTGAGATAGCCGATTTTTAGCTTTAGAACTTGTAACAGTGAAAACACACCATACGGTCAGGTACCCCCTGCAGCCTGGCCAAGAGTCAGCTGACAATGCCAAGACCCAAAACATCCAAGTTTACAATGTGGTAAATCTAGAAAAGCCACTCCACTGTGTTTCTTTCAAAATGCAAGAGAGATATAGGGAATCAAAGTTGGGGAGTATGACTCACATATCCTCCAAATGCATAACGACCTCAAGTGGAATCACTTCTGTGAAAGCCCTATATGGAGTGTATGGGCCTCCCCAGTAGCTCAGTAATAAAGAATCTGCCTGCCATCCAAGAGATATGGGTTCGATCCCTGGGTTGGAAAGATTCCCTGGAGAAGGAAATAGCAACCCACTCCAGGATTCTTGACTCTGAAATCCCATGGACAGAGGAGCCTGGCAGGCTACAGTCCTTGGGGTCACAGAAGAATCCGACACGACCTAGTGATTAAACAACAAAGGAGCCTGCAATCCTGCATCCTCCAGGGTCGGCAGAATATTGGTCACAGATCATGTCTGAGCTACCGTAACAGTAGAGACAATCACGTACAGGCAAAACTCTCAAAGAAAAATTAACTGTGAACCTTTTAAAATAAAATGGTAACAGTATATGCATTTAAAAATAAATTTTCCTTGGCAAGAATTTTAGGTATATTTGTAAGGATTTGTGGTAAAAACACTGACAGTTTACGTCAGTAGTAAAGAGTTCTTAACTCTTCTGGGAAGGAATATAAACCACAATACATCGACTTCACTGAAGTTTTGTCAAACTGATAAATATTTCATAAGAAGTATGTATGGACATTGCAATTTCATTGTATTACATTACAACAACCCTAATGCCAGTAAATGATTTGATAAGTTATCTTTAGGTTCTAACCAAAGATAATTTCTTAGATTTTCTGTTAATACTTTAACCAAGGACATAGTTAAATATTTGTTAGTTTTGAAATTTTATGGTTCATTCTTATTTTAGTTGGTGGTGTTTAGTGATTAGGAAGGAATGAAGGGAATTAGTATCAAAGAAAGCTCTTAAAAAATCATTTTTTTATAAAGACAGTCCTATGGGATTGACTAATAACTATTTTCTAGTTACTTAAAACATTCGTGTAGTTAGAAAACAAAATCTTTGCCAATAATTTTATGTGACATATGATGAACTCTAGACAATTTTCTTGGTATGGTCATAAGTGAAGTTATATAGTTACTTTGGACATGAACAATTATACTTTTTTATGATTTTTTTGAGTATTTTCTCACTGTTCAGTTGCTCAGTTGTTTCTGACTGTCTGCGGCCATGTGGACTGGGAGCACGCCAGGTTTCCCTGTCCTTCACTATCTCCGAAAGCTTGCTCCATTCATGTCCATTGAATCGGTGATACTATCTAACCATCTCATCCTCTAACACACTCTTCTCTTTATGCTCTCAATCTTTCCCAGCATCAGGGTCTTTTCCAATGAGTTGGCTCTTTGCATCAGGTGGCCAAAGGACTGTAGCTTAACAATTATGCTTTAAGTTTTTTTTGAGTATTATCTTTCTAATAGCTTTAACAGAAAGCAAATACTACATAGTCTTCCCTTTACCTGTTTAAACTTCATAAAAATTATATTTCTTAAAGACAGCAAAAATTCATGGCATTAAAGAAATCTATGTGAAGTATGATTGATATGATAAAAAGTATTACATATATTTATTTCCGAAGACAGATGCTTTGGTGAGAGAATGACAAAGGCTTTGGGATATATAACTGTATTATTACCTTCTTTATAAATACATGCAAATTATTTCACCTGTTGAGAGAATTACAACTCAAAGTTTTTATAGTTGGTTAAGTCATGCTGAAGTGTCATAAATACCCAAATAAGTGTTCATAGCTCAGGGCACCTCCTTCTTGAATCAACAACCAGAAAGTGAATGTCAATGATTCAAAGCCATATCAACACCAGAAAACTCTACCAATTTGTACAATTTCAACTGATGATTAGATCTGGTTAAGTAGAGCTGAGCAATTTCATGCAAGCAATGACTCCAAATTTGAGCCTTGGGTGGCTGCTTTAATTTTCAAGAAACTTGCAACAACAAAGAGCTATCTGGTTACATGAGACCAATCCCATATTTGACTAACAAACTATAATAACACAACTAACGATATAGCAGAGTTAGAATCTTTAAGATTAAATGAATAATGAAGAGTCAATTTTACTTGTTATTTTTCAAAAGACACTGTAAAGTTGGTAGAATATAACAAAAAGTATTATAAGACTATTAAATATAACTTTAGCTTGACAATGGGTTGTTAGTGGGATTAACAGAAAATAATTTAAACACTATTAAGGAAATCTCTGGCATAAGCAGAGCTATTAATAATACACAGGACAACTTTATGCTGTATGAAAAATGAACTCATTGTCACTGATAGAGAGAAATAATTGTTTAATTGTTTCTTATTGTATCTGTAAAACAGCATAGTATGGGAGCATATGAAAAATGAACTCATTGTCACTGATAGAGAGAAATAATTGTTTAATTGTTTCTTATTGTATCTGTAAAACAGCATAGTATGGGAGCATAGGATTAAGATTTGAAAGGATGACACATAATTCTTGTTCTAATCTGTGAGTTAGAAAACAATACCCCATTTCAAATTTCAGAGGTGCTGTGGTCATCAGATGAAATTAATGTGGGCCTAAATATCATCAAAAACTACAAAGACAGTTAAAAAAATAAAGTGTTATTTTCCTAGAAGTTACCTTAACATCTAGGGTCAAACAGAGGCAGAAAAAATTATTTTCTTCAAATCAAGGATATTTTATGTAAACTTCAATACACACTTGAAACTAGGTTGAAAGTCACTGTCCACTAGTCTTCCTTATGTACACTAAGACATCTGCAAACTCAAGAGTTCTAAGTGTGAGTAATGAGTGCTTTAAGATGTGGTTAGTTTCTCATATTAATGATAATAGAAAATTAGCTTTGGAGAAGGCTTACTCAACTTTCAATCAAAGGTGAACAGGTTGCTTTTCCTATGGGCCTCTTGGAGTTTTCAATATGTTCACGTACTTTGGAAACTTTTTAAGATTCCTTAAGTAAGGAACAATTTTCAAACTTATTTGATCCAAGAATTCCTTTCTGTCTTCTTAGAACTACTCAACAATCAAAGCTTTTCAACTATTGCCCATTAGGGCAACTTGGAAATTATCTTAGTGCTTGTGAGTACTGTATTAGAGCTTTTGTTTTTTAAATTTATCTGCTAAGAAACTTAGATGAAACAGATCATTTTTCTGTGTCAACTTATATCATTGAGAGATGTCCCTTTAAATAATTAATTGCATAAACTCAATTAAGTGGATTATTAGAGTTATATCAAGTTAGGAAAGAGTAGACACAATTTATATGCACCATGTAAATAATGATAATGCCAGATGCCATTGCTTGAACACATTTGTGTCCCTTGAAATTTACATGTTGAATGAAACCTAACACCTAAGGTGATGGTACTGGAAGTGGAGCCTTTGGAAGATGGTTAGGTAGGTCATGAGGGTAGAGGCCTTATCGATAGGATTAGTGCCCTTATAAAAGAGCCTCCAGAGAGAGCTCCCTCTCTTTTGCTTATGTGAAGATTCAAGAAGTCTACAACATGGAAAGCAGCCCTTACCCAACCATGCTGGCACACTAATCTAGGACTTCCAGCTCCCAGAACTGTAAGAAATAATTTTGTTTGTTTATAAGCAACCCAGTCTGTGGCACTTTGTTGTAGCAGCCAGAAGGGACTAACACCACAGAAGAAAAATATGGAAACTATTAAAAACCAATTTCATAAGTGACATAATTAGTTTTACTTTTTCTATCCCATACTTAAGACCTGCTTCTCACTATCTGTATAATCACAATTAAAATTACCTGATCTCCAAAGTGTACCATATAATAAGACCAATCTGTGACTTCTTGAACAGTTGAGAATATATAATGACATACAACAAATGATGATAACAAGAAATTTCTGACTAAATTTTAATTATCTGACTAAAGTTTATAAAATCCTTAAAAATGAGATCTTAACATCAATTTTACCTTTCAATTTGTTTTTTCTGAGGATGTGAAATCATTACTTTGCTACTTTCATCAGTAAAGGCTTTCTGTTCTTCATAGGCCTTTAGTTTTTCTTTTAACATTAAAATCTAGTAGAGAGAAACAGTAGTTAAAAATACAAATTATCTGTTTCCATTATACACAGTCACAGAAAAATTTTAGCTGTGCAAAATAACTGAACAAAATTTCAATTATAATAGATAACAGAGTTTTAGACAATAAAGATTGCAGAATCCCATAAATGAGGCAACAACGTAAAGAAAAGACATACCTCTTTCTTCTGTTCATTACAGATTTTTACATACTGAGTTATATGATTGTCGAGGTTAAGAACATTGCTCTTCAACTGTTAAGAAGAAGAAATTATGATTGTGCATAAACAGAGATAACAATCAGTTATATATGTAAACAAAATAGCATTACATCCTCATTTATTCAGCTTCATGAATTCAGAATTTGTGACAATTACAGTCATGACAATATAATCAACTATGCTCATGCTTAAAATCTATGACAAGTGGGTAAGGGTATGCTGAGCACGTTAATAACGTTAAGAAACTGCCTTCTTTATTATCGGAGAAAAGGTACTTTAAAGAACTTTCAAGAACTTACAAAGCAGGCATTCATATAATAAAAATTGCTCATTTTTTCCTTTGTCCTTTAACTTTTAAGATACAGAGACAATTTAAATTTTTACCAGTTTGTATGTTCAAGTAGCTTTTAACAAGTTCTCAATATATTTCATCCTTTTTATGAAAGTATGAGCCCCCTGGCAGCTATGGAATAGTGGAAAGAACATTAAATCCAAATACTTGATTTTGAGGCCTTGCCCACTTCTCACTTAACTTAGAATTTAATATTTACAACTTTGAACATGTAATTCATCAACTGTAAAGAAGAGCTAAAAATGTCTTCCTCAGTGGTTTGGTGTAAGCAGTGCATAAAAAATATGTGTGAAAAACTTCTGTATACTCAATAAAGCACAACCTTTCCCAATTTATTATATAAACAATATATGAGTATTTCTCTAAGGAAGACAATAACCCACTTATCTTCAATCAATGGGAGTAGCAGAGGGGTAAGTGGGAAGAGAAGCCATTATTTACCAGTTGAACTCTAGGTCTATTACAACTCTGAAGTCTTGTGATTTTACACATCCATCATCATGTTTGACTTACATTAAAAAAAAGTTACCCCAAATTATTGGCAAAAATACCAACCTAACCACTCATTATTACATTGCTGTAGCTCTACAGATTGGCTACATCAATGAATGTGAAAATAAATTATTTTTAAAAAACTATTTATAAACTGAGACAGCTATTGTATCTACTTTATAGATGAAGTAAATAACTAAGGCTTGAAGAGATTAGCAAACATGGCCACGGTTTTCAGGTGGAAACTGCTGGTGCTGGGCTACAGCAGAGCACCAGCTTTGGCTACAACAAATGTGTTTGAGGCCTTGACCAGTTACACCAAAACGCAATCAAAATATCACGTGTCATGATGTGAAAAAGGTTAGAGAGAAAGGCACTAAAACATCCTAATTCTCCAAAAGATTAAATAATCATATTTATTATATATGTAATTAAGATGCTTAATGTTTTAATTGTCCTAGTTAATGCTCAATTAACTGGGTTAGTAAAGACATTTCTAGCCTTGATTTCTTAACTCATTAGTAGAAATATATCTCTATTTCCTATTTCGCTAGAGGAATAAAAAAGAAAAAAAATGCACCAAGTACTCTTACCACAAAGGCAGAGTAAACACACTTACAGAAGATTTAATGTCCTTTGCACGGTTAGCATACTTAAGAGTGTTGTATGTGTCATCATAGAACACAGAGGAAGGACTAACAGTAGCAATCATTATAGTTTGACAGTTTCCTCCGAGAGAATCCTTTAACAAGCGAGTGAGCTTACTATTTCTGTAAGGAATATGCTGATTCTTTTTCTGAAAGAACAGAAACAGGATTCTTATGTCATTTTCCACATTCAAATGCAAACCTGCTACCGTTTCACTATAGGAATTTAAGCACCACACAACTTTGCCCAGCCTTACACATCTTATGGGACTGCTCAGTGAATATAAAATACAAATTTCCCACTGAAAGATTATATCTCCATCTGATTAAGTGTGAATATTAATCATAAAATATCAATACTGTTTCATTAGTTGTAATAAGTGTACCATATTAATGTGACATATTAATAGAGGAAACTTGAGTGTGGGGTATATTGAATAAAATCTTCCTATATTATCTAATCAACTTTTCTGTATTTAAAACTATTCAAAATCAAAATGTCTATTAAAAAACTTCATTTTAAAAAAGAAACTAAAATACAAAAGTAATATATGCACTGGAGAAATATACTCCAGAGGAATAATAAGAATTCTGTTTGGCAGAGAGCTGCTTCTCTCTTTAAATAACCATCTAATACGAATACAAAATAAACTATAAACTTAGAAATACTTTATCTGAAAGCACAACCACAGGTCTAAGAGAACTTTATTTTTCTAGAAAAAGCAATCTATGCTATCCAATGTAACTCTTTCGTATTACAGAAGAGAAAAATGAAGCTAAGCAAAAAGCCACATGACTTGCCTCAGGTCACATGGCTGGTAATTCACAAAGCTAGAAACTAGCTTGAGGTCTCCCAGCTCCCAGTAGTACTATGCTTTCCATCATAGCAGTCTTTCTCAAACAGTGTGGAGTGTGCACAGGCTGGTGCTACTTGAATTGATTTTGCATGTATAAGATATGCATTAAACACTGACTAACAAATGACTCAACAGCAGTCAATTATTAAATGAGTTATGGAAAAAATTTCATGAATGGCAAAATTTAGGAAATCAGTCTCTATACCACGCTGTCTGCTCACATGTTCTGAGATTTTAGCTTAGAATACAAAATATATTTTGCTTTTGTAATATTCATATGATTTTAGAAACTTGCCTTTTTTAAAAAATGAGTTCCCAAATCATTTTAATGTACTTCATATTTATCAAAATGCAACATTTTGAAGAGTTTAACAGTAACTTTCCTACAGCTTCTGAGCTTGGTTTGAACTAAAATTATCATGTGTGTGAGTGCTCAGTTGTGTCTGACTCTTTGTGACCCCACGGACTGTAGCCCACCGGGCTCCTCTGTCTGTGAACTTTCCAGGGAAGAATACTGGAGTGGGTTGCAATATCCTACTCTAGGGGATCTTTCCAACCCAGGGGTCAAACCCACATCTCCTGTGTCTCTTGCATTGGCACGCAGATTCTTAACCAACAGGGCCAATTAACTTAAAAAAAAAAAAGGAAGTAATTTTTACAAATATAGAAGCTATCGAATATGCTGTGTTCTTGTAAGCACTTCTGGCATTGAGTAGACAAAAAATATTTTTTAATGACCCAAAGGCATCTAGCAAACATTATCCTATTAGATGATTTAATTATATTTTATACCCTAAGCTCCACTTCCTAAGAAAATTCAACATTCTTTAATATTTAACTCAATTTTATAGTGTGTGTGTGTATTTTTATCTATCTATCTATCTATATATATATATAAATACTAACCAGACCAGAATTAACTTTTTCTAAAGTGTGTTTTGTCTTCATGCCAATTTAATTATCATGCTTATTGTGTAGTGCTCATTAAATTGTCATTAAAAAAAATCAAATTCAAAATAAATGATGAGGAAATATCATAAATATTAACTCTCAATCTGATATTCAATACCTTTCATTCAACAAATTCTGATTATAAAACGAGAAATTAACAAAACAAACAAAAAAGACCCATAGATTTATTTGATATACTAGGGTCTCTGTGGTCTTTGCTCTTTAAGTAAACATGATTGCTATATTCGTAAAACTTGATTTATAATAGATCTTTAAAACAAAATTATATTAATATGTTTCTGGGAATTATACATATTTCAAAATACTTACACAAATAAACATATAGTACCTACCTTTGTATCTGCTAAGGCATTGATAACATTCCCAAGAGCTAAAAGCGATCGATTGATATTTGTGCCTTCTATAAACCGGGTTCCTTTAGCACTGGTAGCACTGGCTCTTTCAGACCCTGCCAGGTCAATGAGTGTCATCTTGGCAATTCGGACATTTTGATTGATACTTGCTGTTTTATCTTGTTGTCTCAAATAAATCTTTTTGAAATTACAGGATAATAGGGAAAATGAGGATTAGATTTAATAAAATTGAAAGGGAAATGTACACTGTTTTTAAAAGAGCAAGAAATCAATTATTTTCACTATAAACACACACTGAACAAGGTACAGCTTGACTGGACTGGCTGATATCCAAGAGTATCAAAAGCAATTACTGAAGTTGAGAAAAATTTGAAAATGAAAAGACTTCCTATATGTGTGCTAGAGGTAAATAGTAATAACTTCTGGCTTGATAGAAGGTTAAAACAGTTGCCTTTTATACTCTGGTAACACTTAAGTCTAAGATATTTTGGGGAAATTTCAATGTCCCTGATAAACATTTCTCTCAAGATTACTGATAAATGAAGAGTCAGTGGGAAGAAGAGAAAAGATTAATGAAGCTTTGTGGATTAGAGAGTTTCTGAAAGATTTGATATCCTCAGATTTGAATTCTTTCAACTATAACTATTAGATGAGTTTCAAATAGCATGATCCAGAATAAAGCTTATAATCGTTTGAATTTTAATAGAACTAGAAGCTACAAGTAATAACTACTAACCTATGCTTTAGGCTTTTCTAGACCTGTATTCCTAAAAAGTACCGCATCAACTGAATCACACACTCTCTTAAAGAATGCAACTACTTACACGGTCACTATGGTGAAATCTTAATCAGTACCTCCCCAGTTTATTGGTTCTATATATCTAGAGCTTTAAAGAGAAAGTCTGCTCTGAATAAAAGATTATCTTTTGGAAAGATTAAATATTTTTTACCAGTTTAAAAGAAAAGGAAAGAAAACCTCTAATACTTCCATTTTACTATCATGTATTTTTACACAGGTTAAAAATTTACATGTGTCTAACTTACATCAACTCAATTCTAAATATTCTTGACTGAATCTTCTCAAAGCTGCAAAGTAAAGGAAGTGCTGAGAAGTAGAAAAGTCCACAGATGAAGAGATATTTTAGAATGTTTGAAGGTTACTATTCATAAATTTGGCTACATTTAAATTCGATTTTAAGAGCTATGATCTAGTGACCTGTTACCTGGAAAACAGCATGAGAACGAGAAGATGTAGCATTCATATCAGTGGGATGTTGTGTCCTGTTTCTGTTACCATTATCTAATAACTGCAAAATTTCCTCTGAAGATTTGGGCTAAATTCGTTGAACAGAAGAAAACATACAAATTAATCACTGGTCTTTAAATCTCTCTGAGGAGATAAAATAATACATTAAGCAGAATAATATACTATACTAAATGTCCGAGTTTTAAAAGAAAAGCCCATTTGATTATTTTAAAGGAAAACAAAAGAAGACTGATGATAAACTTGATTATTTTAACTTGATACTTCATTATTTTAAAATAAGTACATGGCTAAATTACCATACTTGCTATTTGAACAAGCAAAAAAAGAAGTTTGTAAACGTACCTGATATAAAGTCAATCCCTGAACGACCACCCCTTTTTGGGCATCTTCCCGGACAGCAAGTGGCCCTGAATTTACTAAGAGGTCACGAATCTGTTCATTATATACCTTAAAATGAAAAGGATTGCTTAGCATTGATGCTTAGCACTGACACTGAAACAGTAGCGACAACATCACACAAACATGTATACATTGTTGCCTTAAGGTTATATTAGAATTTGTCTCAAAGAGAAGCAGCAGCTCATTTTCATTCATCTCATCCCTTGTCTCACACATTGCCATGACTTTTCTAACATCTGATAAAACAGAAGAGTTTGATAACCAGCGAACTTAAAATTTAATGATGGAGTCCTTATATCCTCCTCCTGTAATTCCCCATTTGATGACTACAAGTCAATAGGATAGGATAGCTGGAATTGCCTCTTCCTATTTTCTGGAAATATATGGGACAAACAGTCTTGGGAAACTCTATAATGGATTGGAAATGTAAGTTGTATGGAAGTAATGTGGTTCTTACTGGAGAAGATATTTCCTGATGCCCAAGTAGTCCAAACTTTTTAAATTTCAGAGCTTAAAAGTTAAAGAAAATCCCTGAAAGATGGGTGGTATTTATTTCACTTATCCTTCAATTGCATTAAGTTTAACATGTAATGATAATTTCATAATGGGATAGTCTCCCCCTAGCTTGAATGAGGGAACTGAGGCCCTCAAGAGTTTAAGTGATTTGCCCTAGTTCACAGTCACAAAGGTAAGAGTGGACTCTGATATCCTCACTCTACTGAATGGCACTGAATACACATCTGTATTTTAAATTTCTGGCAATTCTTTTTCTTTTTAGTAATTTCTGTAAGTAATGTAGGGCTTCCCTGTTGGTTCCCAGTGGTAAAAAATCTGTATGCCAATGCAGGAGACATGGATTTGATCCCTGGATTGGGAAGATCCCTTGGAAAAGGAAAGGGCAACCCACTCCAATATTCTTGCCTGGGAAATCCCATGGACAGAGAGGCCTGCTGGGCTGGAGTCCATAGGGTTGCAAAAGAGTCAGATATGACTTAGTGACTAAACAACAACATTATAAGCAGTGTATAGAAATAGTACAATTGACATAATTTTATGAATTTACTAAAGGTACTGTTTTCTACTTGATAACAAAATGACAATTATACCTATTTGATAAGATTAAAAAACACATATAAAATTTAATCTTTAAGAATTATTTTCTGTAAGTTATATCCATGTTCTAATAAATAGCCTACAGTGATAATTCATTGCTAGTAAAACTTGCCATAATGAATGATAACCAATTTTAAATGCAATAAATTCTTAGAAGTAGTAAAATGATAAAATGAAGAGATAATTTTTTGGTTCTTATTTTTCTGATAAGCAACAGTCACTTTTTAAATCATTTCCCTTACCCAGTTCAATCATACAAAATATATAATTATACAATTACTATCAAGCTGGTCTATGAATCAAAATCAGCCGGAAGCTTTAAAAACACATAGATGTCTTGGCCACAATCCAAATCTATTAAACTAAAATGTCCAAGGGGTGAGGTCTAGCTATGTCTAGTTTTAAAAACCCCATAGCCAATTTTGGTGCACAGACTTGAGTGGAAAACCGTTAGATTAGACACTGCCTTACCATTAGTAAAATGAAAATAGATTTAAGGAAAGAAAATACAACTAAAAACATAAAAATAAGCAAACTTCGAAATTCTCCCAGTTATAAAAGGATCTAATGAAGAAATAACGAATACGGTGCCATGCTCTCTTCCTAATTAAGTTTAGAACAATTCTTTTCAAAATACTTAACTACAGAAAATGAATCTGACTTCTCTTTTATCACCAAGTTCTATAGACTGACAACAATTTTTACCAACATAATCTTAAATCAATTTTTGAAATGTGAAGAAACTCTAACAATAAGATGTCAGCAAGAGCAGTAAAAACTAGAAATTTATCCTCTGACATCACAAATGAAAAGGCAATAAAATCAGGGATGTCTGTTTCTGCATTGGTATCTGAAACACTATCTGAACAAAGTGAGAGTGCCAATAATTAGTTATTATTTGTTGAATGTCAGCTATGAAGAGGGTAGAAAGTCTCAAATGATGAAGTATGTAAAAAAAAACCACACACACACATAAGAGATCTGCACAATTTAAGCATACAGATAAATACTTAGAGAAAAGGATTATAATCTATGGAATAATATTAAGAATCCATTGATACAGTAGAGGAAAGGGAAAGCTCTTCCTTGTAGTAGAAAGCCAATGAAGAACTGTAAAAGAAACAACGGAATTTGAAAATCACTATCATCTGCAATCATGATAGTAATTGATTCAGGCATGAATCATCAGTGGATACTAAAATGAACAGACCAAAGACTGAGGAGTCACAAGATTTACACTGTTTCCCTACAAGTTATTTATTAATTATAAAGGGTAATGCATGCTCAGTCGATTGGTTCACGTCCAACTCTTTGCAGCTCGGTGGACTGTAGCCTGCCAGGCTCCTCTGTCCATGGTATTTTCCCAGCAAGAATACTGGAGTTGCCATGCCCTCTTGCAGGGGACCTTTGTGATCCAGGGATCGAACTGGCATGTCCTGCATTGCAGGTAGATTCTTTACTGCTGAGCCACCAGGGAAGTCCCATGAAGGGAAATACAGTACCTTTATAGTGGAAAAACTTTGTAGACACCAGCGTAATGAAACTGATCAAAGTTAACACAGCCAGTATCAGGACTAATTATATAAGCCTCTTGATATGTTATATAAAAAGAATTCATCATCACTTATGTGGTATTCCTGCCAGTCCATAACCTGAATGTAATCGTGACAAATCCAAACTAAAAGCTTTACAACAGCAACATAAAATATAGAGGAAAAAAAAAATCCTGGTTAAAGGGACTAAAGGGATGAATTGTAACTGAATACAATACATGATCTTAGAGTTTATTTTCAATAAAGGGTATTATTAGAATAATTATCAAAATCTCATTATATCATTGTTAATTTCCTGATATTGATTACTATTCAGCTTCTATTTAACAAATTTCCTGTTTTTACAAGCCTGTAACAAACAGTTTAGGGGGAAAAAAAAGGAAAACCACATATGCAGAAAGAAAGAAAAGAAAGTAAAATGTTAACATGTGGGGAATCCAAATGAAGGGAATCTAGAAGTTCTTTATACTATCTATACTAATCCTACTACTTCTGTATAAGTCAGCAGTTATGGCAAAATACTTAACAGAAAAAAATATCTACAACAAATAATTGAAGACCAGGAATTTTAATGATTTGATATTAATATATTCATGAAAAAATTTCTGCCTGATAGAATAATTTGAAAGGACAATGGAATTTCTTATAAAAGGATTTCTCAATACTATTGATTAAACCAAAAAATAATATTACCAACTTACCTCCAGATAAGAAACTGCGGTACTACATACTTTTTCTTCTTTAATCTCATCCATGGATTTGTAAAGATCCAGCATTGTTAGATACATCACTCCAGGTTCAGCAGCTGATCCTAGCATTGTGTGGGTCTTTCCAGCTCCCGTGGCACCATATGCAAGTACTGAGTTTTTATGAAAAGGGATCAGAGTTCTTTGTTATGACACATAACATTACTGTATCTACTGTCTAGTGAGTATCCCACCTGGATATCCTGAACAATAACTTGTAAATCCAACAGGTCCAAATTCATTTATAGTCGTTCTTAAATTCTGGCAATTTACAGTATCATACTATATTTCTAACGGTGAGTTCCACGAAAGCAGAGACTATGTATCCTTCCTACCTGGTAAGTGATTTACACTACTAGTAAGTGATCTGGCACAAAGCAAATACTAAATATTAATACAAATTTGCAGAATTCCAAATAAAAGCCATTTATAATAATTCCTTTTAAAATTTTTGTTTTAGGTAAATTACTTTGCTTTCAAGACTCTAACCAGTACAACAGAACAGTAATACATTTCTTCAAATGCCAAAAAAAAGCACCATTTTGAATTACATATGGCAAATACCTAACATAATATTCAGTTAAAGCAATAAGTCTTTGAGAATTATTTTTATAAATTAAATCTGCTAAGTTTGTTAACTACAAAAATAGTTTTTAGTAGGATGGATTAAACTGATTCATGTTTCATTCTATTTTGTTTTATGTAAGCTGGTAGTACAACATGAAGTCTTAAGATAGTTGGATAATATAAAGTAAAATCAAGAAGAAACCAAAGATTCAGTATTACTTTTGTAGAGATTTTTTTCATTTGGAGTTAAAATAATTTTTTTAAATCTCTAGAGACAATATGGAGTTTCATGAACGAGGAAAAAAATATCTGCTTAAAAATGAGAATCAAAGAAGGTGTAATCAATAAACCACATTCCATTCTTTCTTGACCTAGAGGGTAAACCTTCTGCAATAAAAGTGAATGAGTCAGTGAAAGACAGGGAAACATATTATAGTTTTGGGGTATCTTAAAGTTAATGCCATAAATGGGGGTAATTACACAAATATTAATAATGGTGTGAAGTACCTGGTAAGCATTCAATTAACTGGCATTTTGGAGAGCTTTTTCTAGGAAATCAACAGAATCATTTTGAAAGGCAAATTATTATAGGTCTATTGAGAGCACTGAAGATGCTTCTTTGGGCTGAAGATATGCTAAAACAGCCCATGTATGATACTCAACATGGGCTTTAAAAATAGTTACTTCAAGGTACTATAAAGAAAAAATAGTGCTATGAAGAAATTGCCAAGTGTTCAGAAATGTTCCACTATCCCCCAGGGATAGACATGCATAAGTAAACATTGGGAATATTTATGAATACAAATTGTGAGAAATCTGGCATCAACTATCTGAAGCATGTGGTTTTAAAACATAAGAAATGGAAAGGATGACCATCTACAGGAACCAAAGCAAGATCCAGGAAAAGAAAGTTTCAAAAATGTTATATATGATGACTAAATTTCAAAGAAAATCTACATTTACAAAGTACTGAAGAATTTTTAGCAAATAAGCATCTTAAAATTGATTATATTTAGAAGAGTCAAGCAGATGTCCTATTATAAAAATGAAATTAGATGGAATCACGAAATCCCAGCTGAAACAATTACCTGTGCAATTATATCCATTCAAAAAACTACGAAGAATTGGCTTAGTAGTGTGTTCAAAAACTTCCAACTGAGTTGAAGTTTCATCAAAAACAGCATCAAATACAAATTTAAGATCCTTATTTTGTCTCTTTGTAATGTCTCGATTCATAGTTTTCTTTCCATGGAAAAAGCTGATTTCTTCTTGCTTGGGATCAAAAACAAGAATATGCTTATCCACAACATGGACTACTTTAGGAAATCCAGAGGCCTTTTCTTTTGTGTTCTCAGGACGCACACGGACAACTACTTTCATGTGATGACACAGGTCTTCCTCAGTGACAGACATTGTTGACTATCTTGATTCCTCTGCTTATGTGAGTGGCTGAATATTTCTCTGAAATTAAAAAGTATTAATATTAATTCTACTATATGCAAAATGACTAGCATGTAGTACTAACTTAAAAAAAAAGATGTTATTGTGTTTCACTCACATAGTAAACATTACTGGAAATCCCTAGTTAGAAACTTTCCAATGGTTCTTATTTTGACCTGAATTTCTTTCAATGGCCTAGGTCTTCTACCTCATGTCCTATTGTCTTCCCCATTGCCCCTATTCCAACTAACATGCCAAGTGCCCCAATTACGCCCTTCCGCTAGCCATTCTATCATAGTTTCCTCAATAATTACATGACTAACTCTGTTACTTCTTTCGAGTCCTTGCTCAAATGGTGCCCATTCTGCCCACCCTTATTAAAAATGCCAAACCAATTCCTAACTGCCCTTATACTGCTCAATTTTTTCCAAAAGCACTTACCACCTCCTAATAGAATATATATTTTCCATCTATTTAGCATGCTTGGTGTTTACTTTCTTTATTCTAGTTAAACTATAAGTCCCTTAAGGGCAATTTAAAAAAATCCTGTTTTGCTTACCAATGTTTCAAGTCTAAAACAATGCCTAGTACATGGTAGACACTATAAATGTGCATGTTCAGTTGCGTCCGACTCTTTGCAATCCCATGGGTTGTGGCCTACCAGGCACCTCAGTCCATAGAGTTTTCTAGGCAAGAATACTGGGGTGGTTGCTGTTTCCTACACCAGGGAATCTCCCGGACCTAGGGATTGAACCTGCATCTCCTATGTCTTCTGCATTGGCAGGCAGATTCTTTACCACTGAGCCACTTGGGAAGCTCAACAGACATTATAAAAACTGGATGACAAAATATGCATAATTTTAGAGCAGAGACTAGGATCTATATTCAGAGATTAGAATTTCTGAATACACAAAAAACTAGGGGACTATACCATCTCTATTACTTTCTACTTGGACGAGCTAACTGACATATCAGATCAGTTGCTCAGTCGTGTACGACTATTTGCGACCCCATGAATCGCAGCACACCAGGCCTCCCCATCCATCACCAACTCCTGGGGGTCACTCAGACTCACATCCATCGAGTCAGTGACGCCATCCAGCCATCTCATCCTTTGTCGTCCCCTTCTCCTCCTGCCCCCAATCCCTCCCAGCATCAGAGTCTTCTCCAATGAGTTAACTCTTCGCATGAGGTGGCCAAAATACTGGAGTTTCAGCTTTAGCATCATTCCCTCCAAAGAAGTCCCAGGGCTCATCTCCTTCAGAACGGACTGCTTGGATCTTCTTGCAGTCCAAGGGACTCTCAAGAGTCTTCTCCAACACTACAATTCAAAGGCATCAATTCTTCGGCGCTCAGCCTTCTTCACAGTCCAGCTCTCACATCCATACATGACCACAGGAAAGACCATAGCCTTGACTAGGTGAACCTTTGTTGGCAAAGTGATGTCTCTGCTTTTGAATATGCTATCTAGGTTGGTCATAACTTTCCTTCCAAGGAGTAAGCGTCTTTTAATTTCATGGCTGCAGTCACCATCTGCAGTGATTTTGGAGCCCAGAAAAATAAAGTCTGACGCTGTTTCCACTCTTTACCCATCTATTTCCCATGTAGTGATGGGACCAGATGCCATGATCTTCGTTTTCTGAATGTTGAGCTTTAAGCCAACCTTTTCACTCTCCACTTTCACTTTCATCAAGAGGCTTTTGAGTTCCTCTTCACTTTCTGCCATAAGGGTGGTATCATCTGCATATCTGAGGTTATTGATATTTCTCTCAGCAATCTTGATTCCAACTTCTGTTTCTTCCAGTCCAGCATTTCTCATGATGTACTCTGCATATAAGTTAAATAAACAGGGTGACAATATACAGCCTTGACGTACTCCTTTTCCTATTTGGAACCAGTCTGTTGTTCCATGACCAGTTCTAACTGTTGCTTCCTGTCCTGCATACAGATTTCTCAAGAGGCAGATCAGGTGGTCTGGTATTCCCATCTCTTGCAGAATTTCCACAGTTTATTGTGATCTACACAGTCAAAGGCTTTGGCATAGTCAATAAAGCAGAAATAGGTGTTTTTATGGAACTCTTTTGCTTTTTCCATGATCCAGCGGATGTTGGCAATTTGATCTCTAGTTCCTATGCCTTTTCTAAAACCAGCTTGAACATCAGGAAGTTCACGGTTCACATATTGCTGAAGCCTGGCTTGGAGAATTTTGAGCATTACTTTACTAGCATGTGAGATGAGTGCAATTGTGTGGTAGTTTGAGCATTCTTTGGCATTGCCTTTCTTTGGGATTGGGATGAAAACTGACCTTTTCCAATCTTGTGGCCACTGCTGAGTTTTCCAGATTTGCTGGCATATTGAGAGCAGCACTTTCACAGCATCATCTTTCAGGATTTGGAATAGCTCCACTGGAATTCCATCACCCCCACTAGCTTTGTTCGTAGTGATGCTTTCTAAGGCCCACTTGACTTCACATTCCAGGATGTCTGGCTCTAGGTCAGTGATCACACCATCATGATTATCTGGGTTGTGAAGCTCTTTTTTGTACAGTTCTTCCGTGTATTCTTGCCACCTCTTCTTAATATCTTCTGCTTCTGTTAGGTCCATACCATTTCTGTCCTTTATCGAGCCCATATTTGCATGAAATGTTCCTTTGGTATCTCTCATTTTCTTGAAGAGATCCCTAGACTTAGGGGGCCTTCTAAATCAAGGAGGACAGAATGATCAATTGTGCTAAATACCTGCTAATAGGTCCAGTTCAGTTCAGTCGCTCAATTATGTCTGACTCTTTGTGATCCCATGTACTGCAGCACGCCAGGCTTCCCTGTCCATCACCAACTCCCAGAGCCTACTCAAACTCATGTCCATCACTCCCCGAGCTTACTCAAACTAATGTCCATCGAGTTGGTGATGCCATCCAACTACCTCATCCTCTGTCATCCCCTTCTCCTCCCACCTTCAATCTTTCCTAGCATCAGCATCTTTTCAAATGAGTCAGTTCTTCGCATTAGGTGGCCAAACTATTGGAGTTTCAGCTTCAACATCAGTTCTTCCAATGCATATTCAGGACTGATTTTCTTTAGGATGGACTGGTTGGATCTCCTTGCTATCCAAAGGACTCTCAACAGTCTTCTCCAACACCATAGTTCAAAAGCATCAATTTTTCAGCACTCAGTCTTCTTTATAGTCCAACTCTCACATCCATACACAACTACTGGAAAAACCAAAGCTTTGACTAGACAGACCTTTGTTGGCAAAGTAATGTCTCTGCTTTTTAATATGCTGTCTACGTTGGGCATAGCTTTTCTTTCAAGGAGCAAGTGTCTTTTAATTTCATGGCTGCAGTCACCATCTGCAGTGACTTTGGAGCCTCAAAAAATAAAGTCTGTCACTGTTTCCATTGTTTCCCCATGTTATTTGCCATGAAGTGATGGAACCAGATGCCATGATCTTAGTTTTCTGAATCTTGAGTTTTAAGCCAAATAGGTTAAATACTTAGTAAAAGTTATCATGGGATTTGGTAACATAGAAGCAAATAAGAACAATGCGGGGCAATGGTAGGACAAAGGCCTGAATAGGAGAAGACTCAGATAGCAAATACAGGAAGCACTACTGCACAAGTAAGCAAAGAAATGGTGTGGGTGGAGAGGGACAGGGTTAAAAGAAGATATTGTGTTTCCTAAAGTGGAAGAAATAATAATGATAAAGCTAACATATATCAGAGAACCATACACTTTTGAAAGGAATTCAAATTAAGGCCAAGACAATCTAAAAGCAGAAGACACTGGACATAGCACTCCCTTTTTAGGACTCTGTGAGTCCCCAAAATATAACACTGAAAAGGAAAGGATCGTCATTCAGATTCTAACAGTTAGGTCCCAGATGCATTAGTACTTTGGTCTTTCTTCACCCTGAGCTTCTGTCTAGCCAACTCCCATAAATACCTAGACTCCTTTTCTTTGACCTTGGACAAGTTACTTGACCTCACTGAATTCCAGGTTTCTCATTTGTATAAAAGAAATGATACCTAATAGCTGTCCTTATTCAATAAATGTCAATTCTCTTCCCTACCTGCCTCCAACCCTGCCTCTTCTTCCCAAAGATAACTGGACCATCTTTTCATTGTTTCCCAATGAGCTTATCACTGGCATTTTGGGTAGATCAATTCTTCCTTATTTGGAACTGTCTCAAATATTAGAGGATGTTAACATTTCTGACCCCTGTCTATTAAAGGCTAGTAGAATCTCACATTCCTTGTGATACCCAAAACTAACCTCTATATAGATTCCTAATGGGGGAAAGGTGAAGAGAAACTAAAGAGCCTCTTGATGAGGGTGAAGGAGGAGAGTGAAAATGAAGCTTAAAACTCAATACCAAAAAAACTAAGATCTGGTCCTATCACTTCAGGGCAAATAGATGGGGACAAGGTGAAAGCAGTGACAGATTTCTTCTTCCTGGGCTCTAAAATCACTTTAGATGGTGACTGCAGCCATTAAATTAGAAGACAACTGCTTCTTGACAGGAAAGCTGTGACAAACCTAGACAGTATATTAAAAAAGTAAAGACATCACTTTGCCGACAAAGGTCTACATAGTCAAGACAATGGGCTTTCTAGTAGGGATGTGAGAGCAGGACAATAATGAAGGCACGGCATGGAAGAACTGATGCTTTCAAACTGAGGTGCTGGAGAAGACTCTTGAGAGTCCTTTGGACAGCAAGGAGATCAAACCAGTCAATCTTAAAGGAAATCAACCATGAATACTCTTTGGAAGGACGAACGGTGAATCTGAAGCTCCAACACTTTGGCCACCTGATGCGAACAGCTGACTTATTAGAAAAAATCCTGTTGATGGGAAAGATTGAAAGCAGAAGGAAAGAGGGCAACAGAGGATGAGATGATTGGATGGCATCACTGATTCAATGGACCTGAACTTGGGCAAACTCCAGGAGATGGTGAGGGACAGAGAAGCCTGATGTGCTGCTATCCATGGGGCAGCGAAGAACCGGACATGACTTGGCAACTGAATAACAAAAACAGATTCTCACGTTCCTTGTGATACCAAAAACTAACCTCTACACAGATTTTTCTAAAAGCTTTTAGAAATGTTCAACAATGCCTTGCTTTTAACTGATATGCTTCTTTTTCCCCCTTCAATGGTAGATAAAATATACACAAATGAAATGGTTAAAAAACATATAAAACATCAGGTGATTTTTTTTCAAAACAGATCTTAGGTTGGAAGGCATCTCTTGTTAATTAACTCATTAACTCAGTAAGTTAACTGTTAAAATCCCAGTTCTTTGACTTACTGGCTGTGACAGTGGGCAAGTTACTCAATCTCCTTATGGATTAGTTTCTGCATCTGTAAAGTGGGACTAATAATAATACCTACCTTATAAAGTTCTTGTGAGGATTAGCACTTAGAAAAATACCTGGCACAGAGAAGGCATTATAACATCTGCTATTATTATTACATATAGCTTAGTGAGGAAAGAGATATTGATGAAATAGTGGTGCAAATATGCAAAGCTGTAACTCTGATAAGTGCTATCAGATAAAGGTTAACAGTGCTACCTAAGACTGAGTTTGAAAGAGTTTGAAAGCTTCTCAGAGGAACAACTGGAATGGAGAGCTGAAGAATGGATAGTTATTACCAGGTTAAAAAAAAGATTTCAGGAGAGAAAACTAGTTATGCATTCAATAAATATTCACTGAGTGCCTTCTATGCGTAAGGCATTTTTCTGGGTCTTGGAACAGACAGTTACAAGTGTATGTGTGGGTTCTTGTTTTGGATGGGAATGTTGTGAAAAGAGACTGAAGTGAGGGACTGAGCACGTAAGTGGCTCCCAGGCAGGAGTATTTCAGGACCGCAAGTCCAAAAGCCTGTGGTAGGAAACAGCTTGTGCAGGGGACATAAATGGCTGTGTGGTCAATTTGTTTAAATCTCATTTTGTTTAACCATTTAGTTTTATATGATTTTAATTCTATCTACAGCATCTAAAGAGATGCTCAGTTAAGCTTTGCTCAGTCCTGACTGTAGCTGGAGAGAACACAAGGGAATGGAGAGGGCTGCATTAAAAAGATTAAGCTGGATAAAAGTGGGGCCAGATCTAGAAGATTTGAATGTCAGGTTATAGAACTTAGATTTGACTTTGAAGTTAATTAGGAATTATTAAATGAAAAAATTATGCTCAATTATGTTCAAGTATGTTGATGTCATTAGGAATTAATGAAGTTGTTCCTACATTAAAACATGATGACTGCTTTTTTTTTCCCCTAACATGGCCAAGTAAGAGATAGACATCCAGCTGATTCTGACTAAGGCACACAGAAATTACATTCCTTGACCATTTTTACTTAAGAAGTGGCAAAACAAAAGACTACATATTGTTATCTGTGCAATAATGTGTTACCTCAAAAATTATTTTCAGATGATCATTCAGAAGATAATATCACAGTCTCTGTTCAGTTCTGTCATATCTACTTTCAAGTGATATCTGTTGAATAGAATCAAAAAAGCAAGCTGGTAGGATTTCACTGGTGGGACTAAAACATTAAGGACAAATACAACACCATTTCCTTTATAATAGAAAGGTATCTCTAGAGTGGGTAGAGTATGAAAGAGAGTGATGAAGGGGCTTTAGTAGTAATCTATAAAATGATAGGGTTGGACTACATTGATAACTAATGTTCTTTTTAGCTGTAAATTTTATGATTATTGTGTATGACAAAAACCTAACATCTAATGGGACTATATACCTTATTTTCCTCCTATCTCTTGTCATGTGCTTGGTATATGGTTAACTTCTCAAAACATTTGATTAATGAACAAATTAATAAGTTATAAAAAGTAGACATGGAATTCAAAAAAGCAATACAGCCATTTTTGGCAAACACATACTATACTTCTCTAAGAGAACCAACATACCATAGCAGAGTGAAATGGTTGGCAATAACAAGAAACCATAATGAGGACCCTGAGGCATCAAAAAAAGTTAAATAATGTGGCCAATTTCTTTACAAAATTAGGAAAATGAGATCATTTTTATGTTAGTTGTTGAAGATGGTTAAAACACTATCACTTAAATAAGGGTAACATTCAATTTTCTGGGAGAATGACTTACACAGAGAGCCTCATTCTTCTGTTATGTTTAAGGAAGCGGTGTTAAAACTAATTCTCTTCAATAGTTGCAAGTTAATATAAACCAAGTTGAACAGGTAAATCCTAATCTTATATCTAGCTACTGTTTTCCTAGATAAAATTTAAGCCAGTTAAGTCAAAGATCATATGAACATATAATAAATTTGACTTAATTCATCAATTGTATGTACTGATACCATCTTCAAAAGAAATCAGATCATGTGATGTACCTCATCGTGTTCTGCTCCAATGACTCTCCAGCATATGAATAAAATGCAAACTCTTTATCAGGTCCTATAGGATCTATACATTGTTCCTGTCTAATGTTACCCTCCCTCTCCATTACTGTTTTAGTCTCACTGTCCTTCTCAGTGTTTGTTCAACACCTCAGTCTCATTCTGGCCTAACTTTCTCTTCTCTCTGCCTGGAAGGCTCTATCTTCAGGTATTTACAAATCTTAATATCTCAGTTCACCATTCAGGTCTTTGTTCAAACGTCACTCCATAGAGGTTTTCCCTAAAGATTTCATTCCAAACTATTATCACCCTGCCCTTGCCTCTCTAATTCCTTATCAGTTTTATTTTCCTGCCTAGTATATAAACTACTTGGAAAATATATATTATTTGGTTACATATTTATTGCTTAGTTCCCTTCAAAATGCAAGCACTATGAGAACTGGAACTTCATCTACACTCCAGAACCTAGAAAAGGGCTTGTCATATATTTAGAAATTTTTACATACTTGTTGAATAACTGAACGAATGAACTAATGAAGATTTTCAAGATACGTGTGCAAAAAATAAATGCAGAATAGTGGATATGGTATTCAACCATATGTATTTTCAAAAGACATATACATACTTGTATGTGTGTGGGTGCTCTCAGGAAGAGAACACAAGAAATTGATAATACAGTTGCTTGATGGTGGGAAAATAATTGACAAGCAGGTTTACTTTTTCCGTATATTCTTTTGTACTATTTGGGTTTTAAACAAGTCTAGGTATTTTTAATCTCAAAAACAAAACAAAAAAATATTAAAATTAACCTTAAACACAAAGTTTCCCTTAATAACTTTGGAATACTTTTTCCTGAGCTGTTATTCTATAAATAGAAATGTGCTAAGGAATTTACATACTTATTTAATCTCTGTAACAACCCTATGATATAGGATTTTATATCATAGGATATGATACAAAATCATATCTATTTTATATAGAGAGAAACTATAGTACAAAGAGGTTAAGTTAACTGGCTGAAGTCACTTTATTGGAAGCACAAGACATGAAATTTGAACTCTGACTGACTGAACCTAAAGTTCAAGTATTTAATCATCCTCTCCATAACCAGATAAATATATAACTCTAAGAAATTTTCTGATAGAAGAAGTTAAACTATTTTCACTTTTGATAGAAACCTCAGGGCCTAGTACTGGGGCTCTTGCAATGAATGTTGAAACAAAACTGGAAGTTCATGATTTTTCTGTGCCAGTTGGATAATATAAGTATCTATTTTCAGAAAATATTATTAATTTAGAACTCTTGAATTAGGTGGATATGGTGATAATTAGTAATAATGAACAGTGGCTGTCATTTGAGTACATTCTGTATGCCAGGCATTATGATAAACATTTGACATTCATCATCTCATTCAGTCCTTAAAATATAAAGTAGACTCTATTACTGTCTCCAATTTACAAAAACAGAGACTTAGTTTTAGGATAAGGAATTTTTCCAAAATGACATGCGATTAAATGAGAAGCCAAAATGTGGATCCAGGTCCAAATCTACAATCCATGTTCTTAGCAGTTATGCTCTATTGGAATCAAAACGAAAGGCTTTCAAAAAATGGAGCAGACGTGTTGTATAAATTTTCTTGAAGGTGTGGAGTAATACAGCTATAAATTATTTCTTAAATACAAATTCAAATTTGAATTTGATTCAGATTCCATAAACATTTCTTAGGACCAGGAACTTACCTTCCACTTGATCATGTACAGTCTCTACATAACTTAAACCTCTTATTGGAAATAACTTTGAGTGTTAGAGCCACTGCTTCTAGTAATTTGCAAGTATCAAGGAAGAATGAAAAATTCAAATGGAGGGAAGGGAAGTACTAACATTTGTATATTTTTTTCCTCCTAGATTTCAGAGTTGACAGCATAAAAGTCATTTTATTGTGTACCTTAATTGATTCAAGATATAGAGTGGAACAAGATACATTTTAAAATGAAAACTTTGTGTATTTGTAAATACTTGTTTAGTAATAGACAATTTCTACCGTTAAAAGGCAGATAACCTTTGTGTACTGAAATAAACAATTCCTACAAAATAGTAGAAAGTTAATAAAAAGCAGTATCTAACCTTTGGATTTCATGTTCTCTGGCAACAAAGTTCATAAATACTTACCAAAATCCAAGATGGGGTCGCTGACCATGGTAGAATAACACTATCAACTGAAACCTGTAGAATGTCTAACACATCCTACCTGGTTCTTAAAAATTAGTAACCTATACACTATACAACACAAATTTTTAATTCTGGCCAAATAATGTCATAAACAGCAGTCAGCCTTGACGTCTCTGAAAGAGTGCCTAATGAACACTCCTCAAGACGAATCTGGCAGAAACTTAAGAACTGATTCTCAGTGCTTTAAGTATTTTTCATTTGCAGAGCATCATCTACCAGTATCTCTTCCATAGCCTGGCTGATCCTCAGCAAACCCATTAGTCACTGATGGCAGGTTTGATGCTACAATTCAGGCTCGGGGAAGGTTCCCAGCTGATCTTTGACAGGTTAACAGCAGAGCCTCGCTGGACAAAAAGCTTGCAAGTTGGTGAACCAAGGCATCTGACAGTTAAGCTTAGAGTTATACGTCTAAACAAAACACTCTGTATACGGAGTCCTGAAGGAACTTTGCTCTGTAAGGTACTGAACAGTTAGTGTTCAGCCAAAGTCTGGGAAAAAAGCCAGGATGCCCTTTAAAATTTCCGACTTCCTCAGAATTTCAGGTAGGAGATCCCTGATCTTCCTGCTGAGCCGTCCAGGACTCTCGTTCAGGCAGAGCCACATTCTAGTGCGTTCTCAAGTTCCTTCTTTCTTTCACTTTCTCCCCAAGGAACCTTAACCAGGCCCACCCGCAACCCTACCCCATCGCCGCACTTAACGCTTCCGTGTTTGTCAACAAGCCCACTTGGTCCTCTGTTCCTGACGGCGGGACCTCTCCGCTTTCAGCGAGGTACGTCATCCAAAAAAAGTCCCCGAGACCAGTTTTCTCCTCTAGCCTTACACTCACCTCAGGCCCCAAAAGTTTCACTCGAATGTCCGCCACCCGGCTATTCAAACTCAGCCTCGAGATTCAAACTCAAGCTAGCTTCCTCAGCGCCTCTTTTCATTGGCTGCCGTCTTCATGACGTCACCACGCAGGACGTGGCCGTAGCTCGCTGCAGATTGGCGCCAGGCTTCTTAGAGGCTCGGAGCACTAGAAGCTGTCTTACTCCGCGTCACCGTGGCAACGCGGAGGCTGTTTCCGGAGGCGTTGGCCGAGGTGGGCGGGGTTAGGCTGCAGCTGCAGGTGGGAGGCAGACACCTGGGATCTTCAGGAAGCCTTCAGACCGCGGGCACGGGCCCGGTTCCTGGGTTCAGGGTGTGAGTGAGACGAGTGCGGGCAGGGCTTGGTCATGCCCTCTGTTAGGGGGAGAGGCTGAGCCTTTGGGTATGGATTAATGGGTTTTGGGTGTTTATTTTCTCCTTTTCTCTATTAAGCAATGAGGCCTCCAAGGCACAGGTCCCGTGATCTGGAAGCTATAGGGGCCTGTTCCTTCCAGCCACTTCCACGTGGACACAACTGGAGTCAATTCATCTAAATTAATCGAAAGTCCAGGACTTTTGGTTTGAGGGCCCAGGCTTCGTTGCTCAGGAACCCCAGGCCCATTCCCTTAGTGCCTGCTGACTGTGAAACTATTTGTTGTATGACTGTTTTTTCTATTTCTTTCTAAGATGGTATTACAAAATAAATTTATTCAAATTTATTGGCCTAGTTCATTATTGGATGCAGTGGGCTTTTAAGTCCTGGGTTGTAGTTAGAATTTTAGAATGTAACTATAAAAAGAAAAATATATGTATACCTGGAAAAAAAAATGGCAGATGTGTTTGCTAAGATAATTCATCGTTTATTTCTCAGGATATTTTTAATAGTATGATCTGAATTTTTGTTGTTCTTATGTTATTATTGTTGTATCCATTCATTCAATAGTTATTGATTGTATATTTTAAGGATGTAATAGCACACAGTTGAGTCAAACTCCTGGCCCTCTTGGAGCTTATGTTCTAGTGATTCAACATCACGGTATATACAGGATGGCACACCACCAAATGTAGAGTATTATAAGTGAACAGTGCCCTCATATTATAGGCATTTATTTCCTATTGAAGAAAATCAGAAGCACTTTGTTTTGTATATGATGTATAATATATGATTATTTCTGAGCACTGGATAGAGCATCAATAAAGCTACTAATTTCTGGCTGTACTAGATGGATCTTAGCTAATGAATAGTGATTTGTATGGTGCTGGGTTTGGTAGTAAAACTGAGAAGGCTTTTTATTTCAAATATGCACTCACTCTGTGGTACTTTACCTTTGATGTCTCGGACATTTTATTAATTTTATATATATTATCTAATCACTTCCAAGTTTTAAAACAGCTCATGAGATGTATATACTATTTATTTTACTGAAAAGAAAACTGAAGTTTTCAGAAAATCTCTTAAGGAAAATATTTCTTTTGAAGGGTACAACCCAGCCAATTCAGAATGGAGTCACTTTTTTCTGAAATACTTTCTAGATTAAGTGATATTAAGATGATATCCTAATCTAGTCTGAAAATAGGCATGTTTTATCAATTCCTTGTAAAACTGTACTGATCATTGCTAAAGGAGAAGTGTTTAAATTTCTTCCTTTTTGATAGCCACATTGTATAAGGCTGAACCAATTTCATGGGTGTTTCTACACCTAGTGCTTATTTTACATTTAAATTCTCCATCACACTTGCCGTTTAAAAGAGTTCAGATTATGAAGTTCATATTCTTAAGGAATTGTCCATATCTCTTAAGGAGGAAGAGAAATTTTAACGTTACAATTAAAGTCATTTCCCTGGCAGCTGGCTTCTCTTTAGTTGGCAAGTCATTAAGGAGTGTAATAGAAAGGATAGGAAACTGGTGTATTTTGTAACGAAATGAAGGCAAAAGAACCAAAATTTTTCAAACACATAGTTCTAAGGAGTATAACTAACTGATGTCTTTTAGAACACAGAAATTTAACATAGGTTTAGAGTAAACTGAAAAGAGGGGAGAAAAGACAAAATGGAAAGTTAGATTTGAAGTTGCATCAGACATTAAAAAAAAAAATTAAAAGTGAATTTAAAGCTGGCAATGGTAGGAGTTTATATCTCACTCCACCCCCAGGAACACCTTTTGGAGCCCGAGCGCCTGCGGGACCCTCTGGCAGCTGGGGACTGGAAGCAACGGAACCAAAGGCAGACGGTCCTCGGTTGCTGGGGCGGACGTGGGCCCAATCTGTCCGTCCCCGCAAGTTTCCCCCAGGGCTGGGACCTGGGCCAGCGGCAAATTCAGATTTTCCCGGATCATACTGTTCGTCGCGGGCCCGAGTTGGAGGGTAACTGAGAAGTCTTCGTTCCTCAGGTGAGGAGAAGGTGGTCGAGTCCCGGGAGTTCTTTTGGAACCCGCTCCACGCCTGTGGGGGAACTTCAGGGGACGACGGATTCGCCCAGCGCAAAGGAAACTCGCGCCTCTGTTCTCACGCTTACTCTCCTCAGCATTCATTCATACCGAGTTCAGAAGTTTCTAAACAGTTTCCCTCGTCCGAGTGTAATTCTTACGCAAAAGAGTGGATTTCCCTCCCCCCCTTCTTTAGGACTTTTTTCACGTTCTCTGCGTTCGGTTGCCAGCCTCCAGGTCGGTTTTTTGGCCTTAGGAATTAAATTTCCAAAAAGTTTTCTTTGCAGGGGGAGCTGACCGCAGTGATGGTAATTGGTAGTACCATTGAGGAAGTAGTTTTCAAAGGTATCGCTCACCTTTGTGTTCCCACGTTTAAAAGAGTAACCTGGCTAATTCCGTGGTCTCAGCAGCTTAGACTGAATTTTGCTGGCAGGGAAAAGTTAAATGGCTTACCTAGAAAACCACAGAGTTGGCTCTAGAGCTTAGATTTCCTGACATTCTGCTTCTTTACTGTAAACAGAGGGAACTTAAAACTATCTTAAATCTTTTAGGGTAGCTGGTTCTTAGCAGACTGCAGGAGTGCTCTGAGTTACCTGATAGGAGATTGGGCAGCAGAAGAGAGGGGGTTCCCTTTAGAGCTTGCCCCCTTCCATTTTTAGGGACATATTAAAAAACACAGCTAAAGAGGAAGGTTAATTATTGAAATGTTTTCTCTATGCTTACTCAGGTTAGTTGCCAATTCATGCATAATAAACTCTACAGGCTTTGTACTTTGAATATATTTGAGTAAATACAAAGAAATTGATTGCAGAAGAAAACTAAATGCTGTTAAAAACTTCTTTTTTTTAATCCTACTTGCCTTTCCTTGCATGGTTCTGATTCTGATATTGGAATTGATGGACTTTTTTGTTTGATTGTTTTGTTAAAAAAGTATCAAAATTTGAACATCCAGTTTAGATTGTTTACATTTATTGGATAGGCAAAATAATAGAAAAAGTTTTGGTTGTATTGTTTAAATACTCCAGATTCCAGTATTTAGGGCTGTACATCGTTACAGTGTCTTCTGTTGGGTGCCACACTGTATACTGTGTTTCCAGGTGGAGTAGACCAAGCAGTAGGGTATTGGCTCCTTAAAAAAGAAGAGTCTAATTCATGGCATACTAAAAATACATAGGCAGTGTAATCAAAGCACCTTTCAATTACATGACTGTATTAAATAAAGCCAGTGGGCTGGGTTTATAACATAGAGGTTAAGATGAAAAATTCTGGGGAAAGAATGTTGGTGTTACAGTTCTAGCTTTATGACTCTCCAACTGTGTGACCTTTTGCAGATTACTTCTCTGTTTTCTCCTCTGTAAAATGGAAATAATAATAGTACCTACCTCTAAGTGTTGGAGTAAGGATTGAATGAGTTAGTACATGTAGTGTGCTTAGACTAGTAAGTGGTACTTAGTAAGTGCTCAAAAAATGTTAGCATTTATTTTGAAATATGTTAGAAATGCCCAGTTAGAGCATAATTTGGCTTGTGTAAACTTTCTGGAGCATAAGGCATAATTCATAATCTGGCTAATTTGTTAACTGCTCAACAACTAAAATTGTTATACTGTTATATAACATTTATATATATAATTGTTATACAGATGTTATACTGAACATCTAAAATTAAAACACTCATTTAACAAACTTTTGGCATAGTTTTTCTGTGTCATATTTGCAACATAATTATGTGAATTATGTCTTTGGTACAGTTGACATTATCCTCACGGTTGCATCTTATTGATACTATGAAAAATGTCAAATATATATTTTTATTTTACAGTTATTACATGTGATTGACTTTTCAACATCATTCTTCATTTTCTATTGCAAAAGGAAGTTAAGGCATATTTAAACGAAATTTATCTTTCTTAGCTATTTTGAGAATGTGATTTTTCGTAGGGTTAGGGAGACAGGTGAAATTTTCCAAAGCAACGTTTGATACAAACATTCATTCTGTAGAATCTGGAATTTATCCAACCATTTTTTATTTTCCCCCAGAAAACATATTGAGCACCTAGTATGTATCTAATTTTGTGGATATAAAGGTATGGTTCTTACTTCTAAGTAACTCATAATTCATGAGGAAGGAAGAGTAGTGTTAAATTGTTATTTATTATAAGTGTCAAAAATGTTGTTTGCAACTGCAAACAACATTTGGAGTAAAGAGCATAATATTTTCAAAAGGTATTCTGTTAATATATTTCATAAATTATGTTTTTTCTTCTGTATTTTAAAGAGTGGAGCATTACAGAATAAAATGGAACAAGTTAGAGGGAAAAAAAAGAATGTATCAGTTATTCACTTGATTTTTTGTTGGGGGCAGGGAGCAGACAATTAAAACAGTGTTGGATGTGAAGTGTCTAAGTGTGTTCAGTGGAGTGTTTATAAAGTACAGTTTAAAATGATCCATATGTCACTCATACAGGGCATGGTGAGATGATTTTGTCAAAAATTATCCATGACAAATTACAAGGTTTTTTCACAGACTGATAACCTCTTTTTCTTTTTGGTTGTACATGCATAGCCTTTTTTTCAGTTTCTCAAAGTTAAATTGAAAATTAAGATTTAGCATTATGTGAAAAACAATTAAAAGGGTTTGAAATTAAAGAACCTGTGAATCTAAAATAGAATGATATTTATAACCCCTTAAGCCATCTGGATAGCTTTTTCAGATTTAACGGTTTTGATGCATTGAACTTGTTCTTTAAACTTAATTAAAATTCAAAAAAGCATATTTCAGAAAATGATTAACAAATATTCATATCTCTGATGGTTAAAACATTAATGGTCTTAGAGCTTATCAGGCCACATTAAAAATATTTTCAGATAGTCTCTGGGGTTCTCTTGGTTTCCTTGCTTTATGGAAGGAGGGTAGTCACCTTCACTTGTTTGAAATGATGAGTTTTATATATTTTTCATGTGGTAAATATTGCACACTAATTTGCTTTCCCCCAAGTATTATAACATTCTTTTTTTTTTAAAATCCAACAATCATGATTTTAATTTTTTTCTAGATTTGTTGATCTACAGAATGCTTCGATACCCATATTTTTGTAGAATCCATAAAAATTTTCTTTCATGCTGGTTGGAATCTGGCATATTTAATTTGGGTGTCTGGCCAAAAAAAATACATGCTACAGCAGAAAGATATAATGAATATGAAGCCCAGGAGGAAACAGATCAAACTGGAGTTCAGGAGTTACACAGATCTCAAGATAGAGATTCTGGAGAGATGACTAAGTTACATATTCCAGTGATGGTGGATGAAGTTGTTCGTTGTTTGGCACCACAAAAAGGGCAGGTAAGTTGATTAATCTTTTATTTTCTAACACTTTTTACGTGAAATACAATTCACTTAATGTTCACATTTAAGTGTTTTTTAGTGTACTGACAAGGTTATACAATTATCACCACTGTCTGATGCAAGAACATTTTTATTATCCCAATAGGAAACCCCAAACCCATTAGCATTTCACTCCCCATTGATTCCCTTCTCCTTGTGCCTGACAACCTGCTAATCTGTTTTTTGTCTATATCGATTTGTCTGATCTGGACATTTCATATCAGTGAATTCATACACTTTGTGATCTTTTCTGCCTACCCTTTATTTAGCATGTTTTCAAGATTTATTCATGTTGTGATGTGTGTCAGTGATTATTTCTTTTTATTCCTGAATCATTCCATTGTATGGATATGACTTTTTTTTAATCCATTCATCAATTGATGAGTTGGTTTACATTTCCATGTTTAGACTACTCTGAAATACTGCTATGAGCATTCATGTAAAAGTTTTTGTGTGAACATGTATTCAGTTATTTTGGGCATGCGCCTTGGGGTGGATGCTGGGTCATATGCTAACTCTCTGCCTAACTTTTTGAGAATCTGCCAAACTGTTTTCCAGAGTTGGTTAGTTTCATCAAATAACAGTTTTAAAAGGAAAAGAATATTATGTTTTATGTGGTTAGGATATGAAAACGAAATTCTGTAGCTTCTTGAGAATTTAATATCTTTTTAGGAATGACTGGAGACAGGTAAAAGTTTCAATTCCCATCCTGTTTTCTTAGGCTGAGTTTTCAGCTACCCTTCTCTTTTACTGAACATCATGATTTTAATTTTTTTCTAGATTTGTTGATCTAGACAACAAATTCTTCAGAGAAATAGGACCAAACAGGATGTGTAGGGGAGGCGTGAGTATATATGTGGTTGTTAAGAGAGAAAGAGAGATTGATTGATTTTAAAGAATTGCCTCAAATGATTATAGAGGGTTGGTAAATTCTGAATTTCCATAGCAGGCTGGCAGGCTGGAGACTCACTTAAGACTTCCAGTTTGAGTCCAAAGACAGTTAACTGGAAGCATTTCTCCCTGTTCCAGGGAGGGCAGTGTTTGTTCTGTTAAGGTTTTCCAGTGATTGGGTGAGATCAACCCATTTTTTTGGAGGATAATCTACTTTACTCAGTCTAGCAATTTAGATGTTAATATAAGTTTAATTTAATTGTTATCTGAATGTTAAATTTAAATTTTTTCTGAACGCAAAATGTTTTCTCTTAGTAGCAAAAACCAAATATTTATTTTGCAGTAACCCATGAAGTAGAGAAATAATCAAAGAAAAACAAACCCCATAAAATGTCCTCCTAATTCAGTATTTTATGTGCCTTTTTTCAAAAACCAAGTGGAATATAATTAAGTGATTCTACGACTTGACCTACCCTATTGTTTCATTGTTTAAGTTCCTGATAAATATAATGTTGGTTTGTTTTTACATTTCTATTGTTCTGATTTGAGTTTTCTAGTTACTTTTTATTGAAAGTTTAATTTTATGAGTGTTATTTCTGAGAACTTTAATGTGAGGTACACTTAGAGACAACGTTATTTCTTACCTTTTCTGCTGTCTGGCAGACAGCTTTATTCACTATTCCCTTAATCTTCAAGTAATAAAGAACTGCTGACAGTCCTTGGACAGGAAAGGTCTTCATTCTTCCAGAATCCATTATTTGCTGCTTTTCTTTCTTAGCCTTTTCTCCAAAATCATATTCCTTTGCAAACTATGAGTCATACATTCACCTGTATCAATCACCCACTTAATTACTGTTTTTCACATCACCTTCAATGATAAATTTACAAATGAGACTTTTGATCATAATGAGAACTTTAAAAAAATCTACATGTAGTTTTGAGTGAGGCCTTGATCACTAATAATTAATAATTATTTCCTTTTCTTTGATATTTAAAAGATGCTTACTTAAAATAATTGGTTTTGGGAATTTCATCTGTATCATAGCCTATTCACTACATATTAATTGTACAAATATTTATGAGTTTGAATTAAAAAAGAATTGCTCTTATCTTTCTCTTCCTTAGGGCTTCCCTGATAGCTCAGTTGGTAAACAATCTGCCTGAAATTCAGGAGACCCTGGTTCGATTCCTGAGTTGGAAAGATCTGCTGGAGAAGGGAGAGGCTACCACTCCAGTATTCTTGGGCATCCCTTGTGGCTCAGCTGGTAAAGCATCTGCCTGCATTGCGGGAGACCTGGGTTCAATCCCTGAGTTAGGAAGATCCCCTGAAGAAGAGAAAGGCTACCCATAGGGTCTGAAAGAGTCGGACTCAACTGAGCGACTTTCACTTTCACTTTTTCTCTTCCTTGGGAATTACTCTTTGTGACCCCGTGGACTGTAGCTCACCAGGCTCCTCTGTCCATGGAATTATACAGGCAAGAATACTGGAATGGGGTTGCCATTTCCTTCTCCATGGAATCTTCCTGACCCAGGGACTGAACCCAGGTCTCCAGCATTGCAGGGAAACTCTTTACTGACTGAGCCACCAGGGAAGCCTTGGGAGATACAGAAGGAATTAAACAAATTATAATTCTTTCTCCTTTCCCATTTTTCATTATTTTGTATTCTGGGTGAATAATTTTTTGTAAGAAAGTACTACTTTTTCTAAAGACATTTTTCTTGCTCTTAAAGATGTTTTAGTATAGGCTACCTTGGTCAGTCTTTTATTCCTAATTTCTGAAAGCTAAAGACAATAAGCATGATCCTGTCTAGCTGAAGATGATAGCAGTTCAGAGGATATAGGAGACTTGGTGTTCTTTGCCCAGTAGTGTTGCTAATGTAGCTTGGTGCCTTGAGGGTTTCTGTAAGAGTGATAAGTTGCGAGGGACATGATGGTCATGCAAGGACTAGTACCAGTAGCTATGTCATTTCCTTCAAGTAGCTTACTGGGGCTCTGCCTCAGATTCCTCATCTGTGAAATGAAGTACAGCCTGTCTCATTTGGTCATTGTGAGGGTTAAACGAGTTCATTTATTTAAATTGCTTAGAATGACATCTTCCGAGTAGTATAAGGTCAGTAAACATTAGCTGATACTATTATGGGGATTAAAAAGGATCAGAATTAGTAGCTAGATACAATAATATTCAAGAGAATATGTAAAATAGATAGCTAATGGGAAGTTTCTTATAACACAGGGAGCTCAAGCTGGTGCTCTGTGACAACCTAGAGGGGTGGAATGGGGTGAGGGGTATATGGGAGGATCAGGATGGCGGGGACATATGTATACTTATGGGTGATTTACATTGTTGTATGGCAAAACCCAACATAACATTGTAAAACGTAAAAATTTTAAAAAAATCATGGAAAAAAAATTAGGAGAAAAATGCTAGGAGATAGCAAAAGTGGAAATAAAAGTACCAACAAAGGTGAAACCAACATGTTTGCAGCTGGAAAGTGCTGTTTCTTCTGCCTTGAACCATTCTTCAGGTCTTGAGTTAAATTTCACTTTCTCAGGGAAGCTTTTTGAGAGCCTACAGAGGAGGATTGTCTCCTGGTTAGCACATTCATGGAGTCATACAGTTTTCTTTCATAACATTTATAATTTTTTTTTTTAAATGAGATTATTTGTTCAGTGGTTGTCTTTGCTAGCAGACTGCCCTCCATGAAAGTCATGGACATGTTGATCTTTTCTACCATTATATTTCCAGGGCCTAGCATAAGCACTGCAACATGATGGATTTGTAAAAATTTTTAAGGCAATGGATAAAAGTCAGAGTAAACTGGAGCACAGATGTGAGGGACAGATAAAAGGAATATCCCTCAGATACTAAGGGAGCCTCTCAGGCTCAGGACTTCTGTATGATTCCAGCCTCAGTGTGGCAGGCCCTGTCTGATGAAGTAGCTGGAGAAATCTGGTAAAGGAACAGATAGGAGGACTGAGAAAATGAGCTGGTATCTAATTAATGCAGAATAGATTATGATAAATGTCAGGATAAGATTGTAAGGTTGGGTTTCTAAATACTCAAAATAAGTGTTTTATCTATTTTGATATTCTAACATTTAATATTAATTTCATTGTTACTTGATTTGCTGAAGTTGTCATGGTACAAGGTATAATTTTCTTTATAAAAATGCATTATACTCTATATAATGGATTTTTCCTAACATCAATAGCAGCATTTCACTTGTTTTACTTTAAATCTTTATAATCTTTAAATAGAGATTGAGCATAAAAGAGAAAATCTTGGGGCTATAGATTTACTTTCTTTAAATATTAAAAGCTGATGAATCACAGAAGGAAGCTTATTTTGTTTGACCTCAAATTATTGAGAAAGTTAGGAACCTCTATAAGAGACAGGCCCTGTACCATAGCACATATATGAAGATGTATTTTTTTCCTAAAGAAAGGACTATATAAATTTCAGATGAAATAGACTGTGTCAACATGGAGTTGTTTCCTCTCCTTTGTTTTTAAACACACAGCTTTCTTGGAAACAGATTTTTATTTTAAATTTTATTCTATCTTTGTTTATTTGAAAAATGTTTCTGTTTTAAAGCATCATGGAGCTAGTTAAGTGACCTTTGTTATCAAAATACCTTCAGAAGTGTGATATTTCCAGTGTTGTACTGGTAAATATTTAACACCCGGTCTGTGGGTCAGGGTGGAGTATGGATTTCAAAAAAACAAAATCCCAATTTATTTTGCTTGCAGATTTTCATGAAATACAAATTCCTATTATCGCTCTTTCAAGCTACTAACCTGGTATCATTAAATGTACCATTAGGAAGAAATATGTACAGTTGGCTGTCTCCAACCCGTGTGAATGACACTGGATATGACTCATGATTGATGCCATTAGATACCTGTAGGTTATATAATGGCAAAAAATTTTGCCTGACAATTCTGAAAATTAGTATAGTCTGTCAATTTTTCCCTTAGCTTATTTGACATTCCCTACTTAAGATCTGTATTTTGTATTTCTCTACCCTGGAAGGTACCATGGTATAGCCATAGAATACTGTTTTCGTTTACTTTTTTAGCAGTGACATTCTTTTTTTTCTCTAATAAACAATCCATCCCAAATATAAAACAGGTTAAAAATGGTATTCTGTAGTGTGACTTTGTTTATATGATTTACAGGTGCTAAAATCCGTAATGCATTATATAACAGTGAGACATTTTGTTGAGTACAAAAACTTTAAAATCAGCATCAATGTCCTTTTATTTTTTGCACAGTTTGGATTCACATTGATAAATAAATATAAAAAGTAACAGTTTGTTTTTTAAAGTTGTCCTGAAATCTCACCTTGATTTTTATTTCTATAGAAGTAGTAAGATAATTTTAATTAAATCAAAAAGGGCATTTTAGTAATAAACATATAAAGTTTCAATACAGCAATAAAGCAGTTATAAATATTTTTGCACCTAATTTCAGGCCACCAAAATAAATGAAGCAAAAACTATTGAGGGGAGAAAGAGATAGTGCTATAGTAATAGTTAAAGACATCAGGACCCACTCATAGTATTCTATAGAACAGCCAGACAGTATTTAAATAAAGGAATAGAGAACACAATAAACCAGTTGTTTAAGACATATACAGAACACTGTACTCAATATCAGCAACAAACACATGTCTTGAGTATACATGGGATATTTTCCAGGATAGCACAAATGTTAGGCTATAAGTTCAGTCTCAATAGATTTTAAAAGATATCATTCAGAGTATCTTCTCCAATCACAGTCAGATAATATTAGAAATCAATAGCAGAATACAGTCTAGAAAGTTCATGAATTTGTGAAAATTAAGTAAAACCTTAAACAACCAGTGGATCAAAGAAGAAATCACAAGGGAAATTAGAAAATACATAGAGATGAATGAAAACAAAATCACAATATACCAAAACTTATATTACACAAGTCCTAAAGGGAGAAATTTATAGCTATAAATGCCTAGATTAAAAAAACAAAGTTCTCAAATCAGCAACCTAGATGTACAACTAAAGGAACTAGGAAAAGAAGAACAAATGAAACCCAAAGAAAAATTGTGGAGAGGATCAATGAAACCAATTTTCAGGGACCAAAAAAAATTGACCAGTTAGTTGTTCCATACAAGGTTCTTCTTGACAGGCATATAGGTTTTTCAGGAGACGTAAGATGGTCTGGTATTCCCATTTCTTTAAGAGTTTTCCACACTGTCTTATGATCCACAAGTCAAAGGCTTTAGCGTAGTCAATGAAACAGAGGTAGATGGTTTTCTTTAGTTCCCTTGCTTTCTTTATCATCCAGTGAATCTTGGCAGTTTGATCTCTGGATTGAGAAAGGAGTACAACAAGGCCGTTTATTGTCACCCCGTTTGTTTAACTTATATGCAGAGCACATCATGAGAAATGCTGGGCTAGATGAGTTACAAACTGGAATAAAGATTGCTGGGAGAAATATCAATAACCTCAGATATGCACTCTAATGGCAGAAAGTAAAGAGGAACTAAAAACTTCTTGATGAGGGTAAAGGAGTAGAGTGGAAAAGCTGGCTTAAAATTAAATATTAAAAAAACTAAGATCATGGCATCTGGTCCTAGCACTTCATGACAAATTGAAGGGGAAAAGGTGGAAGCTGTGACAAATTTCCTCTTCTTGGGCTCTAAAATCATTGTGGATGGTGGCTGCAGCCATGAAATTAGAAGATGATTGCTTCTTTGTGGGAAAGCTATGACAAACCTAGACAGTGTTAAAAAGCAAAGACATCACTTTGCCGACAAAGGTCCGTATAGTCAAGGCTATGGTCTTTCCAGTATTCATGTGCAGTTGTGAGAGCTGGACTATAAAGAAGGCAGAGCACTGAAGAATCGATGCTTTTGAACAATGGTGTCGGAGAAGACTCTTGAGAGTCCCTTGGACAGCAAGGAGGTCAAACCAGTCAATCTTAAAGGAAATCGACTATGAATACTCATTGGAAGGATTGATGCTAAAGCTGAAACTTCAGTACTTTGGCCACCTGATACGAATAGCTGACTCATTGGGAAAGACCCTGATGCTGGGAAAGATTGAAGGCAGAAGGAGAAGAGGGTGACAGAGGATAAAATGGTTGGATGGCATCACTAATGTAATGGACATGAACTTGGGCAAACTTTGGGAGATGAGGGACAAGGAGACCTGGCATATTGCTGTCCATGGGGTTGTGAAGAGACAGATGCGACTTGGCAACCTAACAACAGGAACAAAAACAATATTGACAGTCTTAGCTAGAAGGGCTAAGAGAGAAAGAGAGAAGACTCAAATTAACAAATTGAAAATGGGGAGATAGCCACCAGTTCTACAGAAATAGAAAGATTTATATGAGAGTTCTAAGAATGATTGTATGGCAACAAATTCGATGGTGATTTAGTTGCTAAGTCGTGTCTGACTCTTGTGACCCCATGGACTGTAGCCCACCAGGCTCCTCTGTCCATGGGATTTTTCCAGGCAAAAATACTAGAGTGAATTGCCATTTCCTTCTCCAGGGGATCTTCCTGACCCAAGGGTCTCCTGCACTGCAGGCAGATTCTTTACTGACTGAGCCAACTTAGATTAAATGGATAAATTCCTAGAAACAACAAGACCTACCAAGACTAAATCAAGAAGAAATAGAAAATCTGAATAGACCTATAACTAGTAAAATCAACAATCTCTTGACAAAGAAAAGCCCTGGACCGATGGCTTCACTGGTGAATTCTAGGAAACATTCAGTGGCGAATTAGTATGAACCCATATCAGACTTTCTGAAAAAACTGAAGAGGAGGGAATGCTTTCTAACTCATCCAATAAGGCCAACATATTCTTGATACCAAAGCTAGACAGAGACTACAAGCAAAGAGAACTACAGACCAATAACCCTTATAAGCATTGACACAAAAATCCTCAGCAGAGACTTGTAAACAGAGTTAAGCAGTACATTAATAGAATTATACGCCATTACCAAGTAGAATTTATTCCTGAAATACAGTGTTTTCATCAGACAAAAAAAATTGATCAATGTTATATGTCACATCCACAAAATGAAGGAAAAAAGGAAAAGCATGTAATCATCTTAATCAATGCAGAAGAATCATTTTACACAAAACTTACCACCTTTTCATAATAAAAACACTCAACAAACTAGAAGAAAAGTACCTCCATGTAATAAAAGCCTTATATGAAAAATCCACATAAATATGATACTCAATAGTGAAGTACTGAAAGAGTTTCCTCTAAGATCAGGAACATGACAGTGATGCCCATTTCACCAACTCTATTCAACATACTACTGGGAGTTCTAGCTGGAGCAGTTAGGCAAGAAAAAGAAACAAAAGGCACACCTATATTGGAAAGGAATAAGTAATACTATAACTGCAGATGATATGATCTTATACACAGAAAACGCTACAGATCCCACATACAAGAAATAACAAATCAAAACAAAAAGAACTCAGTTATAAATTTAGTGAAGTAGCAGCATACAAAGGCAGCACACAAAAAATCATACATGAACAATCAACAATCTGAAATGAAAATTATGATATGGTTCCATTTGTAATAGCATTGAAAAGAATGAAGTACTTAGAAGTAAATTTAACCAAGGAAGTGAAAGACACATACAAGGAAATCTACAAGATATTTGTTAAAAAACAAAAACATAAAAACATATCATGTATTCATGGATTAGAATACTTAATATTGCTAAAATGTCAATGTGACCCAAAGCTGCCTACTGATTCAATGAAATTTGTTCTAAAATCTTAATGATGTTATCTTAGAAATAGCAAAATCCATCCTAAAATTCATATGGAATCTAAAGGAACCCTGAATGTTCAAAACAATCTTGAAAAAAGACCAAACCTGGAGAACTCATGTTTGCAAATTTCAAAACTTACTGCAGAAGTACAGCAATCATAAGAGTGTGACCGACATAAAGTCAGACATATAAACCAATGGGATAGAAAAGAAAACCTGGAAATAAGCTCTCGTGTGTATGGCCAAATGATTTTTGACAAGGGCGCTTAGGACATTCAATGGGGAAAGGGCATTCTTTTTAATAAATAGTGCTGAGAAAACTGGATATCCACGTAGAGAAGAATTAAGTTTGACTCTTATATAATACTACATAAATAAATTTACTCAAAGTGTATCAAAGATATAAATGTAACACCTAAAACCATAACACTCTTACAATAAAAACTTCCCGACATTGGATTTAGCAGTGATTTCTTGGGTATAACACCAAAGATGGTCAAATAAAAAGATAGATAAATTGTACTTTATGAAAAATTTAAAAACAGTGCAAAACAAACAACCTGATTCAAAAAATGGGCAAAGAACTTGAATAGACATTTCTCCAAAGAAGAGATACAAATGGCCAATAAGGACATGAAATGATTCACAAGATCACAAATTAGGGAAGTGAAAATCAAAACTACAGTGGGATACCACCACAACCATTACAATGACTACTGTCAAAAAATGAGAAAACAACAAGTGTTTGGTGAGGATGTGGAGAAATTGGAACCCTTGAGCACTGCTGGTAGGATATAAAATGATACAGATACTGTGAAAAAGTTTGCTACTTCCTCAAAAAAATTTTAAAACAGAATATTATGATCCAGCAGTTCCATTTCTGAGAATATGTACTCAAAAGAATTGAAAGAAGGATCTTGAAGCAAAATATTTGCACACCCACGTTCATGGCAGCATTCACAATATCTAGAACATGCAACTAACTCAAGCGTTCGTTGATGGGTGAAGAGAAGCAAAATATGACCTACAAATATAACGGTATTATTCAGCCTTAAAAAGATGGGAAATTCTTCAGTATGCTACAGCGTGGATGAACTATAAAGACATTTTGGTAGATGAATAAACCAGTCATAAAAAGACATACTAACTATATGATTCTACTTACTAGACACACTTAGTATAATCAATATCGTGGAGATGGAAAGTAGAATGGCAGTTGCTAAGAACTAGGGAAGAGGGGAATGGAGTTATTGTTTATTGTTTAATAAGTATGGAGTTTGAGAAGATAAAATGAGTTACTTAAATGGATGGTAGTGATGGTTGTGTAACACTATGGATGTGTTTAACACCTACCGTTGAAGCTACACTTAAAAATGGTTAAGATGATTAGGTTTTATGTTGTTTGTTTTAGCATAATAAAAATTTGTTTAAAAAAATGCAAGTTCCTAATTTGAAGAAAACACACTTTTTAATATTAATTCATGGCTACTAGAAATAGATGATTGTTTCATAATTATATGCAAACATTCAAGTAAAATATTGTTGCTTTTCTATTTTACTGTCACAGATTCTGTTTCTTGCAGATTTTTTTCTATGTGTACTTCTAAAATATCTTTAATATATATTTTGCTGCTGCTAAGTCACTTCAGTCGTGTCCAACTCTGTGTGACCCCATAGACGGTAGCCCACCAGGCTCCCCCACCCCTGGAACACTGGAGTGGGTTCCCATTTCCTTCTCCAATGCATGAAAGTGAAAAGTGAAAGTGAAGTCGCTCAGTCGTGTCCAACCCTCAGCAACCCCATGGACTGCAGCCTTCCAGGCTCCTCCGTCCATGGGATTTTCCAGGCAAGAGTACTGGAGTGGGGTGCCATTGCCTTAAAGCCCCATTAATACTTGATTTCATGATTGGTTTTCTGTTTATTATGTACGGTATTTTATTAGTACCATGAAATCAAGTGGGCCTTAGAAAGTGTTACTTTGAACAAAGCCAGCTGAGGTGATGAAATTCCAGCTGAACTATGTAAAAATCGTAATAGACATTGCAGTTAAAGTGCTGCACTCAGTATGTCAACAGTTTTGGAGAATTCAGCAGTGGCTGCATGATTGGAAAATCATGTTCAAACTACTGTACAGTTGCACTCATTTCTCGCACTAGCTGGGTTATGCTCAAAATCCTTCAAGGTAGGCTTCAGCAAAATGTGAACTGAGACCTTCCAGATGTACAAGCTGGGTTTCGAAGATGCAGAGAAACCAGGGATCAAATTGCCAACATTCATTGGATTACAAAGAAAGCAAGGGAATTCCAGAAAAACATTTATTTCTGCTTCATTGGCTATGCTAAAGCCTTCAACTGTGTGGATCATAGCAAACTGTGGAAAATTTTCAAAGAAGTGGGAATACCAGACCACCTTACCTAGAAACCTGTGTGTGGGTCAAGAAGCAATAGTTAGAGCTGGACATGGAACAACTGAGTGGATCAAAACTGGAAAAGGAACACGGCAAGGCTTTGTACTCTTACCCTGCTTACTTAACTTATATGCAGAGTATGTCATGCAAAATGTTAGGCTGGATGAATCACAAGCTGATATTAAGATAGCTGGGAGAAACATCAATAACCTCAGATATGCAGATGATACCACTCTAATGACAGAACATAAGAACTACAGAGCCTCTTAGTGAGGGTGAGAGAGAAGAGTGAAAACGCTGGCTTCAAACTCAAAAAAACAAATTATGGCATCTAGTCCCATCATTTTCATGGCAAGTAAATGATGAAAAAGTGGAAGCAGTGACAGGTTCTCTTTTCTTGGGTTCCAAAATCACTGCAAATGGTGACTGCAGCCATGAAATTAAAATACACTAGCTCCTTGAAAGGAAAGCTATGACAAAACTAGATAGCATATTATAAAGCAGAGACATCATTTTGCTGTCAAAGGTCCATATTGTCAAAGCTGTGGTTTTTCCAGGAGTCATGTAGATGTGAGAGTGGGACCATGAAGCGGCTGAGCACTGAAAAATTAATGCTTTTGAATTGTGCTAGAGAAGACTCTTTGGAGTCTCTTGGACTGCAAGGAAATCAAACCAATCAATCCTAAAGGAAATCAATCCTAAATATTCATTAGAAGGACTGATGCTGAAGCTGAAACTCTCATACTTTGGCCACCTGATGCGAAGAACTGACTCCCTGGAAAAGACCCTGATGTTGAGAAAGGTTGAGGGTAGGAGAAGGGGATGACAGAGGATGAGTTAGTTGGATGGTAACACTGACTAAATGGACATGAGTTTGAGCAAACTCCAGGAGATAGCATAGGACAGAGGAACCTGCTCTGCTGTAGTCCACAGAGTTGCAAAGAATCTGACATGACTTAGTGACTGAACAACAACAATTTAATACATTGTCTGATATTTCAGATACTTGTCACATTTATAGGTCTGTACTACCTGGTGATGTGATGAACATTTTACATACTCTTGTTAAGATATTTAAAATCTTTTAGACAGCCAGCAGTAATAAACACAAAACAATTAGACAATTATATATTGAATTCTTATATTTGATCATTTAATTAAAATTTTTTATCTCTTCTTTTTTTTTGTAAAAACTACAGTTTATTAGCTCTAATGTGTACTAGTGAAACCCACGTTATTCAAACTATCAAATTTAGAATTTCCTCTTAGAGTTTTAGGGTGGGGCGTATGGGCGTTTGAATCTCAATGGTAAATTTAGCATATTTTCTCTAACTGGAATATATATATTTAATGCTATTTATAAAATACTTTTTCATATCATAAGAAATGTGAAAAACTGATTCAGAAATGAGTTTTCTGGTTGTATTTTCAGATTTTATTTGGCTTTTTTGTTGTTTAGTTGGTAAATTGTCTTCATCTCTTTTGCAGTGCATGGACTGTAGTCTACCAGGCTCCTCTACTCTTGGGATTTCCCAGGCAAGAATACGGTAGTCGGTAGCCATTTCCTTCTCCAGGGGATCTTCCTGACCCAGGGATCAAACCCACCCCTTCTGCTTGGCAGGTGGATTCTTTACCACTGAGCCAGGGAGCCTTTAGCTAAATGAGTTACTCATTTGTGCCAAAATGTTTCCTGGTTTCTTTAACAATTCTTAGTGTTAGAAATCCCTGAGCAATAGGCTAGTCATAGTTACATAGTTTATAACTAAAAGGATAATAAGTTGTTCTTGCTTATTTTCCCATAAAGATATTAGTACTATTTAAAATACTCATATTATGTGCTTTTATAATTTACATATGATTACAATAGTTTTCATATTAAAATCTTTAATAATAGCAGTGTATTTCTTGAGTGTATATCCACCCTTTCTAGTAAGTTCAGTATCTGTGAGAATTTTCTTGCTTTTCTTTCAGTGACTTAGTACAGTTTTATCAGTGAATATAATTGTCTTCATTAGAATTTAGAAGCACAGTATAAATACAGGACATTGGGCCTTTATTTACATAAATAAGACCAATAACTTAATCAATTCTTTAGCCTATCCAATGTCTTTAAATTATCTTCTTATGATTTGCTCTTTTTATAGTCCAGAAACTGAGTCCTACTTTTTTGTCATTCAAATATGAGAATTAAATTTTTTTTTTGCTTTAAATTTAGCCTAAAAATTAATTAGAAATTACAGTTTTCCTGCTTTGATGATAACTCCCAAATAAATGTGGTTCCATTGTTGTGAAAATGATCTTCCATTTAAAAAGTCAGATATATGTACTTAATTTTAAGTTTTATTTGAGCCGTTCTTCAAGTTTAGTAAATAGAGACCTAGGAAGAAACAAATGTCCATTCTGTGAGGGAAGCTCATGGGAAGAAAAAGAAACAGGTGACGTTTTTTGGTACACAAAGCACATTTGCATGAGTCATCCTGAGTACTGGTTACTCTGTTTAGGTCAGCACTAGTCCCTGATCAATAGTCTAATCATAGTTACTGCAAGAGGCTAGGTCCAGTGGTTCTTTCTTTTCCTATTGTTTTTCTAGGTCCCATATTATTTTTGTTAAAAGTACTCATAAGTATACCTTGACCTCGTAAGTTCTCAGAACATTTCATTTTACTCTTCTTCCACTGCCTTCCTCATATAACTACTTAGCTGTAAGTAGCGTACTTAAAATGTTATTTTATAATAAACCAAGTTACAAAGCTTTATGGTGACTCATCTTACTGTAATGATCTATGAACTCTCTCTTTCTTCTTCTTCTTTTTTTTTTTTTTTTGTGGGTGCTAGTTTTTGTCTCCTTTGGGTGAAACCAGTATTTACCAGGAGATAATGTACATTTAAAGATTTTATTTGCTTTTATGAATGTTGTTTCAGAAAGCATTTATATGCATTTTTATAGCTACTTACCTTTTCTTTTCTGTGTAAACATTTCACCTGGTTTGTTTGAGTCCTTAATGTATAAGATGTTATATTGCATTGTATACTGATTTTAAGGATGTATTTTATCCTTGTCATATTCATTTACTCTGTGTGATAGAGTATTTTTCTATGTTTATAATTTCCAGAAAAATAATTATTTTGTTATATATATATTTCTTTTTGAAAAACAAAAGAAATTAACTCTGGATATATAATATATTTATAAAGATGGAGGATTTTTCACATGAGACCAGTGTATGCTGGGAAAAACATTATTAGTAACAACAACATGAAGTTGTAGAAGATTTTAATGTTTGTGAAGCCCTTTTATATATTATATTCTGTGCTTTCCATTAGTGTTGATCTCAGTAGCATTTTGTACAAAGTAACATGTTAACTGCAGGAAAAAAAAAGGAAATATGTCCAGTCCTTCTGTTGTATTGGAACCATGTAATAATAAGTGATATTGGTTGGACTTGAATACTCCTAGCTACCAATCAGATTATGTGGTTTATGTTTTGTTTTTCCACCATTAGTATTAGTTCTTAGTACCTAGTGGTCAGCCTATAAAAGCTTCAGGACCTGTATTAGGCCTCTAAACTTACAGGTCAGGTACTTTGGTCTAACGTCCCTAGAGCATAGATCACTAGCTTCCTTGGCACATGAGGGACTACATCAGTGTTCAGTCATTTGAAGTATGTTAATTCCAGAAAAACATCTACTTCTGCTTCACTGACTACACTAAAGCCTTTGTGTGGAACACAACAAACTGGAAAATTCTTAAAGAGATGGGAATACCAGACTACCTTAACTGCTTCCTGAGAAACCTGTATGCAGATCAAGAAGCAACAGTTTGAACCAGACATGGAATAATGGACTGGTTTAAAGTTGGGAAAGGAGTATGTCAAGACTGTGTATTGTCACCCTGCTTGTTTAACTTCTATGCAGAGTATATCATGCAAAATGCTGGACTGGATGAAGCTCAAGCTGGAATCAAGATTGCCTGGAAAAATATCAGTAACCTCACATATGCAGATGACATCACTCTATTGGCAGTAAGTGAAGAGGAACTAAAGAGCATCTTGATGAAAGTGAAAAAGGAAAGTGAAAAGCTGTCTTAAAACTCAACTTCCAAAAACTAAAATCATGGCATCTGGTCCCATCACTTCATGGCAAATAGATGCAAAAACAACGGAAACAGTGACAGACTTTTTCTTGGACGCCAAAATCACTGCTAATGGTGGCTGCAGGCTTGAAATTAAAAGATACTTGCTTGTTGGAAGAAAAGCTATGACAAACCTGGACAGCGTTTTAAAAAGCAGAGACATCACTTTGGCCACCAGATGCAGAGAACTGACTCATTAGGAAAGACTGATGCTGGGAAAGATTGAAGGCAGGAACAGAAGGAGATGGGAAGACAGAGGATGAGATGGTTGGATGGCATCACCGACTTGATGGACATGAGTTTGAGTGAACTCCAGGAGATTTTGTAGGACAGGGAAGCCTTGGGTGCACACAAAACACTTAAGTTCATCCATAAAACAAAACAAAACAAAACAAAAAACCAACAAAACACTTAAGTTCAATTTACAACTATTTACATAGTATGTACATTGTATCAGGTATTCTGAGTAGTCAAGGGATGATTTAAAGCATATGAGAGGATCAGATCAGATCAGTCGCTCAGTCGTGTCCGACTCTTTGCGACCCCATGAACTGCAGCACGCCAGGCCTCCCTGTCCATCACCAACTCCCGGAGGTCACTCAGACTCACATCCATCGAGTCAGTGATGCCATCCAGCCATCTCTTCCTCTGTCGTCCCCTTCTCCTCCTGCCCCCAATCCCTCCCAGCATCAGAGTCTTCTCCAATGAGTCAACTCTTCGCATGAGGTGGCCAAAAAAATACTGGAGTTTCAGCTTTAGCATCATTCCTTCCAAAGAAATCCTAGGGCTGATCTCCTTCAGAATGGACTGGTTGGATCTCCTTGCAGTCCAAGGGGCTCTCAAGAGTTTTCTCCAACACCACAGTTCAAAAGCATCAATTCTTCAGCGCTCAGCCTTCTTCACAGTCCAGCTCTCACATCCATACATGACCACAGGAAAGACCATAGCCTTGACTAGGCGAACCTTTGTTGGCAAAGTAACGTCTCTGCTTTTGAATATGCTATCTAGGTTGGTCATAACTTTCCTTCCAAGGAGTAAGCGTCTTTTAATTTCATGGCTGCAGTTACCATCTGCAGTGATTTTGGAGCCCAGAAAAATAAAGTCTGACACTGTTTCCACTGTTTCTCCATCTATTTCCCATGCAGTGATGGGACCAGATGCCATGATCTTCGTTTTCTGAATGTTGAGCTTTAAGCCAACCTTTTCACTCTCCACTTTCACTTTCATCAAGAGGCTTTTTAGTTCCTCTTCACTTTCTGCCATAAGGGTGGTGTCATCTGCATATCTGAGGTTATTGATATTTCTCCCAGCAATCTTGATTCCAACTTGTGTTTCTTCCAGTCTAGTATTTCTCATGATGTACTCCGCATATAAGTTAAATAAACATGGTGACAATATACAGCCTTGACGTACTCCTTTATGGGCATAGGTTATATGAAAATACTCCATGAGGTTGCAAAGAGTTGGACACAGCTGAGCAACTGAACAACGTGCTTCTTTTGTTATCACAACACTCTGCCAAGGAGTTCTGGTCTGTCTCAATGGTCAGGTCACTGTTTTTTTCAGAGCTTGTTCCCCAATTGATCTTTCACTCTAGGTAGAAAATCTGTTTGTAATGATAGGAGAGGGGAATAAATTGCTCAAAGAAAGGTACAGGATAAATTGACTAGAACCATCAATAGACTGAGTCTTAGAAATAGAGCTAGAGAGAAAGGGTGCTGTCAAGGGCAAGAAACTGTAAGAGAATGTTTTCAGGAAATAGTGTTAATACTAAAAAGGGAAATGGACTTCATGATTTTCCATCTTCTCTGTTTTTCCTTCTTTTTCTTGCCCCTTGCTACCTAATGTTTCTTCACTGTGGTTTTGATTTTACTCTTCTTTTATAGCAGAAATCATGAAATAAAGCAGATTCAGTCATCTGCCCTTCCTATTTTAGAAATGATCTTCAAAATAGTCTCATGAAGACTGACTTTTCCACCAGTCCAGAATATTTCTACCAAGGTGATTTCTTCTTTGAGTAATACGTGTGAAACCAACATTTTTGAATAGAAAGTCTTGATTTTGCTTTAATTTAAAATGATCAGAACAGCAAACTAATGAATGAACATGAAGCCAGCTTTTCTTGTGAAGGACTACTTAGAACTTAAATACAATTTGAGCTGTTTCAGAAAGGAGAATTAGATAATTATGAGAGAAAAATATTTTATTTTTCTTGGTTTAATATTTTTGTAACATCATTTTCATAACAGAAACTGCCCAGATTTTTCTAAAGTTATTTAGTTAATAATATATAATTATATCCACAAAGGGAAATTTATGATATAAAAAGTCAGATATTCATTTGCATTATGATATAAAAAGTAAGGTATTAATTTGCTTTTTAAATAAGATGAAATACAGCATTCCTCTCTAGCTCATTAGGTCAGTTTAGGATGTTAACCACAGTATTGCAATCTCTGATACTTTTTACTTAACTTCTATGATAATGAAAGATCAAGAATTAAGTAGTTAGATGCAAAAACAATAAAAACATTTTTAACCCTTTGATTTTGAGTTGGGATGATTGCATATTCCAGATGCTGCTTTAAGTTGTATAACTGGTGTTCATTTCTTTTGTTTTATATTGGTTTTGAGTAAAAAGTCTTATAAGTCTTTCCAAAATGTAACCCTACCTACTTTAATGTCTGGGCATTTAAGTCAAACTCTTCTTAATTGGCTTAAGGTTGTAATTTTGAATATCTATTCTTATTTTCTTCTATGTAACAGTGGTTTTCTAAATGCCTTAATTTCTTCCATCCCTGAATCTCTACATGGCTGTGTGTTTCTGGGTGCCTTTTTACTCTTTTTTGCTGGTATTTATTTCTTAGTATACTGACTGATAGCAAGGTCATCTACTCTACATTTTCCAATAGAACTAACATGACTGACTCCCTCACTTATGGTCTTTAATTTGAGTAACACCTTTTTAGGGAGATCATCCTTAGTGACCTTATTTAAAATTTCAACTACGATCCCACAATGTTTGATATCCCCTTTGCTTGTTTTTTTCTTTCTCTCTAACACTTACCACGTTTTTTCATTTTCAATTTGATTTCTAACTGTCTCTTATGCCCTCCTTCTATGGCATCCTGGAGTTTAAGTTCCACAAACTTGAATTTTTGTCTGGTTTTTGTGCAGCTGGCTCCTCAGTGCTGAAGACAGTGTCTGGCGCATAGAAAGTATCCTATAAATATTTGTTGAAATAATTATCACAAGGAAGAATGAAAAGTACTAGTGAGAGAAACATTAAGAATGTGGGCACGGCAAGCGATTGGGCGAAGCGAAGAAGGCCTTGGGGAAGGGACAAAAAAGACAGTGAACTGTTAGGTCTAAGTTTCTGTGCAAAATGAGACCATTTCCTCATTTTTTCAGTAAATATTCATTGAGCTTCTACTGTGTGACAGATGCAGTGCTCTTCATCCTGGGGATACACTCTGGAGCAAAATTGGACATGATTTTAGCCTCCAAAGAGCTTACAGTCTAGTGGAAGAGGCAGGCATATATCAAAGTAATGTGAAATTTCCGCAGCTGTGATAAAGAATACAGCTAGCCCTCCTTATTTGCAGTTACACATCCACAGACTCAACCAACTGCAGATCAAAATATTCAGGGAAAAAAAAAATTCCAGAAAGTTCCCAAAAGCAAAGCTTGAATTTGCAGCTCACAGGCACACAGAACAATTTGTGTGCATTGTAATGATGTGACTTACTTACATCATGAAATGATTACCACAGTAAGTTTAGTGATTATCTATTATCTCATATAAGTACAAAACTTAAGAAATATAAAAAAAAATTTTTTTCTTCTGATGAGAGCTCTTAGGCTTTACTCTCTTAATAGCACTCAAATATATAACAATGTTAATTGTATTTATCATGTTTTACATTTCATCCCTAGTACTTGCTTATAACTAAGTTTATTCTTTTTGATTTCTTCCAGTTCCTCCTCGCCCACCTTCTACCTCTGTTAACCACAGTGATCTCTTTTTCTATGAGTTTGTTTGTTTGCTTGTTTTTGAGGTATCATTGACCCGCAGCACTTTGTTAGTTCCTGTTATGTAACACAGTGATTGAATATTTCTATACATTTCAAATCATCACCACAATAAATCTAGTTAACCATTTGTTACTGTCTAAAGATATTACATTATTATTGACTGTATCTCCATGTTGCTTTTCATCTCTGTGACTCATTTATTTTGCAGTTGGAATTTTGTACCTCGTAATCTCCGTCACCTATTTCTCTTCTTTTTTGAGCCCCTTCCTCTCTGGTAGCCACCTGTTCTCTGTATCTTTGAGTCTGTTTTGTATGTTTATTCATTTGTTTTTTAGGCTCCACATTTAAGTGAAATCATACAGTATTTGTTTTTCTTGTACTTCCTTCATTTAGAGTAATAACCTCTATATCCATCGTATTGTTACAAGTGGGAAGATTTCATTCTTTTATGACTGAGTATGATTCCATTGTATATTTACATCACATTTGCTTTATCCATTTATCTCTATATGGGCACTTAGGTTGCTTCTATATCTCGGCTACTGTAAATAATGCTGCTGAGTGATGTGCATATTTTCCAGTTGGTGTTTTGTACCCTAGGCATGAAATTGCTCAAACTTGTGAATTTTTAATTTTTTGAGGGGTCTATGAACTGTTTTCCATCGTAGCTGCACTAATTTATGTTATTAGGTACTTAAGAGAGGAGGTAAGCCAGAGGACCTGGGAGTAGGGATCTGTCGCAGGAAAGTCCATAGGGTCCTGCTTGGTCACAAAATCAGGGAACATGGTACCACTAGCTTTGTTCTTTCTTAAGACTGTTTTGGCTATTTGGAGCCTTTTGTGTTTCCATACAAATTTTAGAATTCTTTGTAATTGTTCTGTGAAAAGTGCCTTTGGTATTTTTTTTTATATATATATATATATATATATATATATTTAAATAGATCAGATCAGATCAGTCACTCAGTTGTGTCCGACTCTTTGCGACCCCATGAACTGCAGCACGCCAGGCCTCCCTGTCTATCACCAACTCCCGGAGGTCACTCAGACTCACATCCATCGAGTCAGTGATGCCATCCAGCCATCTCATCCTCTGTTGTCCCCTTCTCCTCCTGCCCCCAATCCCTCCCAGCATCAGAGTCTTCTCCAATGAGTCAGCTCTTCGCATGAGGTGGCCAAAATACTGGAGTTTCAGCTTTAGCATCATTCCTTCCAAAGAAATCCCAGGGCTGATCTCCTTCAGAATGGACCGGTTGGACCTCCTTGCAGTCCAAGGGACTCTGAAGAGTTTTCTCCAACACCACAGTTCAAAAGCATCAATTCTTCGGTGCTCAGCCTTCTTCACAGTCCAGCTCTCACATCCATACATGACCACAGGAAAGATCATAGCCTTGACTAGGTGAACCTTTGTTGGCAAAGTAATGTCTCTGCTTTTGAATATATATATTTTGATATATAGATTTTCAATATAGATTGCATTGAAACTGTACATTGCCTTAGGCAATATGGTCATTTTCAGTTCAGTTTAGTTCAGTCACTCAGTTGTGACCAACTCTTTGTGTCCATGGACTGTAGCACGCCAGGCTTCCCTGTCCATCACCAACTCCCTGAGCTTGCTCAAACTCATGTTCATTAAGTCGGTGATGCCATCCAACCATTGCATCCTCTATCGTCCTATCCCTTTCTCCTCCTGCCTTCAGTCTTTCCCAGCATCAGGGTCTTTTTCATGAGTTCATATCAGGTAGCCAAAGTATTCGGGGAAGGCAATGGCACCCCACCCCAGTACTTTTGCCTGGTGTATTGGAGCTTTAGCTTCAGCATCAGTCCTTCCAGTGAACATTCAGGGTTGATTTCCTTTAGAATTGACTGATTTGATCTCTTTTCCATCCAAGGGACTGTCAAGAGTCTTCTCCAGCATCACAGTTCAGAAGCATCAATTCTTTGGTGCTCAGCTTTCTTTATAGTTTAACTCTCACATCCGTGCATGACTACTGGAAAAACCATAGCTTTCACTAGATGGACCTTTGTTGGCAAAGTAATGTCTCTGTTTTTTAATATGCTGTCTAGGTTGGTCATAGCTTTTCTTCCAAAGAGCAAGGGTCTTTTAATTTCATGGCTGCAGTCACCATCTACAGTGATTTTAGAGCCCCCCAAAATAAAGTCTGTCACTGTTTGCATTGTTTCCCCATGCATTTGCCATGAAGTGATGGGACTAGATGCCATGATCTTATTTTTTTGAATGTTGAGATTTAAGCCAACTTTTTTACTCTTCTTTTTCACTTTCATCAACAGGCTCTTTAGTTCTTCACTTTCTGCCTTAAGTGTGGTGTCATCTGCATATCTGATATTGATATTTCTCTGGGCAATCTTGATCCCAGCTTCTGCTTCATCCAGTTTTGCATTTCACATGATGTACTCTGCACATAAGTTAAATAAGCAGGGTGACAGTATACAGCCTTGACGTACTTCTTTCCCAATTTGGAACCAGTCCATTGTTCCATGTCTGGTGCTAACTGTTGCTTATTGACCTGCATACAGATTTCTCAGGAGGCAGGTAAGATGGTCATTTTAACAACAGTTCTCTCAAGTCATGATCATGGTGTATCTTTATATCTCTTTGTGTCATTTTCAGTTTATTTCAATGTCTTATAGTTTTCTGAGTACAGTTCTTTTACCTCATTAGTTCAGTTTGTTCCTAGATATTTTAGTCATTTTTTTGTGTGTGTGATTGTAAGATAGATTGTTTTCTTAATTTCCCTTTCTGATAGTTCATCATTAGTGTATAGAAACATAACAGATTTTTGTATGTCAGTTGTATCCCATAGTTTACTGAATTTATTGATGAGTTCTGGTAGTTCTTTGGTGGCTTCTATAGGATTTTATATGTATAGTATCAAGTCATTTGCAGAAGAAGTTCTACTTCCTTTTCAGTGTGAATTTCTTTTATTTCTTTTTCTTGTCTGATTGCTGTTGCTCAGACTTCTAATACCGTGTTGAATAAAAGTGGTGAGAGTGGGCATCCTTGTCTTCTTCCTGATCTTAGAGGAAATGCTTTCATCATTGAGCTCTTCATCACTGAGTACTATCTTACCTTTGGGCTTGTCATATATGGCCTGTATTATGTTGAGGTATGTTCCTCTAAACCCACTTTGTTGAGAGTTTTTATTATGAATAGATATTGAATTCACTCCAGAGAGAAGGTAGGAGTATGGCAAGAATGAAGGGTTGCAATCCATCCATTCGGTGAGCTGAAGACAAAGTGGGAGGTGGTGAAAGATGAGGCTAGAGAAGAAAGTGAAGGTCAGAGATGGTTAAGTTTGGCTTTTCAAAAAGATTATTTTGTCTACACTATTTAGAATGGATTGGTACAGACTAATTGTGAGACATTTGTTCAGACTAAAGATAAAGTGAGTGGTAGATTTGGAGATGCTTGGACAAATTTGAGAGAGAAATTTAGGAGGTAAAATGTACACAATGAAGCTGACATAAATTAAACACTATTTTCATGTTAGATACTTACTAGGTACTAGGGATACAAAAAAAGATAGCCTTCAGTAGAGGAGCTCTCTGGAATAATACATTCCTTTATACACAAATACAGAAGCATACACATCTATGGATATTGATATATGTATATGTATTGCTTCGGGGTGATAGTGAGGGAAACTACTACCTGTTTTTCACAGAGGAGATGAATGAAGGCTTTCATACATCTTCTGAAATAACAAGGAATTTCCTTAGTGAGTAAGGAGAAGAAGGGGAATTCTAGGGAGAGAGAACTATTTGAACCAAGTCAGAAAGTCATGAGAAAGCAACATTTGCTCAGGAAAGCAAATGTTTAGAACATAAAGGAATTTGTAAGGCATGCTAATGACATAGAACTTTCCTTTTAAACTGGAGTAGCCTTAACACTTGGAGAAGGAAATGGCAACCCACTCCAGTGTTCTTGCCTGGAGAATCCCAGGGACAGGAGAGCCTGATGGGCTGACGTCTATGGGGTCACACAGAGTCGGACACGACTGAAGTGACTTAGCAGCAGCAGCAGCCTTAACACTGTCCTCTCTCAGTGCCCTGAGGTTTAGCAAGGAATCTCTAGAGTTGATTGGGAATAGAGATGGAAAGATGGGTTATTATGTTTGAAGAGGGAGCTTTCACTTGAAATGTTTACAAACAGAAATGAGAGACTAGAGACAGAAACTAGATGTGGAGATTGAATGTACCATACAGGTGATATCTAAACCTTTGATAATAGGTATTGTCAAGGCAAAAAGAAGGAAACCTTGTATAACACGTACATTGAATGTCAAAGTTGTAAAAGAATTTGGGAGATGGAAAAAGAAGAGATGGATAAGAGAAGTTGGTAAATATGTTAAGTAAGTTGGAATATGAATGTCTGCTATGTCTAATTTGCTTCATTACTTTGGGTCCCCTGGCCTAGGACTTAAGGAAAGGGTTGTTTTCTCGCTTTTTGAATAGGTTAAATAAAAGCTAAAAGTGATTTTTTTTTTTTTATGCCTTCCAAACCTAGACTGTTTTCGTACTCATATTTAAGATTAACTGTTCCTTTGCTTTAATTAGCAGTATTTTATCGACACTCTAAAACACCTGCTTGGTAGTCCACAATGTATGCATTATTGTATTCCTACTAGAAACCGAAGTGTTGTAAAATGACTTTAATTTATTTCAAAGCTTTTCATTGTTGTTGTTTTATGTAAAATAAACATTACCACATAGATTCAACTAATCAAACTAATCTTATTTTACTACTAATCCTGACAGATTTGTTTACAAAAAAAATACTAAAGAAATTACTCAGATAGTTCAAAGTGTGCCAGCTTCGAGATTACACATCTCTGGTCAATTATTTAAATTTTGCTGTATTTCTTTTCATGAGTTGATAGCTTCAGTGCCTTGGGCTAATATTCAACCTATTAGTTGGCTTATTACCTTTCAGAAACCAGCCTGTGTTTGGTGTAAATTAAGTGACAGAGAATACCCACTTGAGTTATGAATGTGATTTCTTAATTTTATCTTTCTTGATCTAAACTGATGAATTATTTGTTTATACCAAATGAAAAAGAGGGAAGGATTTTCTTGTATGTGAATTTCCATTGAATGCTCTGCAGGTATTTTCTTATGACAACTATTTTAACCAAGGCAGAAGCTTTTTCTTCATATTTATGTATTTTTCTCTTTTCACTTTCATGCATTGAAGAAGGAAATGGCAACCCACTCCAGTGTTCTTGCCTTGAGAATCCCAGGGACGGGGAAGCCTGGTGGGCTGCCGTCTATGGGGTCGCACAGAGTCGGATACGACTGAAGTGACTTAGCATAGCATAGTGTTAAATAGATAGGGTTAAAAAAATTAAGAGCAGAAAAACAATTAACTAGGAATAATAGTATAATCTCCAGATTGATTCTAGATGAATGGATGTTGCTGTTAGGTACTATATACCACACTCATAATCTGTAATAAATTTGAAATAAGAATCAGATCAGATCAGTCGCTCAGTCGTGTCCAACTCTTTGCGACCCCATGAATCTCAGCACGCCAGGCCTCCTTGTCCACCACCAACTCCCGGAGGTCACTCAGACTCACATTCATCGAGTCAGTGATGCCATCCAGCCATCTCTTCCTCTGTCGTCCCCTTCTCCTCCTGCCCCCAATCCCTCCCAGCATCAGAGTCTTCTCCAATGAGTCAACTCTTTGCATGAGGTGGCCAAAATACTGGAGTTTCAGCTTTAGCATCATTCCTTCCAAAGAAATCCCAGGGTTGATCTCCTTCAGAATGGACTGGTTGGATCTCCTTGCAGTCCAAGGGACTCTCAAGAGTTTTCTCCAACACCACAGTTCAAAGCATCAATTCTTCGGCGCTTAGCCTTCTTCACAGTCCAGTCTCACATCCATACATGACCACAGGAAAGACCATAGCCTTGACTAGACGAACCTTTGTTGGCAAAGTGATGTCTCTGCTTTTGAATATGCTATCTAGGTTGGTCATAACTTTCCTTCCAAGGAGTAAGCGTCTTTTAATTTCATGGCTTCAGTCACCATCTGCAGTGATTTTGGAGCCCAGAATAATAAAGTCTGACACTGTTTCCACTGTTTCTTCATCTATTTCCCAGGTAGTGATGGGACCAGATGCCATGATCTTCGTTTTCTGAATGTTGAGCTTTAAGCCAAGCTTTTCACTCTCCACTTTAACTTTCATCAAGAGGCTTTTGAGTTCCTCTTCACTTTCTGCCATAAGGGTGGTGTCATCTGCATATCTGAGGTTATTGATATTTCTCCCAGCAATCTTGATTCCAACTTGTGTTTCTTCCAGTCTAGCATTTTTCATGATGTACTCTGCATATAAGTTAAACAAGTTTAGCTATATAATATAAAAGTAAAGTTTGTATGGTGTTTAAGAGAGTCATTCAAGGAGTATGGTTTTTGTAAATGTATTGTCAGTTGCTGAAAATTAACAAAAATGTGTATACTTGCTATAAACATTTCATGATTATTAAAAATTGGACATTGTATAATTTTTCCCTCAGTAATGTCACTGTTGGAGATAGAAACTAATTTTGGGGGGGCTCAGGCTGTTTTATGTGAATCTCTGATTGTGGTTTGATTTTCCAGTGTCTTGCATAACAATTCAAATGTGAGCAGAAAGTATTTAATAAATTTGGGGATATGTGATTTCCAATAAAAGTGTGAGTGAGGAAATTAAATTCTTTGAAATGAGTTTTCTGATTGTTCAGACCTTATAGGTAATGCTTTATTATCTAATTAACTTAAATGATGTGTGTATGTATTGACTATCCTTAGAATTTTTTAGACTGTAACTTAAAGTAGTACTGATGATGTTTTAATAGAGTACAAAAGCATTAAATTGTCTACACTACATCAGTTAGCCTTTGATGGTTTTTGTCTTTGTTATGCTAATTTATTCTCTTGACTCAGAAATGAGAGATCTTTTAGATGTTTATTTACACAGCAGGTCAGTAGACTTTTGGTTAACACATCTATGAATAGGTACATGTGGTTATTTTGAACATTTCAAATTGTTTAGGTTTTCCTCCAATTTTCATAACATTTTATATATTGATTTTGTTAGATTACAGAAGAAAGACATACTCATATACTTTGTTATTTGTTTTTGTACTTTTTAAATTTCTAACGTAATGACTAAGGGGGAAATTTTCAAGTCATATCGAATTAGTTTTGGCTCTTTTGTATGCCCTAAAAGGAATTTATAAAATTCAATCCAGTAAGTATGCTTTGAATGTTTTTTATGTGCCTAGCACTGCTGGGGAATCAAGAGGTTACCGAAATGGAGATTATCATCTGCCTTGGCATCTGGTTCATGTGTTACTCCTGAGTAATGATGTGACCTTGAAAATGTTACTTGATTATTTAAGCTTCAGTTCCTACTATGTTTATTTACTTTGTTTTTTCATTTTTTTCTTTCTTTTTCCTTTACTTTTTTTAAACTGGTTTTTCTTTTTCTTTTTTGTTTTTGTTTCTTCCTTTCTTTCTTTTTGGTTCCTACTATGGAAAATGAAGATTTTGGAGCTATATCCTCTGTAAGTTCTGTTACAAATGTAACATTATTTGCAGTTATCAGAGTTGACTTCATAAAGTGCTCGATATCTTCTGATTACATTTCTAGAACCACTCTCTATTCTTCTCCACCCTGTATGTGTCCTGGGAGGCTGACCTTTAAACTGTATCATCTGGTTCCCCTTCCCTTTGGCTTCTGATTGGATTATACCAGTGAAGATACTAGCTGGAGATCAAAAGGTGAGGGGAAAGTGAATTCACTGTACTCCCTTGTGTTGCCTTGAGTTGGCTGCTTTTCTCTCCCTAAAGTCAGATCTCCTGTCAGGGGGCCCTCTGTATATAACTAATCATTACTCCTCTTGCCCTTCAGGCTTAAGAATAGTAATGTCTCTGGTTGTTTTGAGATCTTCTGGAACTGTGCACTCTTCCGCATTCTCTATTCCCTAAACTCTGTCTACATCTTTGTGAGTAATTCCTTAGTTAAACTGTCATTCTCAAATTGCCAAGATTGGGTGTGCTACTTTTTTTCTCTTTCCTGCCAGAACTGAGTGAATGATTCTGTTCTCTAGGAATCAATCTTGCCACCAATCTCTGTATCTTAAGGTCTTACTACCAATAAGTGTCATCAAGAGTCTTTATAAAATGAAAATATTATAGGAGGGACTACATGATAAGCTCTGTGACTAATGTTAATTTTCAGCAGTTACAGTTGGATTGTATGCTACTTATTTTGGAGACATGTGAATGTACGTGTGTATGTGTACTCCCTTTTCTTGACTTTGTAATCAAGTGAGAGCTCAACAATTTTATTTAAGTAATTTTCCTTGTAGAAAATATCATTAGGCTAGTTAAGATATGTGGAATCTTTTCTTGTGGCAGTGGGGAATCTTTGAAGAGTTTTAAGATACGGAGTGATCTGGCTAAATTTGCACTTTTTTATAGGCTATTCAATGGCTATATGTTGGGAGAATTTGTAGGCAAGGAGACTCATATAGATATTAGAGTAATATTAGATAAAAGATAACAAATAACTGAACAAAACAGTGATAATCAGTGTGTTGAAGGAAGGAGTTGAAAAGTCAGCAGCTGTAGCAGTGGATGGGATAAAGGGGGAAATACTTACCATCATACTCTTTTTTGTGTGACTGATGAGATGGAGAGTGATGTTGCTCCATGATATGAAGAATAAGGAAGGAGGGTTACGTTTGGGGGAAACTGATGAATTAAATATTGGGCTTGTGTGTTTGAAATGCCTAAAGGACATCTAAGTTTTCCTGTCCAAAAGACAGTTGATTGACTGAATAGTCTGAAACAAGAAGACCTGATTAAAAATTATTATTTAAGGCATCATTAACAAGGCAGTATTGAAGCCAAAAAGAGAATGAAGTCCCTCGTGGTTTTGTGTGTGTGTGTTAAAAAATACAGTGCACCACAGAGGAAAATGCAGGGGAAACTACTGCATTACAAATTAGATAGAAGAAGTTGGCTTAAGGAAGGACAGAGAAGGAATGGTTAAAGAACTATGCAGGGATCCAGGAGACTGGTTGCGTATAAGCTAAGGCAATAAAGGTTTTAAGACATAAGCCATCAACAAGGGCAAATTTACCCAAATTTCAGGAAAAATATTGTTTTAAGCTGACAGTTGAGTGATTATCTTTGGAAGAGCAGTTTCAAGGAGTAAGGATTTATTGGAAATCAGATTCCTGTATGGAAGGAACAGAGAGAGCAAGTATAAGTTGATAGGAAAAGATTTGGATGAGTAAAGGAAGATGTGCTTAGTTGCTCAGTCGTATCCAACTCTTTGCAACCCTTTGGACTGTAGCCCACCAGGCTCCTGTGTCCATGGGATTTCCCAGGCAATAAAGGAAGATAGAGGGAGAGTTTGTTATGTATGTATGTATGTGCGTGTATGTCTGTGGGTGGTTAGGAGTGTAGGAAGGTAGGTGGGCAGTTATCCTCCTTATTTCTGTGAGGATAGAGCAGGCCAGAGTGAAAGTTTGAAGATAACAGGAGAAGGGATGCCATATAAAAGCTGGAGGAGAGTCTTGGTTCAGTAGCACAAGTACAAGATTGGCAATGAGTGGAGGAGAGACTTGAAGTGAGGACAGGTGTGATGGAAGATAAATTTATAGGTAATGGGTCAGAAAAATTGAGGTGAATCTGGTCTGAGTGCCTTTATTTTCAGGTGATGTCAAAGACAATATCTGTAAATAAGAAAATTGTTTATAGGTATTATTGAAGTGGGGGTTCAAGGAGGTTGTTGAAAATTTAGAATAGTTGAGAAGTGAAGCAGTGTGGTGCAGTGGTTTAGAGTGTGGTTCTGGAACTCTTCTGCTGATTACTTGCATGACCACAAGCAAATTAGACTATCGGTGCTTCAATTTTCATATAAGAATGGGTATAATTATAGTTCCTACCTCATTAAAATATTGTGTTAATAAATGTTTAGGTACAAACATATGTGTGAAGTTTATCTGGTACATAGTAAATATTCTATAAATTATAGTTCTGATTTATACTGCTACTTTTCAAGTTTTTGTATTCTCTTTCTCACCCGTCCTCGCCCTTGCTCTTGAAATAGAATACTACAGTGGTCACATACCTGACTTAAATGGTGCTATGTAATTATAACCATAAATATATGCATGGGTGCTTCTCAAGTGGCTCAGTGGTAAAGAATTCACCTACCAATGCAGGCTATGCAGAAGACTCAAGAGACATGGGTTCAATCTCTGGGTCAGGAAGATTCCCTGGAGGAGGAAATGGCAACCACTCCAGTATTCTTGCCTAGAGAATCCAATGGATAGAGGAGCCTGCTATCCTACAGTCTATAGGTCCAAGAAGAGTCAGACATGACTGGGTGACTGAGCATGCATATGTATGGGTAGCATCTCTTTATTAAGTTACGTTCTTTTACATTAAGGTATATTGGGTTCGCCAAAATGTTCATTTGAGTTTTTTCTGTACGATGGTATGGAAAAAACTGAATGAACTTTTTGGCCAATCCAATATATAATTTTTATGTGAGAGAAGTTAGATGCTTCATAAAATCCAATTTGTTTTTGTCCCTTAACCTTAATATATTACTTGCTGCTAAGTCGCTTCAGTTGTGTCCAACTCTGTGTGACCCCATAGACGGCAGCCCACCAGGCTCCCCCGTCCCTGGGATTCTCCAGGCAAGAACACTGGAGTGGGTTGCCATTTCCTTCTCCAATGCATGAAAGTGAAAAGTGAAAGTGAAGTCGCTCAGTCGTGTCTGACTCTTAGCGACCCCATGGACTGCAGCCTACCAGGCTCCTCAGTCCATGGGATTTTCCAGGCAAGAGTACTGGAGTGGGGTGCCATTGCCTTCTCCGAATATATTACTTAGTCTGTGTCTAATCTTAATATATTACTTAGTCTTAGTCTAGTCTTTTTCTTTTATAATGGGCCCTTAATAATCTGAGAAATGAACCATTAAATCAATTAAAAAATTAATTTCATCTACTTTTAAGTTCATCTTGTGGAGGGAGATTCCTATGAGATTTTCATAAACTATAAATGCGTTTTTATTTGCCCTAAAGTGAGTTGTTCAGTTATCTGTCTTTGAAATTTTACTTTGATGTGCCATGTGGTACATTAGATGAGAATTCTTTCTTTCTTTGACACACAATAAAGTGGTTTTTGTTTGTTTGGTCATTTGTTTTACAAATTCCTGAAAAGTTTTGTGAAAATAAAAAAAAAAAACAAACTTTTCCTTCCCCATTGCATTCAACTATAATTTTAGTATGTTTTATTTGAATAAAGTATTGAATTAGTTGTTGTTTAGTCACTAAGTCATGTCTGACTGTTTTGTGACCCCATGAGTTGTAGCCCACAACACGGGCAAAGGCTCCTTTGTCCATGGGATTTCCCACACAAGAATACTGCAATGGGATGCCATTTCCTTCTCTACAGTATCTTTCCGACCCAAGGATCGATCCCTCATCTCTTGCACTGGCAGGCAGATTCTTTACCGCTAAGCTACAAGGGAAGCCTCCAATGAATTAGTAAGTATTCCAAAAATCAACAAAAGTTTTATACGATTAAATGGTAAATTGTATTTTTTAATTTTCAATTTTCATCTCAGATTTAGAAGTCCATAAACATATCGGAATAATGTTGCATAATGAAATTAAGTGCACCTTCTAAATTTTACAAAATAAAAAGTTTTAGTATATAATATTTGTTAAAATATGTCATAACAAAATCCTATCTGGGAATATTACTTAAGAGTAATCTGATTTAGAAAAAGATAAAAGGTAAATCTCAGGATATGGAATTTTGTAAGTTTTCCTTTCTTGGACTATTTAGAAAAATTGACTGAAGAAGTGTCTCTTGAAGTAGTAGGGCTAGAAATAGTTGTTGAAGGGAGAAGCAGGTGTAGAATGCTTTCAAGAGGATGTTTTTGGAACAAGGCAGGAAATAGGGTGCCTTCAGGATGGGAGCTGTGACTCAGATTAAGCATAAGACTTAAGGTAACTTCAGGCCAACTATAGTTACTTCAGTCTAGGTCTTGGAGTTTAATCTATTAGAAGATTTAAAAACAGATCAGTTAACATACTATCATAGCCAGTGTCCACAAGATGGCTTCCATTGATTTTTACTCCCTCAGATCAGATCAGATCAGTCGCTCAGTTGTGTCCGACTCTTTGCGACCCCATGAACCGCAGCACGCCAGGCCTCCCTGTCCATCACTCCCTGGTGTTCGTATTATTTCACAGTTCCTTTCCATGATGAATTGGGTTGACCAGTGTGACTAATAAGATGTTCAGAAATTATGGTGCTTTTCATTTCAAAGGCTAGGTCAGAAAAGAAAAGTGTGCTGTATCTTGGATTACTTGCTTTGAGAGGCCAGTTCCATGCAATTAGGATGCTTAAGCAACCCATGGAGAGGCCTACATGGAGTGGAACTGAGGTCTCCTAACAACCAGCACCAGGTGAGTGAGTTCTCTTGAAAGCAGATCTTCTAGCTTGAACAAACTTTCAGAGGAATGCAACCTTGGCTGACCCTGTTACTGCATCCTAAGAGAGACCCCAAGCAGATGATTCTATGTTCCTGACCCATAGAAATGGTGAGATAATAAATGTTTTATTGTTTTAAAGCCTTTAATTTAGGGAAATTTGTAACAGAGCACAGAGATACACAAATAAGAACAGTTTGGTCTGTGATAATTGCCATTAGAGAAAGGCGTGTACCTTTGTGAGAGTGGCAGATAGACTTCTGATTTAGCATGGGCATTTGGGAAAGGCTTATGAGCTTAGGTCTAAAGGATAGGAAAGAACATTCCTGCCAGAGATAGCACATGAAATCTATTGTGAGAGAAAACAGGGCACTTCTGGAAAACCTGAAGACCAGCTGATTGGCTAAAAGTAGACATCAGAGAAGAGATGAAAAGAGACGAAGTCTTTGTCGGAAAATGGTAGGCCTGAGACTATATTAAGGATTTTGATATGAATTTGAAAAACAGTGGGAATCCATTGAAAAGTTTTCAGCAGGAGATGTGGGTAAACTAGATTAGATATGTATTTTGTAACAACATTTTGTGAGCATAGGTAAGAGGTTATAGGCTGGGAATAGGCTGTGTAAAGATGGATGCAAGGAGACCAGTTAGAAAGTAATTGAATTTATTTAAAGAGATTTTGATAGAGTGGTGGCAGTTTAGATGGAGCAAAGTAGGCAGATTTGAGAGGTTTTGTATGATGAAGAGTTAGACATGAGAGGTGAAGCGGGATGAAGCTGTTAAGGGAGGTAGGTGTATGACCTTGTCATTGGTTGCATGAAGACTCAGATTTTTTAAGGAAAATTTCTATTTTGTTTTGGACATTTTTTACATGCTTTTCACATAGCTAACATGGAGTTTCAAGGGCTAGTTGGATAAATTGTTGGGGAACTCAGAGAAGTCTGAGCATGAGATAAGAACTTGTCAGATTTATTTCATATAAAGTCATAAATCATGTGTTGCAGTCTTTGAGGAGTATTGTGGTCAGAAGAACATGATTCATTAAAACAAATTATTTCAAAATAATGCAAGTTCTTTATACATTTCTCAAAAGTATGACTGGAACTCTTAATTCCCAGTAATACTTTCTAATATTGTTCTCGTTCCTTTTCTCATCTTCTGTCTTCATCAAATGCAGTGGCTCTAACCATCTCTTTTTTCAAAACTTTTGAAGAAGCTACCCCTCTGCTCCAATCCAAGCTAACTTTTATTCTGATTCATCCTTCATCTTCTTTGCTCTTCATTATTTAATGTAACTGTGTTTTCCTGTTTTGACAACATACCTTACAGTGTACTATAGGGAAAGAAACTGGGAGCACAAAGCCAGACGTTCTTTTGATGATTTAGGAAGAGAATAGTCATAGAACACCTGAGAACAGTTACACATTACTGATTTTTGTCAGGCCACCTAGTTATCAGCGTGTAAGTAAAAGTCATGGGCTTATTCAGTTATTTTTGCCTTGATCTTTGAGTGAATGAAAGTGTCCCGATCCTTATGTAGCTCCATCATTTAATGGTTGGGGTAAGGAAACTGAACCTAGAGGAGGACTGATTGGGATTTCTATTAACTTCTGCCTGGGAGCCCTGAGCTAACTGCTGCTTCAGGTCTCAGGTCTCAGCTTAGATGGTAGTTTCTTTGGAAGGCCTTTTTTAACATTTCATTTCCAGGTTAGGTGCTTCTCCAGCACCCACTCGATTTTATTATTGTCTTTATCACTGCTGTAATTAGTTATTTAATTGCATGTGGTCTGCACTCTAAACTGTGCTATAGGAGGATGGTAGACAAGTTCAACATTGTAACCCCACTAAGTACTACCTTATCTTTTATGTAATGAAACTCATTAAGCACTTGTTTAATTAATTCAAGCAGATGTTCTCATTAGATTCATTTGGCTTCCTATGTGTACATCAGCCACATTTCTTCTGCCATTTAGCTTACTGTCAAAATATATAGACTTGTTCTTTTGCAAATAACATAAAATAGCTGGACTCCAGGTTCTTGTCTTAGATTATGACTTTGAACTCTCAGCCACCTAATACCTATAAAAAGTTTGGGGGAAATAAAATTTATGAAGGACTGCAGTGTACTTGGGCCATATCGTTTTGACATTCTTAGAATTGGTTTAACTGAATCATGCCTCACTGTGTTATTCCATTGCTTATATTGAGGAATATTAAAAGTAACACAACTTTTAAACTCATTGTTATATTCACTGTAAGAGTGGAAGAGAAGGTAAGAGAAGTTAGTTTTCTGTGATTTCTTTATGAAGACTGATCGGAATTTTCTTTTTCAATGTGCAGTGGTAAGGAAACATTTTGAATGACTGTGGTTTGTGTGTATGTGTTTGTGTATGTGTTTAAATTTTTGTGGATATGACAAATGATGCAACTGCATAGGTTTCTCTCTTTTCAGTGGCTTCTAGGAAAATCATAAATTTTGTGGTCTGCCTTTATAAACTAACATAAACGTTTTATGTCATATGTTTTGAGTAAGCCTTACTACTGATTTTAATTTTACCTTTTTATTTCTTCTGTTGTCATTGCCATCTTTGAACCTTTTCTCTCTCCATGTCCTTGCTTTTTTACTTTCTGAGCTAACTTGTCTTTGTAAGTCATTTTAATTTTTTTTAAATCATAAGGCATTAAAAAATTACATATGGATTTTTACAGCAAAATGGATCTCTTATTGACAATTTGTTTAGGAACTAACTTGCTATTAACTTGATTTCTTTCCATGGATCCCCTAGGCTCTCCAGAATATTAGGACTGGCTGAGTCCTGCTAAGTAGCCCCTCCCCTAAGTTCCAGATTCTGAACAAAGGGTCTTCTTTGTATTTTCCTGAAGGGAGTAGTAGTCTTTCATTGCTCTTTTTTCTCTCTCCCAGCCCCCAAGTATTTCTAAACTATTTCAGAAATAGTTACCTATATGCAACTGTGATTTAATGAAATGTTTGAGTTAAGTAGAGATAAATTTTATAATAAAAGGAAGAAAAGGTAGTTACTTTCATTCTTTTTTTTATATTGTATTTTGTAGTTATTTTGAAGAACCATTTCAGACATTTTTATTAATTCTAGAAAGGCTGGTAATCTTGGATCACACTAAGGATAGACTAAATCTGAAAAAAAATAAGACATCTTCAATAGGCTAAATATATATGGTGATTTTAGGCTCTTTTTCATGTCTAAATTTTGTTTCCACTGCTGTTTTAAGAAGATACAAAACATGGGATATTTATATATGATGAACTGGTGAATTTAATTAAATACTTTAATAAATATTGGTTATATTATTCATGTCATCTATATAGTTTAAAAAACAAGTAGCATTCTTTATAGAGATATTTGCAGTAGCAATTTTAAAGAATATGTTTTCATTGTTTTGTTAACAAATCAAACTTTTCAAGTTATTTTTGACTATTAAACCTTTCTGGAAAGTTGTTCCATATCCTTCCGGTCATCTAAATTTATCACAGGCCTTTAACTAAGAAGGTTGGTGAACCTTCTTTCCTTTTGATCTTGCATCCTGGCGGGTGCTTGGATATTTCTTCTGTAAGAAAAGTTTTGGTGGATGAGTCAGTGCACTGAGTCATAGGCAGCATGAAGCCTCTAGTGTTCTATACTAACTAATTGGAAACAGTTTCAAAATTAATTAAGGCACAGTTGTCAGCTCAGTGTTACTGATTGACATCCCACCAAAGTATTTTGTTTTTTGGCAATTTGCTTAATTGTTCTTTGGTATTTAGTTTTTGTTTTGCTTTATGATTTTTTTTTTTTTTTTTTTGGTCTGTTGAATAGACCTATAGTTACTATGTTGATTTTTTAACATCCCTTGTATTAACCCCGTTTCATGTGTCTTTAATTTCTCCCTTGTTTGATGCTTTTTTCCTTTAAAAATTATTTAATTCAGTCCCTTCTCTTTTTAGCTTGCTGATTTATCAGTCCATGAGAGAAGTCTTTTATGTTCCACAGAAACTAGTTCATAGAATAATCGTATATTGATTTGTCAAATAAAAGCCTGATGTCTGATGAAACATTATATGTTTTATTTAAGAAAAACAAATTAAATGGCTTGGTTAGTTTCCTTTACATTGCATTAATTTGACCTTAATAAACTTATTAAAAATGATATGGTTTTGAAATAGTCTGTTTCTTCATTGTGGTCATATTTGTTTGAAAGTACTTTTATTTGTATAAAGGATTCTGCAAGGGGGGATTGATTAGGTGTTCTTCATGTTTACAGAAGATTAAACAGGAAATCAAGACCAGGAAGATATTTTGGCTGAAGTGATCAAATATGTTCTGGCAAGATGATAAAGTACTAGGGTTAATTACTGAGAGGGAAAACAAAAGAAGAAGAAAGAGAAGGGAACTCACATATTAAGTGCTTACTAATTTCCTGGCATTTTACATATATCATTTCTTTAAATCCTCTCAGTGTCTCTGGAAGATGGGAATTATTTACCCATAAACAAATGTGGAATTTGAAGCCCAGCTAGTAACTTATTGAAAGTCTTCAACAAATCTGTGTAATAAATACATTAGGCAATTTATGGCAACACATTAGAGTGCTGTCTTGTGCCAAATTTGTAAAGGAAATTTAAGAAAGTATTTGATCTAAATATACAATAGACAATCTATATGATAGTAAATTGGATTCATATTCTTGCCTGGAGAATTCCCATGGACAGAGGAGCCTGGCAGGCTACAGTTCATGGGGTTGCAAAAAGTCGGACACGACTGAGCAACTAAGCACAGCACATGACAGTAAGTGGATTACAATCTTTTAATCATTGCTCTTAAATATTTGGCAGAGTGGTAAAGAATTCACCTGCCAGTGCAGGAGATGCAGTTTCGATTCTTTAATGGGAAAGGTCACATGGAGGAGGAAATGGCAACCCACTGCAGTATTCTTGCCTTAAAATTTCCATAGGCAAAAGAACCTGGTGGGCTACAGTCCATGACACTGCAGAGTTGAACATGACCGAACAACTGTGCATGAGCACTTAAATATTACTTTTGAAGTTATTTGAAATTGAGACATATTTTACAATTAATGATGTCATAACTTACTGACTGCATTTTTTCATAGTATATATTAATATTGCATCTTATAATCAATATGATCTTAGATTTGTTGGACTCTAGTCAATGGTCTTTGTTCTTTTACTCCTTAGAAACGTATAAGAACAACAGCAACCATTTGACCTTTTGGTTTTTTCTAAGTCTGTTCTAATGAGATGGGCTTTAAAAAATTCTATGGTTAAGTTTTAGAAACATAGGAAAATCCGCCCTTCTGTTGGAGATTCTTATTATACACTAGTATGTAAGAATCCTAGGGGAGAAAAAAGCAAAATGTTTTTAACTTTGTGTAGCCCATTGTACAAACTTATTTAACCAAAGGATTCCCCTGACCCCACCTCTTTCTTATCTGTTTTTCAAAAACGTTGTTAATATGCATGGAGAACTTAACGCTTTGCATGTGTAATGTTTGATTTAGGTCATACCTGAATGGTCTAGTAGTTTTCCCTACTTTCTTCAATTTCAGTCTGAATTTGGCAATAAGGAGTTCATGGTCCGAGCCACAGTCAGCTCCTGGTCTTGTTTTTGCTGATTGGATAGAGCTTCTCCATCTTTGGCTGCAAAGAATATAATCGATCTGATTTCGGTGTTGACCATCTGGTGATGTCCATGTATAGAGTCTTCTCTTGTGTTGTTGGAAGAGGGTATTTGCTATGACCAGTGCATTTTCTTGGCAAAACTCTTATTATCTTTGCCTTGCTTCATTCCGTATTCCAAGGCCAAATTTGCCTGTTACTCCAGGTGTTTCTTGACTTCCTACTTTTGCATTCCAGTCCCCTATAATGAAAAGGACATCTTTTTTGGGTGTTAGTTCTAAAAGGTCTTGTAGGTCTTCATAGAACCTTTCAACTTCAGCTTCTTCGGCGTTACTGGTTGAGGCATAGACTTGGATTACTGTGACATTGAATGGTTTGCCTTGGATATGAACAGAGATCATTCTGTCATTTTTGAGATTGCATCCAAGTACTGCATTTCGGACTCTTTTGTTGACCATGATGGCCACTCCGTTTCTTCTGAGGGATTCCTGCCCACAGTAGTAGATATAATGGTCATCCGAGTTAAATTCACCCATGCCAGTCCATTTTAGTTCGCTGATTCCTAGAATGTCGACATTCACTCTTGCCATCTCTTGTTTGACCACTTCCAATTTGCCTTGATTCATGGACCTGACGTTCCAGGTTCCTATGCAATATTGCTCTTTACAGCATCGGACTTTGCTTCTATCACCAGACACATCCACAGCTGGGTATTCTTTTTGTTTTGGCTCCATCCTTTCATTCTTTCTGGAGTTATTTCTCCACTGATCTCCAGTAGCATATTGGGCCCTTATTGACCTGGGGAGTTTCTCTTTCAGTATCCTATCATTTTGTCTTTTCATACTGTTCAAACTTATATGCAGAGTACATCATGAGAAATGCTGGACTGGAAGAAACACAAGTTGGAATCAAGATTGCCGGGAGAAATATCAATAACCTCAGATATGCAGATGACACCACTCTTATGGCAGAAAGTGAAGAGGGGCTAAAAAGCCTCTTGATGAAAGTGAAAGTGGAGAGTGAAAAGGTTGGCTTAAAGCTCAACATTCAGAAAACGAAGATCATGGCATCTGGTCCCATCACTGCATGGGAAATAGATGGGGAAACAGTGGAAACAGTGTCAGACTTTATTTTTCTGGGCTCCAAAATCACTGCAGATGGTGACTGCAGCCATGAAATTAAAAGACGCTTACTCCTTGGAAGGAAAGTTATGACCAACCTAGATAGCATATTCAAAAGCAGAGACATCACTTTACCAACAAAGGTTCGCCTAGTCAAGGCTATGGTCTTTCCTGTGGTCATGTATGGATGTGAGAGCTGGACTGTGAAGAAGGCTGAGCGCCGAAGAATTGATGCTTTTGAACTGTGGTGTTGGAGAAGACTCTTGAGAGTCCCTTGGACTGCAAGAAGATCCAACCAGTCCATTCTGAAGGAGATCAATCCTGGAATTTCTTTGGAAGGAATGATGCTAAAGCTGAAACTCCAGTATTTTGGCCACCTCATGCGAAGAGTTGACTCATTGGAGAAGACTCTGATGCTGGGAGGGATTGAGGGCAGGAGGAGAAGGGGACGACAGAGGATGAGATGGCTGGATGGCATCACTGACTCTATGGACATGAATTTGAGTGACCTCCGGGAGCTGGTGATGGACAGGGAGGCCTGGCGTGCTGCGGTTCATGGGGTCGCAAAGAGTCGGACACGACTGAGCGACTGATCTGATCTGATCTGATCTGTGTAATGTTGGGAGATGCTGAATTGCACACTCTTGTCTAAGAATATCTCTAGTTAGTCTCTCCTTTCTGAGGGTCAACAGATTTTTCTCTTTTTCTTCCAGTTTTAGCAAGATACAATTGATATATAGCATTGTATAAGTTTAAGATGTACAGGATAATGATTTGACTTACATCATGAAATGTTTACCACAATTTTAGTGAACATTCATCATCTCATATAGATATAAATTGTGATGAGAGGTCAGGATTTAGTCTCCTAACATTCATAAATAACATATATCAATGTTAATTATACTAATCATGTTCTACATTGTGTCGCTAGTACTTAGTTTGTCACTGAAAGTTTATACCGTTGCACTGACTTCATCTAATTACCAACTCCCCCACACCCTCTATAACTGCAAATGTAATCTCTTTTTTCTCAAGTTTGTTTTTGGATGTATAATGGACCTATGACACTATGTTAGTTTACTGTTATACAATATAGTGATTTGATATTTTTATGCATTACAAAATGCATCTATCACCATACAATGGCATTATTATTGAGTATGTTTTCTGTGCTGTACGTTTCATCCCTGTGACTCATTTATTTTATAACTAGAAGTTTGTACCTCTTAATTTCCCTCATCTATTTCATTCTTCCCTCACCCCACCTGAAGGATTTTTTTTTAGTCTTCTTACCCAACCTTGTTTTTATTTTTTGCTCATGACTTGGTGACACCACTTTACTAATTCCTTGTCTTTTTTTCCCTCCCTCGAGTCATGTCTTGGTATATAGTTTTTCCTCTTTTGCTAGCAAAATTGTGATATTAAAATATTATTAACTGGGTGTTTAGAGTTTTATTATGGATTCTAAGCAGCTAGAGAATTATTGGTAAATTATAAATTGCAAAGGAAAAAACTCCATTTTCTAGCATTTTATGACATCTAAAGTTCAGTAGGTTATGGGAGCCTCATTACAATATCTTATGCTGATCTCTTCAAAGGTATGACATTTTTCATTCTTAAGAACTCATACTAAGAGGGAGTAAATCTCCGTTCCCTGGTATATTTCTTGTTTATCTCTTTACTTCTTGACTCCCCTCCTTTTCTCTCATCACTTCCGTTTGCCCTCTCTCTAAATCTGGAGTCAGTTTACTTACCAATACTGTGTTCTGCCAAGATTATTTAATCATGTAATAGTTGGAAAGTCTTTGGCTTTTTATAAGTAAGCTAAAGTAGCTTCTCCTTATCAGTCTTTATGTTGACAAATAGACGACCGTGTTTCTTCAGTCAGCAAGGTATTCAGTATACTTGATTTTATTGTTACCTTTTTCAGTTTCTTCCTGTCTTACCTGTGGTTACTTGTCATCATTCCAGTCAACAGGTGTTCTTGAGTTTGTATTATGTTTTTAGAACTGTAGTGGCTATCATGGAATTCATATTCTATATTTTTAAGCAGGCCATGATCTCAGGGATGAAAAAACTATTAATGCATAACTTACTGCACTTATAAAGAGGACCCCAAAAGTATATTGCTGCTTTGAAGGATATGGGGAATGACATTAGAAGTGTAGACTGGTGCCAGATTGTTAAGCAATTTGACTACCAGGCTAAGACACTGTTAGGTATCATTGCTTTGGGGCAGGGAATAATATGTTTCATTTTTTCTATGCTGCTATTTATTTAGCCCAAAAACTTGAATTTATTTCAAGTAACTTTATGCTTTGTTACCAGCACATCTTCTTGGCTTCGATCTCTTTTCTGATTGTTTTAGCCTTTTCTACTTTGATGAACCTATGTTAGGATTTTCTGATATTAAATTAGACATTGTTCATAAAACATTTCATAAACACTGCTTGGTACATATGGAGATGACAATAATATGATGACAAAATGTACTGCATTATAGATGTTGCCAAGGTGTGTGTGTGTTAGAGGGTGGGGAGGTGGGTTGGTGAAACCACACAATCTGTTCTAGTCTAGGAAGCTTAGCCAAGGCCATTCTCCTAGCTTGCATGTTTTAGACATGCAAATCTCTTGATTTGCAAATCAAGAGGCCTGTGTTCTAATCCCAAATCAGTGTGACTTTGCAGATAACCTTCCCTTCCAGCCTGCTCTGCCTATTATCAGATCAGATCAGATCAGTGGCTCAGTCCTGTCCGCGTCCTACTCTTTGTGACCCCATGAATCGCAGCACACCAGGCCTCCCTGTCCATCACCAACTCCCCGAGGTCACTCAGACTCACATCCATCGAGTCAGTGATGCCATCCAGCCATCTCATCCTCTGTCGTCCCCTTCTCCTCCTGCCCCCAGTCCCTCCCAGCATCAGAGTCTTCTCCAGTGAGTCAACTCTTCACATGAGGTGGCCAAAATACTGGAGTTTCAGCTTTAGCATCATTCCTTCCAAAGAAATCCCAGGGCTGATCTATTATAGATTAAATAATTGTTTTGAATTAGACTATTAGTAAAAAAGGTATGATTTTAGATTTACAATATATAATTGGGGTGGAGCAGGCAAGTAGTGGTTGAGGATGGCTTAAAGATATGATGAGAGAGTAGGGCCATCTCTTTTCATTGGAGTATTTCTGATGGATTACCCAAACCAAACTAGTAAATGATTGTTCAGAATTATTTTGCTTCCAACAGAAATATTATGTTACCTAGAAAAAGGACCTATACAAAAAAGCATGATAACAAGACAAAGCTTAAAGACATTTGCATTTCTCAAATGAGTCAATAAATAAAATTCTGAGGCAACAAAACATCCCCACAAGTGGAAACTACTCACTGAGACAACTGAGGAATTTAGAAAAAGAAGTCGGTTAATATCTGATACTTTCACACTCTTTACATGACTAGGCCAATGTAGCCTCTTCAAATTTCAAATATACAGATTATAGGCCTTTCATTGCTTAGGATATATCTCTTGAGCAGGTAGTCTTAAACTTCTTGCCAGGTTAGGTTTGAAAGGCTTAATCAAACCTTAATTGAATCAACCTTAATTGAAAGGCTTAATCCCTATTCTTCCCACACCCTCCAGTCTCCTACAGTGCTCCTTCATGTCAAAAGGTCCACAATGTACTTTGCCTGGAATTATTTTCATTTTTCAATTTGGAATTACAATGCACTAGTATAGGACACGACTGAGCGACTTCACTTTCACTTTTCCCTTTCATGCATTGGAGAAGGAAATGGCAACCCACTCCAGTGTTCTTTCCTGGAGAATCCGGGGGATGGTGGAGCCTGGTGGGCTGCCGTCTATGGCGTGGCACAGAGTCAGACACGACTGAAGTAATTTAGCAGTAGCAGCAGCAGCAGTATAGTACTGGTCTTTCTTCAGCTTGGTCCATATTTTACTGTTACTGATTCTTTTCTTTTTCCTGTTATTACCTGTTTCCCTCTTCTTATTACTTCTCTCTGGGTCATGGCATTGGTGTGAATTTGTGTGAGAGAGATTGTGGGAACAAAGAAATTTGAATGGTATCTTCTTGTTAATACTTCTTCCGTAAGCAAACAGAAACAAACCAGTATCTATTGCCTTGGGTAGGGAGAGGTTGGAGACAGAACAAAAATGAAAGAGAAGGTTGAGTTTATTGAGTTTGGAAATGTGCTTTAGGAATATCTCTACTGAATTTGAAGTGGGGATGATTTTAAAAAATGAAAGATTCTCTCCCTACATACCCCCTGAGGGAAAAAACAAAACTAAACAAAAACTCCCTGACATTTATGTTGCTGCTGCTGCTAAGTCACTTCAGTCGTGTCCGACTCTGTGTGACCCCATAGACGGCAGCCCACCAGGCTCCCCGTCCCTGGGATTCTCCAGGCATGAACACTGGAGTGGGTTGCCATTTCCTTCTCCAATGCATGAAAGGGAAAAGTGAAAGTGAAGTCGCTCAGTCGTGTCCGACTCTGGCGACCCCATGGACTGCAGCCTACCAGGCTCCTCTATCCATGTAATTTCATTATAAAGGGTGGGGTATGTTGCTATCATTTCTAGGTATCAACAGTTTGGAGTTCTACTCATAAGGGTTAGAATTTTAAAAACAGAAGAGAATAATGCTATCTATTCAGGAGAGTTGAGACTTTAACCTTACTTTCATTTAAGGCTTTATTTGTCAAAGGTATTCTCAGGAGGTAATGATGAACCTGAAACTGTTCCAACCTGTGCTGAAATACTCCCACACTATGTTGTTGGAATAGATTTAAGCACTCTTGTAAAATCATGCCAGAAAGTTCTTACCATTTGAAGTTTCTGCCCTCAGTTGAATTAAGAGGAGGAATTTCCCATCTGTTCAAACAGAAGAACAGTGATCAAAATATAGGTAATAAGAAAAGGTTTCCCTGTTTGAGATGTGCTTTTTATGGATGAAAGCTTTTCACTGGAAGAAATTATTTGTTTTTACAAGATAAATATTTGGACCTGATATTCAAAATAGGTATTTGGAACTGAATTAAAAACAAATATATAGCTCTAAATATTCTCTTATATACTTGGTTGGCGCTTGAATTAAAAACCCAGTAGTATTCTGGATTGGATTATGCTGACTTCAGAACCTCCCCCACTTTAAAATACTACATCACCACTTTGTTATCCCTTACCAGGACTGTAAGAATGTCTTAATTGAGCACTTACTTCCAGTACCTCTTCCACTTTGCTGTTCAGTGGATTTAAGTTTACATCTGATCAAATCACTTTTCCATTTAATGGACTGTAAATTCCTGGCATATGTACAGGTTCTTTTACCATCTGGGCTATTCTATATCATCAGCCTCCTCTTCTGCCACATGTGCTACTTGCCATCCACAGCAGACTTATGAGTTTTTTTCCAGTCTCTGCTACCTTGTATGAGCTTCTGTTCTTTCTTCCATGGTGCCATTTATTTTACTGTTCTTTCTTCCAAGGTATCATTTACTACACTTTTGTAATTGTCTCCTAACTTACCTGTTTCTTTAAACCAGAGAGGTCATGGCTATTCTATATTTTTGTAACATTTAACTACATTGTCTCAGTTCAGTTCAGTTCAGTTGCTCAGTTGTGTCCGACTCTTTGCGACCCCATGAATGGCAGCATGCCAGGCCTCCCTGTCCATCACCAACTCATGGAGTTAGTAATTGTTTATTGAATTACTACCCCTTTTCCTGTATCTGTAAATGTCTGTGTGTCTTCACTCACCAAAGTTTAGAATTGCAAGTAGGTTTATGGCTGTTCTTTAAGACCTGTATTTTCTGAATTTTCTCCTAAAAAGGAATCTTTAATTCTAATTTTTACCCCTGTTATTATTGGTTCTACTCTCTTTCTTTACATTTCAGTTATCCGATATAGTTATTTGTTTCTGAAATAGGGCCAGCCAGTGGCATGAGTGTCTGCTTTATTCATATTATATAACCCTGGCTATTATATATGTATTTCTGCTTTTATTTCCTGAGACTTTTAGAGTTTCTTTCTGTCCCCTTGGCCACACTTGCTACTTTATGTACATTCTAGACAAGTGAATTTAGGTTTAGAGAAGGAAAATGAATCGCCCAACTTCATAGACAAGGAAGTGATAGAATTAGTTTCATATGGCTTCAGAGCTTATGTGTATCTTTTTGCTGTACCACACTGCTGTTTCCTTCTGCATTATGCCTAAGCTGCTTTTTAAAAGCATCTTGTAACTTCCCCTCTTTTGAATTCAGTTCTCATTTCCGGGGTTCAGGATACAAAATTTTTCTTTCCAGTCAATTTTACTGAAAAAGATTTGTTTATGTAGTTAGTAATAGCCATATGGTGGTCATACCACATTCTTTTTATAGTTTGATAGTTCACGGAGAGCAAAAGAAAAAACAATGTTGTGAAACTTTTTTTTTTTTTTTAATTCATGGCCTTTGGGGGACTTTTTTTTATTCTGGAAAATAATTTTTAAAAAGAAATTTTCTAATGTGTGTTTCATACAGTTGGACTTGATAAATCGAGGTGGGGGGAAGAGAGAGAGAGGTAGATGAGTCCATAAAAATATTAAATCTATTGGTTGCTTATGTGTCCTTTGTTACTTGTAAGAGAGAATAATTAAAGACTTAGAAAATTTCATTACCCTGTTATCCCAAAGTTTTGTCTTAGTGACCCAGTCTATTGAGTGGGCAAAAGAGTGTGCTCAGAACATGATGGAACTGGCATTTAGAAAATCCAGCAGATAAAATATTACACCCACTGAGTCATGAAACAGAAACAATTAAGGTCCCAATTTAGAATGATTCTGGACAGAGACTCTAATCGTTAGGTTCATTTAACAAACATCCATGTGGTAGAGTTGGAAGCATGAGCTAAGTGCAGAAATTAGTAGCTCTTGAGAAAGTTCTGTTTTACAGTTTGAGCCTCTGTTAATCTCCTAAATTGACTTCTTTGCATTTTAATATAAATAGCTAATATCAGTTGAAATAACAGAGCTATTTAAAATTTCAAACTAGGATTCTTATCTAATGTTTCTGCTATTGATTCTTTTCTGTGTAACTTATAAGTGCAAAGTTTATCTTATTTTTCAAGCAGGCATTTTTATTTATCAAGTCTCCATAAAGAGCTAGAAAGGGAATTAGAAAATCCAACTTGTAATTAAAAAGCACGTTTTAGTATAGTGACTAGAAACAAGGATCTAGAGGCAAATTGAGGACAAACCTGTGTTCCTCCTCTAACTTGTTACTTTATGATCTACACGAGCCACTTTCCTTCCCTTTGCTTCAGATTTCTCATTTATAAAATTTGCTTTGTAATAGTACCTACCTTGTAGAGTGGTAAATTCACAGTAAATATTAACAATTTATAGTTTCTGCCCTGCCATTAACTTATTCTGTAATCTTAGATAGGTTACTTTATATCCTTCGGCTTTGTTTATATCATTTATTTTGTATAAGCTCCAGGTCTTCTTTGGGAATGGTATGCTGTTTGGAAAAATTTGTATGCTCTCACATGCATCTAATGTGTTATTACTCTTTTTCTTTAGGTCTAAAGTGTACGCTAGGATAGGAAATTAGAGTTGGAAGGGACCTCATAGAAATCTCATTCATCCCTTGTACTTTATGGGAGACATGATCTTGGAACAGTACCTAGTTGTAGAAGAAAAATAGATGAAGACCTGAAATTTCTATTAAGGCAGATGTAACATGGAAACATTTTGTTGCTTCACAATAGGTAGAATGGTTAGAAACTCATTTTTCTGTTCATATCATAGATATGTTTTATGTTGATGGTTTTTAACAGATCTAAATGTATTAGGGAAGTGTATCTTTAGTTCAGTATGCCATAATTCTTTGTGACTGTGGGTATTGGTTACAACAGAATATTTGAAGTCTTTAAAAATGATCTTTTCAAAATTCCATATATATGCGTTATTATAGTGTATTGGTGTTTTTCTTTATGGATGCTTGGAGCTGGTACACTGGGATGACCCAGAGTGATGGTACGGGGAGGGAGGAGGGAGGAGGGTTCAGGATGGGGAACACGTGTATACCTGTGGCGGATTTATGTTGATATATGGCAAAACCAATAAAATATTGTAAGTAAAAAAAAAAAAAAAAAAAATAAAAATGACCTTTTCAAATAGATAAATATCTTTCCTCATAAACATTTGTGTCGTCACATAAATGTTTTAAATCTAGATGTTTTCCACTCTTATTTGTTTCTCAAATGTTAAAAATTATCAGTGCTTTATTCCCAGGGAAGGGGGAAGGAATAAAACAACCAAAAACATTTGTTCAAAATCATCTTATTAAATGATAGAAACTCTAAAAAATAATTTTTATGAGTTTTCAAACTTGTCTGTAGACAAATGTATTTCCCATCTTCTATTATAAAATTATGTGTATCTACTAAAAAACTTAAAAAGAATAGTATAGGCAGTTATTTTTGTTCTCTTGTAGCTTTCGTCATCAAATCTGATGGTCCCACTCAGAAGAAAATGGCCTTCAAACACAAATGAGAGAATAGAAAATTCTGTAAAAAAGACACTTTAAGTTGTTTCTGAAAAACAATTGTTGTTTAGTATGTGACAAAAATAAGAGAAATGTTATGTAGCCCTTGTTTCTGAAATAATAAACCCCAATTTCATGGACATTACCAGATAGTACTGAAATCAGATTGATTATATTCTTTGCAGCCAAAGATGGAGAAGCTCTATACAGTCAGCAAAAACAAGACTAGGAGTTGACTGTGGCTCAGATCATGAACTCCTTATTGCCAAATTCAGACTTAAATTGAAGAAAGTAGGGAAAACCACTAGACCATTCAGGTATGACCTAAATCAAATCCCTTATGATTATATAGTGGAAGTGGAAATAGATTCAAGAGATTAGATCTGATAGAGTGCCTGAAGAACTATGAATGGAGGTTTTTGACATTGTACAGGAGACAGGGATCAAGACCATCCCCAAGAAAAAGAAATGCAAAAAGGCAAAATGGTTGTCTGAGGAGGCCTTGCAAATAGCTGAGAAAAGAAGAGAAACTAAAGACAAAGGAGAAAAGGAAAGATATAGGCAAAGGAGATATAGACAAAGATATAGGCAAAGGAGACATAGACAAAGGAGAAAAGGAAAGATATAGGCATCTGAATGCAGAGTTCCAAAGAATAGCAAGAAGAGATAAGAAAGCCTTCCTCAGTGATCAATGCAAAGAAATAGAGGCAAAGAATAGAATGTGAAAGAGTAGAGATCTCTTCATGAAAATTAGAGATACCAAGGGAACATTTCATGCAAAGATGGGCACAATAAAGGACAGAAATGGTATGGACCTAACAGAATCAGAAGATATTAAGAATAGGTGGCAAGAATACACAGAAGAACTGTAAAAATTAAAGATCTTCATGACCTAGATAATCACAATGGTGTGATCACTCAACTAGAGCCAGGCATCCTGGAATGCAAAGTCAAGTGGGCCTCAGAAAGCATCACTATGAAGAAGACTAGTGGAGGTGATGGAATTCCTGTTGAGCTATTTCAAATCCTAAAAGATGATGCTGTGAAAGTGCTGTACTCACTATGTCAGCAAATTTGGAAAACTCAGCAGTGGCCACAGGACTGGAAAAGAACAGTTTTCATTCTAGTCCCAAAGAAAGGCAATGTCAAAGAATGCTCAAACTACTGCACAGTTGCACTCATCTCACATGCTAGCAAAGTAATGCTCAAAATTCTCCAAGCCAGACTTCAACAGTACGTGAACCATGAACTTCCAGATGTTCAAGCTGGTTTTAGAAAAGGTAGATTGCCAAACATCTACCAATTTGGCAATTGCCAAATTGCCAACATCCATTGGATCAGCAAAAAAGAAAGAGAGTTCCAGAAGAACATCTACTTCTGCTTTACTGACTCTGCCAAAGCCTTTGACTGTACGGATCACAACAAACTGTGGAAAATTCTGAAAGAGATGGGAATACCAGACCACCTGACCTGCCTCCTGAAAAATCTGTATGCAGGTCAGGAAGCAACAGTTAGAACTGAACATGGGACAACAGACTGGTTCCAAATCGGGAAAGGAGTACATCAAGGCAGTATATTGTCACCCTGCCTATAAGTTATATAACTTCTATGCAGAGTACATCATGAGAAACACTATGCTAGATGAAGCACAAACTGGAATCAAGATTGCTGGGAGAAATATCAATAACATCAGATATGCAGATGATACCACCCTTATGGCATAAAGCAAAGAAGAAATAAAGAACCTCTTGATGAAATGAAAGAGGAGAATGAAAAAGTTAGCTTAAAGCTCAACATTTCTGAAAACGAAGATTATGGCATCTGTTCCCATCATTTCATGGCAAATAGATGGGGAAACAATGGAATCAGTGTCAGACTTTATTTTTTAGGGCTTCAAAATCACTGCAGATCGTGACTGCAGCCATGAAATGAAAAGATACTTGATCTTTGGAAGAAAAGTTATGAACAGCCTAGACAGCATATTAAAAAGCAGAGACATTACTTTGCCAACGAAAGTCCGTCTAGTCAAAGCTATGGTTTTTCCAGTAGTCATGTGTGGATGTGAGAGTTGGACTATTAAGAAAGCTGAGGGCTGAAGAATTGATGCTTTTGAATTGTGGCATTGGAGAAGATTCTTGAGAGTCCCTTGGACTGCACAGAGATCCAACTAGTCCATCCTAAAGGAAATCAGTCCTGAGTATTCATTGGAAGGACTGATGCTGAAGCTGAAGCTCCAATACTTTGGCCACCTGGTGCAAAGAACTGACTTGTTTGAAAAGACCCTGATGCTGGGAAATTGAAGGCAGAGAAGAAGGGGATGAGGATGAGATGGTTGGTTGGCATCACCCATTCAGTAGTATGAGTTTGAGTTAACCCCGGAGTTGGTGATGAACAGGGAAGCCTGGCATGTTGCAGACCATGGGGTCTCAATGAATCGGACACGATTAAGCAACTGAACTGAACTGAGCTAATTTCTTCATGAAAAAAAAAAAAAAGATTCTTAACTATAGGTCTGTTGTTGGGAAGTAATCAAGAAGCAGATGATGGCATGATCTTTCTCTTAATATTGGGTTATTATACTACTTTCAGAATTGCTTATGTTAATACAATGAATGTGAAAGTGTAAGTCTGTCAGTCGTGTCCCACTTTTTGTGACCCCATGGACCTTACAGTCCATGGAATTCTCCAGGCCAGAATACTGGAGTGGGTAACCTTTCCCTTCTCCAGGGGATCTTCCCAACCCAGCGATAGAACCCAGGTCTCCCACATTGCAGGTGGATTCTTTACCAGCTGAGTTACAAGGGAAGCCTAAGAATACTGGAGTGGGTAGCCTATCCTTTCCTCAGCGGATCTTCCCAACCCAGGAATCAAACCATGGTATCCCGGATTCTTTACCAACTGAGCTATCAGGGAAGCCCTGCAATTAACTCTCTGGCTTAAGTTTCAGACTTAGGTATTTTTTAGAGTTTAATCTCTAAATTTAATCAGAATGGTTTCCTTGATGTCTTTTATAAAAAACTCTATATACTGATCTGCTCAATTTATTCTTAGTGTGACCCTATCTTCTTAAATGTGGCCCTTGTTATTTTCTAAAAGCATTTTAAAAATATAGGAGTTATTATATTTAATTTTGGCATAGAATATGTATATATGAAGTTAATATGGTAAGATTTTGTAATAGCCCTGAACAATAGGAACTAGAGATCAAATTGTCAACATCTGCTGGATCATAGAAAAAACAAGGGTATTCCCAAAAAAGCATCTACTTCTGTTTCATTGGCTGTGCTAAAGCCTTTGACTGGCCCACAGCAAACCACGGAATGTTCTTTAAGAGATGCAAATAGCAGACCACCATGCCTGTCTCCTGAGAAACCTGTATGCAGGACAAGAAGCAATAGTTAGATCCAGACATGGAACAAGGGCCTTGTTCAAAACTGGGAAAGGAATATGTCTAGGCTGTATATTGTCACCCTGGTTATTTAACTTCTCTGCACAGCACAACATGCGAAATGCCAGTTTGGATGACTCACAAATTGGAATCAAGATTGCCAGTAGAAATATCAACAACCTTAGATATGCAGATGATACTGCTTTGTTGGCAGAAAGTGAAGAGGAACTAAAGAGTCTTTTGATGAAAGTGAAAGAGGAGAGTGAAAAAAGCTGGCTTAAAACTCATCATTCAGAAAAATAAGATCATGGCGTCTGGTCTCATCACTTCTTGGCAAATAGATGGGGAAAAAGTATAAACGGTGACAGAGTTTATTTCTTGAGATCCAAACTCACTGCAGATGCTGACTGCAGCCAAGAAATTAAAAGATACTTGCTCCTTGGAAGAAAAACTATGACAGACCTAGACAGAGTTTCAAAAATCAGTGACATCACTTTGCTGACAAAAGCTATGTAGCCATGTACCAACATGAAAGGACCATAAAGGAGGCTGTGCAGTTAAAGCTATGTAGTCCTGTATGGATATGAGAGTGGACCCTAAAGGAGGGTTAGCACCAAAGAACTGATGCTTTCAAATTGTGGTCTGGAGAAGACTCTTGAGAGTCCCTTGGACAGCAAGGAGTTCAAACCCTCAGTCCTAAAGAAAATCAACCCTGGATATTCATTGGAAAGACATGCTGAAGCTGAAGCTCTAGTACTTTGGCTATCTGGTTTGAACAGCTAACTCATTGGAAAAGACCGTGATGCTGGGAAAGACTGAAGGCAAGAGAAGGGGATATTACTGACTCAGTGGACATGAGTTTGAGCTAACTCAGGGATATAGTGAAGGACAGGGAAGCCTGGTGTGCTGCAGTTCATGGGGTTGCAAAAATCAGACGTGAGAGCAACTGAGCAACAACAACATAATAGGCATATGTAAATAATATGATAATGGTAGTGATTATCATTGCCCTACTCTTTGTAAATAAAATGTACTAAATAGTCAAAATATTTTTAAACAAACCAATAACAAACAATTCCTTCCTTTAATAAACCCAGTGAGTCAATAAAGCTCCCTAATATAGCTCTTCATTTAGTACATTGATTCTTAATTCTATTATCCCTAACGTCCTTTTTTTTATTGTGAATGTTTTGTATCATCCTTTTTTTAATCCTGAACATATAATCAAATACACAATAAAAAAATCAATGTAATGTATAAACTGTAATTTAAAGAAAGAAAAGTGAAATGAAACATAATAAATATTAAGTATTATATGTCAATGATAGAAAACATCAATAAAGTGAAAATTTGGAGTTAAGATAGAAGTTATATATCATTTCATACAAGAAAGTTAAGTTGAAAGAGTTAATGTACAAATAGATACTAAAGTAAAAATGAGCGATGCTAGAATAACTTATGGTAGACCACATTTCTTACTATTTGATTTAAGTAAAAGGGTAATAATTTTAGTCAAAGTACAAAAACAGGAGAAGACAAATTATATACTGCCAAATTGGAGAAAATAATAGAATAATCATCTAGATTATAATTTAAGATGGTACAGTAATGAAATATTACTTACATTTTGAATTTCTACATCTAGAAAGAAAGCGTAAGAAGCATGATAATTTTGAGGTGGTGGTGAGTTTTGTTTGGTGCCTATTGAATTTGTCCTGTTGGTAGGGCACTGTAATGGAGATATTCAGTAGGTGGTTCAGAATGAGAATTCAGTTCAGTTCAGTTCAGTCGCTCAGTCGTGTCCGACTCTTTGCAACCCCGTGAATCGCAGCATGCCAGGCCTCCCTGTCCATCACCAACTCCTGGAGTTCACTCAGACTCACGTCCATCGAGTCGGTGATGCCATCCAGCCATCTTATCCTTTGTCGTCCCCTTCTCCTCCTGCCCTCAATCCCTCCCAGCATCAGAGTCTTTTCCAGTGAGTCAGCTCTTCACATGAGGTGGCCAAAGTACTGGAGTTTCAGCTTCAGCATCATTCCTTCCAAAGAATACCCAGGGCTGATCTCCTTTAGAATGGACTGGTTGGATCTCCTTGCAGTCCAAGGGACTCTCAAGAGTCTTCTCCAACACCACAGTTCAAAAGCATCAATTCTTCGGCACTCAGCTTTCTTCACAATCCAACTCTCACATCCATACATGACCACTGGAAAAACCATAGCCTTGACTAAAAACGGACCTTTGTTGGCAAAATGAGAATTAGATTTCTAGAAAGAAGTTACATCAACAAACTTTACTTTTGAAGATTATTCATAAAGTAGAAATAATTGAAGCTTTAAGATTAGATAATATTGCAAAGAGGATAATAGTAATAATAGAGATTAACATCATCATTGCTGTTAGCATTTGTTCATATTTATTATGTGCCATGCACTGTATGTCTGTTAGACATAATTTTTTTTAAATATTTCTCATACAGCCCCTATAAAATAGATATAGTACAATTCTTAACAGCATCTTTTTACAGATGGAACAGCTAGCACACACAAGAGATTACCTTAGTTCACATAGCTAGTAAGTGGAAGAGTTTGAATACAAACTCAGGCAATCTGGTTTAAGAACTCACTTCCAATAAAGGGAATTCTTGAGACGCTCATTCATTTTAAAAGAAAGAAATAGCTATTAGTGAAGAGAGTAAATTAGAGTGCACACTGTTATGGAAGTCCAAGGGCAAAAGTGTGTTTGTTAGTGTCACAGACTTAAGAGCATTTTAGAAAAGGCTGTGGGATTTGATGATTAGTAAGTTCTTGGGAAATAATCATTCAGTAATGTTATAGAGTCTAAGAAAATTGCCCTAGTGTTTTTTTTTTTTTTTAATCAGAATTTGTTGAAATTTTGTATATTCTTTCTATTTGTCCAATACCTGTTCTGAACTTTAATATACTCTATCAGACTGAATGTGAACCTTAGCAATCATGGTGTATTCATTTTTTTTTTTTTTAATAAATCCTGATGTCACTCTCTAAGGAAATCTATCGGAAACAAGCAGTCTAATTTTAGGTTTGTTTGGGGCAATAGAAACTATTGAAGATACCAAAAGCTATGATTAAATTAGTTCTAGATGAGAAGGCAAATATTGCAGAAAAGTTTGGTGCAGAAAGTGAAAAAATTTTAAGTATGATTTGTATTATGTAGTTAAGCAAAGTAACTCATCATTCTTGGGTGTGATAATGAGGAAGAAATATTCATGTGGGTGTTTTGATGATTAATTAGTTGATGTGTGTAAAATGCTTGAAGAAAAAAAAAAAGTGTGGCATACATTCTAAATATTGTATTCCCAGAATTCTGTCAGGCGTCATGGCTGCCTTCCCATGTGCTTGTCTTTCTGCACCTGTTGCTAGAATGTCTTTCCACAGTAGTGCTGCTTTTGCTGTCATTTGACGTCTATTCCAGATTTCTCATCTCATATCTCTCTCTACATGCTGTCACTTGGTTATCTAATTTTAATAGGATGCTTTTTTTAATATAACTTTAATAAAACTATATATATATATGTGTGTGTGTATGGCATATACATGTTACACAGTGAAATGCATTTTCTCACCTTTAGTGATTTAGGTAAAATAATTTTGTTCATATAATATTTTCCCAGAATCATCTGTGCCAAAATGGCTTACCCTTGGTAACTTAATATCTTTAACTAAATTTTAGTTAGCTGTTTTACTAGCTGTTTTTTAAATTCTTTAATGTTCATTTCTTTCTGTTGTCTGGATGCTTTCTCCTTGTCCATTAAAATAAGAACTTCAATTTGAAAACTTACCACAAATAACATATATCCCCTCCTTTATTAATTATTTGTTGAAATGGGGCTTCCCTGGTGGCTTAGAGGGTAAAGAATCTGTCTGCAGTGTAGGAGACCTGGGTTCCATCCCTGGGTTGGCAAGATCCTCAGGAGAAGGAAATGGCTCCCCACTCCAGTATTCTTGCCTGGAGAATTCCCTGGACAGAGGAACCTAGAGGGCTATAGTCTTTGGGTTCACAAAGAGTCAAACATGACTGAATGACTAACACTTTCACTTTTATAATTTTAATAACATTTTCCAAATTATAATTCATATCTCTTTAGAAGAGGCTCTTTTTTATTTCTTAAGAATGAAGCCAAATTTTTTTCTAATGGACTTAAGTTTATTTTAAAAAATTAAATATGAAGAGGTATTTGTAAAGTCTGAATAAAACCCATGCATCAAAATACCATACATATAGCTCTTTAAACATAAACATTAATTACTCCTGGGGATAAATCATTGCCAAGATGAAATCACTGTATTTTGTTGGTACTTTATTTTGACATTGAATTTATCACACAATTGCACACGCACAATTTCTCACTATTGTGTCTGTCTTTACTGATCTAAATCCAAGACCGGTATTTAAAAACTGCTTATCTGTGAACAAAACAAGTACTTCAGCTAAAAGGCACGTTAGAGGATGGTGTTATCATGATGTGATCATTCTCTTCAGATAATAAAACAAGAAATGGTTCACTGTTGCCTTTAGTCCCATAGTTTATGATTATCTTTATAGCCACCATTTTAATTCCTTTATTGGTATCGTAGAATGTACTTATCTATAAAGAATATATTTCTGCTTGGAAGAGAGTAAAACAATCCTTGTGTCATAGTTTATAATTGTCTCCCCGAAGGCTGAGCGCCGAAGAATTGATGCTTTTGAACTGTGGTGTTGGATAAGACTCTTGAGAGTCCCTTGGACTGCAAGGAGGTCCAACCGGTCCATTCTGAAGGAGATCAGCCCTGGGATTTCTTTGGAAGGAATGATGCTAAAGCTGAAACTCCAGTATTTTGGCCACCTCATGCGAAGAGTTGACTCATTGGAGAAGACTCTGATGCTGGGAGGGATTGAGGGCAGGAGGAGAAAGGGACGACAGAGGATGAGATGGCTGGATGACATCACTGACTCGATGAATGTGAGTCTGAGTGACCTCCGAGAGCTGGTGATGGATAGGGAGGCCTGGCGTGCTGCAATTCATGGGGTCGCAAAGAGTCGGACATGACTGAGCGACTGATCTGATCTGATCTGATCTGATTGTCTTTTGCTTTGAAAAACTTGATAATACTGTAATCATATCAGTGCTTTCTGAGTTTAGTGGTATACATAACTAATGTGCATTTACTTTCTGTCCCATTTTGCACACACTGCTCCTTATGCTGATGCCACAATTCTCTGTCATTAGTGATCTTAGATAAAATCGTAAGATAGGTTTGTGTTCTCAATGATAATGTGAATTTATAGTTTAAATTGGTTCCTCTGGAAAACAATATAAGTGCATAGGAAATATCTCAGTAAAAGTAAGCGGAATTATAGAACATAAATTTTGTAGCCCCATTGTCTTTTGGGCTTCCCTGGTGGCTCAGACAGTTAAGAGTCTGCCTGCAATGGGAGAGACCCAGGTTCAGTCTCTCAGTTGGGAAAATCCCCTGGAGGAGGCCATGGCAACCCACTCCTGTATTCTTGCTTGGAGAATTCCATGCACAAAGGAGCCTGGTGGGCCACAATCCATGGGGTCGCAAAGAGTCATACACGACTGAGCGATTAAATCTTTCACACTTTCATTGTCTTTCAAGCTTTCTTCTTGATTAGCATTCACATTTCTGATATTATGAGCTATCTGAGTGTGTGTCCTCAGTTGTGTCTGACTCCTTTCAGCCCCATGGACTGTAGACCACCAGGCTCCTCTGTCCATGGAATTTTCCAGGCAAGAATACTGGAGTGGGTTGCCATTTCCTACTCCAGGAGATCTTCCCGACTCAGGCATCAAACCCACATCTTCATCTCCTGCATTGGTGGGGCAGGCAAATTCTTTATCACTGAGCCACCTGGGAAGCACATTATGAGCTATACTGTATCACTTAAATTTTCAGTTCTACAGAAAATTTAGTGAATAATCATCTAGATTATAATTTAAGATGGTACAGTAATGAACCATTACTTAATGGTTCTAGTCTGGGATAAGACTTAAGGTTCTAGTCTGGGATTCAGCTGTTCTTTTATATATTGTTGTTCAGTCTCTCAGTTGTGTCCAACTCTTTGCAGCCCCCTGGACTGCAGCATCCCAGACTTTGTTGTTCTTCACCATCTCCTAGGGTTTGCTCAAATTCATGTCCATTGAGTCGGTGATGTCATCCAACCATCTCATCCTCTGTCGTCCCCTTCTCCTCCTGCCTTCAACCTTTCCCAACATCAGGTCTTCTCCAGTGAGTCGGCTCTTCACATCAGGTGGCCAGAGTTTGGAACTTCAGCTTCAGCATCAGTCCTTCCAATGAATATTTAGGGTTGATTTCTTTAGGATTGACTGAATTGATCTCCTTTCAGTCCAAGGGACTCTCAAGAATCTTCTCCAACACCACAGTTCAAAAGCATCAATTCATCAGTGCTCAGCCTTCTTTTTGGTCTGACTTTCACATCCATACATGGCTAGTGGGAAAACCATAAATTTTTATTTAAGTGGCTGTGAATTCCTAGACCAGAACTTAACAATTTAACAGTAACTGCTTTAAACTGAAAACATATTTCATCTGTGTTTTGATACCCAGCATTTCCAACTTCGCAGAAGGCAACGGCACCCCACTCTAGTACTCTTGCTTGGAAAATCCCACGGACGGAGGAGCCTGGTAGGCTCTGGTCCATGGGGTCGCTAAGAGTCGGACATGATTGAGTGACTTCACTTTCTCTTTTCACTTTCATGCATTGGAAAAGGAAATGGCAACACACTCCAGTGTTCTTGCCTGGAGAATCCTGGGGACGCGAAGCCTGGTGGGCTGCCGTCTATGGAGTCACACAGAGTCGCACACGACTGAAGTGACTTAGCATAGCATAGCATAGCATAACATTTCCAACTTAATCTTTTGATTGTGTTTGTTGTTGTTTCTTTTTCCCTTGAGTTAACAAGTTATGCTGTTGAATGACTTAGTTATTAGATAAATGAACTTACAGGAACTTTTGTGAGATTTTGTATTATAGTCAAACAGATGTATTTTGCTAAACTTCAAGGCACAAGTAGGGATGGATTTTGGTAAGTCTGAGTTAGGACTCTTTAATGCAAGCAACAGAAACTGACTTTGGCCATCACAGTGGAAAAGGAATTTATTGAAGTTAAGTGGGTAGTTCTCATAGTCAGCAGGTGCCCTAAAGAAGCAGATTTATAAAATGGGCAGAAATCAAGGGAAGCTGGGCACTGGCAAACATTTCCAGAACTGTGTCACTGAACAATCCAAGTTGGGAATCATTCCCTGGATCTTCTCTATTGGATTCTTAGTCCTGTTGCTGCTTTTGAATTCTCAGTACTTTTGCCACCACTGGAGTCTAATCTCCATATGCATAGCTTTTTAAATGTCTCTGCATCTTAACATTACTCCTTCAGGTTTCAGAATTCCAGGTGAATTATCTAATTGCCTGAATTCAGGTCACTTACTGCCAGTGAATGAGAGCAGAAGGGATCTTCTGGTACCCTCAGCTTACATATGAGGAGACAGAATCTATTTCTTCTCCTCCATAGGATATTGTTTCATGCTGGGCATTAAAAAAAAACACAAAACAAATATTTAATCACAAGTTAAAACCTTGTAATCTTGATGTTATTTCAATATCTTATCACTGTGTTCTGCTACTTAGATATTCTTTTATCCAATATGAGTTAACTTTTTAAATGATTTTATTTCTTCATTTTAGTGCTGAAAGCATAGAAGAAATCTAGTTAACATCTATCTATGAAAGCTCTTTATATCCTATAAGATTGTAATGTGACAATCATAAAGAAAACCATTTAAAACCTTTAATTCAGTTTTTGCCTATATTTCAGGAAAGATTCCTATTCTCACATTAATTTTTTCTCTTACCTTTTTTCCTACTTCCTTTCCTCCTTTCCCCCTCTCATTCTGTTTCTAGTTTTTGTTTTCTTTGGTCACATATTTATAGAGCACTTTTATGTTCAGGCATGCATGTCTTTTTTTTTTTTTTTTAAAGACAGTGACACCTTCAGCCTGACCAGTGTAGAAACGCAGATTTGAATGCTAATTGAATGTACGTGATTACTGTTACAAGTGAGAAATGAAAAATTGCTATAAAATAAGAAATTTTGGTTATGTGGGTCATATTGGTAGGATAACTAAGAAGCATAATCTTGCTCACTCTTCTCTTTTTAAGAATCAGTAATTTAGGTTATACTTTTTTTAAAGAGAAATTCTGATATATAAAAAACCAGCAACTCTAGTACAAGTAACACTCATATTCCCACTGTAGTACAAATATCACTCATTCCCATTTTCCTAAGTTTAACTTGTGTCTTAATTTTCTTTAATTTTTTAAAGAAATAAAACTATAGGTACAACTGTAGCTCCCTTTAACAAACACTCTCAGTTCCATCCTCAACCTCTTTCCTCCATGGACATCTGTAATCTGGACCTCAGCTTGTAGGCAACAAGGTAATCAGTGGCTAGTATTTTTTAAAAAAGGGAGTAACATGCTTAGGTTTGTTTTTTTAATTAGCTATTTCAAAAGCCAAAGTAGAGTTTAGACCAAACTGGGAAGAGAGTGGTATAATTAATGAAAATACTCCTGTAGTAATGTAGGTGAATGATTCTAGGAATTTAACTAATGCAATCTTTGTTACAGTGGAGATGGGAGAATATTTTTTTGCGAGTAAATTTTGAGGATGAATTCAAAGGACTGGATAAGTGGATGTTAGTGTTAAAGGAAAGTCAGATGTGGCTGTCAGTTTATGTGTTTTGAAAATTTCATGGGAGAAAGGTTCTCCAGATGCTTCTCTTGCTGTTCAAATCTTTCAAAGTTTCAGATTTGAAACTCATATTTATAAGGTAAGAGTTCTTCCTATTTATGTTCTTCTATAAAAAGCAAGACAGTTCCAGAAAAACATCTATTTCTGCTTTATTGACTATGCCAAAGCCTTTGACTGTGTGGATCACAATAAACTGTGGAAAATTCTGAAAGAGATGGGAATACCAGACCACCTGATCTGCCTCTTGAGAAATCTGAATGCAGGTCAGGAAGCAACAGTTAGAACTGGACATGGAACAACAGACTGGTTCCAAATAGGAAAAGGAGTACGTCAGGGCTGTATATTGTCACCCTGTTTATTTAACTTATATGCAGAGTACATCATGAGAAATGCCGGACTGGAAGAAACACAAGTTGGAATCAAGATTGCCAGGAGAAATATCAATAACCTCAGATATGCAGATGACACCACCCTTATGGCAGAAAGTGAAGAGGAACTAAAAAGCCTCTTGATGAAAGTGAAAGTGGAGAGTGAAAAGGTTGGCTTAAAGCTCAACATTCAGAAAATTAAGATCATGGCATCTGGTCCCATCACTACATGGGAAATAGATGGGGAAACAGTGGAAACAGTGTCAGACTTTATTTTTCTGGGCTCCAAAATCACTGCGGATTGTGACTGCAGCCATGAAATTAAAAGATGCTTACTCCTTGGAAGGAAAGTTATGACCAACCTAGATAGCATATTCAAAAGCAGAGACATTACTTTGCCAACAAAGGTTCGTCTAGTCAAGGCTATGGTCTTTCCTGTGGTCATGTATGGATGTGAGAGCTGGACTGTGAAGAAGGCTGAGCGCTGAAGAATTGATGCTTTGAACTGTGGTGTTGGAGAAGACTCTTGAGAGTCCTTTGGACTGCCAGGAGATCCAACCAGTCCATTCTGAAGAAGATCAACCCTGGGATTTCTTTGGAAGGAATGATACTAAAGCTGAAACTCCAGTATTTTGGATACCTCATGCAAAGAATTGACTCATTGGAGAAGACTCTAATGCTGGGAGGGATTGAGGGCAGGAGGAGAAGGGGACGACAGAGGATGAGATGGCTGGATGGCATCACTGACTCGATGGATGTGAGTCTGAGTGACCTCTGGGAGTTGGTGATGGACAGGGAGGCCTGGCGTGCTGCGATTCATGGGGTCGCAAAGAGTCGGACACGACTGAGCGACTGATCTGATCTGATAATAAAAATGTAAAAATTAATTCAGAAATTCCAGGCAAATGTGATATAGAAGAATACAGCCATTAAGACATTGATTTAGGTTTGTATGTCTGAAGGGTAATATACTAAAATTATTGGCTGTAGACTCACAGGAGGTGATTCCTGTTATTCAATACATTAAAAAATATTTAGTCATTTTCTTTAATAAGGAGCATAATGTTTTTTATAATTAAAACTTGTTCTAAATAGGTTTGTGAAATAATCTATACTAATATTAATGATTCAAAGTTAATATAAGGTTGTTTTGGAAAAAGCATGATTTCCAAAATCAGTGCAAACTCCTACCAGATGCGAATAATTCTACTGTTCTCTTGCTGCTGCAGCAGAGTAGTGATTGTTTCCAATAAAGTGATTTCTGAGCATATGTCCTCAAGCCTCAATAGAAGTAAAGTTCATCTTTGTTTATCTACTAATAATTTTCTCCCACTCCGGTGAACTGGGCTGTCTGTGTGTGGTTGAGTGAGGCTGATCTGATTGTGAGGGTAGGGCATGGGGCTTCTCTTTAGAATGATCAACTTAAGATCTGGTTATTTTAACGGGAGAATCCAGGTATCAGTAGCATTGGGTCTTTTCTCTTGGGCTGGTCGGTTTTTCTCAAGAAGAATCTTACATTCTCTCAGATACTCAGAGCTGAGTAGAGGAGCATCCCTGAGGTCTCTGGGCACAGGATGAGGACTTGTACTCAGTTGCCTCGATTTCATTGTGGACCTTTCTCTGCCCTCTGCTGTGCCTCATGACCTGGAACCCAGGTCTGTCTCTACTGTTTCACCAGAGAATGAATTTCTTGTCTCTTGGAAAGGGTGATGAGAGGAACGGAAAGGGCGCTGAGTGCTCCTTTCCAGATTCCAACTGCTCCTGCTTTGTCTATCCTCATTCTGCACCTTCTAAGGAGTTCCTGGCTGGCATCGATTTCAGCTTCATAGGCTTTGACAAATCAATTTTCACTTATTTGCACTGTCATGTAAACAGTTATTGCCATCTCTTATCTTTGTTTTGGGGAGTTTACAGCTTTTTTATTTATTAATAAAGCTTCTTAAATGGAATTTTGGGAGTGTGCATAATTTTAAAATGATAGAGAGATAAGTAAAGAATGACAGTTGAAGTATGTGAAGAACACTGAACCTGCTCAGTTGACCTGAATGGAGCCCTGGCTCTGTGTGACTTGTAATATGACACTAGTAAGTGGCTTGACTTCTTTCAGCCTTTATTTCCTCATCTGCACAATAGAGGCAGTATTACCTATCACCTTGTATTGTGAGGTTCCCAAGAGAGGATATATATGAAAGTTTTGCCAGATGTTCTTAGATTCATTTTTTATATAGCTGAAAAATGAGATTAAAAAGTTTATCCTGACTGGAATTCTGAGATTATTTTAATTTCAATTTTTAGTAATGAGAATAAACAATTTCCTAAAACATTTTAGGTGACGTTTCACTTTAACACATTATCGTTAGTGATGCTAAATATAGTGATGTAGTAGTGTCCCTAACTCAAAACCTTACTCTTAAAGGTTTCTTTCTTTAGTATATTTATGATTATTGGCATACTGTAGGAAACTTTCAAATCTTTGCTCTTTTAAAATTTGCTTTCATCATAACCACAGAAATTAATATGTCTGATTCAGGAAGATGTGGTTTTATCTTTTGTCACAAAACAAAAAAATGAAAAAACGGCAATGAAGAAACTTAAAAATTCTAGGGCTGTGTTTTGTCTTCCTGTTCTGCATTGTCTTGCCTTTTTTTTTTATCATTACCTTTTCTAGGCATATGAATAAGTACTGATATTGCTACTAAGAAATAAACACTTTTGCCAGACTATCAGAAAAGATAGTTAGATTTGCAACATACTACGGCATAAAATCCTATCATTTTGCCTTTTCATACTGTTCATGGGGTTCTCAAGGCAAGAATACTGAAGTGGTTTGCCATTCCCTTCTCCAGCGGACCACACCCTGTCAGATCTCTCCACCATGACCTGCCCATCTGACGGCATAAAATGAACCTCTTTCTTCCTTATTGCATATTTGGGATTCCAGGTAGCATACAGAAAGTCTAAATTCCTCAGATCATAAATATAGATTAAAGCAATTACATTTCTAAGTATATTTATGTTTGTATCCAATTTTGATAACCTGCTTTTAATTAAAGGTGTTCAGCACAGTTTTAGCCCTTCTAAATGAACTGGAGCTGATCTACTTCAAGAGAGCAGAGATAGATTAGTCCTTTTTTTTTAATATTGTTCTTGTAGCTTAAATTATACTGGGGATGATTAGTTTACTGAACACAATACTTCCAAAAGCATCAGAATAGCTATATCTCAGGACCTAGCTTGATGAAAATTCATGTTCTTACCTTTTTACTTTTATATTGCATTAGAGAATATACATTTTCTTTACCCCATCACTATTTTCTACTCGCTTATTACTCCTAGTAGCTTCCATTTATTATACCATGTTTTAGAATTCTACCCACTGCCTTACATTATGTTTTACATTTTATCTTCACAGTAGCTCTGCTGCTGCTAAGTCACTTCAGTCATGTCCGACTCTGTGCGACCCCATAGATGGTAGCCCACCAGGCTCCACTGTCCCTGGGATTCTCCAGACAAGAACACTGGAGTGGGTTGCCATTTCCTTCTCCAATGCATAAAAGTGAAAAGTGAAAGTGAAGTCGCTCAGTTGTGTCCGACTCTTAGTGACCCCATGGACTGCAGCCCACCAGGCTCCTCCGTCCATGGGATTTTCCAGGCAAGAGTACTGGAGTGGGGTGCCATTGCCTTCTCCATCATAGTAGCTCAGTAGTTATTAAATGCCCATTTTAGAGATGAAGCGACTGATGCTGAGAGAGGTTGAATTAGGTTTTCCATCGTCTCAGACACTATATTTGATATTACCATCCTCCCGAGGGAGTTTAGAACAGTTTTTGATTTCCTATTGTCTTCTAATATCAGACCTATATGTACTTCTCAAAGAAGAATAGACAGAAAATAGCAGTCTTGGACAGTCAGAAAATTGTTCAGTTGAAGGAAAGAAGAGCAAGAGCAAACGGCTCTTGAAGAGCAGGAGGTCATGAAGAAAATCTCTCTTTTGTTGACTGCTTTTTTTTTTTTTTTTACCTACCCCCTTTCAAACTTTGGTATTTACTTTAGTTTGCATCTTTATTATGAGACTGTGCAGAAGAAATTAATGAGTGATTGAGGCAGCTGATTTGAATGTAAATAATTTTTAAAGTTCCAAAGAATAGTAGTGAGAGATAAGAAAGCCTTCCTCAGCAATGAATGCAAAGAAATAAGAGGAAAACAACAGAATTGGAAAGACTAGAGATCTCTTCAAGAAAATTACAGATACCAAGGGAACATTTCATGCAAAGATGGGCTCGATAAAGGACAGAAATGGTATGGACCTAACAGAAGCAGAAGTTATTAAGAATAGGTGGCAAGAATACACAGAAGAACTGTACAAAAAAAGATCTTCATAACCAAGATAATCACGATGGTGTGATCACTGACCTAGACACCTGACATCCTGGAATGCTAAGTCAAGTGGGCCTTAGAAAGCATCACTATGAACAAAGCTAGTGGAGGTGATAGAATTCCAGTTGAGCTATTCCAAATCCTGAAAGATGATGCTGTGAAAGTGCTGCACTCAATATGCCAGCAAATTTGGAAAACTCAGCAGTAGCCACAGGACTGGAAAAGGTCAGTTTTCATTCCAGTCCCAAAGAAAGCCAATGCCAAAGAACACTCAAACTACCGCACAGTAGCACTAATCTCATATGCTAGTAAAGTAATGCTCAAGATTCTCCTAGCCAGGCTTCAGCAATATGTGAACTGTGAACTTCCAGATGTTCAAGCTGGTTTTAGAAAAGGCAGAGGAACCAGAGATCAAATTGCCAACATCTGCTGGATCATGGAAAAAGCAAGAGAGTTCCAGAAAAACATCTGCTGCTTCTGCTGCTGCTAAGTCGCTTCAGTCGTGTCCGACTCTGTGCGACCCCATAGATGGAAGCTCATCAGGCTCCCCTGTCCCTGGTATTCTCCAGGCAAGAACACTGGAGTGGATTGCCATTTCCTTCTCCAATGTATGAAAGTTAAAAGTGAAAGTGAAGTTGCTAAGTTGTGTCCAACTCTCAGTGACCCCATGGACTGGAGCCCACCAGGCTCCTCCGTCCATGGGATTCTCCAGGCAAAAGTACTGGGGTGGGGTGCCATTGCCTTCCCCGAGAAAAACATCTATTTCTGCTTTATTGACTATGCCAAAGCCTTTGACTGTGTGGATCACAATCAACTGTGGAAAATTCTGAAAGAGATGAGAATACCAGACCACCTGACCTGCCTTTTGAGGAACCTATATGCAGGTCAGGAAGCAACAGTTAGAACTGGACATGGAACAACAGACTAGTTCTAAATAAGAAAAGGAGTACGTCAAGGCTATATATTGTCATCCTGCTTATTTAACATATGCAGAGTACATCATGAGAAACACTGGGCTGGAAGAAGCACAAGCTGGAATCAGGATTGCCGGGAGAAATATCAATAACCTCAGATATGCAGATTACACCACCCTTATGGCAGAAAGTGAAGAAGAATTAAAAAGCCTCTTAATGAAAGTGAAAGAGGAGAGTGAAAAAGTTGGCTTAAAGCTCAACATTCAGAAAATGCAGATCATGGCATCTTGTCCCATCACTTCATGGGAAATAGATGTGGAAACAGTGGAAACAGTGTCGGACTTTATTTTTTGGGCTCCAAAATCACTGCAGATCATGATTGCAGCTATGAAGTTAAAAGACTCTTACTTTTTGGAAGGAAAGTTATGACCAACCTAGACAGCATATTCAAAAGCAGAGACATTACTTTGCCAACAAAGGTCCGTCTAGTCAAGGCTATGGTTTTTCCAGTGGTCATGTCTGGATTTGAGAATTGGACTGTGAAGACAGCTGAACGCTGAAGAATTGATGCTTTTGAAGTGTGGTGTTGGAGACTCTTGAGAGTCCCTTGGACTTCAAAGAGATCCAAGCAGTCCATCCTAAAGGAGATCTGTCCTGGGTGTCTTTGGAAAGACTGACACTGAAGCTGAAACTCCAGTACTTTGACCACCTGATGTGAAGAGGTAATTCTTTGGAAAGGACTCTGATGCTGGGAGGGATGGGGGCAAGAGAAGGGGACAGCAGAGGATGAGATGGCTGGATGGCATCACCGACTCAATGGACTTGAGTTTGGGTGAACTCCGGGAGTTGATGATGGACAGGGAATCCTGGTCTGCTGCAATTCATGGGGTCGCAAAGAGTTGGACATGACTGAGCGACTGAACTGAACTGAATCTTTAAAGATTTCTGAACTTAGGCTTTATACAGAGGTTTGAAAATTTGTGAAGATACTACAGGGATATTCCATGTAACCTGCATCCAGTTTCCCATATTGTTTAACATTGCACATTAATATTGCACATTATTTGTAGTCAATAATCCAATATTGATACAGTATCACTAGCTGAAGTCCATTTTTATTAAGATATTCTTAGCTTACTAAGAATTACTGTAATTCTTACTATTACTGGCTCACATGGTAAAGCTTCTGCCTACAATGTTTGAGACCCAGGTTCAGTCCCTGGGTTGGGAAGATCTCCTGGAGAAGGAAATGAGATCCCACTACTGTTCTCTTGCCTGGAATATCCCATGGTTGGAGGAACCTGGTAGGCTACAGTCCATGGGGTTGCAAAGGGTCGGACATGACTGAGTACTTCACTTAATGTCCTTTTCCTGCTCTAGGGTCTCATCCAGGATTCCACACTACATTTAGTTGTTCTCTCTCTTTAGATTCCTCTTGACTGACAGTTTCTCATATTCTCCTTGTTTTTGAAGATATTGGTAGCTTTTAGCTTACTAATCAGGTATTTTGTAGACTGCCTCGTGGAATTTGTCTGGTGCTTTGCTCATGGTTAGACCGAACTTAAGGGTTTTGGGGAGGAAGGTCACAGATGTAAAGTGTTGTTTTTATTACTTTATGTCAAGAGTAAGTTCTAATAACATGACTTAACACTGTGGATTTAAGCTTCATCACCTGACTGAGTTAGGATTTTCAGCTTTCACCATTCTTAGATTCTCTTTTTCCTTTCTCCATGCTGTATTTTCCAGAAGGAAGTCACCACGTGCAGCTCACAATTGGGGTGAGTGGGGATGGGGGAGAGTTATGCTGTCTTCCTTTTGAGTGGAGTATCTGCATAAATTATTTGCATTTCTTCTGCATAAAATGTTTTTTTCCTTTTCTCTATTTTTTGCTTTGTTCAGTCCTTTATTTATATCTGTATGGACTACTGGATATTTATATTGGGATATAATCCAGTACTTCATTTTATTAAAATTATTTTAGTTTGGCTCTTGGGAGCTCTTTCACTTGGTTTCTGTGTCCTTTTGATAAACCTGCATTAGTTAAGGTTTTTCATTTTTTTTTAATTTAGTAATTTTTTTCTAGTACTAGAAATTCTACAGGTCCACTTTGTATACATTCTGCCTAAGTCCTAGAATCATCCATTTTTCCATTTTTTTGGAGAGTGGTATTAGAAACCAAGATCTGCGTGCTAGGTATGTTCATTTCTACTTGGATGTCTTCACCAACTCAGCTGACAGAACAAGGAAAGGAAATAAGTGTGTGTATACTGATCTGTTTCTATATACATATCTGAATATTTATCTATGTAACTGTGTATATCTGTATTAAGCTGCTACTGCTAAATTACTTCAGTCGTGTCCGACTCTGTGCGACCCCATAGACGGCAGCCCACCAGGCTCCCCCGTCCCTGGGATTCTCCAGGCAAGAACACTGAAGTGGGTTGCTATTTACATATCTTTATACTGGTGTCTCTGCTGTATATTTTATTTCTGTCCTTACATATAAAAGTACTTTGGGATTTCTTCCTAGATTCTAGCACCTTTTCTCTTCCTATTTTATACTTTCTCTTCTCAGTTTCCAGCTAATAGACTTTTAAAAGTTTACTGTTTTTAATTTAAATATTTGAATTATCCATTAATAATAATAAAAAGAATCATTAATATCTTTGCATCTTCTCTGCCTGTCTAGAGACTCTTAATATATATGCAAGCAATGACAAATCTTTGTCTATATATCAGCAAGATTTACTCTTTGGTTATATGAGTTCCTAGGATATTTCCTCCACTTAACTTTGCTTGAAGAGGATTATTTTTGTTTTATTGTTTCTGGATTTTGAGTCATTGTAAAAAAGAACTAGATTTCTTGCAGGCACCTAATAAAATTATTCCAAACAACTCTGACTTTCTCAAGCCTGTACCTTCTAATGTTTCAGTGAATGGTATGGCTAACCTATTGTCCAAATCAAAAACTTGGGTATTCCTGTCTTTTTTACTCTCTGCATCTGATAATAACTAAGCATGGGAAATAATCATTTTAAAAAACTAATAAAAATATTTGTCATACTTTGACATTTCCAAAGAAATATATATTAATTTTAGGAGGAAAAAATACAGATGAGTTTAAAGGAGTCCAAAAATAGCTCCTGTGATTTGGGATAACCACTGTCAATCCTCTTGGCATATATCTTTCAAAACTCTTTTAGTGTGTATATGAATTTTCTTCTTTTACAGAATTGCAGTCATACTATTTATACTTGTTTGTACATAGTAAAATAATATAAAAATCTTTTTCTGTAATGTCTTCATTAAAAGCGTGACTCAGAAGCCAGTGTGTCTGGGTTAGATCCTAGCCCTACAACTTACTAATTGTGTCCTTAGGCGAGTTACTCTGCTCCTCTCTGCAGCAGTTTCTTCATCTATAAGGTGATAGGAATATAAGAGCTTCCCATGTGGCACCAATATAAAAGAATCCATCTGCCAATGCAGGAGATACAAGAGACACAAGTTAGATCCTTGGGTTAGGAAGGTCCGCTGGAATAGGAAGTAGTGACCCAGTCTAGTATTCTTGCCTGGAAAATTCCATGAACAGAGGAGCCTGGTGGGCTAAAGTCAATGGAATTGCAGAATCAGACAATGACTGAGCATGCACACACTCAGTAGGAGTTAAATCAGTTAATTAATGATTGCAAAAGTTTGGAACACTGCCTGCTCTAAATAAGTATTTGCTATTATGATTATCACCCACAGGTATTCTACACTATTAATTTTTTGACCCCTGTATAGTATTACCTCATGTGATATTTGTAGCCAGATGGACATGTCTAGTGCTTCTAGTTATTACCTGTGTAACCCTGAGCCATTGACCTTACCTATGTAAGATTGTGGGGTTATGATAGTACTGGATAAGTTTTTGTTAAACTATATACATAAAAGCTGATTTACATTATAGTTATTTCGTAAACTGATGCATTATTAATTTTTAAGTCTTAGAAATGAGAAATTTTGGTAATGTCTGAAAAAGCATGAGTAAAAATTTGAAAATATTTTATATACACTTTTGATGAAATGGTAAAATGAAATGTATCTTTTCTGCAAAGAAAGGATTAGTACTTAATATTTTATTTTACAATTTCTACCAGTGACTAAGAATTTGCTATTGAAAATATATAGTAGAGTTAATTTTTTTTTAAGTACTTGGCTTCAAATCAAGAAAAATGCTGATTTCTACAAAGATGATTGAAACAAATGTCTTCAAATTTGAAACATTTTCTGGCAAAGCAGATGTTTTATTTCAGGCAAGTGTTTCGGTTGTGTGAAGACTCCAACTAAAATGTTTTTTATGCATGTAAAAAGCTGTATTTAATATGAAATGTGGCAATGTAGGCACAATATTTGGGTTGTATGCATTAGGTAAGAAAAAGTGAAAATCAGAACACTGAATTCTGGAAACTACAAAATTATATTACTCATTTACATTATGAGATGAATTAGGAAAGCATTTGAACTTAGATGCTTTCCTTGTTTAAATTTCTTGACATCCATTTCCTCATCTGGTGTGATAAAGTAATGGAGTTTAATGGAATTGAGTTTCCTTAGGTTGTGAGAAGGAACATTTACTGTGAAAGTCTGAAGAGAGTTAAATAGTCTTTGGATGGATGGTTGGATGCTATGCTATGTTATAACTTCAGTTGCTTTGGGAATTGGATGGTTGGATAGATGGATTTCAGAAAAGGGGATGGTTGGATAGATGGATTTAAAAGGTTGAACAGTGCTTTATGAGTTCATGAGTTTATTGTATGTATGTGGGACAAGAATTTAAGACATGACTGTAATTTTAAACCATAGCTTTTTCTATGTTATTATATCTCTGATTTGGGGCTTTAATCCTTCTGACTTCAGGAGAAGAAATGCATAACCCAATTTGCATGCTTTTCACTTTCCATAGAAGTAGAAGTAATCTGATGCTTGACTGCCTAGTTTGCTTCTATTTTCCTGTGCCTGCCCAAACATCTACTAAGGGAAATCTTTACTAGCGATGTGATTGCTTATTCAGGCTTATGACATTATGAAAACCTTCATACATATACACTTAACAAGAATTTTTTATGTAGCAGTACATCATTAATATTTTTCATATCAATAAACATAAACAGTGCATTTACAGTATTCTCCTATAAAAATATACCACACATATTTAAACTATTCACTGCTGTTAGAAATTCACTATTTCCAATTTTTGTTATGGTTTTCTGTTTTTCATGGAAACTTACTAACTGCTGCTTTATATAATTATTGCATTGGCATTAATTACTTAACATGGACCAAAGGTTAAGTATATTTTATGGTGTTTGGTTCATATTACCCAATTGACTTCCAACAAATATCTGCCAGTTGACATTCTATCAGCAGTATTACATGTGGCCAAATATTACTATTCTTTTAATCAAGAGCAAGTTATTTCTGTTTTAACTTACATTCCCTTATTATATCTGAAGTTGAACACTTTAATAGTCTAGATGTATGTCTTTTGATGTGCCCACTTAAAAAAATTCAGGTATTAATCTTACTGTTTTCAGATAAAAACTGTTATTGACATGCATACTTTCAAATCATATTCATTAAAATTATTTTATCTAGTTTGAAAAATTGATTTCTAGATTATAGGTTTATTGTATATATACTTCTGAAATTTTCATTTTTGTTAAACTCAATCTGTTTTCCATTCAATTGACTGCAATTTTTGATCATTGTTATTGTGTTAGGATTTGTTACTTTGCCAACAAAGGTTCGATTAGTCAAGGCTATGGTTTTTCCTGTGGTCATGTATGGATATGAGAGCTGGACTGTGAAGAAAGCTGAGCGCTGAAAAATTGATGCTTTAGAAGTGTGGTGTTGGAGAAGACTCTTGAGAGTCCATTGGACTGCAAGGAGATCCAACCAGTCCATTCTGAAGGAGATCAACCCTGGGATTTCTTTGGAAGGAATGATGCTAAAGCTGAAACTCCAGTGCTTTGGCCACCTGATGTGAAGAGTTGACTCATTGGAGAAGACTGATGCTGGGAGGGATTGAGGGCAGGAGGAGAAGGGGACACCACAGGATGAGATGGCTGGATGGCATCACTGACTCGATGGGTGTGAGTCTCGGTGACCTCCGGGAGTTGGTGATGGACAGGGAGGCCTGGAGTGCTGTGATTCATGAGGTGGCAAAGAGTCGGACATGACTGAGTGACTGATCTGATCTGATCTGATTGTGCTAGGATAGACCTTCTTCACTCCAGAACTCTATTGATAATCACTTATATTTTCTTTTTATATTTTAAATATATTTAAAATTTTAAAAATATTTTTAAATATTAATTTTTAAACTAACTGAAATTTTTTCTACCCAATGTATGTTAAAATCTTTTTTTTTTCTTTTTTTAAAATTTTATTTTACTTTACTTTACAGTATTGTATTGGTTTTGCCATACATCAAAATGAATCTGCCACAGGTATACATGTGTTCCCCATCCTGAACCCTCCTCCCTCCTCCCTCCCCATACCATCCCTCTGGCTTGCCCCAGTGCACCAGCCCCAGGCATCCGGTATCAGTCATCAAACCTGGACTGGCGACTCGTTTCAAACATGATATTATACATTTTTCAATGCCATTCTCCCAAATCATCCCACCCTCTCCCTCTCCCAGAGTCCAAAAGACTGTTGTCTTTTGTCCAAAATCTCAGTGTCTCCTCTGCTGTCTTGTATACAAGGTTATTGTTACCATCTTTCTAAATTCCATATATATGCGTTAGTATACTGTATTTGTGTTTTTCTTTCTGGCTTACTTCGCTCTGTATAATAGGCTCCAGTTCCATCCACCTCATTAGAACTGATTCAAATGTATTCTTTTTAATGGCTGAGTAATACTCCATTGTGTATATGTACCACAGCTTTCTTATCCATTCATCTGCGGATGGACATCTAGGTTGCTTCCAAGTCCTGACTATTGTAAACAGTACTGCTATGAACATTGAGGTACACGTGTCTCTTTCAATTCTGGTTTTCTCAGTGTGTATGCCCAGCAGTGGGATTGCTGGATCATAAGGCAGTTCTATTCCCAGTTTTTTGAGGAATCTTCATACTGTTCTCCATAGTGGCTGTACTAGTTTGCATTCCCACCAACAGTGTAAGAGGGTTCCCTTTTCTCCACACCCTCTCCAACATTTATTGCTTGTAGACTTTTGGGTCGCAGCCACTCTGACTGGCGTGAAATGGTACCTCATAGTGGTTTTGATTTGCATTTCTCTGATAATGAGTGATGTTGAGCATCTTTTCATGTGTTTGTTAGCCATCTGTATGTCTTCTTTGGAGAAATGTCTATTTAGTTCTTTGGCCCATTTTTTGATTGGGTCATTTATTTTTCTGGAATTGAGCTTTAGAAGTTGCTTGTATATTTAAATCTTTTTGTACTGATTTAGTATGTATGTGTATGTGCATGTACACACATGTACATGTATATGTATATGTGTATTTAAAATCCAATCTAGAAGTATTTGGAACATTTAGTTCATTGCATGTAATATAATTGCTGATAATTGTGGGTTAAAATATATAATTTTTCCCATTTTTCTGTTTGGTGGCTTAGATATACTATTTTTACATTTACTGCTTGTTAATTTTCTGATTACATATTCTTTTTCTAATGATGGTTTTTTATTAACTGAAGTCTAGCATACATGCATGAAAATACATTTTAAGTGTACAGTTCCATGAATTTTTATAGATTAATATATACTTATAAGGAGCAAGCGTCTTTTAAAAGACGCTTGCTCCTTGGAAGGAAAGTTATGACCAACCTAGATAGCATATTCAAAAGCAGAGACATTACTTTACCAACAAAGGTTTGCCTAGTCAAGGCTATGGTCTTTCCTGTGGTCATGTATGGATGTGAGAGCTGGACTGTGAAGAAGGCTGAGCGCCAAAGAATTGATACTTTTGAACTGTGGTGTTGGAGAAGACTCTTGAGAGTCCCTTGGACTGCAAGAAGATCCAACCAGTCCATTCTGAAGGAGATCAATCCTGGAATTTCTTTGGAAGGAATGATGCTAAAGCTGAAACTCCAGTATTTTGGCCACCTCATGCGAAGAGTTGACTCATTGGAGAAGACTCTGATGCTGGGAGGGATTGAGGGCAGGAGGAGAAGGGGACGACAGAGGATGAGATGGCTGGATGGCATCACTGACTCGATGGATGCGAGTCTGAGTGACCTCCGGGAGCTGGTGATGGACAGGGAGGCCTGGCGTGCTGCAGTTCATGGGGTCGCAAAGAGTCGGACACGACTGAGCGACTGATCTGATCTGATCTGATCTGATATACTTATAGTTGCTGTTATAAATTATTGTTGTTCAGTCGCCCAGTTGTGTCCAACTCTTTGAAATCCCATGGACTGCAGGATGCCAGGCCTCCCTGTCCCTCACCATCTCCCAGAGTTTGCCCAAGTTCATGTTCATTGCATCAGTGATGCTGTGCAGCTGTCTCTTCCTCTGACACCTTTTCCTTTTGCCCTCAATCTTTCCCAGCATCAGGAACTTTTCCAGTGAGTCATCCATTCACATCAGATGACCAAAATACTGGAGCTTCAGCTTCAGCATCAGTCCTTCCAGTGAACAGTGAATATTCAGGGTTTATCTCCCTTAAGATGGACTAGTTTGATCTCCTTGCTGTCCAAGTGACTCAGGAGTCTTCTCCAGCACCACAGTTCAAAAGCTTCAGTTCTTCCCTTGTGGCTCAGATGGTAAAAAGTCTGCCTGCAATGCAGGAGACCTTGGTTAGATACCCGGGTTGGGAAGATCCTCTGGAGGAAAACTTGGCAACCCACTCCAGTATTCTTGCCTGGAGAATCTCCTTGGACAGAGGAGCCTGGTGGGCTACAGTCCATGGACTGGCAAAGCGTCGGATATGACTGACTATTATACATAGGTATAGGTATTATATAGAGCAATCACTATTCACTTTACAACCTTTTCCTAGTTTTTGAATTTTATTTAAATAAAACCATAAAATTTGTACTAACTTATGGCTGTTTTATTTCATTTAACATGTTAGTAATAGTCAGTATTTTGGTAGGATTAGTAGTTCATTTTTTTTTTAAATTGCAGTACACTATTCTGTAAATCTAAAGCAACATATTTGTCCCTTCTTCTCTTAATGGGCTGTTAGATAGTTACCAGTTTTGCCTATTGTGAATGAAGCTGATGTGATCATTCTTGTACATAATCTTTGAGTGTATCATATGCACTCATTTTTCTGGGGCATGTACCTAACATTTTAAACACTAAATCAAAATGTAAGCATATATTTAGCATGTAGTGCTATGTTGCTTCAGGGTGTCTGATTGTAGCACATCAGGCTTCTCTTTCCATTGGTATCTCCAGGTAAGAATACTCAAGTAGGTTGCCATGCCCTCCTCCAGGGGATCTTCCTGACCCGTATATCGAACCTGTGTTTCTTGAGTCTCCTTCATTGGCAGGTGGTTCTTTACCACTAGGGCTACCTGGGAAGCCCTTAGCATTTAGTAGGTACTGCTAAACAGTATTACAAAATGACTTAATCTCTTTACATTTCTATTAGCAGTGTATGAATGTTTGAGTTGCTTCACAAACAACAATTTTGGTATTATCCGTCTTTTAAATTTTAGCCTTTTTTATATGTATATAGTGGTATTTCATTGGTTTCAATTTTTGTTTCTTTGGTGAATAATGATAATTATCATTAATAATAATAACCAGACCACCTTACCTGCCTCCTGAGAAAACTGTATGCAGGACAAGAAGCAACAGTTAGAAAGAGACATGGAACAATGGACTGGTTCAAAATTGGGAATGGAGTATGTCAAGGCTGTATATTGTTCCTCTGCTTAGTGAACTTTTATATGCAGAGTATATCATGCGAAATGCTGGGCTGGATGAATCTCAAGCTGGAATGAAGATTGCCAGGAGAAATATCAACAATCTTAGATATATAGATGATACCACTTTAATGGCAGAAAGTGAAGAAGAACTAAAGAGCTTGATGAAGGTGAAAGAGGAGCGTGGAAAAGCTGGCTTAAGACTCAACATTCAAAAAACAAAGATCATGGCATCTGGTCCCACTGCTTCATGGTAAGTTGATCGGGAAAATGTGGAAACAGTGTCAGATTTCATTTTCTTGGCCTCCAAAATCAATGCAGATGGTGCTTGCAGTCACGAAATTAAAAGATGCTTGCTCCTTGGAAGAATAGCTGTGACAAACCTAGACAGTGTATTAAAAAGCAGAGACCTCACTTTGCTGACAAAAGTCTGTATAGTCAAAGCTATGGTTTTCCAGTAGTCATGTATGAATATAAATAAGAGTTGAACCATAAAGAAGGCTGAGCACCATAAAACTGATGGTTTTGAACTATGTTGTTGGAGAAGACTCTTGAGAGTTCCTTGGGCTGCAAGGAGAGCAAACCAGTCAATCCTAAAGAAAATCCTGAATATTTATTGAAAGGACTGTTGCTGAAGCTCCAATACTCTGGACACCTGATGTGAAGAACTGACTCATTGGAAAATGCCCTGAAGCTGGGAAAAATTGAGGGCAAGAAGAGAAGGGGGTGACAGAGGATGAGATGGTTACGTGACATCACTGATTTGATGGAGATGAGTTTGAATAAACTCAGGGAGATAGTGATGGACAAAGAAACCTGGCTGCAGTCCATGGGGTTGCAAAGAGGTGGACACAAATTAGTGACTGAACAACACTACCAAGACAAATCAAGTCCTCATTCTGTTACTTCATATCTTACAATTTTAGCTAATAAAAGCATAATCCCACTCAATTGTTTAAATAAGCTTGTGATATCTTCTATGTGTGCTCTGATATAGTGCTCTATAAAAGTACTCAGTTCAGTTCAGTTGAATTGCTCAGTCGTGTCTGACTCTTTGTGACCCCATGAATTGCAGCACTCCAGGCCTCCCTGTCCATCACCAGTTCCCGGAGTTCACTCAAACTCGTGTTCATTGAGTCAGTGATGCCATCCAGCCATCTCATCCTCTGTCATCTCCTTTTCCTCCTGCCCCCAATCCCTCCCATCATCAGAATTTTTTCCAATGAGTCAACTCTTCACATGAGGTGGCCAAAATACTGGAGTTTCAGCTTTAGCATCATTCCTTCCAAAGAACACCCAAGACTGATCTCCTTTAGGATGGACTGGTTGGATCTCCTTGCAGTCCAAGGACTCTCAAGAGTCTTCTCCAACACCACACTTCAAAAGCATCAATTCTTCGGCACTCAGCTGTCTTCACAGTCCAACTCTCACATCCATACATGACCACTGGAAGAGCCATAGCCTTGACTAGGTGGACCTTTGTTGGCAAAGTAATGTCTGTGCTTTTTAATATGCTGTCTAGGTTGTCATAATTTTCTTTCCAAGGAGTAAGCATCTTGTAATTTCATGGCTGCAGTCACCATCTGCAGTGATTTTAGAGCCCCAAAAGATAAAATCTGACACTGTTTCCACCGTTTCCCCATCTATTTCCCATGAAGTGATTGGACCAGATGCCATGATCTTCATTTTCTGAATGTTGAGCTTTAAGCCAACTTTTCCACTCTGCTCTTTCACTTTCATCAAGAGGCTTTTTAGTTCCTCTTCACTTTCTGCCATAAGTGTGGTGTCATCTGCATATCTGAGGTTATTGATACTTCTTCCGGTAATCTTGGTTCCAGCTTGTGCTTCTTCCAGCCCAGTATTTCTCATGATGCACTCTGCATAGAAGTTAAATAAGCAGGGTGACAATATACAGCCTTGATGTACTCCTTTTCCTATTTGGAACCAATCTGTTGTTCCATGTCCAGTTCTAACTGTTGCTTCCTGACCTGCATACAGATTTCTCAAGAGACAAATCAGGTGGTCTGGTATTCCCATCTCTTTCAGAACTTTCCACAGTTTATTGTGATCCACACAATCAAAGGCTTTGGCATAGTCAATAAAGCAGAAATAGATGTTTTTCTGGAACTCTCTTGCTTTTTCGATGATCCAGCGGATGTTGGCAATTTGATCTCTGGTTCCTCTGCCTTTTCTAAAACCAGCTTGAACATCTGGAAGTTCATGGTTCAAGTATTGTTGAAGCCTGACTAGGAGAATTTTGAGCATTACTTTACTAGCGTGTGAGATGAGTGCAATTGTGCGATAGTTTGAGCATTCTTTGGCATTGCTGTACTCATTAAGTCTTTATTGTTGAGTGAATAAATGAACAAATGAATCCTTAACTCTTCTTATCTTTCTTTTCAAATGGATGTATTTTGATAATATGTATATTAGACAGTTTAAAATATCTTGTTTAGTCCCTGATATCACTGCTTTTACTCTCATCTTTGCACTATTCAGGATTCACCAAAACTGAGTTAAAAGTAATATGGCCAATTTTCTTGTAAACTTGAAAGTGCTCTAAAAATAAACTCTGTTAGAAAAAAAAATAGTAATATAAAACTCTGGTTAATTTTCTTCTTTCTATTTTCTTTTTTACTGGTTTGGCCCAGTCAGTAAGGATGTTATTTAATGACTAATAAGGACCTGGGAACGCTCCCATTTAAGGATGCTACTGTTTCTATTAGAGACGTATTACTATAAATTATGGCAATCCTCTCTTTGTATGTCTGCTCTGTACTAGAGAATTAACATGCAATTTCTTAACAGTCTTATTTTTTGAGGTTGAAAAGTGAGGTAGAAACAAGATGATCTCTATAAGCTATAAAAATAAAAAGAATAACATATTTTAAACTCCAATTTCCCCTGTTCCTTTTTACTTTTTAAGAATTTTAGAGCCTTTTTTCTTCCAGTGATGATCTCTATGACTTGAGTGAGAAAAATGAATTTTCAAAATTGTATTATTTGTCACCAGTTTTTCCTTCATTTTTGTTGGTAAAGAAAGTAAAAGTGTGAATAAATGAAATTTAGACATACACCCTAAATCTTTCATATTTTCACTAGGTTTCATTTTCTTCCTTTCAGCTCTGACAGTAGCTCCTGGAGATAATAACATTGATTGATGTAAATTTATTTTCCCTTTTCTGTTTGTCCTGTGGAGCTAGAAAATAGCCAAAAGCCCAGATAAATAGTAAAGAAAATATTCATGCCCCAGAGGCATCAATAACTAACCTGTTATAAAAAGATGTGGTCTTAAATGTATGTGCAGAGACACACTGGTGAGTCACAACCAATTGTAAGCAATTTGTTGCTAATAATATTTAAAGATAATACATTTAAGTACTTAGGACTGCTTGGCTTATACATCTCAACTGACATTATCTCTTATTATCATTACTACCTAAATGTTTGCTATATCTTTCTTAAAGTTTTAAAAATTATAGCTGATTCAAGTTTATGCTATTACAATGTGTCACTTAGTAATTTGCAAATACACCCATATATACTCTCATAGGGGAGAAAAAGGGTAAATAATAGATAGTAGTTATTGAATCCCTATAGGATAGCCTCCAAGAAGTTTATGTAACCTGTTAAAGCCATCTTCTATCAAATGCATTAGAAAAAAACAAAGTGCTCTGTTAGGGAATTCCTGGGTAAAGGAGATTTATTGGAAGTTTGCTTTTAATGAGTAAACCACTTAATCCACATTTTACTTACAGTTTTTTAATTTTAAAATAGGTATTATAAGAGTATCACATTTTTAAAAAACATGAAATAACTGCTTTATATATTCTTAAAATATTTTCTTATTTGAAATCTATCTGTAATCATCTCAAATTATTTATGATAAAATCTGTAGGATCAGGGATCGTATCTTTTCTATGTATGTTTACTGTCCTACAGTGGATGAGGTATTGTAGCAGTTGGCTGATTTTTATAAATTAAATTGAATCCTATTAAAAACTCCTACTAGAAGTAAGAAAGGTAGCCAGAATTCAGATTTCTTTTAAAAGCATTAAAGTTAGTTTTTGTTTTTTAAATTGAAGTGTATGTAGTTGATTTACAATGTTGTGTTAGTTTCAGGTATACAGCAAAGTGATTCAGCTACACACACACATAACTGTGTATATATATGTTTGTGTATATATTCTTTTTTTAAAGTTTTTCTATTGGAGGTCATTTCAAGATATTGGATATAGTTCCCTGTTAAAAGCATTGAGTTTGGAGTCTGATGGATTTGTGTTCAAATCCCAGCCCTGTTCTTAAAAACTTGGGCAAGAATCTTGAGCTTTAGTTGCTATATCTGGCTTTATTCTTTGTGTTTGAGAGGATTATATTACCTATCTTTTAGAATTGTAATTAGAATTAAATATATTCAAAGCTTCTTCAAATGACTAGCACATAATAGTGACTGAATAGTAGCTATTACGGTTTATATTTTTATTATTGGTAGTTCAAGATCAACTTGACTTTGTTCTGAAACCAAGGCAGTCCATTATTCTGTACTACATTTATAAATAAATATTAATTATTACCCACTAATGATTTTAGATTTAAAACTGTTTTACATATTATTTTAATGCCCAAGGTCAAAGCAAAGTGAAGAATCATTTTTTTTCCTAATTCTGTATGTTATTCATTCACTTGATAAGTATCTGTAGAATTCTGACTATGTTTCAGGTACTGTTTCTAGCCGTGAGGTTATAACAGTTAATAGGAAACATCCATGTTTTCATGAAGTTTATGATCTTTTGAGGTAGATATAATTAATACACGATCAAATAAATATATAAAATATGCCCTTTATATGTTATATATACATTAAAAATACTTATGTATGCATATATATTTTTTAAATATAGTAAAATCAAGAATTCTGTTTTACCCATGTTAAGTTTTAGATGCATAGTAGAAATCCAATTAGAAATGACAAATATAACATATTTGGGTTTTTGAGTCTAGAGAATGAATGAAAAATTGGACATTAGAAGGTTTTTAATCCCATAACCAGGGAAAACATAATCTGAGTAATGAATCAGCCATTGTGTGAAATGCTATCATCAAGTTAAATATGATCTGAATTTTTTGTATAGATAGAGGTCATTGGTGATTTTGTTAAGGAAATGGTTCAGGAATATGGTTAGGATTGAAAACCTTATTGAAATGGGTTGAAGAGAAAATATTATAGAACAACAAATGATGTCCTTTCAGAAATGTTCTTTCTTTCTCTACTGCTGCTGTTTAGTTGTTAAGTCTTGTCCAACTCTTTGCAATCCCATGGACTGTAGCCTGTTAGACTTCTCTGTCTATGGTTTTTCCCAGGCAAGAATATTGGGTTACCATTTCCTCCTCTAGGGGATATTCCCTAACCAAGGATCAAACCTGCATCTCCTGTGACCCCAGCAGTGCAGGCAAATTCTTTACTCACTGAGCCAACTGGGAAGCCCTTCAAATTACGAAATACTTGCTATTTGGAGTATTTCAAATAACAAATAACAATGAAAAGTAATTAAATCATAAATTAATCAGAAATAAAAATAAAATACTCTGTGTCTAATGCTACAACTATAAGGTAACCATAAATTCTGTATTATTGTTAATCATTTAGAAATATTTTATAGCCAATACATCATTTCTTAATGTTCACATGCTCAAGATTTCTTTTTCTTTGTAAAAGTCTTAAAAATCTTTTCAATCTATATTACTGATTGATTTTTTTGTAGAATAGTTTTGTGAGTTTGGATTTTATATTTATAATAAGAGTTGTTTTACTGATTCCCCCCTTGAAGACTACATGTTGTTTCATAAAAATTTCTTGACTAATTATAAATAGCCATAATTGTCTAGTTTTTCATTCTATACAATAATATATAGTACTTGTATTATGGACGAAAATGACATCATTAGAGTGTGGCAAAAATTTTAAATCCTTCAAGTTTGATAGTATTTAGTTGGCTAACAATTCTATGTAAAATTTTTTTGAAATGCAGTATACTTGTTTACCTTTAGTAATTGCCTTAACTGTCTTAATTTTACCCACTATCATAGTTCAGTTCAGTTCAGTCGCTCAGTTGTGTCCGACTCTTTGCAACCTCATGATTGTAGCATGCCATGCCTCCCTGTCCATCACCAACTCCCAGAGTTCACCCAGACTCACATCCATCGAGTCAGTGATGCCATCCAGCCATCTCATCCTCTGTCGTCCCCTTCTCCTCCTGCCCCCAGTCCCTCCCAGCATCAGAGTCTTTTCCAATGAGTCAACTCTTCGCATGAGGTGGCCAAAGTATTGGAGTTTCAGCTTCAGCATCAGTCCTTCCAAAGAACACCCAGGACTGATCTCCTTTAGAATGGACCATAGTAAGATAACCTTAATTTTTTTCTTTCAGGAAGAGTATACTGTGATTAAGTAAATTTAATCCATGTATACAGTATACTTGTCCAAAGCCTAGAGATTCCTTGGGTGGAAGAGAATGGTGGAACCTGTGAAGATATACTCATATTGGTTAATCTTTAAATATGTATTTCTGGAAATAAACCACTTTGCTAATCAGATATTTTCATCCCAGAAATCAGATAGGATGAACGTAATGTTAATACACTTGGAAAGAAACTGCATAAAAATATAAAACAGTACTCTTCTTAATGAGCTTAAACAATATAGCCTTGAATAATTTTTTTCTGAAAACTTAGAAGTGCATAATATAAAGCTTCGGAAGTCAGTGAGATAATGGTAGCTCTTTAGAAATAAAAGTTGAGAAATATAAAAGTAACTAAGGTTTATCCATAAATCCAGAGGTTGTTCTGAACTAAAGTAGGTGAGTTTGTAAGCTGTCATATTGGCCATGGTCCTCTTTGACCAGCTAAATAAATCCTGGCTGAACTTTGAATACATATCTTCAGTTAGGTTGCTAAAGATTTTTAGAATGTTTTAAAATGTACCATTCAGGAAATACGTAAGTAGAATGTACATTAAGTAAGAGTATCCATTAGTATAACATGCAGCTCTTAGCAAGGATGAGGTAGGGCTGGTAAGGGAGGTGGATGGTACTAGTAAGTATAACTCAGGATCATAATGTGGATTATAAAGGTAGAACATATTAGATAGTACTCAGAACATAGGAAGCAGACAATAAATGTTAACATATTTTTTTAACATGGAAGGATGTCCATCTTATTAAACTATAATAAGCAAAAGAACATGCTTACCTCAGAGTTGCAGCATTAGACATATAGAATAAATTTATTTTTATCTGTTATTAATTTATGGTTTAATTACTTTTCATTGTTATTTGTTGTTTGAAGTGTTCCAAATAAAAGTATTTCCTATATAAATATACACACATATACTTTGGGGAACAGCTTTACTGTATTGTTTGCTTATAAAAAAGTGTAAAGTTTGAACTTATATCACAGAAGTAAGTGATCAAGCTTATGGAAAAATATACCTTTGATTTTATAAAATAATAGTATATAAATATTTATAATATGACTTAGATATGCAAGCATTGCTGTCTTTGATACTTTTCACTTTTAGCCATGTTCTCTCTTCAGGTTTCCCAAATCCTGGTCCATAACCAGATTAGGTTAATATTTTGTCACTTGTCTTCTGTTATACTAGTTTTTGTGGCATTTGAAAATACAATGAATACCATATCACAAAATTGGGTATAACTAACTTTATAAATGGAAAGACATTCTTGGACATCTCATAGTTGACTCAGGCTATTTCTAGCATTTGATTCACCAAACAACATATGAATCACATATGTTACTGAAAATAAATTCAAATATATCATTGGAAAGATGTTTTAATATTCTGACAGAGTCTTCAACCAAGGCATGGATGTTATTTAATTCATTGTGATTTTTAACAATGAAGATTATTAAATAACTTTGATCTTTTGTTTGGACTTATTTGGAGGTAAAAATATGTCAGATACTCATTTACTGGAGTTCATTTACTATGAATTAAAAGTTAATGATGTAGCACTATCAAGCAAATATTGAGAAAGTTGACTCATGTCTAAATGTTACCTTATTTGTAATATTCACAACAATAAATTGTTGAGTAAAGAAACAAAGATACAAGATGTCTTTTTTAAAGTGAGGCATAATAATAACTGCACAACTTATGTGTGTGTGTGCGAGCTCAGTTTCATCCATCTCTTTGTGACCCCATGGACTATAGCCCTCCAGGCTCCTCTGACAATGGAATTTTCCAGGCAAGAATACTGGAGTAGGTTGCCATTTCCTACTGCAGGAGATCTTCACTACCCAGGGACTGAACCTGAGTCTTCCGTGTCTACTGTGTCTCCTGCATTGGCAGGCAGATTCTTTACCACTGAGCCTCCTGGGAAACCCATAGCTTATTTTGAAGTGCAAGTGTTAATCACTCAGTCATGTCCAACTCTTTGTGACCCCATGAACTGTACCCTGGCAGTCTCCTCTGTCCATGGAATTCTCTAGGCAACAATCCTGGAGTAGGTAGCCATTCCCTTCTCCAGGGTATCTTCCTGACACAGGGATCAAACCCGGGTCTGCTCCACTGCAGGCAGATTCTTAACCATCTGAGCCACTAGGAAAGCCTGCAGCTTATTTTAGGACTCAAGTAAGTTTACATTCAACTACTTAGTTTCAGAGTCTTGCTGCTGCCCCTATATTCTTCTGACTGAGCCGTGCCTTTTGGAATTCCAGTTGAACCATGATGCTTATATTTTCTCCAAAGTCAACACAAATGATATAGATTACTGTTACTTTCACCTTTTATATTGTGAAATACCATCAATAACTATTTTGGTGTGAAATAATTTTCATTTCCTAAAGGAAACTGAACATTTATGTAAATACTAGTATAAAAATATGTAAACTTTTTTCTTTAGTTAGTTGCTCAGTCATATCCGACTCTTTGCAACCGTATGGACTGCAGCATGCCAGGCTTCCCTGTCCATCACCAACTCCCGGAGCTTGCTCAAACTCATGTATGTCAAGTCGGTGATGCATATAACCATCGTATCCTCTGTCATCCCCTTCTCCTGCTGCCTTCTATCTTTCCCAGCATCAGGGTCTTTTCCAGTGAGTCAGTTCTTCACATCAGGTGGCCAGATATTGGGGCTTCAGCTTCAGCATCAGTCCTTCCAATTCAGAACTAATTTCCTTTAGGATGGACTGGTTGGATCCCCTTGTAGTCCAAGGGATTCTCAAGAGTCTTCTCTAAAACCACAGTTCAAAAGCATCAATTCTTTGGTGCTCAGCTTTCTTTATTGCTAGGAGCCGGCAAGAGGACCTCCGCCCATGGCAAAGGTCATGAGGAAGGAGGCTCGACATACGCAAAGGTGAGATGGAGCCTCAGGAGTCCCCCTGGAAATCCTCAAGCATCTACCCCCATAACCAGAGCCTGCCTACTTTACTACTTTGTGCTCTCAGCTACACCTCTGACTTTACAGGGGGCTGTCCCCCACCACCTCTTTCGGAGAAAGAGTTAACTTAGAGCTCCAGCTAATAAAAATTCCTGGGCGTGACAGGAGTTTTTTAACCTACAAACTCCTCTGAAGGTTCTCTAGCCCACCTGACAGGCTTGTCCGGCCACATGTGATTACTCACAGCCTCCCAACAGTGGGAGGCACGAGATGCTTTTAACCTTCTAAAAATAGGTTCTTTAGAGAAGTTAGAAAACTAATAGTGGGCTGATTAGAAATTGTATTAATGAAGGGTTTTTCATTTGTTGAGCCAGTGTTTGCTGCTAAGTCTCCACATCGCCTACCCTTACACACATTAATGAATATATAGAAGAAATAAGTATTAACCTTTGATATTAATCATGTTAGACCTTAGGCTAAGTAAATTCTTTCCTTGATTAAAACCCACTACACCCTCACCCTATAGGAATGTAACTCTATCTGGTACCTTTGGAAGGTGGAGTCTGTTTTAAGAATAATCACCCCTGGAGAAATAAGTGTTCTGGTTGACTGACCACTGTCACAAGGAGAGGGTCATAAATTGTCAGCAGGCCACCTGGCCAGAAGATGATGTAACACCCCTAAGACCTCTGTATATATTTGTATGAAGCACCTGACTTTGATAAAAGTCAAGGCTGCTGACCCTGCGTGACTTTTGTATACCATCTCAGTGTATAAAAGTAGACCATGGAAAATAAAGAATGGAGTTCAGTTCCTCAAAAGACTGGTCTCCCCATGTCGCTCTCTCTTTCAAATTCTGGTTGAGTCTCCATCTGGAACGGGGAACCCACCATGCTTACTAATTATGCCTGGGCTTCTAAGATCCGACCAGGGAGGCCTCAGTGTCTCCTTGCCTTCGGGAGAACAGAAGGACGCCTGTGGCCTACGTAAGTGGTGCAAACTTCTTGTCTTGAAGTTTTATTGGTCTCCCGCATAAACCAAGCTACTCAGCCTCTTTTCTCCACTGAATTTTCCTACTGAGCTATCCTCATTCTATTACTCTTTATATCTTTAATTAATATTTATTTATTGTGTCCTGACCCCCGCCGACGCCGTCCTCGCTTCGAAATCCCTGGATAGGCCGGGGCTGGACCCCGGCACTTTATGGTCCAACTCTCACATCCATACGTGACTACTGGTAAAACCATAGCTTTGACTAGATGGACCGTGGTTGACAAAGTCTGCTTTTTAAAGTGCTGTCTAGGTTGGTTGTAGCTTTTCTTCCAAGGAGCAAGCGTCTTTTAATTTTATGGCTGCAGTCACCATCTGCCGTGATTTTGGAGCCCAAGAATATATAAAGTCTGTCACTGTTTGCCCATCTATTTGCCATGAAGTGATGGGACCGGATGCCATGATCTTAGTTTTTTGAATGTTGAGATTTAAGCCAGCTTTTTCACTCTCCTCTTTCACTTTCATCAAGAGGCTCTTTAGTTCGTCTTCACTTTCTGCCATAAGGGTGGTATCATCTGTATATCTGAGATTATTGATATTTCTCCCAGCAGTCTTGATTCTAGCTTTTTTCTTAGTGATCCATTTATCTTAGCTTATTTTTAATGTTTTCACTTATGAAATATTATTTATCATAATTTTCTCAATGTGTAATTTAGATCTGCAGCTTATTTCATTGTTCTGTTCCCTAGAATACATTTGAACTGGTAATAAAATATAGCATATGGGTGATATAAACTGATTGAAATACTGTACTAGCAAGTATATTGCTAAATTTTCATTTCCCTCAGAAACCCACAAGAACTGTTAAATAATTTAGTGTGGATTCATAATTCTCAGTGGAGAAGGAAATGGCAACCCACTCCAGTGTTCTTGCCTGGAGAATCCCAGGGACAGGGGAGCCTGGTGGCTGCCGTCTGTGGGATCACACAGAGTCGGACATGACTGAAGTGACTTAGCAGCAGCAGCAGTGTAATTCTGTTTCTTTTCTTTCTTTAGCGTACTGTTTTGAAATTTGGGAATCTAAACCTTACTGCAATGTAACTAATAATTTGAACTACCAAATGAAATTTTGTGTTTAATGTCATTATATGTTGTGTATCTTTATTTTCTTATTTCCCAAAGAAACAAAGCCTTCAGAAAGTCATAATAGATAAAGGGAGGATTATGTCTGAAGTCAATATCAAATATTATGTCTGAAGTCAATATCAAATATTATTTGTGGAAAAAGAGATGATGAAATAACTGTGAGGATTTTTCTTAAAGCTCTAACTTCTAAATTCAGTTCTGAATCAAACCATTTAGTTTTGTTTATAAACTCTTTCTTTCTATAACTTGAGTTCTTATTTTGATAAATTAAACACATCTGGATCAATTTATTATAGTCTCACTTAACCATGGAGCAAGTGGTAATAAATAACAAAGGCTCATTTTAAAACCTTCTAACTCCATCAGTACTCCATCAATTGAAGTGTACAAGTGGTTAACGATTACAGGAGTCAACGTCCATGAATGAATCATTTCCATTTGATGATTCCCTGTGGTGATGAGCTAGCCAGTACAGTAAACTTCACATTTTATAAAGCATTGCTAGGATGCTGTACCGGAGAAGGCAATGGCACCCTACTCCAGTACTCTTGCCTGGAAAATCCCATGGATGGAGGAGCCTGCTGGGCTGAGGTCCATGGGGTCGCGAAGAGTCAGACACAACTGAGCGACTTCACTTTCACTTTTCCCTTTCATGCATTGGAGAAGGAAATGGCAACCCACTCCAGTGTTCTTGCCTGGAGAATCCTAGGTATGGGGGAGCCTTGTGGGCTGCCGTCTGTGGGGTCGCACAGAGTCAGACACGACTGAAGCGACTTAGCAGCAGCAGCAGCGGGATACTGTACAAGAGTATTTTATGATTTGTTCAAATAATATTGTAATGGAAATTTCAATAAAATGAAAGACTCCCAAATTGATCACAGTCAGCTGTGTTTTCATTGCAACAGCACTTAAAACAATACTACAAAGTTCTTTGAAACATATTTCATGTATATTTGCAATGCTTTATAATTTTTCTTTTCCGTGTTCCTGCTACAGACTATTGTGGTGCTCTTTATTCTGATTTACTGTAATTGATCTGCTCTTAAATGTTGATTATACTTTATTGACTGCTTTAATTTTTCCCCTCAATAATTATTCAGAAATTGAATACTGTTTATTATTGATGATTTTATGATTACTTCTTATAAAGAGAAACTTCTCACTTCTAATTTCTCTTAATAGTTCTCTTGCCTGTGACAATAACTATTTAATTGAGGGAGGAAAACAGATGGATGACCTCTTTTCTCATTTATCCTAGAACATAGATAAAATCCCTTCCTCACATGAACCTTTTTTCCCATGACTAACAATAACAAATAAAATTTATGTTTTATTAGATGATGAGTAAAGGTCAACTAATATTTTCAGAAATTGTAGCATAAAATTCATTGTTTCAAACACTTACCAATATTTTGATACTTATTCTTTGGATTTAAGTTTCCAGCTCACTTGATGTGATACTAAGTTATAGAGTTATTTCAAGTTTACTTAGTTGTATTAAATATGCAAGGGAAATATCAATTAATAGTTAGATATGTTTAGATGCTATTTTAGAATATTTGAGCTTGAAGAGATCATGTTTTTTAATTTTCTTGATATATCACTGGGAAAATTGAATCCTAGTAAGAGGTAAAGTGATTTGCCTGAAGTCATATAGCCACATTTTTATATAAAGAGATTAGCATGTTACTTATACATTAAATATTTAATAATTAATCTGTTGAATTATATGTGTTCCAAAACCTGGATAAATGATCATGACAGAAGAAGCAAAAATAATGTTTATATTAGATAGAATTATAATGTGAGTTATTACAAATTAAGACAATGAACAAAATTAAAAATTTAATGATAGGGTAAGTCAGTAGTTGCTAAACTTAGCTCATTTGCTTTAGTTACAACTTGTTCAGTCAAAGTAATAGATGTAGACTGGCTCTGATGAGAATTATTCTAGATTTCATTTATATCATACAGTGTAGTGAAGTTATAACACTGAGCCTACTAATAATAACTTTGCTTGACAGTAGGATGTTACTATATGTCTCCTAGAATGCAAGTAACGCTTCCTTCATATGATTATCATATTAAGGTTTATATTCTAAAATTATCCCTGAAGTTATAAATTGTTTTGTAGAATTGAACTCTAGCATAGATGTTTTTAACTTTTGCCTGTAGAATTTAAAATTGGTCACAATACTTATATTTAAAATTTTACCTGCAGTTTTAAAGTAAATGTTTATTCTCTATGTAATTTGGTGAAATCTGGACTGTTTCCTTATAATGTCTTTTGTTTAGGTATCAAATTGTACCTATCAAGTTGTACCAGTAATTCAAATCGCTTTTCTTCTTCCTTTGTGTTATGATTTTTTAGTACTTTGTGATATTCGCCTGAGAATTTAACAATTAACTAAAATTGGAAGACTTAGAAAAAACCTGAAATAGAGGTTTAAAGAGGGAAGAAGATCTAAATTTATTTAAACTTTATGTTAACATAGAAATTTAACTTTCAAGGACTGTACCATTTTTGTAAAAACAAATTTTTTTAGAACAATTTTTTTTTTTTTTTTTTTTTACAACTTAAAAATATTTCTATAAAAATAGTGTATGGACATACATCTGTGGTGTATTTCATGTCTTGTGGTAGTATCCTAGTGTTAATTATGAACTCCAAATATAAAAAGCAAGCAGTGATATGGAAGAGTGGTTTTGGCATAGAAACATTTTAAGCAGTAACAACAATTACAAGTCTGAAATTAGATAAACTCCTAAAAGGCAAAGTTGATTTATTTTTAAACCTATTGTGAAAACTAGTAGTCAGAAAATAGTTCAGCATTGTCTTCTGACAGTAAAATATCTTGCTAGTTAACAGAAAGTAGCGGGTTGGTTCTGCCTAATTTTTTCTTCCCAGCAATGGTAAGAAAAAATTTTCTTCATCTGGTTTAATATTTTAATGTTTATTATCTTACATTAGTCTGTTCCTGATCTCATTTGATATACTCATTGTTTATATATTTTAAACCTTTTTCAAATGATTATTCAGATCATTTGCAGTTATTTGAGGTATTACCTTTTAGTTCAATCATAGGTAACTAAACTTCTTTCTTTGCTTATTTGTTTGTTTGTTTTGTAGGATCAGATATTCATTCAAAGATATCTTTTATACTTTGTATCTTCTCAAGATTGTGTCAAATAAATAATAGCCTTGATACTTTGTAATATGAAAACAAATGATACTGTCTCAAAATAAATGATAACATATTCTGTAACACACAACTTGGCATAACTTTCCAGGCTTTAACTGATTGTCAACTTATTTTGGAGTCATGTTTATTGTGACATAAATCTAGAACTGAAGATGGAGAACTGAGAGTAGAAACTTAATTTTAGTTGAAGGATTGAAGGAATAATCGGAAAAATTGACTTTTTGTGTAGTTTAATAGCGTTTCCTTCTCAAATCCAGAAAGCATGATTCAAGATGATCTAATTTAGAATGAATTGGAAATATTGGACAGTTTCAGTTGTTGTTTAATAAATAGAAATAACTCTGAAGACACACTTGAAAAGTGAAAGTAGGCACGCAGGGAAGACTAGCTTCCCTTTGTTATGGCAATTTATAGTTTTTTGTTTGTTTAAAGAAGTTGTTCCCTTTGTATTTTAACATAATATAGTCCTGGTGCTTAAAAAATATCCTTGTACTAGTTTTCACGTTATACTTATTGTTTAGAAACCTAAATAATCTCTGCAGTAATGCTCATATTTGACATTTAAGTACCTTTGTAACTATGAAATGCTTTTATTATTCTAGTTTATTGCTTCAAGTACTCTGACCACACTTTTTTGAAAGTGGGAGGGGAGAGTGTCATAACTGTGGGAAGTATGGGAGGCTCACGACACAGGTTTCATGAACCTGAAGAGAGACCATCATATAGGCTTTTGAGGTTCCCGATGCAGTCAAACTAAACAGGTGGTATATCGTTATAGTGAGACCTTTAACCTCTTTAATTATTTTTCATAGGCAGTAAATCATTTTAACTTTCGACTTAGTTTTCTGATTTTTGATTTATGCTGTTTTGAAAGACAGTATTTCTAAACACATTTGAGACAGAATAAGATGTCATGCCATTATAGTCACTGTCAAATATTTAATAGAAATAATAATATTTTTAGTGATCTACAGTGTATAAAGTGTTTTTATATGAATTATCCCTTTATTTCATATAGCTGTATTAAACGTGAACGAACGTGAAGTCACTCAGTTGTGTCCGACTCTTTGCGACCCCATGGACTGTAGCCTACCAGGCTCCTCTGTCCACGGGATTTTCCAGGCAACAGTACTGGAGTGGATTGCCATTTCCTTCTCCAAGGGATCTTCCCAACCCAGGGATTGAACCCAGGTCTCCCGCATCGTAGACAGGCGCTTTACCGTCTGAGCCACTGTATTAAGCCTCACCTTTATTAATTGACTTTCCAAAGTCATAGAATTTTTTCTTTTCTAAATGAACCTCATTTGTTAACTTCAATTTCAGTGGTCTTAAGGGTACCCGTGTGTTTTTCCAGCACTGTGTTAGAAGATTCTGTTGAAGAAGTTGGGTAAAGTATTGGCATATCTTATGCAATAATCTGATGCAATAATCAGAACAAAGAACTCCTAAAAGAATCCAAAATCTAATCTAAGATTCAAACCAAATAAAATTGACACTAATTCCAGTTAACTCTAATAAATTTTAAGGCTATACAAATTAAATAAAATCTTCACTTAATATCTAAAGTTTATTAAAAAAGTTTTTATTGACAAACAGTATTTTCTTTAAGAATTTTATAGGCTTTCCTAGGCATGTAGTCAGCAAAATCAAAACCAGGAGCTGACTGTGGCTCAGATCATGAGCTCCTTATCGCCAAATTCAGACTTAAATTGAAGAAAGTAGGGAAAATCATTCAGGTATGACCTAAATCAGATCCCTTATGATTATACAGTGGAAGTGAGAAATAGATGTAAGGGACCAGATCTGATAGATAGAGTGCCTGATTAACTATGGAATGAGGTTTGTGACATTGTACAGGAGACAAGGGATCAAGCCCATCCCCATGGAAAAGAAATGCAAAAAGCAAAATGGCTGTCTGGGGAGGCCTTACAAATAGCTGTGAAAAGAAGAGAAGCGAAAAGCAAAGGAGAAAAGGAAAGATATAAGCATCTGAATGCAGAGTTCCAAAAAATAGCAAGAAGAGATAAGAAAGCCTTCCTCAGTGATCAATGCAAAGAAATAGAGGAAAACAATAGAATGGGGAAGACTAGAGCTTTTCACTCTTCACTTTTCACTTTCATGCATTGGAGAAGGAAATGGCAACCCACTCCAGTGTTCTTGCCTGTAGAATCCCAGGGATGGGAGAGCCTGGTAGGCTGCCGTCTATGGGGTCGCACAGAGTCTGACACGACTGAAGTGACTTAGCAACAGCAGCAGCAGCAGAGCTCTGTTCAAGAAAATTAGAGATACCAAGGGAACATTTCATGCAAAGATGGGCTCTATTAAAGACAGAAATTGTATGGACCTAACAGAAGCAGAAGATATTAAGAAGAGATGGCAAGAATACACAGAAGAACTGTACAAAAAGATCTTCATGACCCCAGATAATCACGATGGTCTGATCACTCACCTAGAGCCAGACATCCTGGAATGTGAAGTCAAGTGGGCCTTAGAAAGCATCACTACGAACAAAGCTAGTGAAAGTGATGGGATTCCAGTTGAGCTATTCCAAATCCTGAAAGATGATGCTGTGAAAGTGCTGCACTCAATATGCCAGCAAATCTGGAAAACTCAGCAGTGGCCACAAGATTGGAAAAGGTCAGTTTTCATTCTAATCCCAAAGAAAGGCAATGCCAAAGAATGCTCAAACTACCGCACAATTGCACTCATCTCACACGCTAGTAAAGTAATGTTCAAAATTCTCCAAGCCAGGCTTCAGCAATATGTGAACCATGAACTTCCAGATGTTCAAGCTGGTTTTAGAAAAGGCAGAGGAACCAGATACCAAATTGTCAACATCCACTGGATCATTGAAAAAGCAAGAGAGTTCCAGAAAAATATCTGTTTCTGCTTTATTGACTATGCCAAAGCCTTTGACTGTGTGGATCACAATAAACTGTGGAAAATTCTTCAAGAGATGGGAATACCAGATGACCTGACCTGCCTCTTGAGAAACCTATATGCAGGTCAGGAAGCAACAGTTAGAACTGGACATGGAACAACAGACTGGTTCCAAATAGGAAAAGGAGGACGTCAAGGCTGTATTGTCACCCTGCTTATTTAAGTTCTGTACAGAGTACATCATGAGAAACGCTGGGCTGGAGGAAGCACAAGCTGGAATTAAGATTGCCAGGAGAAATATCAATAACCTCAGATATGCAGATGACACCACCCTTATGGCAGAAAGTGAAGAGGAACTAAAAACCTCTTGATGAAAGTGAAAGAGGAGAGTGAAAAAGTTGGCTTAAAGCTCAACATCCGGAAAACGAAGATCACGGCATCTGGTCCCATCAGTTCATTTCAGTTCAGTTCAGTTGCTCAGTCATGTCTGACTCTGCTCCTCCAGGAATTGCAGCACGCCAGGCCTCCCTGTCCATCACCAGTTCCCGGAGTTCACTCAAACTTAAGTCCATCGAGTCAGTGATGCCATCGAGCTATCTCGTCCTCTGGTGTCCCCTTCTCCTCCTGCCCCCAATCCCTCCCAGCATCAGAGTCTTTTCCAGTGAGTCAACTCTTCGCATGAGGTGGCCAAAGTACTGGAGTTTCAGCTTTAGCATCATCCCTTCCAAAGAACACCCAGGAATGATCTCCTTTAGAATGGACTTCAAGAATTTATCCTTGCAGTCCAAGGACTCTCAAGAGTCTTCTCCAACACCACAGTTCAAAAGCATCAATTCTTTGGCACTCAGCTTTCTTCACAGACCAGCTCTCACATCCATACATGACTACGGGAAAAACCATAGACTTGACTAAAAGGACCTTTGTTGGCAAAGTAATGTCTCTGCTTTTGAATATGCTGTCTATGTTGGTCATAACTTTCCTTCCAAGGAGTAAGCGTCTTTTAACTTCATAGCTGCAATCACCATCTGCAGTGATTTTGGAGCCCAAAAAGATAAAGTCTGACACTGTTTCCACTGTTTCTCCATCAATTTACCATGAAGTGATGGGACCAGATGCCATGATCTTCATTTTCTGAATGTTGAGCTTTAAGCCAACTTTTTACTCTCTTCTTTCCCTTTCATCAAGAGGCTTTTTAGTTCCTCTTCACTTTCTGCCATAAGGGTGGTGTCATCTGCATATTTGAGGTTATTGTCACTTCATGAGAAGTAGATGGGGAAACTGAAAACAGTGTCAGACTTTATTTTTTTCGGCTCCAAAATCACTACAGATGGTGACTGCAGACATCAAATTAAAAGACACTTACAACTTGGAAGGAAAGTTATGACCAACCTAGATAGCATATTGAAAAGCAGAGACATTACTTTGCCAACAAAGGTCCATCTAGTCAAGGCTATGTTTTTTTCCACTGGTCATGTATGGATGTGAGAGTTGGACTGAGAAGAAAGCTGAGCACCGAAGAATTGATGCTTTTGAAGTGTGGTGTTGGAGAAGACTCTTGAGAGTGCCTTGGACTGCAAGGAGATCCAACCAGTCCATTCTGAAGGAGATGAGCCCTGGGATTTCTTTGGAAGGAATGATGCTAAAGCTGAAACTTCAGTACTTTGGCTACCTCATGCGAAGAGTTGACTCATTGGAAAAGACTCTGATGCTGGGAGGGATTGGGGGCAGAAGGAGAAGGGGATGACAGAGGATGAGATGGCTGGATGGCATCACTGACTCAATGGATGTGAGTGTGAGTGAACTCCAGGAGTTGGTGATGGACAGGGAGGCCTGGCGTGCTGTGATTCATGGGGTCGTAGAGTCGGATCCGACTGGGTGACTGAACTGAACTGAACTGATCAACCGGGGTGAACAATATCTATCTCTCAGAGAATTAGTAGTTGAATGTTTAGTGAGTTAATGTATGCCAAACACCTAGTGGGCCTTCTGGCACATGTTAGATGCTCATTAAATAATAATTACTTTCCCCCTTTATTCTTTTGAAAACAAAATTTATTTACTACCTATTGGTAGTTTGTATCCTTACAAATATATTTGTATGCATTCAAGAAATATTTATTCAGCTCTACGTGACATAGCTTCCCAGGTGTTTCAGTGGTAAAGAATCTGCTTGCCAATGCAGGAGACTCCGATTTGATCCCTTGGTCAGGAATATCCCCTGGAAAAGGAAATGGCAACGCATTCCAGTATCCTTGCCTGGGAAACCCCATGGACAGAGGAGTCTGGCAAGCTACAGTCCTTAGGGTCACAAAAGAGACCCACGTGACTTAGCAACTACACAAGAACATCACGACAATGTGACAGGTACTTTTCCAGGTATTAGAGATTCAAAATTGTATTTCCGTTTTTAGAGCTTGTCTTCTAGTAATGTCATACAGATCATAAATATAATACAAAAGAAGACTATAAGGTTGATTATATTACATAGATAAGTGCTACGAAGAAAAATTGAAGCAAGGAAAGGATCAAGGGAGAAATAAGGGTTGATGGTGGAAAAACCTTTTATTTGGGACAGCCTTACTAAAAATTATATTTAAGCAAAATCCTAGAAGAAAAGATAGAATAAATGCTCCATCCTTGAGTATCTACTGTGATTGTGGAGGAAGGTGGCACATTAAGTATAAATACTTTGTAACAGGCATGTGTTTGAGGAACAATAAGGAGGCTCTGCTAATTAGAATAATGATTCAGGAGTAGAGGAATAGAAGTTAAGATGAAGTAGAAGATGGAGTCAGTTAAGTTAGATGAGGTTTGCTGGTTTTTTTTTTTTTTTGAAGGGCTTTGTGAAATAGGAGATCATTAGAAAGTCTTGAGCAGAAGAGGAATCGCATGATTTCATACTTGTGCTACTCAGAAATAAATTATAGAAACTATAGGAAATTTTATTAAGGAGAGGCTGCAAAGGTTCAGATAACTCTGTAATGTATTAACCATTGCAACCTTAGGCAAATATTTCTCCATGTGAGATAGAAACAATAATAACATCTGCCTCATAAAGTTGTCATGTAAAGTAGCCCCCAGTTGTCATACATAGAAAGGACTGGTGAATCTTTGCTGCTGTTAATAATAATGAGGATCAATTTATAGGATGACCCATTCTCTGTTAGTGATCTAGAATTGATACTTAACACCTATTGGTGTCATTGATTTAAATGTAAAGCTATATGATAAACTAGAAGTTGTCATGAGTATGAAGGAAAAAATGCCTCTACTTACAAATTGGCCGTTTATATTTTGAGAGGGTCAGATTTTGAGAGGATCATGTTGATTCCCAGTAAAACAGATTATTACTCTGATTATAGTAGAGGTTTTTATGGTCAGTGCTGTCATCTTTCTTTGATACAAATAGGTTTGAAAGTTTTGTGACAACTTTGGCATTTTTTACAGGTGTATCATTTGTATCTAAACTAAGCTTTGATTCTTACGAGTGCTTCTTCATGGTGGCATTCCTTCTGTCCTTCCTCGTATGAACCCTTCCGTCCCTACCTGTTATTATCCCAATGCAAGTCCTATACTTCATGGCCTCTCATCTGTTTTTGTGCTTCTTGAAGGTGGAAGTAGTAAGTATCATTATTATTATCATCATCTTTTTAATTATTACTTTTAATCATTCACTGTGTGCCAGGAAGGATTCTAAGCACTTTATATACACAAATTTATTTCCTTCTCATTGTAACCCTGTAAGGTGAGTGTTTCAGAGTTCATTTTATAACTAAGAGAGCAGACTCAGAAACGTTAAACAACCTAATATTCAATCTAGTCTATTCTTTTTACAAGTCCTGTATGCTATACAATTAAACCAGTTAATGATTCAAGGATAATGTTCCTTTGACTTTATTTCAGACTTTTCCTTTCTTCTGGTGCACCTTCTTAACTCTGTTATGCTTAGCTGGTTCTAACTGAGGTTTGACTTGGGGCCGTCTTCTTTGAGGAGGGAGACTTTTCAGACCATGACCGCCTATAGTATTACTTGCTTCCATAAAACATAATTTACTCTTTGTTAACATTGACATATAACTGTACATTGACACTTGACATGTCTGGAATTTTGTTATTTAATCACTTCCAGGGTTCATGTTTGGTCTCTTCAAATAGACTGAATGTCCATTAGGAAACTAGCAGTATATTTTATAATTCTTTGTATGTAAAATTTATATTCCCAAATTCTATATACTCCATACAGAATTTATATAATAAGTGTATAATTTTTACTTTATTATCAAGGTAATTAGATAATTGATTTTAGTATGACTGTTGCTTCATTTGGTCAACTTCATTATGACCACAATTGAAAGATGCATAACGTCTTCCTGGTCAGTTAAAAATTGAGAAATTTTGGATTCTTTGTTTCTAGTAATATATCAAAATACCAGTGTAGTTAAATTAAGTCCTGCTGCCCAATTCATTTGAAAATGCAGCTGTTTATGCTCCAGAAGATAAAATTTTAAAGGGCTATACTAAAAATCTTTAAAGGTATTACTATCTGAACAAGAAAAGTAATAATAATATTTACATTTTAAACATTTTATTTTATTTATTTATTTTATTTTATTTTTTAACTTTACAATATTGTATTGGTTTTGCTATGTATCAACATGACTCCGCCACAGGTATACACGTGTTCCCCATCCTGAACCCTTCTCCCTCCTCCTTCCCCAGTGGCTCAGTGGTAAAGAATTCAGGAGATGCAGGTTTGACCCCTGGGCTGGGAAGATCTGCTGGAGAAAGGAAATAGCAAACCACTCCAGTATTCTTGCCTGGAAAATCCCAATCCATGGGGTCACAAAAGAGTTAGACACGACTAGGTGACTAAACAACAGTAACTTATGTATATAGGTTTGCTTTGATGTGTATAAAATTAATGTTATTTGGAGGCTGAGTAATAGAAAATATTACCATCATTGGTTTTATTTTAATGGTGATTAAGACTCGATGGACTTGAGTTTGAGTGAACTCCGGGAGTTGGTGATGGACAGGGAGGCCTGGAGTGCTGTGATTCATGAGGTCACAAAGAGTCGGACATGATTGAGCGACTGATCTGAACTGAACATTTAATACTTAAACCATGTTGAAGCCACCATCAGTAAAATGACTTGTACCCCTCACTCCCACCAAAAATTTTTAGAAAGAGCATTTGCTGAACACATTGACATAAGGATTCAGTATTTCATTATTTTCACATTATTTTTCCAAATCTATACACTTAATAATCGTTAGAGAAAATAACTGTCTATCATGCTTGGTAGTTGTGTGTTATTCCTTGAAAAGTCTGTCCAGAATATATTATCTGAATTTCTTGATGGTGTTGAGTAAAAACTATTTTCTTATTCCAAAAGATACTGACAGATTAGCATTGTCTGTGCCTGTGACCTTTGAGAAATTAAGCTTATTGAGACCACTCATGCCATATTGTTCTTAGTCATTGTGTTAATTCAACCATTGTATTTGAAAGCAGATCAAATGGCAGTCCATTGTACAGGGCTAAGATTTGTGATTGAAATTCATTCCTTATTATAGGTAAGAGTAAAAGTTACTCATCACCAGCAAGGATGAATACTCTAATTGTTTGATATAATTGAAGAACATATTTTGTGAAGAAGAGAAAAAATAAGTTTTGTTATGGCAAGTAAGATTTCTTTTGTGAATAAGATAGAATTTAAGCTACAAGATGAAATGTTTGCCGAATTTAGGCAGAATGAGTCATTATAGTAATAGCAATACTCTTGATAAAATGAGAAAGGAGATAAATTTATTGCAATGCATTGATTGTTTTGTTTGTGGTATAACTTTTATGTTCTTTTGAGATTTTTTTCCTTTTACATAAGCCCATATAATAGTTACAGATAAAACAAAGATCAGCACATAGCAGACGGATACTCAGCAGACCTTGACAAGACAATAATAAATCAAGGGGTTTTGTAGGAAAAATGGTTGCTGACTATGAGGTTGGTGGCCCTCTATGTTCACCGTTATATGTTCTAATTTATTTTTGGTCTGCAAATGCATCAGTATGACAAATGTCTACCTGTCAACAGATCAGACAGAAAACATAAGTAAAGCCTTACAGAATTCTCTGAGAGTCTGAGTGATTTAAGCACACAATGGTGGAATAATAGCTTGCCTTAGCAATTATAAACATCTCAGTGACATTATGAACCAGATTACTCTCTAGTTTTTTTTTTTTTTGTCAGCTCATCTGACACTTTTTTCACTAGCTACATCAAAGAGCTCTCCTCCGTTCCATTTGGTAAATGTATGCCAGGTACATTATATTTGGGGCACATTGTTTCCAAAGGCTGCATGATGTAATATATAGTGTAATATATATAATGAAAATAATTTATCTTATATATATATGTGTGTGTGTGTGTGTGTTTTTTTTTTTTTTTTTATTAGGATGAGCTTTTAAAAATACAATTAGGACTTAATGTTCTTTAAGCACTTTCAGGAACCAACCTTCTTGCTTCCTCTATGTATTGTTGCTATTATCATTGGGCCTATTACACTGTGTGTGTGTGTGTGTGTGTGTGTGTGTGTATGTGTGTGTGTGTGTGTGTGTGTGTTAAACTCTCTTCATAATCTCTGTTCAGCAATAGTCCTCACTCCTCACTTCACTGTTTTAAGTTTACTACAAAGACTTATTCTACTCCTGTTTAAAATTCTTAAACCTCTTTGTTCTCCTTCTCAAGCTGCATGTATCCTCACGTATTTTTAGTTTTTTCTCTTCTGGAGTAAGAATTGATACTTGGCCCTTCTGATCCTAATGGAGGTGGCAGGGCATGGCGGGCAGTGCAGAAGTGAGGGAAAGGAAATGCTTATTTCTGCCTCTGTCTCTAATTGTACCACTAATTCATGTGGTACATGTAATGGTACACAGTCTTAAATATATGACTCTGATATACTCATCTGTAAAATAGAATTATTTTACCTACTGTGCAGGCTGTGGTAAGAATTATGAGAGATCAAGTTTCTAAAGTGTGTGGCATAGTTAACATAATTGCAAAATAAATGGTGTCAGTTATCCTCTTAGCTACCTAGATAGCATGCTTTGTGATCCTTTAAACAATTCTTCTTACTTCTTCACTCACCACATCTATAATAATTACTGTCTTACCTCTGTAAGCAGGCTTCCTTGGTAGCTCAGATGGTAAAGCGTCTGCCTACAATGCAGGAGACCCGGATTCGATCCCTGGGTTGGGAAGATCCCCTGGAGAAGGAAATGGCAACCTACTCCACATGCCTGGAAAAATCCCACGGACCGAGGAGCCTGGTGGGCTACAGTCCATGGGGTCTCGAAGAGTTGGACACGACTGAGTGACTTCACTTTTTGCACTTACCTCTGTAAAAAAGCAAAGTAATTAGTAGTACATGTTCAGGAGAGAGAACTGTTTTTGAAATCAGGTTTGACCATTCATTAGCTGTGCCTCGGACAGCTTACCTAGCCCTCTCTAAATCTCCCCTTTCTCCTCTGTAAACTAGTAATAATAATAGTGACTTGGCTCAGAGTGTGGTTTTGAAAATTGCATTCAATTAACTAAAAATGTGTGTGTGTTTATGTCTATGTATAAAATGATTGAAAACTACAGATAAAATATGTAGCACCACATTTTGCATAAAATAAATATGAAATAAACATGCATACATTTGTTATTAGTCTCCATCCCTGTTGCCATTTCAGGCTTTTGTGTCCTCTAGGTCACTGCTATATATTCTCACACCATCCATCTCATACTGTTGGCAGTCAAACTATTTTTTGTATATAAAAAAAGAAGCCCTCAAAGCTGTCCAGTGTCTAGCAAATATGGTATCGATGACTTACCTGGCCTTTTAGGACTGCTGCAGTTGGGTCTCACACTGCCTTTCCTGCATGATCTCTAGTTTGGCTATCTTACACTGCTACTACGAGCAGTAAGACAGCCTGCATACTGCAAAACTAACCCAGTATCTGGAGCATATGTGAAAGTTTTTTTTTTTTTTCATTACTCTTTTTTCCCTTTTTCTCCTTTATACCCTCTTCTTCTAATAAATTCTGGAGTCTAGTCAAACATGCTCTCCTTATACCAGACATATCCTTTCCTATGTCTTTTTAAAATTCTTTTCAAATTAAAATTTTTTTTTTAAATTCTCTTTGTTTTTATTTATCCAGCAGGTATTTATGGATTGCATTCTGTGTGTTATGTATTGTTTGGCACCAGCGACACAAATGTTTAGGACACTTTCAGAGGTTATTGGAGAAGGAAATGGCAACCCACTCCAGTGTTCTTGCCTGGAGAATCCCAGGGATGGAAAAGCCTGGTGGGCTGCCATCTATGGGGTTGCACAGAGTCGGACACGACTGAAGTGACTTAGCAGCAGAGGTTATTCTAAAAAATAATAATAATAAGATACTATATTAGAGATACTCAGGCCTCCAGGCTGAAAACTGCATGAGAGCAGGACGCATGTCTATTCAGGTATACTGTTGTATTTCTAACTTTTGGAATAGAGCTGTGGACGTATTAGTGTTCTTAAAATTATTTGAGAAGAAAATTTGAGAGAGATGGAACAAGACAAATGGGAGAGAAGGCATGAGACAGCTTGGCATATTTGATTATTGCGCATACTTCTGTATGGCTGTAGAATACATTGTAAAATTCATGTCTGGGTGTAGTGAAAGATAATATTGGAAAGAAATGAAGGGGCCAGAATATGAAGAACATTGTCCATTTTGCCTAGAAGTTTGGACTCTATCATGGACTTTTGGAGAGCCTGTGAGAGGGTTTAAGTAGGAATGCCACATGCTGCTATTTTATTTTAGAAAGGATATCCTGTTAACAGTTTAGTGAGAAGAATCAGAGGTGTAATTAGAGGTATGGATTTGACTTTTGAGGTTGTTGCATTAATAAAGCAAAGAAGTTTGGGTGCTTTGAAGTGATGATGGAAATAGATTTAAGATATATTTATATGATAAAATCAACTGGACTTGATAACTGATTAGTTTTGGACACTATGAAACATGAGAAGAAAGGTAAGCTCTGACTCTGCCCAGCCTTCAAGGCCCAGCTGAACTGTAACCTACTATACTTAAATTCATCTAATTTCTGATTAAAATTAATATTTATTTTTAGTCATTGTAAAATATTATATATATATATATCTTTCTTACATTGTTGATTTCTTTTTACTAATTGTTATTTGTAAGCATGTCTACGGAGAAGGCAATGGCACCCCACTCCAGTAGTTTTGCCTGGAAAATCCCATGGACAGAGGAGCCTGGTAGGCTGCAGTCCATGGGGTCGCTAGAGTTGGACATGACTGAGTGAGTTCACTTTCACTTTTCACTTCCATGCATTGGAGAAGGAAATGGCAACCCACTCCAGTGTTCTTGCCTGGAGAATCCCAGGGACGGGGAAGCCTGGTGGGCTGCGGTCTATGGGGTCGCACAGAGTCAGACACAACTGAAACGACTTAGCAGCAGCAGCAGCAGCAGCAGCAAACATGTCTAAAGTCTCTCACCAAATTGGAAGTCTCCTAACTTATCTTTGTATTACCTTCTATGGCCTTATCTATATTGGATCTTCCATAAATACACAGATTATCAATTAAAACCATGCATTTTAATTTAATAACCTCCTGAAAAAACTCTAGAAAGTTAAGTATATTCCTGAGACCTTTCAGTATTTTCAAAATGAAACTAGTTACAAACAGATGAAATTTAACTAACATTCTTTCAAAAACATTTTAATTTGAAAAATTCAAAATGAATAATTGCCAGAAAAGAAAATATTCATAGGAAGAAATTTTAAAGTGAAATCAAGCCATATTGTTTCCAAATTCAGATGAGAACTTACTATTAAAAATTTTGCACAGATTGGAAATGACTAATCAACATTAGAAAAATGAAATTGGAAGATCTGCCCTCGTACTGTTCGTGGCTAAAAATGTTTTCCTGTCCAATTTTAACAGTGTTGTTCCAGTGTGAAAATGTCAAGGATTAGAAGCCTTATATTGGAAAAAAAAATCATTTAAGTATCTAGTCTATGGAGGGTGATCTGGGGCAAATCCTGTGATTTCTGCCAATCTCACCCCTTCAGAGAGCAGCCTTAGCTGTCTTAAAGGATATCACATTTGAGACATATTATATAAAAGGGATATAGATATAATCTATAAAGACAGAGTGGTATATAATGATAAATTTGGATTATCTTTATAGGTCCTTCTAGCTTTAATCAACTGTGAGTCTATGATTTAAGGTGTTTTAATTTTTTGTTTTCAGTTTCAAGATCCATTTGAAAACTGTAACATCTCAAGAAGTAAATCTTAACTAGTTGCTCTTGTGCATAATGGCCAGACCTTTTTTTTCAGGCCACGTAGAAAACGTAATTGTCTTTGGAATTTAGTTTAATATACTTATCATCATAAAGTCTTAAGAAAATTAAAATGGTAGAACAGTAATTGTTTTTAACTGTGTTGGAGGCCCATTGTGCAGTTCCCACTTGCATGTATCTTTGTATTAGGAAAATGCTTTTTCAATGAGGAATTGCTTTTATTACAATGTGATTATATAATTTCAATGGGGGAGTATTATGAGATGAAGTGGAAAGAGCACAGGATCTGCTTTTTGTATTAACTTTGCCCTCAACTAGCTACCAGCTACCTTCTTTGGGCCTTGGTCTCTTCATAAATAAAATGAGGGGGTAGAATAAATAGTTTGTTATGTCTCCCTTAATCAGTCCTGAATATTCATTAGAAGGACTGATGCTGAAGCTGAAGATCCAACACTTTAGTCAACTCGTTAGAAAAGACCCTGATCCTGGGAAAGATTGAAGGCAGGAGGAAAAGGGGACAACAGAGGACGAGATGGTTGGATGGCATCACTGACTCTATGGACGTGAGTGTGAGCACGCTCTGGGTGATGGTGAAGGACAGGGAAGCCTAGCATGCTGCCGTCCACAGAGTCGCAAAGAGTCAAACATGACTGAGCGACTGAACAACAGAGTGACCCTCTGAGCTCTGAAATTCAGTGTTTGTACCATGTCCATATCAGATCCACAGCTAGTCAAGTGTGACTCATCATGGTGAAAAGTAAAATCTAATCTTCTCTATGATATTTAGAAGACCATGGGGATAAATGTCATTGAGTTGTATTTGATTGAAAGGGCTAACCCAAACAGCTCTAGATACCTAGGTGTCTGCTTGAAACAGGAGAAGAGGAACAGAGATGGTGGGAGAGAGAGAGAAGGAGGGAGGGAGGGTGAGAGGAAGGGAGTGGGAAAGAGAGAGAGATGCATAAAGATGGATTTTCAAGAGCCTAAGTTCCAGTGGGAATGAGTCATCTATAAAACAGTAAATTTTTCTTGTATGTTTTTTATAAAGCCATCTCAGATCATTTACTTCTTTTTTCTTTCTTATTTTTGTTTTGTTCCTTCCCTTTTTTCTCTTTATTTCTTTCAGAAAGAGCACAGAAATCAGAGATGGTCAGCCCTTGTTTAGGATTCTCTTTCCCTCACTTACTAGTAATATGATCTTAGTCAAATGATATTTTTTCTCTGAACCTGAGTTTTCTGTTTGCAAAAATGCGGATAATGCCACTTTTCCATACTCCCTTACCGACTTTTGTTAGACCAAGAAGGAAAACATTAATGCTTGGAAAGCCGTAAAGCAGTGTGCAGATAGATAGACTTTATTGATTTAATGCATAGTCAGAGTGTTTTGGAGCCAGATACACTTGTATTCAGCTGTTGCATTATCCACTTATTAGCTTAGTGTAATTTTAGTTTCTGTGTGTAGAAAACTTACTAACACCTACTTCAGGGTTGTAAGGAAGAAATAAGATAATCTTTATAAATTTCAAGATAAACAAGGATATGTTTTATTCCCACTTCTTAGATGAAGAATTTGAAACTTAGGCAGTTAAAATTGTTTGTTCAGGGTTATGCTGGTATTAAATGAAATTACCAGAAAAAAACTCTTGGTATCAAATATGGGTTTGGCTTTTTAGATAAATTATATCAGGTAATTCAAAGAAAGAATTTCATGTGTTTGTAGCATAAACATTTACATATGTGTACAGTTGAGATTCGTAAAAATATTATTTGGAAACATTCAGATTTTTTGTTCTTGTACATTTGTTAAGCAAAGAAAAATTGTCCAGTTTCCTTATTTTGTTATCAAATTGTACAAATTAAAAAATGTAATCACATGTCATGTTAATGACTCAAGAGAAAGGAAAAAGTAATTGGCTCCTTTTTCAATTGTAGTGCTGGGTAACTCACAGGGCCTAGATGTCACTTATAATTTTTGATGGGCATTGTGTATTATAATCATCTCATTCACATTTTCCAGAATATTTTTTAATAATGAGAATTTTTCTTTTTAAATATTGATTGGGGCTTTCCTGGCTTGAGAGAAGGCCATCATGTTGAAATTACTTTATCTGATACACTCTTAGTTTAAACCTAGGGTTACATAGGATTTGATTTTAGGGATTAACAAGAAAGCATGACCACAATTCAGCTACTTGGTTCATGTATATAACTTTTCCAAGCCTAGAAAAGTTCTCTGTTTAAATCATGCTAAACTGCTAGCAATTTTAAAACTGAGGTGAACTATGGTGGCAGATTTTTACTTTTTCATAGATGTATAAAATAAGTATACAGCCTGGGAGAGAAAATTATTCAGTCGTGAGATTTAAGTATGTACTGCTAACATCCATAAAAACAATAAGACTTCAAGTATTGTTTTAAAGTTACTGTTTAAAAAGGTGAAAAATACATGTAGCCATACCTTTCGTGCTGACAGTTACAGCAGTGCAAGGTTAAGTTATGCTAAAAAATTTATGTTAAAAAGCAGTGCCTGTACCTTTTCATCACATTTACATCTGATATAATGCTTTAAATACCTCCTCTTCTCACTTTTCATCAGAAGACTTCTCCATATTATTCTTTGAATAGTAGGCTAACTTTTCTGAGGACATGATTGGAACACAGGACTCAGCATGGTAGCTTGTAGCAAAAAAAAAAAGGAAAAAAATCAAAGCATAATTGTGCCTTGTCTCCGGCCACTCTCCCTGGAAAAAGTTATAACATTCAGGACAGAGAAATGTTCAGATCCATTACAGGAATTTCTTTTGTGCAATGTACACATGAACTTTTTAAAAAGTTTTATGTTTAAACATTTTTAACAGTCTGACTTCTAGTGTATGTTGTCATAATATTCAGTATTATTGGAATAATTGTTTTTATTTTCATCATACCAGTGAAATTTATTGAGAGAGTGCATTAAACTAAAGAGCATAACTTTCAGAGGATGTGTTGAGAGTATCTTGACTTCCAAATTAACTACAATTCAACAACCTTGTTCACATATATATTTTTTATGCTCCAGGCCTAATTTCTTCCCACTTGGCCTTTTTGTTTTTTAACTGAAGTATAGTTGATTTACAATGTTATGCTAATCTCTGTTATACAGCCAAGTGACTCAGTTTTACACACACACACAAATGCACACATATCTATCTATATATAAATATATAAATATCTGTAATCTTTTTTTAATATTCTTTTCCATCGTGGCAACCCTCAGCTGGCTTTTTTTAGTGTGGCTAAATAAAATAGCTAAGAAATAGATTGAGATCCAGTTAATGAAGTTTACTGGATCTTGAATGATCCAAGCATTTAAATGTATGTACCCCTGAAACTCCAGTATTTTGGCCACCTCATGCGAAGAGTTGACTCATTGGAGAAGACTCTGATGCTGCGAGGGATTGGGGGCAGGAGGAGAAGGGGACGACAGAGGATGAGATGGCTGGATGGCATCACTGACTCGATGAATATGAGTCTGAGTGACCTCCGGGAGTTGGTGGTGGACAGGGAGGCCTGGTGTGCTGCAGTTCATGGGGTTGCAAAGAGTCGGACACGACTGAGCAACTCATCTGATCTGATCTGATATTGTATCCTGTTGTCCTGGTAAATCTTTTACTTCAAAATTGTTTTGGCCACTTCCTAGAAGTTTGGGGCTCCTCTGGTGGCTCAAACAGTAAGGAATCTGCCTGTAATGCAGGAGATCTGAATACAAACCCTAGATCAGGGAATGACTACCCATTCCAGTATTCTTGCCTGAAGAATTCTATGGACAGAGAAGCCTGGCAGGATACAGTCCATGGATTCGCAAAGAATTAGACACAACTGAACGACTTTCATTTTAGATGAGAAGTTATGTGTCACCTTACCAATTAGGTAGATATTGGGATATCTTCTTCTAAACCTTCTTTTTCTTTCTAAACTCTGGAAAAGTCTAGACACCCTGGAATTTTAAGTGACATTTCCAGGGCAATATAGCTCCTTAGTGGCAAAGATAGAATTTATCACAGATGTTTTGACTTAAGCCCTGGGCTCTTTCCTGGTCTAATTTGTTAATTAAATATTTGTCTTCTGACTACTGTTAGGTATAATCTCTCTCTTTCCTTGAATATCTTTATGCTTAATATGAAGTGTTTAGAGAAACTGTAATAAAGTGAGTCACACCAATTGTAAACTGTTTCCAAACGATGAGAAATTGTTGGAAATATTTTTAGCCAGGAGCTTGAATGCTGGAAGCCTTGAAAAACTAGCAGCACAACACAATGGCCAGTATGACCTCATGGGAGGAAATGTAAATTTGTCGTAAACTGGCCAGCCTATGACAAAAATTATTATTTTGTTGATACTCTGACAAATTCTTTTGGACTGATCAGTCATAATTGATGCAAACTTCATGTAAAATAAATTGAACTCTAGGTAAAAATAAATATATTAGTAATAGTATAATTTTTTTTTCTGTTTGTTATCAGCTCTGAAAATCATTATGTGTTTTTAGAAATAAAGTAAGCTGGCAAGAATAAATTTTGTTCTTACTAAGTGGTCATTTTCTCTTTCTGTGTTGGCTAGATTTTCCTAGATATGACATTTGGTTCAGGAGGACACACGAGAGCCATTCTGCAGAAGGAGCCAGATATTACTCTGTATGCATTAGACAGAGACCCAACAGCATATGCAATAGCTGAACAGCTTTCAGAATTGTACCCGTAAGTAATACTCCTGTATAGACATTTAATTTTGTTATTCAGTATCAGTTTCTTGGTTTACTGTTTGGAATTTGTTTTCATTTGTATGATGTTATACTTAATGAAATATTTCCTCCCTTTTTATACAAAAATAATTGATGTAAGTGATATTTTTAGAACCACTTAAAAATATTACTGCATTTATCCTTTGTAAATAAGTATAAACACAAAAAATTATTTTTGGCAGATATTTGAAGATGTGTTGAAATCCATCCTTCAATAGTATTTTGCAAGATAACTCATACTTTAAAAACATTTAAAAAATATTTTATTTATAGTTTCTAAGAATTTAGTGGAGTAAATAAGTATGTAAAAATTCTGTAGAATTCATGAGGTTATATACATCAATGTAATGCAACTTTCTTTGAAATCTTTAGGCAGTTCACAAATAAATTTAGACCTTTCTATCCCTCTGTCAAAAGTAGTGAGCATTTTTGGTAGAACTTTAAAAAAAAATTTAAGGTTATTGTCTTTATAAATCGTAAAAGCATTTTCCTTTAGAGAAAAACATTTGAATCAATGAGTTATATCCTTTTGCCATATTGCCATCAGGGCGTAAAAAACAAATATCCTGGAATTCAGATGGCCATCTCCAAATATGTAAAGGGCTCTTTTCTGTAATGGGGAGTTGTTCTATTCTGCTAAGCTCCAGAGACTAGAAAAAAAATAGATGAGAATTTTAGAGGTAAATTGTGACTGGACATAGAGTTGTAGCTGTCCAACAATGAAAAGGTCTCTGGTGAAGTAGTGAAAGTAAGACCATGGAAAGGTTTAATCACAGGCTAAAGTTAGAAGATTGGATTACAAATCTAGAATAGTCTTTTCAACCTCTCTCAGGTCCCAGACTCTTTGCAAATCTATGTGATTATATCTCCCAATAAAAGTGTAAATAAATATACCTAGATTTTTGTTTGCAAGATCACAGTATTTGTGAAGTCCCTAGAAACCTATTTGACCCCACGTTCTTTATTTCTAACAGAAATATGAGGGTGAGTTTTTATGGCACAGTATTTTTTTTTAATCATTCTTTCATTTTAAGCAAAGTAACTTAAAATGCACCTTCTTGAAGTCTTGTACTGGGGCATTCATATTTGTGAAACTTTTTAGGAATTTACTTGATTATGATCTGAATATTTATAGAATGAACATAGGTCTCCATTATATATCACTAGCAGACAGCCTGGTTCTCTTAGATATTATTGTTTCTAAAGGTGGTGATTCCCAAGGTCTCTTATTCTTCCAGACACTCTAGTTTCTTAAATGGAATCTCAAGACTGTATTCTCTTTGCAGTTTACAAATGTGGAAACTATTAGCTATGCATATTAGTTTGCTAAAAGGCACATATGACTTAATAGTGACAGAGATGGGATGTATATTTTGCCCATCACCCAATAATCTCATTTTATTAAATTATAGTACCTTATCTCAAATTTTATTGAGGTTTTTTTGTTGGTTCATCCACAAAGTAATTCCCTTTAAAAATTAAACAACAAAAAGATAAATCAAAATACAACAGAAAGAGATAATTCAGCTCAGTTCAGTTCAGTCACTCAATCATGTCCAACTCTTTGCGACCCCATGGACTGCAGCATGCCAGGTTTTCCTGTCCATCACCACTCCCAGAACTTGCTCAAGCTCATGTCCATTGAGTCGGTGATGCATCCAACCATCTCATCCTCTGTTGTCCCCTTCTCCTCCTGCCTTCAGTCTTTCCCAGCATCAGGGTCTTTTCCAATGTCAGTTCTTTGCATCAGGTGACCAAAGTATTGGAGAACTTCTGCATCACTTCTTCCAGTGAATATTCAGGGTTCATCTCCCTGCAGTCCAAGGGACTGTCAAGTCTTCTCCAACACCACAGTTCAAAAGCATCAATTCTTTGCCGCTCAACTTTATGGTTCAGCTCTCACATCCATACATGACTACTAGAAAAACCATAGCTTTGACTAGACGGAGTTTTGTTGGCAAAGTAATGTCTCTGCTTTTTAATATGCTGTCTAGGTTGGTCATAGCTTTTCTTTCAAGGAGCAAGTATCTTTTAAGTTCATGGCTGTAGTCACCATCTGCAGTGATTTTAGAGCCCAAGAAAATAAAGTCTGTCATTGTTTGCCCATCTATTTGCCATGAAGTGATGGGACCAGATGACATGATTTTAGTTTTTTAAATGTTTGAGATTTAAGGCAACTTTTTCACTCTCCTCTTTCACTTTCATCAAGAGGCTCTTTAGTTCCGCTTCACTTTCTGCCTTAAGGGTGATGTCATCTGTATATCTGAGGTTACTGATATTTCTCCCAGCAATCTTGATTCCAGCTTGTGCTTCATTCAGCCTAGCATTTTGCATGATGTACTCTGCATGTAAGTTAAATAAGCAGGGTGACAGTACACAACCAGACAAAATCTAGAATCAAAGATACTGAGTAGAAAAAAAAAATAGAGAAATCTCAAGTGATCATTCTTTGAAAATAAGCAAAATCCCTTTCAGCCTGATTGTTAAGGGTAAAAATAAATATTCAGCAAAAATATTTATATGATTAAGATTGAGAGAGAAAATCAACCATAGGCTCAAGGTAAATTGTAAGGTGATTTTATTGCAATTCTGTGGCAATATGTGAACCCTAGATTAAATGCATAATGTACTAAAAATATAAAATATTAAAATTGACTCAATAATTATAAACCTTTAAACCTTTAATCGGTTTTTGCCATAGAAAACATTAGAAAGGTAACTAAACTATATAGAAAAATGCATAGTGACCAGGTTTGCAATTGTTATCTAGCTCTTAAAGAGTAGGAAAGAGCATTGCCATTTATGCTAGTCCTGACCTTGGTAAATATGAAGAGCTTTTAAAGTTCATTTTGTATTGAATTCAGCAGTGTTTTAATGCCTAATTCTGCTAGAGATAGTATAAAAGGAAAAAGAGAAAAAGTCCAATATCATTGAAGCATATAAATGCAGATAAAATGCAATGCTAGTATATCTAAGTCACCCATAATTTAGTTAAAAGAATAATAGTCCTTGGGGTTTAAAAAAGAATTGGACAAAAAGAATTATCAGTTCAGTTCAGTTCAGTCGCTCAGTTGTGTCCAGCTCTTTGTGACCCCATTAATCGCAGCACACCAGGCCTCCCTGTCCATCACCAACTCCCGGAGGTCACTCAGACTCACATCCATCGAGTCAGTGATGCCATCCAGCCATCTCATCCTCTACTGTCCTCTTCTCCTCCTGCCCCCAATCCCTCCCAGCATCAGAGTCTTTCCCAAGGAGTCAACTCTTCGCATGAGGTGGCCAAAGTACTGGAGTTTCAGCTTTAGAATCAGTCCTTCCAATGAATACCCAGGACTGATCTCCTTTAGGATGGACTGGTTGGACCTCCTTGCAGTCCAAGGGACTCTCAAGAGTCTTCTCCAACACCACTCTTCAAAAGCATCAATTCTTTGGTGCTCAGCTTTCTTCACAGTCCAACTCTCACATCCATACATGACCACTGGTAAAACCATAGCCTTGACTAGATGGACCTTTGTTGGCAAAGTAATGTCACTGCTTTTGAATATGCTGTCTAGGTTGCTCATAACTTTCCTTCCAAGGAGTAAGCGTCTTAATTTCATGGCTGCAGTCACCATCTGCAGTGATTTTGGAGCCCCCCAAAATAAAGTCTGACACTGTTTCCAGTGTTTCCCTATCTGTTTCCCATGAAGTGATGGGACCGGATGCCATGATCTTCATTTTCTGAATGTTGAACTGTAAGCCAACTTTTTCACTCTCCTCTTTCATCAGGAGGCTTTTTAGTTCCTCTTCACTTTCTGCCAAAAGGGTGGTGTCATCTGCCTATCTGAGGTTATTGATATTTCTCCCGGCAATCTTGATTCCAGCTTGTGCTTCTTCCAGCCGAGTGTTTCTCATGATATAATCTGCATGCTGCTGCTGCTGCTGCTAAGTCGCTTCAGTCGTGTCCGACTCTGTGCGACCCCAGAGACGGCAGCCCACCAGGCTCCCCCGTCCCTGGGATTCTCCAGGCAAGAACACTGGAGTGGGTTGCCATTTCCTTCTCCAATGCATGAAAGTGAAAAGTGACAGTGAAGTCTCTTAGTCATGTCTGACTCTTCGCGACCCCATGGACTGCAGCCTACCAGGCTCCTCTGCCCATGAGATTTTCCAGGCAAGAGTACTGGAGTGGGGTGCCATTGACTTCTCCAATACTCTGCATAGCCATGGCCTAATAGGATTAAATTCAAGAATACAAGTATGGCTTCATGTCATACAGTCAATGACAGGTTGATAAGTATCACAAGAATCAATTAGCTGTTCTGATTAAAATCTCAAACACTTTTAGATGTAAGCAGGGTATCTCTCAGGCTTCCTTGGTAGCTCAGCTGGTAAAGAATCTGCCTGCAATGCAGAAGACCTATGTTCGATCCTTGGGTAGGGAAGATCCCCTGGAGAAGGGCGTGGCAACCTACTCCAGTATTCTTGCCTGGAGAATCACCATGGACAGAGGAGCCTGGCGGGCTACAGTTTATGGGGTCACAAAGAGTTGGACATGATTGAGCGACTAAGCACAGCACAACACAGGGCATCTCTGACTTGAGGTTCTTATGACCTGCACGTGCCATTTCACAAATTCTTTCAATGTAAAGATATTCAGTATGCCAAGGTGCCATAGTCTAAGATAATTTTTCCTGAACCCTATTAATATTTATCAAATAGAATTCTCTCAAAGTCAATAAGACAACAAATTCCAATTTCAAAAGTAGACTAATAGTAGAAGGGTCAATCACTAAACATCAGTGTGTGAAAAGATGCTCCAGAAAAGTAGCCATGAAAAGGGAAATGAAATTAAAATAATACTGGTATAAAACTTTATATGTAGTAAACTGGAAGACAGTAGTTTTAAAAATGAGGATATAGGGGAAAGGATTCTTATTTTTCATGGATATCTTTTAATATTAAAAAATAAATAAGCTGCTTAGAATCTATCACAGCTAAATAAAAGAAGCAGTAACTAAAGAAACATATCCATAGGCTTATTACAGACTTTGTATATGTATTTTCATATGTCTAATCATAGAGAACTTGAGAAAGAAGAAATTAATAGTGGAGAGAGGTACAGAGAAAGGGAAAGTAATAGTTAAGAAAAACAAGACCAGATAAATGATCACCATCCCTGCATAACTATATAAAGTAGAAAAAGCTAAGTGATACTATATATTATTTATAAATATATATCTCCAATTATTTATAGTATAAAATGTACATAATGAAGATAAACACAAATTTGGGCTAGGGATTACTTCTGGGGATAATGGATAAGTGGGTGGATGGTTGGTTGGAAGGATGGACAGATGAGATAAATTGATTATATTCTTAAAAATACATCTGTAATTACAACATATAGTAAATTATGCAAAAAGGAAACATTCTGTCATTTCAATGTGCACATCTTTTGAGGACTTAATTTCTTTCTCTCTTTTATTTATTTATTTTGCTGTTGTCAAAGAGTAGCCTATGCTTTTTAAAAATCCCAAGTTCTTCACTCTGTTAAAACTAAGTCAAAAATAGAAACTCACATTTTCACACACACACAAAAAAACTAAGCAGTTCATAGGAAAGCTGAATTTTAGGCTAACTCATTTTAGCACTTTCAGAAAAGATGACATGTCAGATCACCTGTTGTTTGAAAACTGAAACTTTTCCCTATTGCCTCTGAGGACTGTACAAGAGGAAGCACATTAAAATTGGAGCATTGGGGTGTTAGCTGACTTTTGCAACAGTGGAAAATGGATGTTGGAAGACAATTTTTTTTAAACATTTTTTTTCTGAATTTAGAGTTAATATGTGCTCTGCATATTGAGTTTAGAGAATATAGACATGTATAAAGAAAATAAAAATTATAATTGCATCATTTGACTGTAGGTAAGGTCCGCCTAGTCAAGGCTATGGTTTTTCCAGTGGTCATGTATGGATGTTAGAGTTGGACTGTAAAGAAAGCTGAACGTCGAAGAACTGATGGTTTTGAACTGTGGTGTTGGAGAAGACTCTTGAGAGTCCCTTGGACTGCAAGGAGATCCAGCCAGTCCATTCTGAAGGAGATCAGCCCTGGGATTTCTTTGGAAGGATGATGGTAAAGCTGAAACTCCAGTACTTTGGCCACCTCATGCGAAGAGTTGACTCATTGGAGAAGACTCTGATGCTGGGAGGGATTGAGGGCAGGAGGAGAAGGGGACGACAGAGGATGAGATGGCTGGATGGCATCATTGACTCGATGGACTTGAGTCTGGGTGAACTCCGGGAGTTGGTGATGGACAGGAAGGCCTGGCGTGCTGTGATTTATGGGGTCACAAAGAGTCGGTCACGACTGAGTGACTGAACTGAACTGAACTGAAAGGAGTTACCGAGCAACTGAACTGAACTGAACTGAACGGAGTTATGGTGATTCCCGGCTTGCTCAGTGGTAGAGAATCCACCTGCCAATGCAGGAGATGCAGGTTCAATCCCTGGCTCTAAAAGATCCTTCAGGAGGAAATAGCAACCCACTCCAATATTTTTACGTGGAAAATCCACTGGACAGAGGAGCCTGGCAGACTACAGTCTAGGAGTCGCCAAGAGTCAGACATAAATTAGTGACTAACAAACAACAACAACAACAAAACTAAATTATAAAAATACTACAAGCTGTTGCTTTCAATAGTTTGTAAAAGTAGATATTCTTACTGGGTTGAACTTATATAGAATAGTACACAGAAAAAAATTAAACTCACTTGTTAAACCACCACCTAAATAGTAATGATTTTGTATATTTCATTCCAAAGAGTCGGACACGACTGAACAACTGATCTGATCTGATCTGATCTAATATTTCATTTCACCTTTTTAATTGCTAGTGTTTTATTATATGTATTATTTCTTTTGTTAACTTTTTTTTTTTTTTTGCTTTTTGTACCTTTAAAGCTTTGAATATCTTGGCCAAGTTTAAAAACCATTTTGATGAATTATAGTAAATACATAATAAAGAATTGACATCTTTTCTCTGCATCCCAATCCAGAAGCATGATATATTTTTCCATAGCGCACAGTATTTGTGTTTCTGACTAATATTTTTTCTTAATTAAAATGACAAAGTACAGAAAAGTGCTGAGAAGTAAATTAAAATAATTCATAGTCCATGACCACCAAAACAAACAGCAACTTAGTTTACTAGAATTCTAATATAGTCTTATCTTTATCCATATTACTGCTATTCTAAGGCTATACTATTTTATTTTAGGTGTATTTCCATTAAACAACAAATACCAGATGTACTTTGTGTAAACAATTCTGAGCATGTTTTCTGTAAAGGGTAATTAAATCAGGAGAAGCTTATTCTTTCTATGTCATCTTGTCTTACACTTTCTATTTTTGTGTTTTGTTGAAATTTTCTTCAGCATTTACATTTTCTCTTGTCCATTGTCAATGTATATATATTTGTCTTTGCCTTTTCTCTAGCTATTTTGACAACATTTAAATTTTTTTTTCAATTTACTACTGACTGATGTCAATATTTTTTTAAGATTCAGTTCAGTTCAGTTCAGTCACTCACTCGTGTCCGACTCTTTGTGACCCCATGGACAGCAGCACACCAGGCCTCCCTGTCCATCGCCAACTCCTGGAGTTTATTCAAACTCATGTCCATTGAGTCAGTGATGCCATCCAACCATCTCCTCCTCTGTCGTCCCCTTCTCCTCCTGCCTTCAGTCTTTCCCAGCATCAGGGTCTTTTCAAATGAGACAGTTCTTCACATCAGGTGGCCAAAATATTGGAGTTTCAACTTCAGCATCAGTCCTGCCAATGAATATTCAGGACTGATTTCCTTTAGGATGGACTAGTTGGATCTCCTTACAGTCCAAGGGACTCTCAAGAGTCTTCTCCAAAACCACAGTTCAAAAACATCAGTTCTTCAGCACTCAGCTTTCTTTATAGTCGAACTCTCACATACACATGTGACTACTGGAAAAACCATAGCTTTGACAAGATGGACTTTTGTTGGCAAAGTAATGTCTCTGGTTTTTAGTATGCTGTCTAGGTTGGTCATAACTTTTCTTCCAAGGAGAATTGTCTTTTAATTTCATGGCTGTAGTCACCATCTGCAGTGATTTTGGAGCCCAGGAAAATAGTCTGTCACTGTTTCCACTGTTTCCCCATCTATTTGCCATGAAGTGATGGGACGAAATACCATGATCTTAGTTTTCTGATGTTGAGTTTTAAGCCAACTTTTTCACTCTCCTCTTTAACTTTCAACAAGAAGCTCTTTAGTTCTTCTTCACGTTTTGCCCTAATGGTGGTATCATCTGCCTATCTGAGGTTATTGATATTTGTCCTGGCAATCTTGATTCCAGCTTGTGCTTCATCTAGCATAGCGTTTCTCATGATGTACTCTGCATGCAAGTTAAATAAGCAGGATGACAATATACAGCATTGATGTACTCTTTTCCTTATTTGGAACCAGTCTGTTGTTCCATGTGCAGTTCTAACTGTTGCTTCCTGACTTGCATAAGATTTGTCAAGAGGCACGTCAGGTGGTCTGGTATTCCTATCTCTTGAAGAATTTTCCAGTTTGTTGTGATCCAGTCAAAGGCTTTGGTATAGTCAGTAAAGCAGAAATAGATGTTTTTCTGGAACTGTCTTGGTTTTTCGATGATCCAGCAGATGTTGGCAATTTGATTTCTGGTTCCTCTGCCTTTTCTAAATCCAGTTTGAACATCTGGAAGTTCACAGTTCATGTACTGTTGAAGCCTGGCTTGGAGGATTTTGAGCATTACTTTACCAGCATTGGTCAAACAGGAGATGGCAAGAGTGAACATCAACATTTTAGGAATCAGCAAACTAAAATTGACTGCAATGGTGAATTTAACTCACATGACCATTATAGCTACTACTGTGGGCAAGAATTCCTTAGAAGAAATTGAGTAGCCATCATAGTCAACAAAACAGTCCTAAATGCAATACTTGGATGCAGTCTCAAAAATGACAGAATGATCTCTGTTCATTTCTAAGGCAAACCATTTAATATCACAGTAATCCAAGTCTATGCCCCAACCAGTAATGCTGAAGAAGCTGAACTTGTACAGTTCTATGAAGATGTACAAGACCTTCTAGAACTAACACCCAAAAAAGATGTCCTTTTCATTATAGGAGACTGCACATTTTTTAGGATTGAAGTACTTAAACATTTTTTATTGTTAACTATGCAAAAAGAAACATTTATTGGTTAACCACCCCATGTAAAGTGAGAACTTACTAGTCTAATTTTTGCTTCCTATTCTTTTCCTACATCTTGCCTTTTAAAATATTATTTTGGCTTTTAAACATTAGTATCTACTATTATAATTATCAGATTGCATGTGCATTGTTTGACAGTAATATCTAAAATTAATTATACCTAAATTGACTTTATTCATTTTAATGCATCCGACTAATCTTTTTATAATACTGTGAAGTCCATTTTGAGTTCTTTATATAGGCTCAGTTCTCTACCAATTGATTATATCGTAGTTTTTCTATAAATATGCAAAAGGGAAACATCTGTGTATTTGTCTACCTGAGACTGTGTTACTAATGCTTTCTTACATGGGTAATTGTTTAGTGTAACACTTTGGAAGTTGTATAGATATTAGTCTTTTTTTGGTTAGTTTCTTGCTTGTAGTGTTGTTTGTCTAATCTTACCTTTGATAAGAGATATTAATATTTTTCCTATATTCTCACATCCTTGAGAAGCATTATATTATTAATAGTATTTGAACTTCCAGTGTTTTGTTTGTTTTCAGAAAAAATAAGTATCAATAACTGGATTTTTGTGTGAAGTTTGTTCTATGATCATTAACTTGGAAAGTTACAGGTGTATTTACTTATAGGATGTGATGTCTTCTAAATTATGCATATAATCTCTTCAAGTTGTGTAGTCTGTCCTGTAGCACTTGAATTTTACCATTTACCTTGTTGGCCAATGTTTCTTATTTTTCATTAAATTTGAACAGGATATCCTGGCAAAGGCAAGTTTTGGCTTCAGGCTCACTGCTTGGGTTCTTACCACCACACTATTTTATATATACCTGTAAATATATAAAACAGCAATTTAGTCACATTCAGTAGCAGAGTCCACACTCAATCCCAGGCATTTTGTCTCCAGGACCAGTGTGAAAATCATGTGAAAGAAATACACAGTCTTCTTAAATAACCCTATCTACCTAAAATTTAGAGTGCAAGGATAAGTTATGAGACACAGTTATTATTAATCTTACTAACCAAAAGAGGTTAGTTATGCTATGACTGTCAAAGTGAAAGAATTTTTATAAATATAAACAAGCATTAAAAAAAGACAACTTGGAAAAATTAACTAGATCTTTTTGAACTGTTGATGATGGTATGTCACCTCTTCAGTCTTTTTGGTAATATAAACATTACCAAAATAGAATCTTGCATTTTGCCCCACTGGATACTTTTAAATATAACCTTTATGTAAGGGATAGCAATCTTTCCAAGTTGTTTTAGGAAATGAAAGTAGTTGACTCTCTGGTTTACTAAACGTTCAGTTCTGAAGCTTGGAGAAAAACATACATTGTACTTAGTAACTTTCAGGCAATCTGACAGTTCTAATGGTTTCAAGAGGATTAGGAAATACAGTCCACACCTTCACAGAGTTTTGTTGTTGTTTAGTTGTTAAGTCATGTCCAACTTTTTCTGACCCCATGGATTGTAGCCTGCCTGGCCCCTCTGCCCATTACAATGAAGCAAAACAGATAACACACAAATAATTCCACTATTTGTAATTTAAAGACAATTGTTTTTATGTCTTAGAATGAATATAGTATGTTTTAAGAGAAATATGAGTACAGTATGTTTTAAGAGTGATATGTTCTTATCTAGTCTAGAACATCTTTAAAGGCCACCTGAGTATGTGCATTTAAGTCAGAATCTGAAGTAGTGACTGGTAGCTCAGTAAATAGTGGGGGGTGGTGAAGAAGGAGGGAGCATTTGTAGTAGTGAGAACAGAATATTTAAAGATCTTCAGCAGGAAAGAGACTGTTACATTACTGAAGGGACTGTAAAGTGAACAGTGTGAGTGGATGATAGAGAGTAAGTGTGGCTAGAGAAGTAAGCTAGTGCCAAACCATAGGACCTTATTAAAGATTTTAAATTTTAAGAGCAATGAATGGGCAGCAGTGAAAGAATTGATATAATCATATTTGCTTTAAGAGATTATTCTGCCTGCTGTATGAAGAATGGGTTGGAGAAGGATAAAACCGAAATGAATTCAGTAAGACTGGCACAGCGGTAAAGAATCCACCTGCCAATGCAGGGGTCACAGGAGATGTGGGTTCTGTCCCTGGGTTGGGAAGACCCTCTGGAGTAGGAAATGGCAACCCACTCCAGTATACTTGCCTGGAAAATTCCATACACAGAGGAGCCTGGTGGGCTACGGTCCATCTGGTCACAAAGAGTTGGACACTACTGAGAAACTGAGCTCACACTGAGACCATTTAGAAGGCCAGGAATTGCCACTCCACCTGGAAGCTGATGGTGATTGAGACTGAAAGAGTTTTTTTTTCCTTATCTTCCTATATTAAAATTTTGCTTTGCTTTAGCCACTCTACCTGGAAGCTGATGGTGATTGAGACTGAAAGAGTTTTTTTTCCTTATCTTCCTATATTAACGGAGAAGGCAATGGCACCCCACTCCAGTACTCTTGCCTGGAAAATCCCATGGACGGAGGAGCTGGAAGGCTGCAGTCCATGGGGTCGCTAAGAGTCGGATACGACTAAGTGACTTCACTTTCACTTTTCACTTTCATGCATTGGAGAAGGAAATGGCAACCCACTCCAGTGTTCTTGCCTGGAGAATCCCAGGGACGGGGGAGCCTGGTGGGCTGCCGTCTCTGGGGTCGCACAGAGTCGGACGCAACTGAAGCAACTTAGCAGCAGCAGCAGCATCCCCTTCCCATTTTGATAGCATTCTAAAAATAATTCATTCCAAAGTAAAATTATGTTGCATGCTTACAGGTGAAACTAATGTTAATATTGTGGCACTAAATTTTAAAAGACTCTTCAAGTATTCCCACTTCTCTGACTTGACCAATATAAGGAAGAAGAAAAAGGATAAGTACATTCAGTCCTGCCATTTTCCTAATTCCTGCCGAGTATTTGCGTTCTCACTGAAGACTTTCAGTAATTTTAATTCCTCCAGAATCTGCTACACCTCTTGTCACTCTCTGGGAGAATGGCATCAGCTGGGGACCATTCATTCATTTCTTGGGTGAATGAGCCCAGGCAGTAGTCTTATTTAACTGTTTCCTTTCGCTCATCCCTTGTGTGTAATCAGCAGTGAGGGTCATTTAGTTCTCCCTCAAGTCTTGGTAACTTAAATATTTAACCTTTCTTTTTCTTCTTATTATAAAGTTCGACAGCCAGACTGCTTCATTTTGTTTTTTTTTTAATCACAGCTCTGATTTTCTCACTGAAAAACTGGATAAATTACTTGACCTCTCTGTTTTTCAGTTTTCTCTTCTTTAAAATAGGGATAATAATACTATCTATTTCCTAGGAATGTTGTGAGGATTAGACTTAGAACACTGTATAGTGTATTCTTTAGAGAATACATGAAATCATTTTTTGGGGTCTTAGTCAACATTTTATGGAGTAGAATGGAATAGAATAGAAAATATATTACATAATGGAAGTTAAGTATCGTTTCCATGTATGTGTGTTTGTGTGTATGGGCTTCCCAAGTGGTGCTAGTGATAAAGAACCCGCCTACCAGTGCAGGTAGATGCAAGATACATGGGTTCGATCCCTGGGTCAGGAAGATCCCCTGGAATAGGAAACGGCAACCCACTCCAGCATTCTTTCCTAGGAAATCCCACGGAGAGGAGCCTGCTGTCCATAAGGTTGCCCAGAGTCAGACATGACTGACTGCAACTTAGCACACACATGCGTATATGCATATATTATATTTTTGTATATGGGATTGCAGTTGAATCATATTTCTATGTATCTTGATCAAAAAATTTTTTAAACTACCTATCCTAATATGGCTCTATTCTACATATTTGTTCACATTGTGTACTAAATGTTCATTGCAGACAGAAATACATTTGTCTAATGTATGTTCATACCCCCAGAACCTAAGTCTGCTTGGAATATATTAATATATGTAAGCTAGCAAGTTTTTATGATTCAAACAAAACACAAACCAATGTATAGATGACAGTTACACTTTCTAGGATCCTGTTGCCTGGAAATCCCAATTTGCCTGGAGAACTGGAAGCCCCTGAAAACTACCTTCTCTTAACCTGTACTTTGCTTGACTGTTTTGCAATAAATGAAATAGATGTGAAATATAGACACTGACTATGAACAAATGACATATATTTGGAGAGTGGAATTGAATTTCAGAGTAAGAGATGTCTGTAGTCAAAATATTTACAGTATATACCACTGAACTGTATACTTTAAAAGGGTGAATATTACAGTAAATGAATTGCATCTAATTTTTAAAATTATGATTGCTTTTAGATTCAGATCTTTTAATTTAGATTTTTATGAGATAAGTGCCTAATGGCAGAAAGCAAAGAAGAACTAAAGAGCCTCTTGATGAAAGTGAAAGAGGAGTGAAAAAGGTAGCTTAAAACTCAACATTCAGACTAAGATCATGGCATCTGGTCCCATCACTTCATGGCAAATAGATGGGAAAACAGTGGAAACAGTGACAGACTTTATTTTTGGGGGTTCCAAAATCACTGCAGATGGTGACTGCAGCCATGAAATTAAAAGGCCCTTGTTCCTTGGAAGAAAAGTTATGACCAACCTAGACAGCATATTAAAAAGCAGAGACATTACTTTGCCAACAAAGGTCTGTCTAGTCAAGGCTATGGTTTTTCCAGTAGTCATGTATGGCTGTGAGAGTTGGACTATAAAGAAAGCTGAGCACCAAAGAATTGATGCTTTTGAACTGTGGTGTTGGAGAAGACTCTTGAGAGTTCCTTGGACTGCACGGAGATCCAACCAGTCCATCCTAAAGGAGATCAGTCCTGAATATTCATTAGAAGGACTGATGCTGAAGTTGAAACTCCAGTACTTTGGCCACCTGATACAAAGAGCTGACTCATTTGAAAAGACCCTGATGCGGGGAAAGATTGAGGGCAGGAGTAGAAGGGGACGACAGAGGATGAGATGGTTGGATGGCATCATCGACTCAATGGACATGAGTTTGAGTGAACTCCAGGAGTTGGTGATGGATGGGGAAGCCTGACATGCTGCTGTCCATGGGGTTGCAAAGAGTTGGACACAACTGAGCGAATGAACTGAACTGAACTGATGTGACTAAAACATTTTAATCAAATCATTAAAAAATTTATAGTGTATGAAAGTAATTTAACTTTTCTTCTTATTGGGGATTATGATAGTACCTTAGAAAAGGGATGACGGACAGGCTCAAAAAGGTATTTTATCCTAGATTTACCAAATGGACTGCTTTTCTCAGTTTTCTTTGTCAACTTTTACTCCTCTGATTTACTACCAGTTGTGCTAAATACTGCCGCCTGCGACCTGCGCACTAAGAGTGCCTCGCCAGCTGCTACCGGCGCACTAAGAGCGCGGCCAAGAGGAGCTACCCCACTACCGAGGTCAGGAAGGGCGGCGGTGAAGAAATACCCCTCTCCAAGGTCAGAAAGGGTGGCGGTGAGGACCGGCGCACTAAGCGCGGCCGAGAGAAGCTATCCCACAACTGAGGTCAGGAAGGGCTGAGCGCTGAAGAGTTGATGCTTTTGAACTGTGGTGTTGGAGAAGACTCTTGAGAGTCCCTTGGACTGCAAGGAGATCCAACCAGTCCATTCTGAAGGAGATCAGCCCTGGGATTTCTTTGGAAGGAATGATGCTCAAGCTGAAACTCCAGTACTTTGGCCACCTCATGCGAAGAGTTGACTCATTGGAAAAGACTTTGATTCTGGGAGGGATTGGGGGCAGGAGGAGAAGGGGACGACAGAGGATGAGATGGCTGGATGGCATCACTGACTCGATGGATGTGAGTCTGAGTGACCTCCGGGAGTTGGTGATGGACAGGGAGGCCTGGTGTGCTGCAGTTCATGGGGTCGCAAAGAGTCGGGCACGACTGAGCGACTGATCTGATCTGATCTGTGCTAAATACTCTCCATTTGTCTTTAGATCCCCTCTCTGCCCTTGATCCCAGGAAGATGACTTTTACAGATATATCAACATTTGTTTCCTGGCTTCTGATTGTGTTCAGCAAATTAGTGAAAGGGGCAGAAAATCAGAGCACAGAGGAGATAAGGTCTGAGTGTGTCTTAGCAGTGACCACATTTGTCTTCAGAATTCATTGTTCATAGGCGTCTTCTACTACATAACCGCTCTGGCTCTTGAGAATTTCAGTCACTGCTTTTCTCCCTTGACTCTTCACCTCTTAGCTTTAGGATACTTCTCACATCCTTTTTTGTCTCTCCTCAAACTAGTCATGTGTTTGTAAATAGTCTCTTTATTAAACTTTTCAGTTACCCTGCTTAGATGGTTTTTTTTTTTTTTTTTTCCTTGCCAGAGACTTGGTGGACTCACAAGATCTATGAACCTTCTTTGTCTCTATCTGAATCCTTCCCCCTTCAACTCTTCTGGATATGACATATGACAGATATCCAACTATATCCAGATATGAACTGCTGGAGAAGCAGTCTGGATTTTGGAATCAAACACTCCTGTTTTGGAATCTTAGTTCTGCCTCTTTCTAGCTGAATTTAAAAAGCGTGACTTAAGCTTTCTGAGTTTTTATTCTCATCTGTAAAATGAGTTCCTACTCACACACACCTCATGGTGTGTTATGAGGATTAACTAAAATTATGTAATTAAATGCTTTCGCATAAAATTTATAAATATTAGCTATGGTTTCTTTGTTATAATAATTATCATAGAAGACAATATTATTGTCATTGTTCAGTCATGTCTGACTCTTTGTGACCCCATGGACTAAAGCAGGCCAGAACTCCCTGTCCTTCAGCATCTCCTGAAGTTTGCCTAAGTTCATGATCACTGAATCAGTGATGCCGTCCAGCCGTCTCATCCTCTGGCACCCTCTTTTCCTTCCTCTGTCCATCTTTCCCAGCATCAGACAGTTGTCCTGTGAGTTGTCTGTTTGCATCAGATGACAAAATACTGGAGCCTCAGCTTCAGCATCAGTCCTTTCATTGAATATTCAGGGTTGATCTTCCTGAAGATTGACTGGTTTGATCTCCTTTCTGTCCAAGGGACTTTCAGGAGTCTTCTCCAGCACTACAGTTTAAAGGCATCAATTGTTGGGTGTTCTGCCTTCTGTATGGTCCAGCTCTCACAACCATACGTGACCACTGGGAAGACCATGGCCTTGACTATATGGACCTTTTGTCGGCAGAGTAATGTCTCTGCTTTTCTACACACTGTCTAGATTTGTCATCGCTTTCCTGCTAAGAAGCAAGTCTTCTGATTACATGGCTGCAGTCACCATCTGCAGTGATTTTGGAGGAAATCTGTTACTTTCACCTTTTCACCTTCTATTTGCCATGCAGTAATGGGGCCAGATGCCATGATCTTAGTTTTTTTAATATTAGTCTTAAGTCAGCTCTTTCACTCTCCTCCTTCACCCTCAGCAAGAAGCTCTTTAGTTCCTTTTCACTTTCCGCCATTAGAGTGGTATCATCCACATATCTGAAGTTGTTGATGTTTTTCCTGTTTTGATTCCAGCTTGTAACTCATCCAGCCCGGCATGTCTCATGAGGTGCTCAGCGTATAGGTTAAACAAACAGGGTGACAGCAGACAGTACTGTCTTACTTCCTTCTCGATCTTGAACCTATCAGTTGTTCCATACAGGGTTCTAACCGTTGCTTCTTGACCTGTATACAGGTTTCTCAGGAGACAGGTAAAAGGGTCTGATATTTCCATTTTTCTAAGAGCTTTCCATAGTTTGTCATGATCGACACAGTCAGAGGCTTCGGCATAGTCCATGAAATGGATGTTTTTCTCAAATTCCCTTGCTTTTTCTATAATCCAGTGAATGTTGTCAATTTGATCTCTAGGTCCTCTTCCTTTTCTAAACCCGTAATGATGACAGCAATTAGTATAATCATATATTATTATCTTATCTTATATGATTATATATATCTTATATGATTATATATATAATAATTGTTATCATCATTATTCTAAGATCCTGAGAAATTTCATTGGTGTATACCAAGATGATTGGCTCTTATTTCCTGTCTCTGTCTGCTTGGTTCCTTAACATGGATCTATCGGAGTGGGTTCAAAATTTAAGGTGAGGGACACTGCATCCAAAATTCCTCATGATGCAAAGTACTTTATTACAGGCCCTCTTTCCCCCTGTCAGTGTAAATACTGAAGACTACATGGAAGCACTGCTCCCGTGAACTGTATTATTGTCTTCTTCTCCCTCCCACCCAGACTTAATGTTTGTAAGTTTTGATTTCTCCATCAACTCTTGGCTTCAGGCCAAAATAACTAATATTTATGAAAGTCACCAACCAATCAGAAAGATTTCCTATATGTCTCCTGTTCTTTGGCTTTCTCCTTCTTTATTCATAAGTTGCTGGTTTCCCGGAAGCTACTTCTTCCTCATTAAAGAAGGTTGAAGGTTTTTCTGCATTTAATTTTTAGTCCCTTCTTATTCTGAAGGGACTAAAAATTGAAATTCCCTGGTGGCTCAGAGGATAAAGCATCTGCCTGCAATGCAGGAGACCCAGGTTCGATCTCTGGGTTGGGAAGATCCCCTGGAGAAGGAAATGGTAGCCCACTCCAGTATTCTTGGCTGGAGAATCCCACGGACAGAGGAGCCTGGCGGGCTGCAGTCCACGGGGTCGCAAAGAGTCATACACGACTGAGCGACTTCACCTTCACCTTCACCTTCTTATTCTGAAACCTGAAAATTCTGGAAGGCTGATTCTTGAGTTGCCTTCATTTTCTAAAGGTTTAAGTTCTTATTATTTAACTTATTGCTGGCATAAGTGGACAGTCTGCAAGTGTTTATTTCAGATAAACTCTTTGGTGGTTGTTTTCTGACAATGCAAACTTAACTGCAGATGTGTGTAGACCTATAGAATTAGCATCTCCACACCCATTCCCAAATAGTGTTATAGATGTATTTCTTCAGTTAGAATATTTGATTTAAAGCTTACAAAACTGATTCATGGAAGTCAACATGTATATTTGAATTGCAAATGGTGTTTCGTATTATCATAACTATGTGAAAATGAATTACCTCTTCACAAACTTAAGATAATCCATTTTTATTGCCTACGTCATTTGAACATAACCATATGGTACCAGGATAAGAATAGCAGCTTGTTCAGCACAAGAGTGACTATACCTAGAAAGACTTCATTTTATTTTGTCTTGTATAAGCAATACATATTTAGAGACATATTTTATTACATATGAGAAAATTTTAGTAAAACCCTTTATGTTTGGGCTTCTGAGTTATTAAAAGAATGAAAACAATAGTTGTATTTTCTCTAACATCATAAACTAATTAAATCAAAATACATCTGATGTAATTATATGTATAATCCTCCTGTTCTCTACACCCCCACTTTTGTCTGATATTTAAAGTAAAACTGAAACAAACAGCTGCTGGATTGGATTATCTGCTTTAGTATTTTATTCTTATTTCCTTAGAGAATGCAATCTAAATTTAATGCACAATTCAACATTCATTTTAGTGCCTGCTGTGTATAGGGAAATAGGCTGGGGATTGGGAATGCTCAGAAGCCCAAGATTAGGGCACTGTGTCTCTGTACCACAAGAGACAGCTCATTATCAAATATATAGGTAAACCACTAGTGAGATCAGGTAGATAAATCTCCTGGAAGGGAAAATATCAAATGCATTCTAAACTCAACCTTAAATTGTTTTTGGAATATCTGTTCTTATTTTTGCTTTAAGTATTGTTTGTTGCTCATTTAGTTCAAGAAACTATTTTGGAGCAGATATTAAACTGCATTCTGGAAATATAGCTTGGTAAAAAGAGCAATATAATCTCTTTCTACTTTACCATGAATGATAGATACTAAACAGGAATTTACAATACAGAGTAATGAGTACCAGGACTTCTAGAGATTTTGGAAATAAGCATATAAAGTATGGAAGAACTTATTCTATGTTATTTAAATAAAATGCCATTGTTATCAATATTTATGAGGCGGAAGGATACACATTACATAGAACATATTATGGACATTTCATAGGACAAGTGAAATGTTTGTAATAACAAAATGTCACCAACCAAATTAAATAAGCTATTCAAGTAATACTTCCATACAGCATGCTTTATTCCATGTTAAAATTTAAAGTTTTTCAATGATGAACCATAGCTTTCCAAATAGAGTTAAAGTTCTTGGCTTACCATAGGAGGCCATTGAGCATTTGACCTCTGTCATTTCTCTAGATTTATTTCCTGTGACTCCACACCAATCTCCTTATACTTTCCATAATGCATTTATTACATAATAAACGCATCATGTTTTGTCCTACCACTCTCTCTGTCTACATGCTGTTCATTTAACTGTTCAGTATTTACCCCACTTATCTTTCAAGACCAAGTACCTTGTCCTTTAGAAAGTCCTCAGTGGCTTCCCAGTTTGATTTAATATCCTTCTTCTATCCCCTTATTACACCCTTTGCAATGTTTATCCAGGCTTTTAACACATTATTCTGTTGTTTTACTTCCATATGGTATACTCCGTAAAGCATGACTGTGTCTTACCTGACTTTGTATCTTCCAAATTCTGTAGCAGATACTGGATTAAGTTCATACGGATGGATAGATAAATGAATGGATGATGATTTTCCATTTTCTGCATCAAATGTGTAAAATAAAAAATTAGATGCAGTTTGCTGAGTTTATCTCGCTTTCTACTTTCACAATGTAAATAGAACTTGTAAAATCTCCAGACCACTATTTAAAGTAATGTTGTTAGTCTAGATCTAGATTCCAAAGAGAATCAAGGGGCTAATTGCAGACTCAACTCCTCATTAAATACAGTTTTTCCCACAGAAATAAACTTTGGTTAAATATAGTATACCTTCCAATGAACTCAGAGCCCTTATTACTAGCTTTTACTATATAAAAACCACTTGAGGTCCTGCACACCTAAGGAACCTCTATGAGAATATACATATTCCCATTATGTCTTTAGATACTATATGTTGTAAGAAACTTTATTCCATTCTCTACTCATGGTAGTCTGTTTTCCTTTCACTGAAATTGAAAAATTCAGATTTCAAATGTCAAACCCCTGAAAATAAAAATAATCATATCTTTGAAAGAAAAAAAGCTAATTATATGACAGGAAATTGTCATGTAATAATTGAGGCTCTCAGGAGTCATAGAATAATATAGAAAATATTTTTTTATTAACACCCTTACTTATTTTATATCTTAGAGAATTATTTTTCTTATCAGCAACTGTATTAAAAGGAACATATTGTGTGCAATGTGTAGGCTCAGCGTAGGATTTTCTGCATGAAAATTTTGCAATGACATTGGTTAATTGCTAGATTTCAGGCACCTTTCTAACCTTTTTTTAGTGGGTGTGAAAGGGTTTATTTGTAAGAGATATTGCCACTGACAGAATTTTATCTTTTTCTCATGGAATCTCAACAGCAATTCCCATGTTAAGAGGCATCCCCAGAAAGCTCGTCAAAGGATTTCCACCCACACTCTGAATATCTAACAGAGCTTGACCCATTTTTTTCTCCTTATTAAGGTAGCAGCATACGCATCATGAGGAAAAATAGAATAAGAACTAGTCTAAGCTTGGAATTTCAAAGTTTTGTACCTGTATGGAAGGAATTCAAGTGGAAACCAAAATCAGTCTTTATTTCTTATTATATCCCTGATAGCAATCTAAATTTCTCACATTAAGGAACCACATCTAGTATTGTGAATATGGTTTTAAGTGGTTTAAAATTTATATTTATATTATCAAATGCAATGAATATAAATACCCAAAAATGAGCACATTATAAGTCAAGAATACTTCTTTGTACCTATTTTTATAACACAAAGTATTTTTTGTAAACCACTTTACTGAAGGATGAATGACTTTTTAAAACCTATAGGTATTAGACATATGCAACTTGATGAATTTGGAGATAAGTACGCATCCCTGGAAAAGGTCAGTTTTCATCCCAATCCCAAAGAAAGGCAATGCCAAGGAGTGCTCAAACTACCGAACAATTGCACTCATCTCACACGCTAGTAAAGTAATGCTCAAAATTCTCCAAGCCAGGCTTCAGCAATATGTGAACCAAGAACTCCCTGATGTTCAAGCTGGTTTTAGAAAAGGCAGAGGAACCAGAGATCAAATTGCCAACATCCGCTGGATCATGGAAAAAGCAAGAGAGTTCCAGAAAAACATCTATTTCTGCTTTATTGACTATGCCAAAGCCTTTGACTGTGTGGATCACAATAAACTATGGAAAATTCTGAAAGAGATGGGAATACCAGACCACCTGATCTGCCTCTTAAGAAATCTGTATGCAGGTCAGGAAGCAACAGTTAGAACTGGTCATGGAACAACAGACTGGTTCCAAATAGGAAAAGGAGTACGTCAAGGCTGCATATTGTCACCATGTTTATTTAACTTATATGCAGAGTACATCATGAGAAATGCTGGACTGGAAGAAACAGAAGTTGGAATCAAGATTGCCGGGAGAAATATCAATAACCTCAGATATGCAGATGACACCACTCTTATGGCAGAAAGTGAAGAGGAACTCAAAAGCCTCTTGATGAAAGTGAAAGTGGAGAGTGAAAAGGTTGGCTTAAAGCTCAGCATTCAGAAAACGAAGATCATGGCATCTGGTCCCATCACTGCATGGGAAATAGGTGGGGAAACAGTGGAAACAGTGTCAGACTTTGTTTTTCTGGGCTCCAAAATCACTGCAGATGGTGACTGCAGCCATGAAATTAAAAGACGCTTACTCCTTGGAAGGAAAGTTATGACCAACCTAGATAGCATATTCAAAAGCAGAGACATTACTTTACCAACAAAGGTTCGCCTAGTCAAGGCTATGGTCTTTCCTGTGGTCATGTATGGATGTGAGAGCTGGACTGTGAGGAAGGCTGAACGCCGAAGAATTGATGCTTTTGAAATGTGGTGTTGGAGAAGACTCTTGAGAGTCCCTTGGACTGCAAGAAGATCCAACCAGTCCATTCTGAAGGAGATCAATCCTGGAATTTCTTTAGAAGGAATGATGTTGAAGCTGAAACTCCAGTATTTTGGCCACCTCATGCGAAGAGTTGACTCATTGGAGAAGACTCTGATGCTGGGAGAGATTGAGGGCAGGAGGAGAAGGGGACGACAGAGGATGAGATGGCTGGATGGCATCACTGACTCGATGGATGCGAGCCTGAGTGACCTCCGGGAGCTGGTGATGGACAGGGAGGCCTGGCGTGCTGCGGTTCATGGGGTCGCAAAGAGTCGGACACGACTGAGCGACTGATCTGATCTGACGCATCCCTGAAAACATCATCACAATCTGTGCCATAAGCATATTCATTACTTCGAAAGGTTTATTTCCATTTATTTATTTATTATTATTATTCTGTGATAAGAATTCTTAACATAAGATCCACCCTCCCAGCAAACTTCAAACTTTGTAATACAGTATTGTTTACCAGAGGATCTGTGCTGCACAGTAGATATCTAAGACTTAGTTATTCTGTGTAACTGAAACTTTGCACCCTTTGCCTAATATCGCCCCAATTACCCTTTCCCCTAGTACCTGGAAACCACCATTCTGCTCTCTGCTTCTGACTATTTTAGATTAGGACATAAAGTATTTGCCTTACTGATTAAATAATGTAGATAGTAGTAATTAAAAGCAGACTAAAACTTTGAATATTAATATTAGAATTCTTTAAAAGCAAGCAAAATAATAGAGAATAAGAAAAGGTATTTTAAAAATAATTTTTCTCATATAAACAATTGTATCTAGATATTAAATTTCTATATCCATCTGAACCATAAAGCTCTTCCCCCATCCCCACCCTGCGGCATAGAAATACTCATGTAGATTGTAGATGATTTCTTTTTAACCTGAAGAATTAAAGTCTCTTTGGAAGACAAGACCACCTGCAGTTTTTTTCCTCCGTTAACAATGTGACTTTGGTAATTTACTCTGTGTGTAAGTCACATCATCTTCATGATGAATGAAGTATCATAAGTGAGAAAATAATGCCTAGTTATTTAAATAAATCTTAACTATTGTTACCATAGCAGTTGCATCTTCTGTTTTTTTATTTTGGAGGCAGTCTCCAAGTTAACATTCAAGTACAAATACGTAAGTGGTGTATTCACTTCTCTGTTGTAGTTATTCCATCATCTGTCTAGATTCAGTGTTGAACTTCTTTTTCCATTCTTACTTGGATTTACCCAAGTAACGTTTTCACCTGCTCCACCTTCCAACTCTACCAAAACTCCTCCTATCACAGACACCAGTGATATCCACATAACCAAATTCAATGGTGAATTCTAATTTCTTACTTGAACTGTCAGCATCGTGTGATGCTGTTTCCCACTTCCTCCTCCTTCAAACTATATTATTTGGATCCTTTTGTTTTCTCCTCCCTGTTAGTTCAGTTAAGTTCAGTTGCTCAGTTGTATCTGACTTTTGCAGTCCCATGGACTGCAGCATGTCAGGCTTCCCTGTCCATCAGCAACTCCCGGGACTTACTCAAACTCCTGTCCATAGTACTGGTGATGCCATCCAACCATCTCATCTTCTGTTGTCCCCTTCTCCTCCTGCCTTCAGTCTTTCCCAGCATCAGGGTCTTTTCAAATGAGTCAGCTCTTCGCATCAGGTGGCCAAAGTTTTGGAGTTTCAGCTTCAGCAACAGTCCTTCCAGTGAATATTCAGATTTCCTTTAGGATGGACTGGTTGAATCTCCTTGCAGTCCAAGGGACTCTCAAGAGTCTTCTCCAACACCACAGTTCAAAAACATCAGTCCTTTGGCCCTCAGCTTTCTTTATAGTCCAATTCTCACATCCATACATGACTACTGGAAAAACCATAGCTTTGATAGATGGACCTTTGTTGGCAAAGTAATGTCTCTGCTTTTTAATATGCTATCTAGGTTGGTCATAGCTTTTCTTCCAAGGAGCAAGGGTCTTTTAACTTCATGGCTGCAGTCACCATCTGCAGTGATTTTGGAGCCCCCCAAAATAAAGTCTGTCATTGTTTCCATTGTTTGCCCATCTATTTGCCATGAAGTGATGGGACCAGATGCCATGATCTTAGTCTGAATGTTGAGTTTTAAGCCAACTCTTTCACTCTCCTCCTTCACTTTCATCAAGAACCTCTTTAGTTCTTCTCAAACTCCTTTAGAAGTTCCTTCTTACCTTCCCATTATATTTATGCTTTTCTGGGGATCATTCTGCAGGCCTCTTTTCTATTTACACTGACTCCCTCAGTAATCTTATTCAGTCTCAGAGCTTTTAAAACTATCTACCCATTGTTGACTCTCGTATTTTTATCTTTAGACATTTTCCTCCAATTGCTTAGTCAACATTTCCACTTGGCTGTCTAATAGAAATCGCAAATCTAACACATCCAAACAAAGCTCTTGATCTTCCCCTTAAAACCTGCTTTGCCTTGAATCCAGCCATCTGTTAAGGGCGATTGTATTTTTCTATTTGCTCAGGCAAAATAAAATACATTTTTTAATTTGAAAAAAGAATCTTCTCTCTTTTTTATTTTCAATACAATTTCCCCTAGAAATACTATATATACATAAACTTTGGCCCTATTTATCACCTTAGCAATACCATGCCAGATCAGTTTGCCATCATCTCCTAGTTTCATTACCAGGACAAGTTTTCCTTTTTTGAAAACAAATTTGATCATTCCAGTCTGCTCTGTGCCCACCTCCATTTTACTTTATTCTCACCTGACCAACCTCTCAGCCTGTTAGCTTATGGTGAATGTGTCCAATTCTTGATCTCCAAAGAAGAAAATTTAGCTTTGGGACCAGGAACCAGCCTTGATCACCCAAGAGCTTTTGTGTAGCAGAATTTTATAAAAGTATGAAAAGGAACAGAAAAAGCTTCTGACATAGACATCAGAAGGGGAACAGAGAGTGCCCCCACTCACTAGTCTTATCAAGGCCTTATATACTTTTACCAGACCCACTCCCACAACATACATCTTAAATTAACAAGGTTGAAACTAACAATAGAAAGGTATTACCAGACCCACTTCCACAATATAAGTCTTAAGATAGCAAGATCAGTCAGAAAGTTCTTGTTAGGGAGAAACATCCTTGAGCACGATACTTTGTTATATTGACTACAACAAAGCAATGTAGAAAAAAAATGTTTGTCCTTTTCTTCTTGAGAGCACCAGACACCTTTCTCCTTCTCGAAGGCTCTGGACTCCTTTCTCCTCCTAGGGGACCCTGCACTTCTTATCAACCTACCTAGGAATTGACTCTCTCACCTCCTTTCTATTTCAGTATTCCAGGTGTGCTTGAAACAATTAGAGAGGTATGAGTGAAAAGATACCTGTTTGAGAAAGCAGGTGATAAAATGGTAGAGAACATTATTAATTTGCTGATGCATCCCAAACTTGAAAAACAATAAAAGCCAAATGGAATTATTTAGCAAGATAAATATCAGAAAGCAAAAGGTATATTTTGAAGGAATTTATCAGATTTCTCAATATACTCTGGAAATGTTGTTGTTCATTCTGTATGTTATGTTTAACTCTTTGTGACCCCATGGACTGCAGAACGCAGAATTTCACTATCTCCTGGAGTTTTCTCAAATTCATATCCATTGAGTCCATGATGCTGTCTAACGATCTCATCTTCTGCTGCCCACTTCTCCTTTAACCTTCAATCTTTTGCAGGATCAAGGTCTTTTCCAACGAGTCAGCTCATCTCATCAGGTGACCAAAGTATTGGAGTTTCAGCTTCAGCTCTAGAAATTGTATTCTTGAAATAGCATTCTAGAAACATGATAATTTGCTCATTTGTTCAACATATATTTGTTGAACCCCTACAATGTGCCAGGCACTTTTCTCTGTGCTTGGGCTAAATCAGTGAACAAATCAGACAAAGAGCCCTGCCCCTATGGAAGTTAATCCTAGCAGCAGAGAACATATAATATATAAAAGTAAATTATGTATATGAGAAATGTGATAGGTACCCTGGAAAAATACCAGAACAGAACAAAGGGGATTGAGAATGTGGGGGAATGTAAACAAAGCTAGTTGCTGTTTTCAGTAGGGTAAAGAGGGTCTCATTAGGAATGGGACATTTGAGCAGAGATGCAGAAAGCATTAGATATTAGTACACAATAGGTCTGAGAGAATGAGCATTGACAAGCAGCAGCAGCCAGGGCAGGGCAAAGGCATGAAGGTTAGACCACACATGCCCGATGTGTTTAGGGAAAAGCAAGGAAGTCCATATGGGAAGTAGATAATGAGCAAGTAACAGTTAGTTAAGAGTAAGAGATGATGTCAGAAGGCTAATGGTTGGGAGGGAGGGTGGTGGTGCTCACATGACAGATCAGGCAGAGCTTTGTAGGCAGTTGTAAGAGCTTTGACTTTTATTCTGAGTAAAATGAGAAGTCACTGCAGATTTTGAGCACAGGAATGAATGACATTGTCTGACATGTTTTAAAAGCATCACTCTGGCTGCTATGTTGAGAGTACTCTCAAGGGGCCAAGGGCAGAAATAAGGAAGCTAAAACAGGGGGCTATTAAAATAATATCAATAAAACTCTGTTTAAAATTGCATTTTTCACTAGAATTGTGAGAATGTCAGAACCAAGTATTTGATAGAAGAGCACTAATATGTTTGTATGTTTCAGCATGCACTTGTTTGTCAATTGTTCTTAGATATTCATATTAAAATTCTTATTACTATATTTAGATTTATTGATTTCTTCTCATGCTTTGCACCATCTCTACCCTGGATTATGAGCAACTCAAAGACAGAAATGATGTCTTATTCACCTCTGTATTCTCGGTGCTCAAAATTTGTTTTTTGAATTAGAACATCTCAAATATACTGTTAATATGCAAAAAATTATCCTAGAAAGAGAGCTAAAGGTTTCTTCCAAATAGTAAACTTTAGTCAGTGATAATTTAGACAGCATCATCCTAGAATATAAAAATGATCATTTCTTCAAATGTAAGAAATTTCATCAGGTTATAAAGTTGTGTGGTATTTTCCTTTTCTGTGTTTGCCCATTATATTATTGCTTTTTACTTTCATCAGTGTCTTTGCTTTTTTTTTTTTTTTTGGTAGATAAAATTTTAGTTTTATCTTATTTAAACTCTCTATAACTATTTTATTTCCAAGAGATAAAATAGATATTTTTTTAAGAAAACGAAACACTCTTGAAAAATTAGGGATAAGGACCTCTATAGATCTGACTAGTGATTTTCAAAATGTTCTCTGTGAACCCTGGAGTTTCTTTGAGGCTGCTCTAAGACTGAGAACCACATCTCACAGATATAGCCCAGCCTTCTGTAAGAGTTGGTTACTGGCAGACACCAAATTTCTTACATTGTTTTCTAGACATCATATTACTTTAATAATTTTGTTAACCCAGGTTGAGTGAGTGCTTGTTCTTCTGAAAGAGGCAACGTGGCTTAAGCTTAACAGACAAGAATAATTACACGTAGTTTTATGATTTCTTTACTAATCAGAGACCTTATTGAGAAAAAAATATAATTCTGTGCCACAGTTGAAGGATAAGAAGAAACAGTGTAGAAATGAGGGTGGGGGGTTCAGGATGGGAAACACGTGTATACCTGTGGTGCATTCATGTTGATGTATGGCAAAACCAATACAATATTGTAAAGTAATTAACCTCCAATTAAAATAAATAAATTTATATTTAAAAAAGTATATTTTAAAACTTGCATTTTAGTGGGATTTTGGATGATTTTGAAAATAAATGCCAAAGAGTAGTTCCTAAACTGTATGACGTTTTGATATCATCACTGGTGTAAGTGGAGCAGTCTCCTTGCAGATGTGCTTCAAGTGGAGTATTAAGTTAGCTATAGAAATATTGCTGTGTTTAGAATTAGTCTCATGATTTCTTTTGGTCACACTTTTTCTCTCTTAGCAATAGAAGTTTATGCAATATGGTATTTGGTACAGTTAAAATAGTTCAAGAGGGAAAGAATATCTAAAAACATAAACCAGTGTGTTTATGTCTCTGAATTGCTACAATTATAGACCCTTTTATCTTCCTATCTGATTTAATAAAATGATATATATCATACTGTTAACATTTCAGCTACTTTTTTGAGAGGGAAACTGTTTTATTCTAGTTTCCTTCCATTAATTTTATAGCATTCAAATGCTGAAGCAAATATTATTTTAGTATTAAGGTTTAGTTCAAATTAAGAATAGCACTCTGGGATCTCCAGGTAGGTTATAATAGCAATATATAAAGTAAGGGACAAGTCATTAATTTTCCTGACCATTGAAAGCTCATCCTAACTATGCGTGTGCTGAGTCACTTCTGTCTTGTGCAACTCTGTGTGACCCTGTGGACTGTAGCCTGCCAACCTCTTCTGTCCATGGGCTTCTCCAGGCAAGAATACTGGAATGGGTTTGCCATGCCCTCCTCCAGGGGAATCTTCCTGACCCAGGGATCGAACCTGCATCTCTTACATCTCCTACATTAGGAGGTGGGTTCTTTACCACTAGCACCACCTGGGAAGCCCTAACTATGTATCAGTTTCAGTTCAGTTCAGTCGTGTCCGACTCTTTGCGACCCCCTGGACTGCAGCATGTCAGGCCTCCCTGTCCATCACCAACTCCCAGAGTTTATTCAAACTCATGTCCATTGAGACAGTGATGTCATCCAACCATCTCATCCTCTGTTATCCCCTTTCCTCCTGCCTTCAGTCTTTCCCAGCATCAGGGTCTTTTTAAATGAGTTAGGTCTTCACATCAGGTGGCCAAATTATTGGAGCTTCAGCTTCAGCATCAGTCCTTCCAATGAATATTCAGGACTGATTTCCTTTAGGATGAACTGATTGAAGGATCTCCTTTCAGTCCAAGGGACTCTCAAGAGTGTTTTCCAAAACCACAATTCAAAAGCATCAATTATTTGGCTGTCAGCTTTCTTTATAGTCCAACTCTCACATCCATACATGACTACTGGAAAAACCATAGCTTTGACTAGACAGACCTTTGTATAGCCTGCTACTACTGCTGCTGCTAAGTCACTTCAGTCGAGTCTAACTCTGCGCGACCTCATAGACAGCAGCCCACCAGGCTCCCCCGTCCCTGGGATTCTCCAGGCAGGAATACTGGAGTGGGTTGCCATTTCCTCCTCCAATGCATGAAAGTGAAAAGTGAAGTCACTCAGTCGTGTCCGACTCGTAGCAACCCCATGGACCGCAGCCTACCAGGTTCCTCTGTCAATGGGATTTTCCAGGCAAGAGTACTGGGGTGGGGTGCCATTTGTATAGCCTAACCTAATTCAAAATATATCCTCTGAGAAGGTTGTTTCCTCATCTTTATTCTCCAGGAAAATTTTACATATTCAAAGAACAAATAATAACTTTACTAAAAGCTTGTTTTAGATATCTGTAGGTATTAATACAACAAACCATCACAAAACAAGGCAGCAATCATTTTTTTATATTCATGATTTTATGAATCAGAAATTTGGGCAGGACACAATGGAGGATATTTCATCTTTGCTCTATAATGACTAGAACCTCAGCTGATGGTGCAAGTGGCTGGACATGGGTAGGACAGCTGGTTCAAAACAATTTTTTTAAGATGTTCACAAACCTAAATAATGATATTTGATGATGTCTTCATAGAGTAAATGAACCATGAAGAATAACAAGGGAAAAATTAGTGCAGAATTCAGGATTTTGGCTATATTTTGTTGTGCAAAAATATTATATTGCAGATGGTTGAGACAATTTTCTTTACCTGGTGAGTGTATGCTAGACTATATATTTTATTCTTTGATCTTAAAAGAATAATTTATTATAACCCTGTTGTTTTCTTATCCTAATGTTTTTACTCTGTCTGAATATTAACATGATATCGTTTACATAAATGTCAGTTCAATGATCATTTTGTATATACTTTGGGATTTAAGTAGTTCTAATTTCAGCTGCATAAGAGTATTGAGAATAATTTTTTATTTGTTTCTTTACTTCTCTCTCCTCCCTCCAACCTCATGCCATATAAATTCTTAGCTTCTAACTCATTTTTTTTTTTGTTGTTTTCACTATGATCCCAGAAACTGCATTCCTAAAAGTTCTAGATTATTTTTAGATATGTACAAATTTGATAACTACTCTAGCTGTCATTCAAAGCTTATACTTAGTGGAAAGAGTATTTATAAGCAAGAGTCAGAAGGACTCGGGAACAAAAGGAGACTCTCTCACTGAAGGGCTTTGTATATAGTAATTAAAGATCTGAGAAGCCAGACTAGGGAAGCTATCCAGGAATTAGCAAGGTCGGAAGACACCTTGATCCTGGGCTGAAAGCACAAAGGTGAGGAGCTAATTCTGGTGTTCAAGAACCAGGTCACCTGGCTAGAGCTGCGATTGTAGAAAAGAGACTGAGAGGAAATAGAGAAATGTCCTGACTTCTTTCTTCCTCCTACCTTCTGGTCTGTTGTCAATATCTTCTGTTGCCTGACTTTGATAGAATCCTGGGGAGTGCAGACTACAGAGTTTAGCGCCCTTGAAATACAAAGCAGATCAGAAGAAGGGCAGATGGTAGATCTGAAGGCAAACTTGTCTAGGACTTGAACTGATGTCCAGCTAGATGGGGGATAATATGCCTTCTTAACTGATTTGGCTTATTCTTTGGGCTGGGAATCAGAAATACAGAATTGTTAAAAATCACATAATGGAAATCATTGTGTTCAAAACCTAGCTCTACCCTTACTCATTGTGAGACTTTGGGAAAATGACTTGATCCCCATTCTTATTTCCCCGTTTGTAAAATGATAAGAATAATAATTAGTTTCCTCTCCACCTCTGAAGGGCTTCCCTGGTTTATCAGCTGGTAAGGAATCTGCCTGCAATGCAAGTGACCCCGGTTCAATTTCTGGGTTGAGAAGACCCCCTGGAGAAAGGATAGGTTACCCACTCCAGTATTCTTGGGTTTCCCTGGTGGCTCAGATGGTGAAGAATCTGCCTACAATGTGGGAGACCTGGGTTTGATCCCTGGGTTGGGAAGATCCCCTGAAGGAGGCATGGCAACCCATTCCAGCATTCTTGCCTGGAGAATCCCCATGCAGAGGAGCCTGGCAGGCTATAGTCTGTGGGGTCTCAAAGAGTCCGACATGACTAAGCAACTAAGCACAGCACAGCACCACCTGTGAAATTGTACACCAAGAAGGCTAAGTGAACCCATGTGGCTGCAAAAGGTTACTTTACATTTTCAAGGGAAATAGTGATACTCAGTACATGCTGTATACAGCCAAGCTGTTAGTTCAAGGTAGTCCATAGTTTCAACATTGTTCAGTCGCCCAGACATGTCTCTTTGAGTGCGACCCCATGGACTGTAGCACTCCAGGGCTCCCTGTCCCTTACCATCTCCTAGAGTTTGCCCAAGTTCATGTCCATTGAATCAGTGATGCCATCCAGCCATCTCTTCCTCTCACACCCTCTTCTCTTTCTGCCCTCAGTCTTTCCCATCATCAGGAACTTTTCCAGTGAGTCAGCCATTGGTATCAGGTGACCAAAATACTGGAGCTTCAGCTTCACCATGTCTTTCCAATGAATATTCAGGGTAGATTCCCTTTAGGATTGACTGGTTTGATCTCCTTGCTGTACAAGGGACTCTCAGATGTCTTCTCCAGCACTACACTTCAGAGGCATCAATTCTTTGGCACTCTGCCTTCTTGACAGTCAGCTCTCAAAACAGTATGTGACTATTGGGAAAACCATCGCCTTGATGGACCTTTGTTGGACCAATATGGACCTTTGTTGGCAGAGTTATGTCTCTACTTTTCAACACACTGTCTAGGTTTATCCTAGCTTTCCTGCCAAGAAGCAGTTGTCTTCCGATTTCATGGCTACAGTCACTATTCACAATGATTTTAGAACCTAAGAAGAGGAAATTTGTCTCTGCTTCCATTTTATCCCTTTCTATTTTCCGTGAAGTAATGGGGCTGAATGCCTTGATCTTTAGAATTTCCAGACGTCCAGGCTGGGTTTCCACATTACATTACATTTTATTTCTTTCAACAGTGTCATACCTTAGCAAAACTTGATATGTAATGGTTGTTTTGATTAAAAAAACAACTAAGATATGAAAATTAATATCAAACAACAAGTGAGGGTGGTAGTATTCAACCTGATGCCAAGATTCAAAAGTTAGACATTGTCTAACAGGCATATATATACCTTTACTAAGTAATTATGATTAAAAATAGTATTTTTTCTTTTAATTAATGAATATTTCAGGTAGCTCTAAATTTGAAGATGTAAATACTTACTAAGTTGCTTGGCCCAAAATACTCAATATGGAACTTTTATATATTTATTTTGTTCTGGAGATATTGTACTGAGGCAGTAAGGATACATAAGCCAAGCAAGTTTGGTAATCTCTTACCTACCTCATAAAATTGCTAAGAAGATTAACTTAGCTTAGTCATATCCAACTCTCTGTGACCCCATGAACTGTAGCCTGCCAGGCTCTTCCATGCATGGGATTACCCAGGCAAGAGTACTGGAGTGAGTTGCTGTTTCCTTCTCCAGGGGAATCTTCCTGACCCAGGGATCAAACCTGGGTCTCCCGCATTGCAGGCAGACACTTTACAGTCTGAGCTGCAAAGAAAGCTTAACTTAGCTAATAAATGTCAAATGATCTCTAAAGTGCCTATCAAGCAATAAGTACTGTGTGTCACATATGATAGGCCAAAAGACATGAATAATAGAATAAGAGCTCTAGCCACTGTTATTATTACTATTAAGACCAGTGAAAATTGACCTGAGGCTTTTATGGTATTGTTTTGGGACTCCTTTCCAGACTTCAAGCTGATGTCTCCTACTAAGATATGTTAGCGAACCAAATGTCTATAAGGGAGAATGACCATCTTTGAGAATTGCACTGTCTAATATGGTAGCCCCTAGCCACATGTGGCAGCTCACTGAGCCCTTGAGATGAAGTTTATGTGACTGAGGAACTGAGTTTTTAATTTTAATGAATTAAAAAAAATTTTTTAAATTGATACTTGATTTAATTATTGGGAAACTTTTAAGAATAACTTAGGCATGTGAATTTACCCTTTCAACTATAAATTTTAAAATCAAAATATGGATTAAGCATTCAGAAAACAAAGATCATGGCATCTGGTCCCATCACTACATGGGTAATAGATGGGGAAACAGTGGAAACAGTGTCAGACTTTGTTTTTCTGGGCTCCAAAATCACTGCAGATGGTGACTGCAGTCATGAAATTAAAAGACGCTTACTCCATGGAAGGAAAGTTATGACCAACCTAGATAGCATATTCAAAAGCAGAGACATCACTTTGCCAACAAAGGTTCGCCTAGTCAAGGCTATGGTCTTTCCTGTGGTCATGTATGGATGTGAGAGCTGGACTGTGAGGAAGGCTGAACGCCGAAGAATAATTGATGCTTTTGAACTGTGGTGTTGGAGAAGACTCTTGAGAGTCCCTTGGACTGCAAGAAGATCCAACCAGTCCATTCTGAAGGAGATCAATCCTGGGATTTCTTTAGAAGGAATGATGCTAAAGCTGAAACTCCAGTATTTTGGCCACCTCATGCGAAGAGTTGACTCATTGGAGAAGACTCTGATGCTGGGAGGGATTGAGGGCAGGAGGAGAAGGGGACGACAGAGGATGAGATGGCTGGATGGCATCACTGACTCGATGGGTATGAGTCTGGGTGACCTCCGGGAGCTGGTGATGGACAGGGAGGCCTGGCGTGCTGCGGTTCATGGGGTCACAAAGAGTCGGACACGACTGAGCGACTGATCTGATCTGATCTGATCTGATGAAATGTTGGCACCTGAATTGAGATGTGCTGGAAATGTGAAATACATACTAGATTTCAAACACTTGATACAGAGAAATAGAAAGTAAAAGATTCGTTAATAATCTTTATATTTTTAAGTTATCCATGATGGATATATTTTTCATATAAATTTGTATGTGCCTGTAATTTCTCAAAATAAAAATTATTGAAAATGGAATATGTGAATTTAAAAGTATGCATATTTTAAATTATGTTAAATATTGCCACAATTGTTGCTGCTGCTGCTGCTACTGCTGCTAAGATGCTTCAGTCGTGTCTGACTCTGTGCGACCCCGTAGACGGCAGCCCACCAGGATCCCCCGTCCCTGGGATTCTCCAGGCAAGAACACTGGAGTGGGTTGCCATTTCCTTCTCCAGTGCATGAAAGTGAAAACTGAAGGTGAATTCACTCAGTCGTGTCCGACTCCCAGCGACCCCATGGACTGCAGCCTACCAGGCTCCTCCATCCATGGGATTTTCCAGGCAAGAGTACTAGAGTGGGGTGCCATTGCCTTCTCCAATTGTTACAGTTTATAGTAATAGAGTTTTAATTTTGTTTTGTGACTGATTTTTTCATTTCTTAGGACATTGAATTTGTTCAAAAAACATACCAAAAGTATGTTTTTTAACTCCATCTTAATTGGTATATGAAGTGAGTTGATTTATACCTTGATTCCGTAAATATATGTTTAGCGTCTTTTATAATCTGACCCAGAAATCAAGCCTCATAATAGGCCTTGAACCTGAGAACATTCTCTGATTGATTGGTTATTCAAATAGAATTTTCTAAGGAGGAGAGAAAATGCTGTGAGGGAAATCTGGAACAGAAAAATATATTCTCTCCCTACCCATTGCTGGCATCTTTGTCCTATAATCAACTTTTAGAAGTACAGCAGGTGGCTTAAAAATAAAATGTGTTAAAAATAAGCCTTTAAAGGCTTTTTACATCACTTCTTATTTTCAAATCATTTCCTTCTTTTTTTTTTTCCAAATCATTTCCTAACAAATTACCCAACAAGTTGAAATCAACCAAAAAAATATAAGAAAAGTGTTAAATAAGTTTAACCAATAATGACTGGTTAAAATAAATTAAAATAGGGTAACTATAATATTCAGAGAAGGCAATGGCACCCCACTCCAGTACTCTTGCCTGGAAAATCCCATGGATGGAGGAGCCTGGTAGACTGTAGTCCATGGGGTCACTAAGAGTCAGACACGACTGAGTGAATTCACTTTCACTTTTCACTTTCATGCATTGGAGAAGGAAATGGCAACCCACTCCAGTCTTCTTGCCTGGAGAATCCCAGGGACGGGGGAGCCTGGTGGGCTTCCGTCTATGGGGTCGCACAGAGTCAGACATGACTGAAGCGACTTAGCAGCAGCAGGAGCAGCAACTATAATATTAATTTAAATTTTTTTTTAATTGTTCAGGATAATATTTTTGAGTTTGACAATAACTTTTATCAAATTCTTGGTAATTTATATTGTTGAAGACGGCCATGAGCCCATGAGCATGTTTGAAGGGGAGCACTATTTGTTTATTCTACAGATTTCATCAGTTTAAAAACTAAGTGGTTTTTAAGGATGAAATTCAAAGTCTTTTTGTTAGAGGTTGAAAGCCATTTATGAGATGGTCTATCTACCACTCTGTTCTTATAGCCTGTGCTTCTTTTATTCCAGCCTGCAGTTCTGTTTATTATATCTATAACGCCTTTCCTGTTCCTTCACCTAAAAAACTCCTACACTGTAGCAAGCCTTCTTGGCTTCCCAAGTCCAAAATAAAGTGTCTTAGTGTTCCCATAGCATATACTTTTTATCTCTATCATAACAGTTATTATATCATAGAGTTTTTACATATTTGTCTCGTCTACTACATTTGAATATCTTGACATGAGGATTTTTTTCAATCCTCTTTGTTTAAAACAGTGTTGTAAAGAGGACTAATAGATGTGTGACAAGGAATAAATTAGAGAATAAGGCATTCCACTTAAGAATGGATCAATTGCAGATGATTTTATATTCAAAGCAGGATACTTTTAACCCAGAGAAGCTGATATTATATAACTTTGCTAATTTTAGTTTATTTTTTATTATAAAAATAATAATAAGCCAGTGGAAATCATTTTGAAATCAAAGAAAGAAGCATAAAAAATTCATTCACAGTCATTGTAAATAAGCTTCATGATATTCTTTCCTGCCTGTTTGTGTTTGGTTGGTTGTTGAATGTTGAAATCTCTGACCATAGTTGTGAAATTGTGAATTTGTCTCTCTCTCTCTCTCTCTCTTTTTTTTTCCTTGCTATTCCATTAGTTTTTACTTCATGTATTTTGAAGTTGTTACTAGGTGAATGAAAATTAGAGTACCATTAGGTTCATTTTAGTTCATTCTCTCAGTCATGTCCGACTCTTTGCGACCCTGTGGACTACAGCACTCCAGGCTTCCTGTCCATCACCAACTCCCAGAGCTTGCTCAAACTCATGCCCATTGAGTCGGTGTTGCCATTAGGTACTAGAATAAAAATTATAATACCCTCTTAGTACTCCGCCTAATACCATAACATATAAATACATTATTTTTTAAATTAGGTTTTATTTTCTATGAGGGATGTTTATGCTTAAATCTTGATATTTCCTTGTTGCATTGTATTTTGTTAGAGGGTCACTTAAACTTAAGTGTTCTTTAATTGATAAGTCCTTTCTTTACATCATTAAACAGGTAATGCTCATCGTTATACACATTATTATGTTGTGTAATTTAGCTTCCTTGCCCTATTAAACAGATGATGTTATTATGTGATGTTGCACTAATTTTGTATGACACTAAGGATATATTTTAGAACTTATTTTCCATTTTTAAAAAAATGATGTTTCTCCTGTATCTCTTGCTTCATTTGCTCCTCATTCATAAAAGTAGGGGTGAAAGAACCTAACTGTATAACTCTCTGAGCAGTATGCATGGCTGATTAGGCAAAATTAATTATTGATTCAAAGGCCAAAGCAGCCTTCTCTTAGTTGGTTTTCTTGTCTAGAAATTCACCTTCAATTCTGCTTTTCACCTGCCAGAAAAAGCATCTTCTCTCTTGTTATCAGTGACCTTTGACTTGTCAGTAGCATTCAAAACATTGTTATTTCTGCATCACTAATAAAATGTATCAGGTCAACCACCTTGTCAGTTTTAGCTCTTCACTTTCCTATTCAACTTGCATTATTTGTGGTTGGAGTGCGAGAGAAGAGTTTCAGGAATTTCTGTAGATATTTTGAAAAAGAGCATGATTCTTGAATCAAAATCACTATCAGATTTGGATTTTTCTTTCATCTTCTTAAAGCCTTCCCTCAGTCATATCTGAAATATATCTTTTTCTTTAAGTCTTCGTGAGTTACTAGCCTCCCATTTGCTTCTTAGTAGTGCAGATTTATCGTATTTTTACTAGAGTAGTGTTTGAAGTATATTCGAAAAGATGCCAACTTACTACCTTTGGTTCACATACCATGCTTTTGCCTCAATATATATCCTCTTCTCAAGCTAAAGGGTGAAAGAGAGGGATCATTTTTTTGGACCAAATCTCTGTTGTTAAAAATTAGAAACAATATTTTGGCCAGAATTTTGCTTCATTCCTCACACATAACCCTCTCTGCAGTATATTTTATAATTAATAAAACTTCTAGCCTTGAGGAGACCAAACCTCTCAACTAACTTGAAACACATAATGTTCTCTCTCAAGAAATTATTGAAGGTCAATTTTATTCTTGCTAGGTCATCAGTTTTCTTGTATAATTGAGTCATTATTCTAGAGCTCTGAGATTCCCTGTGCCATTCAGAAGTAATATAATGCTATAATATCCTTTCTTTGTAACAACTCACAAAGCCCTAGATGCTTCACAGGTGCTAGGTACTGGGTGCTCTAGGAATCATTAGAAATATGTCACTGACCACCCTAAATTCCATTCAACATCCTGGTCTCTCAGTTCCCTAGGTTCTTTAACCCTAGTGATTTTTCTTTAATCCCACCTCAGCCATTTATTCACACGGTCACACCCTATATCTCTAAATTTTCCTTTTAAAACATCCCACTCTTTAACCTTGACTTCCTGTCTTTGTAGATCCCCTACTCAAATATTGCCATTGTTTTTCACCTCTGTTGAATTCTAGTCTCTAGTCAATTTTAATGACTGTAATTCTTTTTCAATATTCTTGACTCCCTTTATGTCATTATTTATCTTTCCCCCTTTCTTTCTCTATCATGTTGTCATGTAACTCCCAAATTTCTTTAAACCTAACTAACTCCTTACTCCAGAGAAGGCAATGGCACCCGACTCCAGTACTCTTGCCTGGAAAATCCCATGGATGGAGGAGCCTGGTAGGCTGCAGTCCTTGGGGTTGCTGAGGGTCGGACACGACTGAGCAACTTCACTGTCAATTTTCACTTTCATGCGTTGGAGAAGTAAATGGCAACCCACTCCAGTGTTCTTGCCTGGAGAATCCCAGGGACGGGGGATCCTGGTGGGCTGCCGTCTATGGGGTCGCACAGAGTCAGACACGACTGAAGCGACTTGCAGCAGCAGCAGCAACTCCTTACTCTGCACCTGCATCTGAATATTTTTGGAGAAAATAATGTAATTGTATTGACTGTACTAATTTAAATTTTCTTACCAGAAATTCATTCCATCAGTTGATATTACTGGGCATCAATTATGTGTGAGGCATGTTGAGGATATATTAGTAAAGAAAAATACAAAAATCCTTTTCCTCTTAGGGCCTACAGTCTAGTGGGAGGTAAAATATCTGTTATCAGCTGGTACTAAGGAGAATATACAGTAGGGAAGAGAATGGAAGGGTTGATGAGAGGAAAGGGAAAGGATTGCAATTTTAGCTAACAAAGAAGGCATCACTAATTTCAAATGGATTTGTTATCCCAGTAAAATTTGTTTCCCAGACAACTATAGCATACCTCTGTTCTTCTTAAGGGGCTTCCTTGGTGGCTCATTGGTTCCACTTGCCAATGCAAGAGACATGGGTTCAGTCCTTGGCTCAGGCAGATCCCCTGGAGAAGAGAATGGCAACTCACTCCAATACTTTTGCCTGGGAAATCCCAGGGACAGAGGATCCTGGTGGGCTGTAGTCCATGGGGTTGCAAAGAGTCAGACACAACTTAGCGGCTGAGCACGTACATACTCTTCTTCAATCTCTTAGCTCCTTTTCTCTCTCTTTCAGCCAATGACCTTGCCACCTACAGATACAAAGATGATTTAAAATAGGATCTGTATCATATTTCTACCATGGTTTCACCGTCTTACCTGTATCTGTACTCACCCACAGTGCCTTTTCAATGTTTACAATGTACCAGCCATACTGTCTTTTCTGTCTTGAGGACATGTTCAATTTCATTTCCATATCAGGTTCAGTTCTGTCCAGCTCTTTGCGATCCCATGGACTGCAGCATGCCAAGTTTCCCTGTCCATCACCAACCTCCCAGAGCTTGCTCAAACTCATATCCATCAAGTCAGTGATGCCATACAACCATCTCATCCTCTTTTATCCCCTTTACCTCCTGCCTTCGATCTTTCCCAGCATTAAGGTCTTTTCCAGTGAGTCAGTTCTTCCCATCAGGTGGCCAAAGTATTAGAGCTTCAGCACCAATCCTTCCTATGAATATTCAGGAGTTATTTACTTTAGGATGGACTGGTTGGATCTCCTTGCAGTTCAGGGGACTCTCAAGAGTCTTCTCTAACACCACAGTTCAAAAGCATCAGTTCTTCAGCACTCAGCTTTCTTTATAGTCCAACTCTCACTACTGGAAAAAACCATAGCTTTGACTAGACAGACCTTTGTCGGCAAAGTAGTGTCTCTGCTTTTTAATATGCTGTCTAGGTTGGTCATAGCTTTTCTTCCAAGTAGCAAGGGTCTTTTAATTTCATGGCTACAGTCACCATCTACAGTGATTTTGGAGCCCAAGAAAATAAAGTCTGTCACTGTTTCCACTGTTTGCCCATCTATTTGCCATGAAGTGATGGGACTGGATGCCATAATCTTTGTTTTTTGAATGTTGAGTTTTAAGTCAACTTTTCACTCTCGTCTTTCACTTTCATCAAGAGGCTCTTCAGTTCCTCTTTGCTTTCTGCCATAAGGGTGGTGTCATGTACATTTCTGAGGTTATTGATATTTCTCCCAGAAATCTTGATTCCAGCTGGTGCTTCATCCAGCCCAACATTTCATGTGATGTACTCTGCGTATAAATTAAATAAAAAGGGTGACAATATACAGCCTTGACGTATTCCTTTCCAAATTTGGAACCAGTCCCTTGTTCCATGTTTGTTTCTAACTGTTGCTTCCTGACCGGCATACAGCTTTCTCAGGAGGCAAATAAGGTGATCTGGTATTCCCATCTCTTTAAGAATTTTCCAGTTTGTTGTGATCAGATAATTAGCTCCTGTTATTCCTTTGCTTAGGACATTCTTCCTTATTGTGTTACTGCTTCTTTCTCATCGTTCACACTAAACATTTCAGCCTTTAGTGAAGACCTTTTCTTCATCGAAAGGTGAAGTAGCCCCTTTCCTCATCTCCACTATCACTGTTCTCTATTTCCCCTTTTTTATGTTCTTTATAACATTTATCAGTACCTGAAATTATCCTTTCTAATTTGTTGGTATAAAGGCTTGATTCTTTTTTTTCCCTCACTGTAATTCCCTACATGTATGGACCTGTTGTCTTTATTCACCTTTTGGTTTCTCTTATGTCTTGGGACATGGTAGTGATCAACAAGTATTTGTTAACTGATCAGTTTCCAGACAAGTCTAAAGACACAGAAGAGCACCCCCAAACTCTCTGAGGATTCATTGAAACTGAATCTCTGATATTTTTATTTCCTTGCAGGAAAGTTGGCCTATAGTATATCCCAGTTGTCCTAGACCTGTATAGTCTCTGGCTCAAAGAACATAGAATACCAGCCAAACCTAAACAAAATTATATCAGAAGGTTCCTATTTTGTATGTCATCAGATCAGATCAGTCGCTCAGTCGTGTCTGACTCTGCGACCACATGAACTGCAGCATGCCAGGCCTCCCTGTCCATTACCAACTCCCGGAGGTCACTCAGACTCATATTCATCAAGTCAGTGATGCCATCCAGCCATCTCATCCTCTGTCGTCCCCTTCTCCTCCTGCCCCCAATCCCTCCCAGCATCAGAGTCTTCTCCAGTGAGTCAACTCTTCGCATGAGGTGGCCAAAATACCGGAGTTTCAGCTTTAGCATCATTCCTTCCAAAGAAATCCCAGGGTAGATCTCCTTCAGAATGGACTGGTTGGATCTCCTTGCGGTCCAAGGGACTCTCAAGAGTCTTCTCCAACACCACAGTTCAAAAGCATCAATTCTTCGGAGCTCAGCCTTCTTCACAGTCCAGCTCTCACATCCATACATGACCACAGGAAAGACCATAGCCTTGACTAGGCGAACCTTTGTTGGCAAAGTGATGTCTCTGCTTTTGAATATGCTATCTAGGTTGGTCATAACTTTCCTTCCAAGGAGCAAGCGTCTTTTAATTTCATGGCTGCAGTCACCATCTGTAGTGATTTTGGAGCCCAGAAAAATAAAGTCTGACACTGTTTCCACTGTTTCTCCATCTATTTCCCATGTAGTGATGGGACCAGATGCCATGATCTTCGTTTTCTGAATGTTGAGCTTTAAGCCAACCTTTTCACTCTCCACTTTCACTTTCATCAAGAGGCTTTTGAGTTCCTCTTCACTTTATGCCATAAGGGTGGTGTCATCCGCATATCTGAGGTTATTGATATTTCTCCCAGCAATCTTGATTCCAACTTGTGTTTCTTCCAGTCCGGCATTTCTCATGATGTACTCTGCATATAAGTTAAACAAACATGGTGACAATATACAGCCTTGACGTACTCCTTTTCCTATTTGGAACCAGTCTGTTGTTCCATGACCAGTTCTAACTGTTGCTTCCTGACCTGCATTCAGATTTCTCAAGAGGCAGATCAGGTGGTCTGGTATTCCCATCTCTTTCAGAATTTTTCACAGTTTATTGTGATCTACACAGTCAAAGGCTTTGGCATAGTCAATAAAGCAGAAATAGATGTTTTTCTGGAACTCTCTTGCTTTTTCCATGATCCAGCAGATGTTGGCAATTTGATCTCTGGTTCCTCTGCCTTTTCTAAAACCAGCTTGAACATCAGGAAGTTCATGGTTCACATATTGCTGAAGCCTGGCTTGGAGAATTTTGAGCATTACTTTACTAGCGTGTGAGATGAGTGCAATTGTGCGGTAGTTTGAGCACTCCTTGGCATTGCCTTTCTTTGGGATTGGGATGAAAACTGACCTTTTCCAATCTTGTGGCCACTGCTGAGTTTTCCAAATTTGCTGGCATATTGAGTGCAGCACTTTCACAGCATCGTCTTTCAGGATTTGGAATAGCTCCACTGGAATTCCATCACCTCCACTAGCTTTGTATGTCATAGTTATCTAAAATGCTTAAAATAGTGTCTTTGAAGGATGTAGCTATTTTTCATGGGAGCTGCTCATTTCTAGCTAATCATTTAAGGGCTAAATATTTCATATTATCACTCCTAACTGAGATAAGTACTGCATTTTGAAGAGTACATTGCCTCAAACTTTTAGTGATTCTAGTTCTTCTAGAGGTAGGAATAAAAAAATGTTTGACTACTATAGTTAGATCTATTTCTTCTGTAACCTGGGCGAGTAGACCAATTTAATAATCCTGCTATTTTTCACCATAAATGTTCTAGTTATTGGGTTTTAAGAATTGTGTCCTGAGATTCTCCTGGTGGTCCAGTGGCTAAGACATCATCCTCCTAATACAGGGGACGCTGGTTTGATTGCTGATCAGGAAACTAGATCCTGCATGCTACACTAAAAGTTTGCATGCTTGTGACAATGAGGATTGAAGATCCCACTAGCTGCAACTCAGACCTGGTGCAGACAAATAAATAAACACATATTTTTTTAAAAGCTATTCCCCCTAAAACAAGAATGCTGCACACAATGCAGTTAGGTTTGTACACATGGATTCTTAGCTACATTTAACTGTGTAGAATCTTAAAGTTAGGGCTAGAAAATTTGTGTAACTTTACCTCAGTTTCACAGCTGGTTTACCCTTACCATTGTAACCCTTATTCAAATCTTGTGATTAACATTGTGAAAAGGATACTCTTTTAAAAGTATGAAAGTATTCCTATGTGATCAGGAAGAAGAGAAGATGTTCACTCTTGCCCATTCCTATTCAACATAGTAATGGAAGTTCCAGCCACAGCAATCAGACAAGAAAAAGAAATAAAAGGAATCTAAACTGTAAAGAAAGAAATAAGACTATTACTGTTTGTGGATGTCATGATATTACATATAGAAAAATTTAAAGATGCCACCAAGTAACTATAGGGTGCATCAATGAATTGGATAAAGTTGCAGAGTACAAAATTAATATGCAGAAATCTGTCACATTTCTATACACTAACAGTGAATTATAAGAAAGAGAAATTAGGAAGACTATCCCATTTACAATCACATCAAATACAAAAAATAAAATAAATACCTAGGAATAAATCTACCTAAGGAGGTAAAAGAGTTATATTCAGAAAACTATAAGATACTGATGAAAGAAATTGAAGACAACACAAACAAATGGAAATATATGATACTTATGAATTAGAAAAAGTAATATTATTAAAGTGACAATACTAGGCAGTCTATAGATTTAAAGCAATCCCTATCAAAGTACCATTGGTACTTTTCACCAAACTAGAACAAATAATTCTAAAATTTGTGTGGAAACACAGAAGACCCCAGATAACCAAAATAATCTTAAGAAAAAGCGAAGTTGAAAGAATCATGTGCCTTGGTTTCAAACTATCGAAAAGCTATAATAACATAAACAGTATAGTACTGGCACAAAAATAGACACATGGATAAACGGGACAGAATAGAGAGCCCAGAAATGATCCCACATACTTGTGATCAATTAATCTATGACTTTGGAAGAATATAAGTGGGGAGAAGCCTCTTCAATAAATGATGTTTGGAAAACTGACAACTACATGCAAAAAATAAACTGGACTGCTTTCTCACACCATGCCAAAAATAAATTCAAGATGCATTAAAGACTTAAATATTAGACCTGAAACCATCAAAATCCTAGAGAAAAACAGGCTGTGTGCTTTTTGACATTAATCTTAGCAATATATTTTTGGATATGTGTCCTCAAGCAAGGATAAGAAAAGGAAAATAAACAATTGGGACTTCATCAAACTGAAAAGCTTTTGCATAGCAAAGAAAACTATCAACAAAAAAAGAAGGCCACATATTGAACGGGAGAGCATATTTGCAAAGGGTATACCCAATAAGTGGTTAATATACAAAATATGAAAAGAACTTATACAAGTCAACATAAAAAAATGAACAGACTGATTAAGCAGAGAACCTGAATAGATGGTTTTCCAAAGAAGACATACAGAAGACCAACAGACACATGAAAAGATGCTTAACATCATTAATCACATATCCAAAAGACAAAAGGTAACAAGTGTTGACAAGGATGAGGAGAAAAGGAAATGCTCTTGCACTGTTGATGGGAATGGATTGTCACAGCCACTATGGGAAACAGTAGGAAGGTTCTTCAAAAAGTTAATAGTAGAGGTACCTTAGGGTACAGCGGTTCCACTCTGGGTATTTATCTGAAGAAAATGAAAGCACTAATTTGAAAAGTTATATGCACTTCTGTGTTTTCACTTACAGTAACCAAGATATGGAAACAGCCTAAATGTCCATCAACAGATGGACAGTGGAAGATTGCTCAGACATAAAAGGAAATGAGATCTTGCCATTTGTGACAATATGGATGAACCTAGAAGGGAATTATGCTATGTGAAATAAGGGAGACAGAGAAAGGCAAATGCTGGATGATTTCACTTATATGTAGAATCTAAAAAGTAAAACAGACGCATAAACGCAACAAAACAGAAACAAAGTCAGAGATATAGAAAACAATCAAGTGGTTGTCAGAAGGGAGGAGAGAGTGGGAACAGGAGAAACAGGTGAGGAGATTAAGAGATACAAACTCACAATTCAAAAGTAAAAGAGTCACAGGTGTAAAACGTACACTGTGGGGAGTATAGTTAGTAATTATATGACATCTTTGTATGGTGACAGACAGTAGCTTGACTAATGTGGAAAGCATTTAAAAATGTAAAGACACATGGAATCACTATAGTGTGCCCCAGGAACTACCATAGTTGTGTATCTAAGTCAATTATACTTTAAAAAGAAGCAAATTAACAAACTCATGGAAAAAGAGATCCAATTTGTGCTTACCAGAGGCAGGGAGTAGGGGAGGGGGAACTGGAGGAAGATAGTTAAAGGGTACAGACTTTAAGCTATAAGATAATATGTTCTAGGCACATACAACATGATTAACATTTTGCATGTTATATATTACATATAAAAATTGTTAATAGAGTGAATCTTAAGATTTCTCATTACAAGGAAAAAGCTTTTTTTCTCTTTATTTAATTTTATATCTATTTGAGATGATGGGTTTCTCTAACTTATTGTAATAATCTTTTCGTGATGTACTAAAGTTAAATTATTATGCTGTACACCTTAAACTCATACAGTCCTGTATGACAGTTACATGTCAACAAAAGTGAAAGAGAAAAATGTGGTTTTTTCACCCTATTTCTCTAGTATAATAATAGCTGTAATATTGGTCACTGAAAGTACAAGCCTCTGTCATTGATGGTGATCAGGACAATTGCAAAATATGGAGTGAGCCAATCAGAGACTTGTGTGAAATGAATTTAGTGATGTGATGGGAGTAAATACAGAACAAATACCAAAGACGGCTGTAAAAAAACAGACCGAACAAGAAAGGTTTTTTATGGTCTGTAAATGTAAAATTAGATCAAGCCCAACTTAATGAACATAGGCAGATACAGTTTCTTCATATTTCCCATTCTTTCCCTTTGAAATCCTTAAATCTTCAAGGTATGAATTATCTAACCAAATGAATAGCCAATGGAATATGATGATGAAACTTGTATCCCGCTAAAGTAGAAAGGCTAGACACAAGAATGAAAGTGTCAGTCCTGTAGGTCATCTCTTTACCGTCTTTTATTTGGAGTCTACTGCTGCTGCTGCTGCTAAGTCGCTTCAGTCGTGTCCGACTCTGTGCGACCCCATAGACGGAAGCCCACCAGGCTCCCCCGTCCCTGGGATTCTCCAGGCAAGAACACTGGAGTGGGTTGCCATTTCCTTCTCCAATGCATGAAAGTGAAAAGTGAAAGTGAACTCACTCAATCATGTCCGACTCTTTACAACCCCATGGACTGCAGCCCACCAGGCTCCTCCATCCATGGGATTTTCCAGGCAAGAGTACTGGAGTGGGTTGCCATTATACAATATCTGATGGGCATCTTAATGAATAATATTATTATAATTAATCAGTATAACATGTGAGTTATAATTTCATCAATATTCCTTCCTCAGTATTATTTTTTGAGTTCGTTGGTTTTCTTCTATTCTCTGTCTGGATTCCCACTCTGTAAATTCATCAAGTTTAATGGATTTCAAATATTATCTTCATATTAATTTTCTCTCTGGAACTCTAGACTTGTATAACTAAATATCTTTTTTGACATTTCTACTTGGATATGTACCAGATCAGTCGCTCAGTCATGTCCAATTCTTTGAGACCCCATGAATTGCAGCAGACCAGGATTCCCTGTCCCTCACCAACTCCCGAAGTTCACTGAGACTCACATCCATCGAGTCAGTGATGCCATCCAGCCATCTATCCTCTGGAGTTGCCTTCTCCTCTTGCCCCCACTCCCTCCCAGCATCAGAGTCTTTTCCAATGAGTCAACTCTTCGCATGAAGTGGCCAAAGTACTGGAGTTTCAGCTTGAGCATCATTCCTTCGAAAGAAATCCAAGGGCTCATCTCCTTCAGAATGGACTGGTTGGATCTCCTTGCAGTCCAAGGGACTCTCAAGAGTCTTCTCCAACACCACACTTCAAAAGCATCAATTCTTCAGCGCTCAGCCTTCTTCACAGTCCAACACTCACATCGATACATGACCACAGGAAAAACCATAGCCTTCACTAGATGAACCTTTGTTGGCAAAGTAATGTCTCTGCTTTTGAATATGCTATCTAGGTGGATCGTAACTTTCCTTCCAAGGAATAAGCATCTTTTAATTTCATGGCTGCAGTCACCATCTGCAGTGATTTTGGAGCCCAGAAAAATAAAGTCTGACACTGTTTCCACTGTTTCCCCATCTATTTCCCATGAAGTGATGGGACCGGATCCCATGATCTTCGTTTTCTGAATGTTGAGCTTTAAGCCAACCTTTTCACTCTCCACTTTCACTTTCACCAAGAGGCTTTTTAATTCCTCTTCACTTTCTGCCATAAGGGTGGTATCATCTGCATATCTGACGTGACTGATATTTATTCCGGCAATCTTGATGCCAACTTGTGTTTCTTCCAGTCCAGCATTTCTCATGATGTACTCTGCATTTAAGTTAAATAAACAGGGTGTCAGTATACAGCCTTGATGAACTCTTTTTCCTATTTGGAACCAGTCTGTTGTTCCATGTCCACTTCTAACTGTTGCTTACTGACCTGCATACAGATTTCTCAAGAGGCAGATCAGGTGGTCTGGTATTCCCATCTCTTTCAGAATTTTTTACAGTTTATTGTGATCCACACAGTCAAAGGCTTTGGCATAGTCAATAAAGCAGAAATAGATGTTTTTCTGGAACTCTCTTGCTTTTTCGATGATCCAGCAGATGTTGGCAATTTGATCTCTGGTTCCTCTGCCTTTTCTAAAACCAGCTTGAACATCAGGAAGTTCACGGTTCACATATTGCTGAAGCCTGGCTTGGAGAATTTTGAGCATTACTTTACTAGCGTGTGAGATGAGTGCAATTGTGCGGTAGTTTGAGCATTCTTTGGCATTGCCTTTCCTTGGGATCGGAATGAAAACTGACCTTTTCCAGTCCTGTGGCCACTGCTGAGTTTTCCAAATTTGCTGGCATATTGAGTGCAGCACTTTCACAGCATCATCTTTCAGGATTTGGAATAGCTCCACTGGAATTCCATCACCTCCACTAGCTTTGTTCGTAGTGATACTTTCTAAGGCCCACTTGACTTCACATTCCAGGATGTCTGGCTCTAGGTCAGTGATCACACCATCGTGATTATCTGAGTTGTGAAGCTCTTTTTTGTACAGTTCTTCTGTGTATTCTTGCCACCCCTTAATATCTTCTGCTTCTGTCAGGTCCATACCATTTCTGTCCTTTATCGAGCCCATCTTTGCATGAAATGTTCCCTTGGTATCTCTGATTTTCTTGAAGAGATCCCTAGCCTTTCCCATTCTGTTGTTTTCCTCTATTTCTTTGCATTGATCGCTGAAGAAGGCTTTCTTATCTCTTCTTGCTATTCTTTGGAACTCTGCATTCAGATGTTTATATCTTTCCTTTTCTCCTTTGCTTTTTGCTTCTCTTCTTTTCACAGCTATTTGTAAGGCCTCCCCAGACAGGCATTTTGCTTTTTTGCAGGAATCCCTCAGAAGAAATTGAGTGGCCATCATGGTCAACAAAAGAGTCCGAAATGCAGTACTTGAATGCAGTCTCAAAAACGACAGAATGATCTCTGTTCGTTTCCAAGATAAACCATTCAGTGTCACAGTAATCCAAGTCTATGCCCCAACCAGTAACGCTGAAGAAGCTGAAGTTGAACGGTTCTATGAAGACCTACAAGACCTTTTAGAACTAACACCCAAAAAAGATGTCCTTTTCATTATAGGGGACTGAAATGCAAAAGGAGGAAGTCAAGAAACACCTGGAGTAACAGGCAAATTTGGCCCTGGAATACGGAATGAAGCAGGGCAAAGACTAACAGAGTTTTGCCAAGAAAATGCACTGGTCATAGCAAATACCCTCTTCCAACAACACAAGAGAAGACTCTATACATGGACATCACCAGATGGTCAACACCGAAATCAGATCGATTATATTCTTTGCAGCCGAAGATTGAGAAGCTCTATACAGTCAGCAAAAACAAGACCAGGAGCTGACTGTGGCTCGGACCATGAACTCCTTATTGCCAAATTCAGACTTAAATTGAAGAAAGTAGGGAAAACCCCTAGACCATTCAGGTATGACCTAAATCAAATCCCTTATGATTATCCAGTGGAAGTGAGAAATAGATTTAAGGGCCTAGATCTGATAGATAGAGTGCCTGATGAACTATGGAATGAGGTTCGTGACATTGTACAGGAGACAGGGATCAAGACCATTCCCATGGAAAGAAAAGAAGTGCGCTATGTATAAGAGATCTCAAATTCAATGTGACTAAAGATGAATACTTGACTTGTACCTGAAACTTGCTTTACTTACAACCTTCTTTATCTTTCTTATTGATTTGGCCATAATCCTTGTTTTCATCCTTGATTTATGTCTTTCACTCTCACTCTTCATCAATCCATCAGATCTTATTACCTGTAACTTCAAATACATCATGAATATTTAGATGGCACCACCTACAGTGCTACCACCCCAATCCTAAGTGGATCACTCAATAAACTCTTATCCAGCCTTCTTATTTCCTCAGTGTATTCTCAACACATCAGCCTTTGATGATCCTTTTAAAATATAAGCCAGGTTATGTCACTGCTTTGCTCAAAACTCTGCAGTGGCAACTATTTTTATAGAAAATGAAGAATTACAATAACTTACAAAGCCCTGCAGTGTTCAGCCTCCTAATTACTTCTCTGTCCCTTTGCTATAGTCACACTGTCTCCCTTGCTGTTCTTCAGAAGTACTGGGGATGCCTCTGAATTAAGGCTATTGCACTATTTCCTCTGCCTGGAAAGTTCTTCTCTCTCTTTTTCTGTGCTTCAAGTCTTTGCTTAAGTATGACCTTCTCAGTGAGGCCTACCTGACCACTTTATTCAAATCACGCATGACCTTAACACTTCTGATCTTACTCTTGTATTTTTTTGTTGTCATTTATCACTTATTAAACAATATAATTTATTTATTTAAAATGTTTGTTATTATACCCTACCCGTACTAGAACTTAAGCTCCATGAAGCAGAATTCTTTGTTTGCTGATGATTTTCAGTAGCCTGTGATATCACTGCATGTAGGGGGCATTGCTCCAGAGAGTTAGATTTGTCTGCCTAAATCTTCTCTTTGCCTCCTTATTCAGAGTAAGTGAAAATAAGGGGAAAGAAGAAGTACATATATATTGATGGATTTATGTGTTATTGCATGGTTAAAACACATAAAAATGTCCAAATATAAAGATTTTCTGTCATAATATAGAAATAATCGAGTAATACTAGAATTTGAATAGTTTCTTACACATAAATTGCTGCGTTCATCAGTAATTAAAATATATATTGCTTGGTTTTCATAATATTTCAATAAATATTCTTGCTGATAAAGAAAACTGTGTTTTCCTTCCTTTTCTACACATATATATCCTCTGTGCCATCCATAGCAAGATACTGGTTTACAAAAAACCATTATCATTCTGATTGTATATTCTTTTCGATGGATTTGTCAAACTTTACAAGATCTCATTTATATCCACTTTAAAATGAAAGTGACCGTGTAAATTAGCATCTTTTCATTATTAAAGATGATACATAACTGGAACATTTCTTGCAGGGATTTTCAACTCATAGTTTCAATTCTAGTTCTAGGGTAAGGTGGTATAATTGCTCCATTTCGATTGTAAATTCTGTATTTATTTGAGCAATATCTTTTCTAAAAAGTGACTGATATTCCTATATGGCTAATATGATAATCCTTTTTTCCTCCCTTTTTTTGCATTCTGTAGATTTACTGTTCCTTTCCTTCCATGTTCCTGGTTAGAATATTATTACTATCTATCAAGGGAGATTTACTAGTCCATAAATCACTTTGCCTTTGGGGCGTGTAAATATTTCTAATTTGATACTTGTGCTAACAGTGAGTAACTCAGTTATATACCACTTTAGGAAAAGACAAAGTAAAATATAGCAGTTTTTTTAAAATCTAAAATTTAAGGAGCAGGGCATCTTAAACCACCAGATACTATTTTGGTATAATCTATCACCTTTGTTAACATTTTATTGGATATAAATCATAACATATCAGGTTGCATAGCGATAATATGGTTCACCAAGCATTCTATTTTTATAACTTTATTTAAAACTGACATGTAACTTGCTGTACCTGAAACCCCAAGTGAGCCAGTTATTGGAGTGTAACAAAGTTTTGACGTCAGAGTAGCTATTTATTCCACTGGAAACCATTAGCAATGCATTACCCTTTGGCACTGCTGTTTTGTTTTGTTTTGTTTTGTTTTTTCAGAAACATGGTTAAAATTTTATGACTGATTTTGACCAATTAGATTTCTTTCCCTCTTAGAACTAAAAACTTGCTTATAATACATAAGTATATACATGGATATGTGTATATATAATATGCATATGATTTATATTCCTAAGGGATATATCTTAATATGCTTGTATATATGTTTATACTAACACTGTACATATTAAGCCTTTTAAAAGTTTCTTTTTGAAAACCAAGGATTGTTTTATTTTTCTTAATTTAATGACAGATTACTATTTTATAGATGGGGATTAGTTGCATGTTATTATCATTATTTATTACAATGGATATAGATACTGCATGATTGTGACATATTTATTGGCATTATCACTATTGCTCTTATTTTAAGAGGACTCCTTAGCATTTCACTTGTTTATTTTGAACTGTAGAGTGTTTAAAAGCAATGGTGTGATACCATTTTGTACAAATGTAATATAATCAGTTACAGACAGGTTTTCTTCCTGCTTAGCTTTACTGCTGTTTTTCCCCCAAAGGTACTAAAATATGCACAGTGCATCCATGCATGGAGTTAAAGTCCCTTGGCTTTTGAGCCAGCCAAGCACCAGCTTACATGCTGAGCTCTGCCAGTGCATTTCAAATTGGATCTGATGGGACCACCATTTGGAATTAAGAAGAGGAAAAAGATTTCAGTTTTTCATTTAATGACCTTGCTGCTCTTCAAACCCTGTATGAAACATTGCCAGGGTTGTGTGTATGGAACACTCATTTGTGTCAGTTAAGAAGAATCTTGATTTAATCTGAGAGAAAATTATTCTCTCAAACTCCTGCATCAGACCTCAAATTCAACAATTATTAGTAGTATTATTTTTAATGTGATATCTACTTATGAATTCTCACATTTTTAAATTAAAGTGATTTACAATAGTTGATTTACAATAATTGTGTTAGTTCACTTATCTAGCAAAGTGAGTCAGTTATATGTAAATATATTTCAGATTATTTCCCATTATAGATTATTATAATATATCAAATATAGTTCCCATAGTAAATCCTAGTTGCTTTTCTGTTTTATGTATATTAGTTTGTTTCTACTAATCCAATATTGATTGTCTTTCCTTGGAAAATTCAAATGCTTATATGTAAAGTTAGTAGGAGAGCTCCATGCTGGTAACCGGTTCAGCATTTTTCCAGCTACATGTTTTTCTTCTAAAACCCACCAAGACTTTTTTGGGATGCAAAATGTATAAGATGAGTTCCAACTCCAAAAGTAGTATATTTCTTACAAAGCATCATAATATTGCCCAGTGGTTAAAAGTAGAAGCACTAGAAACAGAGTAAAGAGGATAAGAATTTCAACCTGCCATTGCCTCTGACAGTGAACGGATTATTTCAAAATTCTGAGTTAGTTTCCTTACCTGTAAAATAAGTATAATGATAACTATCTCAGATTATTGTTTTATTGTTTTTGTAAGAATTAAATAACAAATGTAAAGCCCTTAATTCAGTGTCTGGCACATAATGATAAAAGTAAACAGTAGGTGCCAGTCCTGTTCACACTGACCACACTGCTGAATCCAGAGTAGGCAAGGCTCAAGCTAAGAGGCTGGAAGAAGACGCAAGGAGTCCTAGGAACTGCAGACGTGTTTATTCTCTCCTGGCTGGCATGGCAGCCATAACACAACCTGTCTCCTATCTGACTGAGTAGCTGTAGCATTAGCCATGACATAACCATAATGTAGCCATAACATAACCTCATATAACATAGCCATGATGTCACGCCAGTGTAGCCCCGATGCAGCAGCAGCCATGGCTGTCATGGTGAAGCTCATACAGGCGTACCACACAAAGTAGCCAGTGACCAAGCGGGTAACTCATGATGAGCATGCACAGAGCTATAAGTGATCTCAGCTGTTTCATAACCATGCAAAGTCATTGTTTACAGAACTTGGGGCAAGAGGCCATGAGAGCGTGGGGCAAGAGAGCCTAACTGGCACCAAGTTGTTAATTTCCCTGCAGGTAGCTATCATTTGTGCTATTGGACGTGGTAATTCTTGTTTTCTCAGAGACGGTACAGCATGGTGCTTAATAGTACAGGCTTTACAACTAGACTGCTTAGGTTAGAATTTCAGTTTTCCTACTTACTTACTATGTAACTTTCAAGATGTTTCTTAACTCTGCTGCCTCAGTTTCCTTATCTAGTACAGTGGAAGAATATTATAGTACCTACATCAGGTATGTTTGATGATTATACACTTTATACAAAGAGAGTGCTCAGAGCAGTACCTAACACACAGGAAGGGTTCTGAATATGGGCTTCCTGGTCATTGAGGGGTGTTTTAAGTCCAGCTCTGCCATTTCATAATGATTAAAAACAAGCCCAGCTATAGCTGTGCTTCCCTGATGGCTCAGTTGGTAAAGAATTCATCTGCAGTTCAGGAGGCACAGGAGACACGGGTTTGATCCCTGGGTCGGGAAGATCCCCTGGAGGAGGAAATGGCAACCCGCTCCAGTATTCTTCCCTGGCAATCCCATGGACGGAGGAGCCTCCCAGGCTACAATGCAAAGGGTCACAAAGAGTTGAACACAACTGAGCCACTAAGCAAAAGCACAGCTATAGACATGATTTACCCAATGACACACAGCGTCTCTGAATGTTTTAACATTCAACTCAGCAGTCCTGAAAATGCCTTTCAACAAATATTCATTGTAAAACTAAACACAAATGAAATAACCTAAGTAACTGACACCAAGATCTGAATGAGTTCATTTTAGTACTTACTGCACAAATATGTTATTTCAGATTTTATTGTTGCACTTTTTAAAGCTGAGATACGTAGTTCTTTTAGGAAACCTTGTTGTGCTGGTTTGAAGCTAACCTGGTTAATTCTGATTCAGGAGTGATATTTGGATAGTTCTTGTTCTCAAGTGCACATAAGTTTTCCGTCAGGTGGATAATTTCAGTCTGATAATACCTGCCAGTGACCTAACTACCCACATTGGTGACATAGATGCTAGATCTCTATAATTCATTTCTTTACTGCCTCCTCGCCTTCAAGTGTGGATGCTAAAACTAGAGCAATGAATAGACTTTCTCCTGGCATGCCATTTCACCTTTAAAAAAAAAAAATGTGTACATAGCTTCAGAATTACTATATTAAGAAGTTGTTGAATCAGTTTCATCAGAGATGTGCAAACGGATGCCCTGAATCAACCTCTCAAAGCTATCTATAGTAATACTTTGACATCTTCTTGGTCTTGGAACTAACTGACCTAAGTTTAATTCTTAGCTTTACCACTACTAGCTGTGTAACCTTGAGCAATTCGCTCATTGTCAAATATTTATTGAGTACCCATTCTGTTCCTTACTGCTGTGCTAGATTATTTTATAGAAAGGCATGCAAGAAAAATATTCTTTAATCTCACATTTCAATGATTATAAGTAAGGAACAAAGTGTTTACATTGTATAATTTATAGAATTGCAATGAAGGTCAATACATGATTATCTATGTTAAAATATTCTGTACATCATAAAGTTGCATACTGTTATTAACTCTGAGAATAGGAACCTATAGTATCTAACATAGTATCTGATGCGTAGAAGTATTTAGAAAATGCCTGTAGCAGACTGATTTCCTTAAAAATCTCAAAAGTATCTATCTGTACAGAAAGAATATTAATATTTTAAAATTTAAACTTAAAAATATAGATGACATTCTTTTAATTTGATTTTCTAACTGAATTCCACATATACTCAGAATTATATGAAACCATCCATGTGGAATTAACTAAAATAAAAAGTAGTGTTATTATTGTTTAGTTGCTGAGTTGTGTCCAACTTTTTGCGACCCTGTGATCTTAAAGTAATTTTTATGTTTGCAGTGTTATCAGCAGGCTCTACTTTCTGCAATGTAATATAGGGTGTGATTAAAAAATACAAAATTGGTTAAAACTATTATGGCCTACAACTGGTAATATTTTTATGTACCTAGAGCCACAGCCTCCAGATTTTTGAATAATTTATATGTCATATAAATCATAAATTTAGGTTTGGACCTAATCACCTAATTGTTTTTTGCAAAATAATGCCCCTCAAGATTGGAGAAGGCAAGGGCACCCCACTCCAGTACTCTTGCCTGGAAAATCAGTGGACGGAGGAGCCTGGTGGGCTGCAGTCCATGGGGTCGCTAAGAGTCGGACACGACTGAGCGACTGACTTCACTTTCACTTTTCACTTTCATGCATTGGAGAAGGAAATGGCAAACCACTCCATTGTTCTTGCCTGGAGAATCCCAGAAACAGGGGAGCCTGGTGGGCTGCAGTCCATGGGGTCGCTAAGAGTCGGACACGACTGAGCGACGGACTTCACTTTCACTTTTCACTTTCATGCGTTGGAGAAGGAAATGGCAACCCACTCCAGTGTTCTTGCCTGGAGAATCCCAGGGACGGGAGAGCCTGGTGGGCTGTCTTCTATGGGGTCGCACAGAGTCGGACATGACTGAAGTGACTTAGCAGCAGCAGCCACTCAAGATATACATAAACTAAATTTATGCTTGGTTTGGGAGATTATCTCTTGCTAATGTACACTTGACTATTCTTTTAAAATGAGAAATGATACACAATATTTACAGAAATGAAATTAAGCAACTGAAAAGTACAGAAAAGGCTTTTCAGAGAGAGGTCATTGGAACATAGTATGGCTTAAAAGTTTGCTTCTGACACATATTCAGCTAATTAATTTACATTTACAGAGGGAATGCATTTTTCTTACTTCCTCATTGAATTTTAAAAGCAATGAAAATTCACTAAAATTTCACTATCAACTTTAAGTTTTAATGTTTTTTTTCAAGAGGCCAGAAAGGCCATATTTTCTTTTTTTAACCATTAGCTATTTGCCATAATCTTACTATGTAATAACACCGTGAGTTTCGAAGCTAATAACCACCAGTAGGAGAAAGGTTTACAGGCTTTCTTTCCTTCTTTGGGTGCATCATTTTATTATGCTAGCAGTCAGAAGTGTTTGTTGCCAGTGAGTGTTCAAGATCACAGGACGAACATGGTCATGTCTCCCTAGAGCAACCATTTGACTTGTTAAATTAAACATTGTTTTATAACTAAACACTATTTTGATATTAAAATGAATATAGGTACAGAATAGATTAAAAATGTACATTAATTTAGAGATTCAAGCACCAGACTGAATTTTTAGCTGCTGTCTTCATTTGAAAAGTACTACTGACTTCCATTATACATTTTTCCTTCATTTTAAAATACGTGGTTTCATTTAGTGATTTTTAAATTTCTTTATTTAAACTGAATTTACAGTGCCATTTTAAATTCTACCCATCAAAAGATAATAGGGTAGGAACTGGTAATTTTAGATTTACATACTAGAGTTAGGAATGACTGATGCATCAGGACAGCTTAGTGCCCCCACAAGACTTCCTCTGTCGATTACCTTATTGCTCATCCCCAGTAAGTGGAATTGCTTTTTTCTCTCTGGAAAGGGGCTATACACACACTTAATTCCCAAGCCTCAGAATTCCTAGCAGCTATCACCCCTTACCTTATGTGGCAGCTTTTATCTTTAACCACAACAGTAAGCATTTAATTTTTCTTACTCATTTATATAATGGTTGTTACGATTCTTGGTGTATAAAAGCTGTCATGAGCCTCAAGAATTTGCCATTCCCCTGATTTGATACACATGCCCAAACTCTTTCCTTTTTGGCCATATCTAGTAATTGCTCCTTCGGAAAAGGCAATGGCACCCCACTCCAGTACTCTTGCCTAGAAAATCCCATGGATGGAGGAGCCTGGTAGGCTGCAGTCCATGGGGTCGTAAGAGTCGGACATGACTGAGCGACTTCACTTTCACTTTTCACTTTCATGCATTGGAGAAAAAAAGGCAACCCACTCCAGTGTTCTTGCCTGGAGAATCCCAGGGACCGGGGAGCCTAGTGGGCTGCCATCTATGGGGTCACACAGAGTCGGACACGACTGAAGTGACTTAGCATCAGCAGCAGTCATTGCTCCTTAAAGATGCCTTAAATGAGAACCCTTCAGGAAAATCTCCCAGATATAGTATGTTTGTCTTGATGTTGGTTTTTTTTTTAAGGTGAGGGAAAATTATGACCAACCTAGATAGCATATTAAAAAGCAGAGACATTACTTTGCCGACAAAGGTCCATCTAGTCAAAGCTATGGTTTTTCCAGTAGTCATGTATGGATGTGAGAGTTGGACTATAAAGAAAGCTGAGTACTGAAGAATTGATGCTTTTGAACTGTGGTGTTGGAGAAGACTCTTGAGAGTCCCTTGGACTGCAAGGAGATCCAACCAGTCCATTCTGAAGGAGATCAACCCTGGGATTTCTTTGGAAGGAATGATGCTGAAGCTGAAACTCCAGTACTTTGGCCACCTGATGCGAAGAGTTGACTCATTGGAAAAGACTCTGATGCTGGGAGGGACTGGGGGCAAGAGGAGAAGGGGACGCCAGAGGATGAGATGGCTGGATGACATCACTGACTTGATGGATGTGAGTCTCAGTGACCTCCGGGAGTTGGTGATAGACAGGGAGGCCTGGCGTGCTGTGCTTCATGGGGTCTCAAGGAGTCAGACATGACTGAGTGACTGGTCTGATCTGATCTGAAAGCATCCATAATTTGTAAAGACTCTTCAGATGATGGTGATATTCATCCTTAATTAGAGACCATTAGATTGAATCATTCTGACCTGGATTCAAACAGTCATCCAAACACCTTCTGTCATCAATGCCAAGCATTCAAGACTATTGTTTAAGTCATGAGAAAACTTCCTGAATAACTGATAGAATCAATGGGATATTTTGGCAGTATATATACAGGGTGATTTTTTAAAGGTTGAAATCATTAGAACTACTTCAGAACATGTACGTCTTAGAAAATGATGCCCCAAAGAGATGAACATTTCTTATTCCAATTACCACACTAAGCTTTATAGAAAGTTGGATAAGAAGGTAGTATGAAGGAAGTGGGGTTATCTAGCATAAAGAGTCAGAAATATTAGAAAACATAGAAGGAGCATTTTAAAGGTCATTTTACAAATACTGTCTGATAATTATTATGCAGAGAAAACCAAGACTGTGCATAAAATCTCTCTACATATGAAATAAAATGTATTTTTTTCTGGAACTTTTAAAAATGTTCCAGAAGGGGAAAAAAGGATACTCCAGGAAGGAATTTTGTTTAAATAGCATTGTAATACTATCCTTCAAAGTAAAGAAGTTCAAAGTTTTCTTCCTTATTGAATGTGTTAAATTTAACTTTAACTGAATTCACTGGCTTTGATTGGAATGAATTGTGAATTTTATTTCCTTTGTTAATAGAATAAGCTAGCATTTTTTCCTTTGAGTTTATTCAAGTTCTTCCTTGATAATGTAGGTCACAAGATATCATGAACAAAAACTTAAAAGTTCTTCCGTGATAATGTAGGTGGCAAGATATTATGAACAAAAGCTTAAAATACACCATTGTAGATTGATTGTGGTTATAAGGCAGTTCCATAAAGATCTCATGACTTAAAAATGTGAAGAATAAGTGTGTGAAACTTGTGCCCTGATGACAAGTATATAGAGTTACATTTTCAGGGTTCACAATGCATGACTATGCCCGTGAGACCTGTATCAGTTTACTAGGTGTACTCTTCTTCTTTAGGAAAGAATGATGGAAAAATAACAGTTATTACCAGGTTTTCATCTTTTATGCCTTTAAAAAGATTAATGCCTTTAAATCATCACCACTTTCATCATCAAAAAAACTTTCATTGAACTCTTACAATCTTTTAGGTACTGTAGATACTAAAAACTGTGTAACATGGTCTATATGACCTGTTAATAGGTGTAGGTTCTTGTTGCAGAGGCAGTATGAGAAAAGATAAATAACATTACAAAGTAGCATGTACTCTGTGCCAAATGAATCATAAGTAAGCTCTATTGCAGTCTAGAAGAAGAAATTTTCACAATCATTGAAACTGTATGTTTGTTAATAAGAGAGAGAATGAGGAGGTAGGGCTGGGCTGGGTATTCAAGAACAGACAGTGTAGGAATTTTTTATATGAGAATTACATGGAATCAAGGATTCAGTGTTTGAATATCATTAAAAAAGAGGTAAGTGAGATGCTAAGAAAATTAAGCAAGGAAGCAGTTCTTACCAAAAACATTTTCTTACTAGAATTCTTACTTGTTCATTTTCCAGTGTCTTCTATAATATAAAGGAAACATAATGAAACTTTCTCTAGGCTATGTATTTGGGAAAATTGCATTTTTATTTGGTACTTCTTTTAATATTAGACATCTATTTCCCAATTAGATTGGCCTGAAACTGAGACTAGAAGAATTCTTCCTTTTTAAAATACTGCTGTATATTCATTTAATAAACTTTTACTAAATCCCTGCCATTTTAAGACAATTACAAAAATTATTTTTCCAGCCCTGACCTCTTTACTTAGCTTCAGTACTATTATTGCATGCCCAACTGCTTCATGGATCTTGCCAACTGGATGTCAACCTAGTGATATCATCCCTTATGTTTGTGGCTGGACTTGCTATGTTCATATTTTATTAATTTGTTTTTTTTTTTTCCTTTGCCCACGAGAAAGATTGGCCTTTAGTTTTCTCTTTTTTTAAACGTCGTAGTAGTGTTAGTCACTCAGTCATGTCTAACTCTTTGCAACCCCATGGACTGTAGCCAGGCTCCTCTGTCCATGGGATTTTCAAGGTAAGAATACTGGAGTAGATTGCCATTCCCTTCTCCAGAGGCTCTTCCCAACCAAGGGATTGAACCCAGGTCTTCTGTATTGCAGGCAGATTCTTTACCATCTGAGCTACAGGTTTAAATGTAATATTTAATTTCATAGCAGGATTGTGCTGGCTTTGTGAATGCCTCTTTTCCTGTTCTCTGGAAGAGTTTATGTATAAAACTGATGCTATTTTAAATGTTTGCAGAATTCATGGTGAAGCCTTTTATGCTTGTTGTCTTCTCTGTGAAGCATTTTATAATTGCAGATTGAGTTTCTTAATGGATTTAGGGCTATTTATATTTTACATTTCTTCATAGGACAGTTTTAATAAGTTATGATTTTTCTGAGAATTTTTTTCATTTGATCTAAATTTCAAATTTATTAGCATAAAGTTCTTAATAATGTCCTATAGTATTTTTAATGCCTGCAGGATCCATGGTGTTGTGTTCTTTTTTTATTCATCATGTTACTACTTTGTTCATTCTTTCTTCTTGATTATCCTTAGAAGAGATTAAACAATTTTCTTAGTATTTTCAAAGAACAAATTTTTGATGTTTCTTTAATTCTTTCTATTGTTCTATTTTTATATTTTTTAGCGCTTATATATATAATTTTCTGCCCTTTTTAGGAGTTTAATTTCCTGTTTTCTTTATTATTATTATTGAAATATAGTTGATTTACAATACTTTGTTAGTTTCAGGTGTATAGCATAGTGATGTGATTTTTTTTTTGGTTTTGGTTTTGTTTTTTGCAGATTATATTCCATTAGAGGCTATTACAAGATATTGGGCATACTTTTGCTGTGCTATGCAGTAAATCCTTATCGTTTATTTTATGTATTGTAATTTCTGTTAATCCCATACTCCTTATTTGTTGCTCCCCTCCTCCCTCTCCTCCTTGATAACCACAAGTTTTGTTTTCCATGTCTGTAAATCTGTGTTTGTTTTGTACATATATTTATTTGTATTATTTTCTCACATATGTGATATTATAGAGTATTTGTCTTTCTCCATTTGACTTATTTATAATATCCTCTAGGTTCATCCATACTGCTACAAATGGCAATATTTCATTCTTTTTATGGCTAACATTCTATTGGTGCTGCTGCTGCTGCTAAGTCACTTCAGTCGTGTCCAAGTCTGTGCGACCCCATAGATGGCAGCCCACCAGGCTCCCCCGTCCCTGGGATTCTCCAGGGAAGAACATGAGTGGGTTGCCATTTCCTTCTCCAATGCATGAAAGTGAAAAGTGAAAGTGAAGTCGCCCATTCATGTCCGACTCTTAGCAACCCCATGGACTGCAGCCTATCAGGCTCCTCCGCCCATGGGATTTTCCAGGCAAGAGTACTGGAGTGGGGTGCCATTGCCTTCTCTGACATTCTATTGCATGTATGTATATATACAATATGTGTATACAATATGTATATACAATATGTGTGTGTGTATATATATATATATATGTATATATACATACATGCAATAGAATGTCAGAGAAGGCAATGGCACCCCACTCCAGTACTCTTGCCTGGAAAATATATGGGGGAAGGCAATGGTACCCCACCCCAGTACTCTTGCCTGGAAAATCCCATGGACGGAGGAGCCTGGTGGGCTCCAGTCCATGGGGTCGCTAAGAGTTGGACACGACCTGCCGACTTCGCTTTCACTTTTCACTTTAATGCATTGGAAAAGGAAATGGCAACCCACTCCAGTATTCTTGCCTGGAGAATCCCAGGGACATAGGAGCCTGGTGGGCTGCCGTCTATGGGATCGCACTGAGTCGGACACGACTGAAGCGACTCAGCAGCAGCAGCAGCAGCAGCAGCATACATATATATATGTATGCATACACAGATATATATTTATGGGTAGCTGGAATGGCTACCTACTGCAGCATTCCTGCCTAGCAGATTTCATGGACAGAGGAGCCTGGTGGGCTACGTACAGTCCGTGGGGTCACAAGGAGTCAACACAACTGAGAGACTAACAGTTTCACTTTCACACACACATACACACACACACACATGTATATACCACATCTTTTTAAGTCAGTTGTCTGTTGATGGGTACTTGGATTGCTTCTATGTCTCAGAGTGCATGTATCTCAAATTAGTTTTTGTATTTTCTGGATATATACCCAAGAGTGAAATTGCTGGATCATATGGTACTTCTATTTTTTGTTTTTTAAAGAAGCTACATGGTGTTTTCCATAGTGGCTACACTAATTTATATTCCCACCAACAGGGAAGGAGTGTTTTCCTTTTCTCCACATCCTCTCCAGCATTTATTATTTGTAGACTTTTTGATAATAGCATTCTGACCGGTGTGAGATGATACTTCCTTACAGTTTTGATTTGCAGTTCTCTAATAATTAGTGATGTTGAACATCGTTAATTTTATGTGCCTGTGAACTGTCTTTACGTCTTTGGAGAAATGTCTGTTTAGGTCTTCTACCTGTTTTTTGTTTGGATTCTTTGTTTGTCTAATATTGAATTTTATGAGCTCTTTGTACATTTCAAATGTAATACAAGGGTATTAACCTCTTGTCACTCACTTCATGTGCAAATCATTTTTATCCCTTCCATAAATTGTTGATGTTGTCTTTAAATTTCTAAAAAATGAATGCATAGATCATTGATTCTCATTTGATTTTATGTTCATTTAATTATGTGAATTTTTCTCAGTAAGGGTTTTAGAAGCATTCCACAAGTTTGATGTGTTGCATTTTCATTAAGTGGTAAGTTTTGTTGTACTTTTTAAGTATTGGTTAGTTTAAAATATTTATTAATTTCCTTTATTTTCTGGATTATTTAGAAACCTATTACTTAATTTCCAAATATTTGAGGACTTTCTAGTAATTTTTCTGTTACTGATTTCCACTTAAATTTCACTCTACTTAGAAAATACACCTTATATGATACCAGCCCTTTTAAATTTAGTGAAACTAGTCTAATAGCCCCAGCAGATAGTCTATTTTTTTACATATTAAATATCTTTTAAAATATATACATTGTGTGAAGTGTGGAGTTTTTTGTGTCAGTTACATCAAACTTGATGATTAAATATTTCACATTTTTTATATGTTCTTCTGCTTAGTGTTTACTAAGAGTGATATATTTAAATTCACTTTATGGTTATATATTTATCCATCTGCTCTTAGTTCTATCAATTTTGCTTTATATGTTAAAATTTATTAGAGATATAAAGATTTGTAATTCACATGCCAGTTGGCAGATTTGACCATTTGATCATGATAAAATATCTCTTTTTACTTCTAGTACTATTTCTGTCAACTGTATCTGATACTGTATTATCTTTCCTTTGTGTAATGTTTGCACAGCACTTTTTCCATCTTCTTATTTTTGACTTCTCTGTGTCCTAACAGTTGTCTTTTATAAGCAGCCTGTCATTTGATTTTGAAAATCTTTTTATAATTAGAGTATTTAGTCCAAGAATATTTGTTATTATTACTGGTATATTGCGGTTTCGATCTGTCTACCATCTTCCTGCTAGTTTTTTAATGTGTCAACTTGTTCTTTTTTCCTTCTTCTCTTCTTTATTGCCACCTTTTTTGTTATTTTTTTTTTTTCGTTATCTTGTTATCTATCTGGTCTCTCTATCTGCTGATTTGTCATACATTATTTTACAATACTTTTTAAGATTACCGTAGAGACCACAACATGCATAATTGCTTTATGAACGTCTAGTATAAATTAGTACTTTAGCCTCTTTCTGGACATTAGAATTTCAAGAATTTATTACATATAACTACATAGTGTCTTTTGTGCCACTATCGTATATTTTAACTTTACATATATATATTGAACCTGTAAGAAATTATTTTTATGTAATCATTATTCATCTGGATTTACCCATATATTTACACATTTTACTGCTCTTTCTTCCATCATGATTTGCCTTCTTTGAAAACATATTCCTCCTACTTGAAGAAAGCCATTTTGTAGTTGTCTTTTTGTATGGGTCTCCTATTGGTGAGGCTTCTCTGGTGGCTCAGAGGTTAAAGTGTCCGTCTGCAATGTGGGAGACCTGGGTTCAATCCCTGGGTTGGGAGGATCCCCTGGAGGAGGAAATGGCAACCCACTCCAGTATTCTTGTCTGGAAAAATCCCATGGACGGAGGAGCCTGGTGGGCTACAGTCCACCGGGTCGCAGAATCGGACACGACTGAGCAACTTCACTTCACTTCCTGTTGGTGAATATCTCAAAATATCTTTGTATTTTCAGTTTTGCAGGCAATTTGTCAGCTATTTTTGTCTTCTGGGTTTATTTTAGTTCTGACTGTTGCTGATATGAATCTAATGTATATTTTTTTTCCCTTCTGGCTGCTCTTAATATTTACTTTCCTTTTGTCTTCACAGATTTTACTATTATGATCCCAGGATGTTTTATGTTTGTATCCTCTTTGAAGTTTATTGTTATTTTTGAATATATAGTCTTCAAATGTTGAATCATTTTTTAAAGCTCTTGGCTACTATATCTTTTTTTTTTTTTTTAATCTTATTTTACTTAACTTTAAAGTATTGTATTGGTTTGGCCATACAGCAAAGTGGATCCGCCACAGGTATACCTGTGTTCCCCATCCTGAACCCTCCTCCCTCCTCCCTCCCCATACCATCCCTCTGGGTCGTCCCAGTGCACCAGACCCAGGCATCCGGTATCAGGTATTGAACCTGGACTGACGACTCGTTTCAAACATGATGTTATACATATTTCAATGCCATTCTCCAAAATCATCCCACCCTCTCCCTCTCCCAGAGTCCAAAAGACTGTTCTATACATCAGTGTCTCCTCTGCTGTCTCGTATACAGGGTTATCTTTTTTTTTTAATTTTATTTTATTTTATTTAACTTTACAATATTGTATTGGTTTTGCCATATATCAAAATGAATCTGCCACAGGTACACATGTGTTCCCCATCCTGAACCCCCCTCCTTCCTCCCTGCCCATACCATCCCTCTGGGTCGTCCCAATGCACCAGCCCCAAGCATCCAGTATTGTGTATCGAACCTGGACTGGCGACTCGTTTAATATATGATATTATACATATTTCAATGCCATTCTCCCAAATCATCCCACCCTCTCCCTCTCCCAGAGTCCAAAAGACTGTTCTATACATCAGTGTCTCTTTTGCTGTCTCACATACAGGGTTATTGTTACTATCTATCTAAATTCCATATATATGCATGTATTGGTGTTTTTGTTTCTGGCTTACTTCACTCTGTATAATATGCTTCAGTTTCATCCACCTGATTAGAACTGATTCAAATGTATTCTTTTTAATGGCTGAGTAATACTCCATTGTGTATATGTACCACAGCTTTCTTTATCCATTCATCTGCTGATGGACATCTAGGTTGCTTCCATGTCCTGGCTATTGTAAACAGTGCTGCGATGAACATTGGGGTACACATGTCTCTTTCAATTCTGGTTTCCTCAGTGTGTATGCCCAGCAGTGGGATTGCTGGATCATAAGGCAGTTCTATTTCCAGTTTTTTAAGGAATCCCCACACTGTTCTCCATAGTGGCTGTACTAGTTTGCATTCCCACCAACAGTGTAAGAGGGTTCTCTTTTCTCCACACCCTCTCCAGCATTTATTGCTTGTAGACTTTTGGATCGCAGCCCTTCTGACTGGCATGAAATGGTACCTCATAGTGGTTTTGATTTGCATTTCTCTGATAATGAGTGATGTTGAGCATCTTTTCATGTGTTTGTTAGCCATCTGTATGTCTTCTTTGGAGAAATGTCTATTTAGTTCTTTGGCCCATTTTTTGATTGGGTCGTTTATTTTTCTGGAATTGAGCTGTAGGAGTTGCTTGTATATTTTTGAGATTAGTTGTTTGTCTGTTGCTTCATTTGCTATTATTTTCTCCCGTTCTGAAGGCTGTCTTTTCACCTTGCTTATAGTTTCCTTTGTTGTGCAGAAGCTTTTAAGTTTAATTAGATCCCATTTATTTATTTTTGATTTTATTTCCAATATTCTGGGAGGTGGGTCATAGAGGATCCTGCTGTGATGTATGTCAGAGAGTGTTTTGCCTATGTTCTTCTCTAGGAGTTTTATAGTTTCTGGTCTTAGGTTTAAATCTTTAATCCATTTTGAGTTTATTTTTGTGTATGGTGTTAGAAAGTGCTCTAGTTTCATTCTTTTACAAGTATTTGAACAGTTTTCCAAGCACCACTTGTTAAAGAGATTGTATTTAATCCATTGTATATTCTTGCCTCCTTTGTCAAAGATAAGGTGTCCATATATGCATGGATTTATCTCTGGGCTTTCTATTTTGTTCCATTGATCTATATTTCTGTCTTTGTGCCAGTACCATACTGTCTTGATGACTATGACTTTGTAGTAGAACCCGAATTCAGGCAGGCTGATTCCTCCAGTTCCATTCTTCTTTCTCAAGATAGCTTTGGCTATTCGAGGTTTTTTGTATTTCTATACAAACTGTGAAATTATTTGTTCTAGCTCGGTGAAGAATACCATTGGTAGCTTGATGGGGATTGCATTGAATCTATAAATTGATTTGGGTAGTATATTCATTTTCACTATATTGATTCTTCCAATCCATGAACATGGTATATTTCTCCATCTATTAGTGTCCTCTTTGATTTCCTTCACCAGTGTTTTATAGTTTTCTATATATAGGTCTTTAGTTTCTTTAGGTATTCTTAGGTGTTTCTTTAGTTTCTTAAGTATATTCCTAAGTATTTTATTCTTTTCATTGCAATGGTGAATGGAATTGTTTCCTTAATTTCTCTTTCTATTTTCTCATTATTAGTGTACAGGAATGCAAGGGATTTCTGTGTGTTGTTTTTATATCCTGCAACTTTACTATATTCATTGATTAGTTCGAGTAATTTTCTGGTGGAGTCTTTAGGGTTTTCTGTGTAGAGGATCTTGTCATCTGCAAACAGTGAGAGTTTTACTTCTTCTTTTCCAATTTGGATTCCTTTTATTTCTTTTTCTGCTCTGATTGCTGTGGCCAAAACTTCCAAAACTATGTTGAAAAGTAATGGTGAAAGTGGGCACCCTTGTCTTGTTCCTGACTTTAGAGGAAATGCTTTCAATTTTTCACCATTGAGGATAATATTTGCTGTGGGTTTGTCATATATAGCTTTTATTATGTTGAGGTATGTTCCTTCTATTCCTGCTTTCTGGAGAGTTTTTATCATAAATGGATGTTGAATTTTGTCAAAGGCTTTCTCTGCATCTATTGAGATAATCATATGGTTTTTATTTTTCAATTTGTTAATGTGGCGTATTACTTAATTGATTTGTGGATACTGAAGAATCCTTGCATCCCTGGAATAAAGCACACCTGGTCATGGTGTATGATCTTTTTAATGTGTTGTTGGATTCTGATTGCTAGAATTTTGTTAAGGATTTTTGCATCTATGTTCATCAGTGATATTGGCCTGTAGTTTTCTTTGTATAGCCCTTTTGTGTCCCAACTGAAATTCTGGGACTGTGATCTGGTCACATCCATTAAATGGGTTCTAAATTCAATCTTTGTCCCTCATCCTATGAGGATGCTCAGAGTTCTTAGTTTCTTAGTCTCTCATGTTCCACTTGCAAACAAAGGCTTTGATGGGGAAACCAGACCAGTGTTGGATTCACTTGTTTACACTTCCCTTTTCTCTCCTCAAATCTCAGCTATGTTCATAGCTCTCTGATCCCTTCAAACAACTACTTTTAATTAGCTTATTCAGCTTTTCTAGGGTATTTCCATTGAGATGATTGGTCTGATCAAGCTGAACATCTGTAGACAGAAATATAAGTCATTGAATATATTGATTTTGATTATCCCTTCAGATCAAATCAGTCGCTCAGTCATGTCCGACTCTTTGCGACCCCATGAACCGCAGCACGCCAGGCCTCCCTGTCCATCACCAGCTCCCGGAGGTCACTCAGACTCGCATCCATCGAGTCAGTGATGCCATCCGGCCATCTCATCCTCTGTCGTCCCCTTCTCCTCCTGCCCTCAATCCCTCCCAGCATCAGAGTCTTCTCCAATGAGTCAACTCTTCGCATGAGGTGGCCAAAATACTGGAGTTTCAGCTTTAGCATCATTCCTTCTAAAGAAATTCCAGGATTGATCTCCTTCAGAATGGACTGGTTGGATCTTCTTGCAGTCCAAGGGATTCTCAAGAGTCTTCTCCAACACCACACTTCAAAAGCATCAATTCTTCGGCGCTCAGCCTTCTTCACAGTCCAGCTCTCACATCCATACATGACCACAGGAAAGACCATAGCCTTGACTAGGCGAACCTTTGTTGGTAAAGTAATGTCTCTGCTTTTGAATATGCTATCTAGGTTGGTCATAACTTTCCTTCCAAGGAGCAAGCGTCTTTTAATTTCATGGCTGCAGTCACCATCTGCAGTGATTTTGGAGCCCAGAAAAACAAAGTCTGACACTGTTTCCACTGTTTCCCCATCTATTTCCCATGCAGTGATGGGACCAGATGCCATGATCTTCGTTTTCTGAATGTTGAGCTTTAAGCCAACCTTTTCACTCTCCACTTTCACTTTCATCAAGAGGCTTTTTAGCCCCTCTTCACTTTCTGCCATAAGAGTGGTGTCATCTGCATATCTGAGGTTATTGATATTTCTCCCAGCAATCTTGATTCCAACTTGTGTTTCTTCCAGTCCAGCATTTCTCATGATGTACTCTGCATATAAGTTAAATAAACATGGTGACAATATGCAGCCTTGATGTACTCCTTTTCCTATTTGGAACCAGTCTGTTGTTCCATGACCAGTTCTAACTGTTGCTTCCTGACCTGCATACAGATTTCTTAAGAGGCAGATCAGGTGGTCTGGTATTCCCATCTCTTTCATTTAAGGGCCTAGATCTGATAGATAGAGTGCCTGATGAACTATGGAATGAGGTTCGTGACATTGTACAGGAGACAGGGATCAAGACCATCCCCATTGAAAAGAAATGCAAAAAAGCAAAATGGCTGTCTGGGGAGGCCTCTGGGGAGGCCTTACAAATAGCTGTGAAAAGAAGAGAAGCGAAAAGCAAAGGAGAAAAGGAAAGATATAAACATTTAAATGCAGAGTTCCAAAGAATAGCAAGAAGAGATAAGAAAGCCTTCTTCAGTGATCAATGCAAAGAAATTGAGGAAAACAACAGAATGGGAAAGACTAGGGATCTCTTCAAGAAAATCAGAAATACCAAAGGAACATTTCATGCAAAGATGGGCACAATAAAGGACAGAAATGGTATGGACCTAACAGAAGCAGAAGATATTAAGAAGAGGTGGCAAGAATACACAGAAGAACTGTACAAAAAAGAGCTTCAAGACCCAGATAATCATGATGATGTGATCACTGACCTAGAGCCAGACATCTTGGAATGTGAAGTCAAATGGGCCTTAGAAAGCATCACTACGAACAAAGCTAGTGGAGGTGATGGAATTCCAGTGGAGCTATTCCAAGTCCTGAATGATGATGCTGTGAAAGTGCTACACTCAATATGCCAGCAAATTTGGAAAACTCAGCAGTGGCCACAAGATTGGAAAAGGTCAGTTTTCATCCCAGTCCCAAAGAAAGGCAATGCCAAGGAGTGCTCAAACTACTGAACAATTGCACTCATCTCACACACTAGTAAAGTAATGCTCAAAATTCTCCAAGCCAGGCTTCAGCAATATGTGAACCGTGAACTTCCTGATGTTCAAGCTGGTTTTAGAAAAGGCAGAGGAACCAGAGATCAAATTGCCAACATCCGCTGGATCATGGAAAAAGCAAGAGAGTTCCAGAAAAACATCATTATTTCTGCTTTATTGACTATGCCAAAGCCTTTGACTGTGTGGATCACAATAAACTATGGAAAATTCTGAAAGAGATGGGAATACCAGACCACCTGATCTGCCTGGAGCATATTTAACTCAGAGGACCATTATATCTACTACTGCAGGCAGGAATCCCTCAGAAGAAATGGAGTGGCCATCATAGTCAGCAAAAGAGTCCAAAATGCAGTACTTGGATGCAGTCTAAAAAACGACAGAATGATCTCTGTTTGTTTCCAAGGCAAACCATTCAATGTCACAGTAATCCAAGTCTATGCCCCAACCAGTAACGCTGAAGAAGCTGAAGTTGAACGGTTCTATGAAGACCTACAAGACCTTTTAGAACTAACACCCAAAAAAGATGTCCTTTTCATTATAGGGGACTGGAATGCAAAAGGAGGAAGTCAAGAAACACCTGGAGTAACACGCAAATTTGGCCTTGGAATACGGAATGAAGCAGGGCAAAGACTAACAGAGTTTTGCCAAGAAAATGCACTGGTCATAGCAAATACCCTCTTCCAACAACACAAGAGAAGACTCTATACATGGACATCACCAGATGGTCAACACCGAAATCAGATCAGTTATATTCTTTGTAGCCAAAGATGGAGAAGCTCTATACAATCAGCAAAAACAAGACCAGGAGGTGACTGTGGCTCGGACCATGAACTCCTTATTGCCAAATTCAGACTTAAATTGAAGAAAGTAGGGAAATCCACTAGACCATTCAGGTATGACCTAAATCAAATCCCTTATGATTATCCAGTGGAAGTGAGAAATAGATTTAAGGGCCTAGATCTGATAGATAGAGTGCCTGATGAACTATGGAATGAGGTCCATGACATTGTACAGGAGACAGGGATCAAGACCATCCCCATGGAAAAGAAATGCAAAAAAGCAAAATGGCTGTCTGAGGAGGCCTTACAAATAGCTGTTAAAAGAAGAGAAGCGAAAAGCAAAGGAGAAAAGGAAAGATATAAACATCTGAATGCAGAGTTCCAAAGAATAGCAAGAAGAGATAAGAAAGCCTTCTTCAGTGATCAATGCAAAGAAATAGAGGAAAACAACAGAATGGGAAAGACTAAGGATCTATTCAAGAAAATCAGAGATACCAAAGGAACATTTCATGCAAAAATGGGCTCGATAAAGGACAGAAATGGTATGGACCTAACAGAAGCAGAAGATATTAAGAAGAGGTGGCAAGAATACACAGAAGAACTGTACAAAAAAGAGCTACACGACCCAGATAATCATGATGGTGTGATCACTGACCTAGAGCCCGACATCTTGGAATGTGAAGTCAAGTGGGCCTTAGAAAGCATCACTATCAACAAAGCTAGTGGAGGTGATGGAATTCCAGTGGAGCTATTCCAAATCCTGAAAGATGATGCTGTGAAAGTGCTGTACTCAATATGCCAGCAAATTTGGAAAACTCAGCAGTGGCCACAAGATTGGAAAAGGTCAGTTTTCATCCCAATCCCAAAGAAAGGCAATGCCAAAGAGTGCTCAAACTACCGCACAATTGCACTCATCTCACACGCTAGTAAAGTAATGCTCAAAATTCTCCAAGCCAGGCTTCAGCAATATGTGAACCGTGAACTTCCTGATGTTCAAGCTGGTTTTAGAAAAGGCAGAGGAACCAGAGATCAAATTGCCAACTTCTGCTGGATCATGGAAAAAGCAAGAGAGTTCCAGAAAAACATCTACTTCTGCTTTATTGACTATGCCAAAGCCTTTGACTGTAGATCACAATAAACTGTGGAAAATTCTGAAAGAGATGGGAATACCAGACCACCTGATCTGCCTCTTGAGAAATCTGTATGCAGGTCAGGAAGCAACAGTTAGAACTGGTCATGGAACAACAGACTGGTTCCAAATAGGAAAAGGAGTACGTCAAGGCTGTATATTGTCACCCTGTTTATTTAACTTATATGCAGAGTACATCATGAGAAATGCTGGACTGGAAGAAACACAAGCTGGAATCAAGATTGCTGGGAGAAATATCAATCACCTCAGATATGCAGATGACACCACCCTTATGGCAGAAAGTGAAGAGGAACTCAAAAGCCTCTTGATGAAAGTGAAAGTGGAGAGTGAAAAGGTTGGCTTAAAGCTCAACATTCAGACAACGAAGATCATGGCATCTGGTCCCATCACTACATGGGAAATAGATGGAGAAACAGTGGAAACAGTGTCAGACTTTATTTTTCTGTGCTCCAAAATCACTACAGATGGTGACTGCAGCCATGAAATTAAAAGACGCTTACTCCTTGGAAGGAAAGTTATGACCAACCTAGATAGCATATTCAAAAGCAGAGACATCACTTTGCCAACAAAGGTTCGCCTAATCAAGGCTATGGTCTTTCTTGTGGTCATGTATGGATGTGAGATCTGGACTGTGAAGAAGGCTGAGTGCCAAAGAATTGATGCTTTTGAAGTGTGGTGTTGGAGAAGACTCTTGAGAGTCCCTTGGACTGCAAGGAGATCCAACCAGTCCATTCTGAAGGAGATGAGCCCTGGGATTTCTTTCGAAGGAATGATGCTAAAGCTGAAACTCCAGTATTTTGGCCACCTCGTGCGAAGAGTTGACTCATTGGAGAAGACTCTGATGCTGGGAGGGATTGGGGGCAGGCAGAGAAGGGGACGCCAGAGGATGAGATGGCTGGATGGCATCACTGACTCGATGGATGTGAGTCTGAGTGACCTCCGGGAGTTGGTGATGGATAGCGAGGCCTGGCGTGCTGCAGTTCATGGGATCGCAAAGAGTCGGACACGACTGAGTGACTGTTCTGATCTGATCTGGAGCATATGCTCTGTAGTCATTGGAACGTTATATTTATTTGTATCACAAGTATCTAAATCAGTGCCTGACCTTTATTAGCTTCCCAATAAGTATTCATTTATTATTTGTTCTTGAAGCTGAGCTTTGGATAGTCTAATTTCTTTCCAGTGGTCATGTATGGATGTGAGAGTTGGACTGTAATGAAAGCTGAGCGCCAAAGAACTGATGCTTTTGAAATGTGGTGTTGCAAAACTCTTGAAAGTCCCTTGGACTGCAAGGAGATCCAACCAGTCCATTCTAAAGGAAATCAGTTCCGGGTGTTCATTGGAACGACTGATGCTAAAACTGAAACTCCAATTCTTTGGCCACCTCATGCGGAGAGTTGGCTCATTGGCAAAGACTGATGCTGGGAAGGATTGAGGGCAGGGAGGAAAAGGGGACAACAGAAGATGAGATGGCTGGATGGCATCACCGACTCGATGGACATGAGTTTGAGTGAACTCCGAAAGTTGGTGATGGACAGGGAGGCCTGGTGTGCTGTGATTCATTGGGTTGCAAAGAGTCAGACACAACTGAGCGACTGAACTGAACTGAACTGAACTGTGTCTGCAGTTCACAGTAGCCTTCCAACTATCAGTTATATGTTAGCAAGCAGAAAAGTAGTCCAGCCTCCTATTCTGTTATTCCAAAACAGATGAATATTATTCCACTGAATATATTTTGAAAGGGTTTTATAAAGATAGAAATATAATTGTATTTCATCCCTTCTAAAATGTGCTTTTTTTAAGTCAATATATCAGTTGTGAATGACCAAATCAATTTTTATCCAGTATTTCCTGAAGGGAAAGACAATAGTCAGTAAAGATAATTCTGTCAAAAATTTTGAGCAGATTACATGAAACAAAAATAATGTCTTTTCATTCCATCTCTACAGTGTATAGAAATATTCTTTGAGCAAGAGGATCTTTTAATAGTACTTAAAAAATGATTGCAATTAAAATCAAAATATCTTGGACTCTTATGTGGTATGGCAAGCATTAACATATCAGAAAGTGAATGGTTCTCAAACTATAACAGGAGCATGGTGAAATGGAAGAAGAAATACAGCCCAGTAGCAGCACATAAAAGAGATTGGAGAAGAATTCTTCATAGTCAGTATGGCCCTGGATTTGGCGTGTTTGGAGCAAATCCTTACCATTGCTGCCAGCTTTCAGTTGGCAGAGCCCAATGACCAAATCATGAAAAGAACCTCTAAAGGAAGAAAAGCAGCCTCGAGCAGGAGAGGTAACATTTCTTGAGGGCTTCCCTTTGTATAGGCCCCTTAGTGTGTGTTCTTATATACACTGATTAACATACAATTCACAAAAGCTTTGTGAGTTTGGAATTGCTCTGTTGTCTAAATGGGAGAAATGAAGAATCTGAGTTGTATAGCAATAAATGATTAAAAATTTAATGATCTGATTCAGTCTGACTCCAGAACTTAATGAGATACTTCTATCATACCAGGCTGCTTCAACAGGGAGAACCTTAAAACACCAGAAGTCTCATGGAACTAAAACTGAGGGATATTAAATAACTTGTCCAATACCACAGGGTTAATAATTTTCATAAGCCCATTACACAATAAGTATCAGAACTAAGATTTAAATGTTAAGTTTTGTAATGCAGTTTCTCCTCTCTACTCTCTCATTGTTGTTTTAAGAAGAAATAAACCATCTCCACAATGATTTATATACACTTGTGTATATCCCTTTCTATATTGTGTGCTCTTGTTCATTTGTATGTTCCTATATCCAGTACCTGGTTCAGTTCAATTTAGTTCAGTCACTCAGTCATGTCCGACTCTTTGCGACCCCATGAATCGCAGCACGCCAGGCCTCCCTGTCCATCACCAACTCCCGGAGGTCACTCAAACTCACGTCCATCGAGTCAGTGGTGCCATCCAGCCATCTCATCCTCTGTCGTCCCTTTTCCTCCTGCCCCCAATCCCTCCCAGGATCATAATCCTTATTCAGCAAGTATTTGTTGAGTACTGAATCTGCTGTCCTATAGCTATGAAGAGATGGCAAACATTAAAAATAACTAAAGCATTTTAATTAAAAAAAAAATCAGACAAACTAGGCAGATTTGTCTAGGGGCCATGTCATGTCATGTCTGGGCCGTGACATTGTTAAATTGGTGAAGAATTTGAGATCTGAAATGGCACTAAATAGAAACTTGAGAGGTTACAGTGTGGGGTGAAGACCATGACTCTTGAGCCAGACTGGACTGTTTACACTCTAATTCCACCCTTTACAAGCTGTTTGCCTTGGGTCACTGGCTTCATTCTCTGCTCCTGTTTCTTCATCTGTAAAGTGTGTGTTATAATGCACCTAGCTCATAGGGTTATCATAAGGATGAAATGATTTAATAAGTATAAAGCAGTTAGCCCAGGGTCTAGTACGTGGAAAGCATTCCACAAATGTTTGCTCTTACCATTGCCCAAATAGGAACTATACTTTTATCCACTGGTTTAGCTCCCTCCACATTCCTTGCTTGAGGGTTGCCTAATGAAGTGATTAAAGCAGCCAAGGGCCCTGTTCTTTGCGTACCAATAAAATTTAATGACTGGAAAACAAGTAGCACACTGGGATTTCATGGGTTAATACTGATACAATGTTAGAAGGGCTTGGATCTACCATAATCAAACCATCACCACCACCACTACCCCCCACCCCCCCCCCCAAAAAAAAAAAAAAAAAAAACAAGTTGTATTTTACTCTTCTTATCTTATTATGGAAGTTATCACCTGGGTATGCCCCCCAAATGCACACACAAAATGAATGATTAAAGTATATGATGAAGTGAACCCTGAAATGAACTTTAAGTATATGTGTGCTATTCTTGGCATCTTCTTAAGAAATGTTTGTTTTCTTCCCTTCTTTGCATTGTTCTGCCTGTGAGTGTGCTCCATATGAGCAGAGTTCTCTGCATATTCCTCTGCTAGCTCTCTGTACTCTCAGATTCCACCACAGGGCTTCTGATAATGGACTGATGATGGCCTAAGTATGCAGCATAGGTGACTTAATGCTAAGTTGCCTTTGTTGCTGATCCTGACTTGATGCCTCATTTTTAGTGACTGAGCCAGTTCTAATAAGTTATATTGCTAACTATTCTTTCAAGCCTGAATCTCTTTCCATATCCATGTCTAAGATCTCAGTCCCTTCACTGGTAAATGATTTGTTCTTTTAGGAAAAATCTAGATCCACTTTTATAATGTGTGGGGTAATCTATCCTTGGCTTCCCAGGTGGCTCAGTGGTAAAGAGTCTGCCTGACAACAGGAGATGCACGTTGTCGGGAAGATCCCCTGGAGATGGAAATGACAACCCACTCCATTATTCTTGCCTGGGAAATCCCGTGGACAGAGAAGCCTGGCAGGCTGTAGTCTATGGGGTCACAAAAGAGTTGGACACAACTTAGCTACTAAGCAACAACACAACAGATCTATCCTTAACTCCTATCATTAGACTATGTAATTAGAGGAATGATGAAGTTCCATGTTCAATTCTAAATCAAATACAGAATGTGTAGTAGCTACGCTTAAATCACCAGCCTCAGTATGTACTAGAGTCCTTTATAATCAGACAGACCCAGAGTTGTAATCTAAGTACAGATGACTTGCCAGAGTCAAGATTGCCAATATTTATCATAGTCAAAGCCTCAAAAATGGCTTCCAGCAACCAGGGTATTATTGACACACTATTGCTAAGTGCCTTTATTTTCTTGAGGTTGGATTGTAGAATCATTCTCATGTAACATGTGTTTTGAGTTATAAGCAACACTGTATTTACATCCTAGGGGTCCTAAGGTAATGACAAATGATGACAATGATTTAAACAAATTCTGTATTTGTAGTTATGGCTAAATGTACTGGTTTCGCTCTGCTTTTGTGAATATCGTGATCCTCTCTGCCCAGTTCACATTTTTTTGTTACTTGTAATATAACACTTGTAAAATACATATGCAGAAATACTAAGAACCCAAAATTTGAATAGAAGAAGAGGGAGGAAGGGAAGGAAGACTGAGGACCTGGGTAGGGACCGGAGTGGGGTGGGAGCAGGTGGAGGGAGAAAGGAAAGAAAAAAGTGAGCATGGAATTGTTTATCCAGGAAAATTAACCTCAATATTGTTGCATATGTGAAATAATGCCCCCGGGTCTGCAGTTAAGATTAAGTTTTCAACAGTTAGTTGGTAAACTTTTAGATGTTTTCTTCACTCAGAATAATCCAATTCTAGAAACATAATTGATTGAGCATCAGAAAACTCTGCCTTAAATGCATGATTTTCTTTGTGGTGTTGCCTCATGGTACATATCTCCCCATATGATATTTTTATACTTGTATATGATTATGGTGAGAATTACATTTTTCTTACTTACTCTTTGTCAAGCCTAAAATTATCAGAATGTTAGTGCTAAACACTTATGTTTGAGGGCATCCAAGAATGCAAACATCTCCTATAAGATTTTATTAAAATATATATATATATATATATTAGCTTTAAGTAGGCTAGGGCTATACTTTAGTCTACTTTGCCAACAAAGGTCTGTATAGTCAAAGCTATGGTTTTTCCAGTAGTCATGTTTGGATGTGAGAGTTGGACCATAAAGAAGGCTGAGCACTGAAAAATTGATGCTTTTGAACTGTGGTGTTAGAGAAGACTCTTAAGAGTCTCTTGGACTGCAATGAGATCAAACCAGTCAATCCTAAAGGAAATCAATCCTGAATATTCATTGGAAGAACTGATCCTGAAGCTGAAGCTCCAATAGTTTGGCCACCTGATGCAAAGAACTGACTCATTTGAAAAGACCCCGATGCTGGGAAAGTTTGAAGGCAGGAGGAAAAGGAGATGACAGAGGAGGAGATGGTTGGATGGCATCACTGACTCAATGGACATGAGTTTGAGCAAGCTTGGGGAGATGGTGAAGGACAGGGAAGCCTGACGTGCTGCAGTCCATGGGGTTGCAGAGTCAGACACGACTGAGCCACCAAACAACAGGGCTCTAACGCCTAAGGAATTAAGACTTTCAGTAGTGATTTGATTGAGGCTTTTGCTGCAGTGTAAAGAGGATGCTTGTAGTTCAGGATAATAACTTGATCCTAAAGGTTGTAGAAAATAAGTGGGTTAGAAATTGTACTAGATCTACAATAGTTAAGTGTGTTAGAAATTGTACTAGATCTACAATAATTAACAAAACAAAACCACACAGTACAATATGGAGGAAACAGACTTAGTAGTCACATACAACAGTTTTAGATAGTATATAGTCAACAGTGTGAAACAAATTCTAAAATCATTTTGATCTTGAGCTGTGTTAATATCATAACTAGAACAAAAGAAGCAAGAGTTTATTTCATACTGATCATTATGGAGTTCAGATTGAGGGACATGGTCAACTGGAACACATTTAGAAAAGAGTGGCTAGCATGGTAAAAGACTTTTTGTATGGAAAATAGCAGAAGACACAAGCTGTATAATGTAGAGAAATGAACACCTGAGGAGCATGATAGCTATGTTGGTTATGATATTTTCCATTGCAAGTAAAAGAAAAATCAAATTGGTTTTAAATAACAAAAATAATTTATGGGCTAACTCAAAAGTTCAGAGACAAGTTGGATTTTAGGTGAGGTCAGTCTAATGGCCTGTTTAATCTTTCTCTCTGCTTTGTAGAGGTTTGGCCAAATTGGCTTCCACTCTCTCTGTATTTTGAGTCAAGATATCTGCTGTCAATGATCAGGGCTATGTGCTTTTTCATATCAAGTGAGAGTCTGAAAAAAAAAATTTTCTTCCCATAGCTCATTGGAAGAAAAGATTTTTCTTCCTTCAAATCCCTGGTAAATATCTCTTGTACCTTACTGGCCAGAGTTGTGACACATACCAATCTTAGAACAAATTATAGGGGCCATAGGGTCATGTGTGCCAATTAGCTTGTCAGGAAAAAGAAACCAATTGGAGATACACACACACACACGTCTCAAGGAATTGACTGGCATTATGGGGAAACGATAAGGTAGGCCATACACACACACACACACACACACGTCTCAAGGAATTGACTGGCTTTATGGGGAAATGATAAGGTAGGCCAGCAGACTAGAAACTCTGATGTGAGATAATACTATAGTCTTGCGACTAAATTTCTTTTTCCTCTGGAAACCTTATTTTTTGCTCTCAAGGGTTTTCATCTGATTGGATAATGCATAACTACATTACGGAAAGTAATATCCTTTATTCTGTCCATGGGATTTCCCAGGTAAGAATATTGGAGTGGGTTGCCATGCCCTCCTCCAGGGGATCTTTCAGATCCAGGGATTGAACCCACATCTGCTTCTCCTGCATTGCAGGCAGATTCTTTACCACTGAGCCACCAAGGAAGCCCATCCTTTACTTAGATGGAACTGATTTTAATGGTAGCCACATCTAAAGAAACCTTCACAGCGATACCTCAATCAGTGTTTTATTAAATAATCAGGTACTTTTGCCAAGCCAAGGTGACATATAAACCAGCATCAATATGATTAGTCTCTCCCAAAATACATGGGACCTCAAAATTTTTTGGAACAGAGAGTCTTCCCTAGTGGCTCAGATATTAAGCATCCATCTGCCTGCAGTGCAGGAGACCCAGGTTCGATCCCTGGGTTGGGAAGATTCCTTGAAGAAGAGAATGGTAAACCACTCCAGGATTCTTGCCTGGAGAATTCCATGGACAGGAGTCTGGAGAGCTACAGTCCATGGGGTCGCAAAGAGTCGCACATGTCTGAGAGACTCACACTTTCACTTTCTGTAACAGAGAGACTGGCAACTAAGAGGTAGCCAACAAATATCACTACAATAGCTAACAATAGATGTGTAAGAGGCTGCCATGGTTTTTAATTGTTTTCTATGGACTGATACCTGGGACAAAAGTTATAGAAATAGTGAGGCAGCAGCTGTCAACTTAACTAAAAAACAACTGACCAAAACAAAACAAAAAACAGTAGTGAGTTTTTGTTACTGGGAATGTTCCAACACAGGCTAAGTGACTGTGATGTAAGCCAAAAAGTTTAAGCCAAGAATACACCAGATATATTCTTGACATTTGGGGCAAACTGGAAGAACTCTGAATAGCCTGACTGCAAGTTCTCTACCCCACTGTGCTTCCACTGAGAAGGCTTCTAACCAAACAACATTCCTTATCAAAGGAATCAGGCATAATACCTGCTTATCCCTGATTAGCAGGTTTCGGTTCCCTTCCAGCCCATGGGATTATTCACACAAGCCAACACATTCATTTGTGGGCATGTGGCACCCCACTCTCTTGATACTATAAAATCTGCTTCCCAAAGCCTCTGTCAGTCCACTGTGTTCCAGAATGCAGCACCTATGTAGCCATGCATGGCATTTGGTGTCCTCCTCCCCTGAGCTGTGAATGGATGTGATTAATAAGCTGTCAACCTCATCTGTCCACTGTTGCGTGCCGAGTGTTCGTTTGACCATTTTCATAATCTTAGAATGGAAATCCCTTCCTCACCAATTGGATGAATGAAAAATGATTAAAAGAGTCTCCTCCCTACTCTGCCCCCCAGCAGTGATGGTGGAAAGGGAGAAGATTGAAACATCAGTTAAATAATTGGAATAAGTGATTTGTGAGTTGCCGTCCAATCCCAAGATTCTACTATTTCTGTTTTCGATGCTAGTATTAGCATTACTTTTATATTTTCCAAATATAGACCTAGCAGTTTGTTTGTCTCTCTTCTCTCAGCACCCATTGGGTTGTTTTGCAAATTATTTATACATCTCTTCCTGTCAACTCAAAGCTCAGAAAGCCATGCTTTATTAATCTTTGTATACCTCAGAATAGCATAATGCCTGACACATAGCAGATATTCAATGAATATTTGGTGAGTGAATCTGAAAATCATTTTCTCCATTGAAATTTGAGAAAAAAATTGCCAATGAGCTGTGACATTCTCCTTAAACAACATCACATATAAGTAAATCTAATAAATATGAATTCCCAACACTGTTGAATTCCACACGTACTCTACACACCTTTAGATGGAAGAATGAGGTCTTGGGAGTGTTGACCATTTTTTCCCCTTCTCTTTCCCCTTCCAAAATGTATGCCAGTTCCCCTTGGGCTTCTGAAGAACCCTGAAGGCAGCATCTCACTTTGTGTAGGAAGGAGAATTAACATAGTTGTAAGGTGATCCCAGCTCCTTGCCTGTCTGTCGATTCTGAATGTTCCATTCACTTCAAAATCCCTGCTGAGAGCTAAAACATTATTTCTGCAAGAAGGCATTTTATTTTAGCCATAGTTTCATTCTTCAAGTGTGCAGCTGCATAGCTCCTGAATCCTGAATTATGTGAAGAATATGGAGAAAGTTAAAATGGTTGTCTTGAAGATGTTTAACCTGTCTTTTTTCTGTTTTATTACATACTATATTTAACTTTATTTACTAGGATAAATTTATTTTTTCCAGCTTTATTGAGATAGTAATTATACAGTGATACATAACACAGTATATAGTGACATTTAACACGTTACAAGTTTAGAGTGTCCAGCACAATGATTTGATTTACATATATTATGAAATGATTTCCACATTGTTAACACCCATCATCTCACATAAATACAAGAAAAATACACATAAATACAACTTTCATAAATACTACACATAAATAGTATTTCATAAATACTACACATAAATAAGTATTAACTATCATCATCATGTTGTCCATTACATCCCTAGTACTTATTCATCCATAAGTTTGTGCCTTTTGACCACCTTCATTCAGTTCTCGTTTCCTCACCCACCACCTCTGGAAACCACAAGTCTGCTCTCTTTGTTTTTTACGAGCCTAGTTCCCCATCACCCTCCCTACCTCCCTCTCTCTCTCAAGATCTCACATGTACATGAGATCATAGAGTGTTTGTCTTTCTCTGACTTTGCATAATGCTGCGATCCATCATGTTGTCACAAATGGCAAGATTTTCTTTTTTATGACTGAATAATAATATATGTATACATATATATGTAGATATATAAATACATATGCATCTCAAGTTTTCTATCCATTCTCCCATTGATGGACACTTAGGTTGTTTTAATGTCTTGATTATTGTAAATAATACTGTGATGAATATGAGGGTGTGCTGATATCAGTCCAACATAGTGTTTTTATTTCTTTTGGATATATTTCCAGAAATGGAATTGCTAGATAATATGGTAGTTCTATTTTTAATCTTTTGAGGCACTTCCATACTGTTTTCCATAGTCCCAGTACCAGTTTCCACTCCCACAAACACTGCACAAGGGTTTGTTCCTTTGATGGAATGGCATATGTTTCCCAGCCCATAGATATAAGAACCTTTTTTTTTTCTTCAAGAAAAAAATAAAAAGACTGGTCTGACAAGGGAATTGTTCTAATTCATGAACTTCTATACCTTCACACAGGTGTAAATAAATTGTGTTCATTAGCAGAAATAAAATTATGTTAACCCACCTCTGATGTTGAAACCAAAGATACAGTTTCCTTATCCAAATGTATTTATATAGTGCAAAGCATGTGACTGGCAGTTAGTAAATATGTATTGGTTTAATAAGCTAATAATAGAGTGTGCACCCTTTCATTGATCCTGGGCCTTAAGAAAGACTTTAATATAACAGAAGTGTTTTTTCCATCTCCTGGTCTTATTCCCAGTAAACAGATCCGAGCCATCCTAGGCCAGTTCAGCCAGGCAGAAGCCTTACTAATGAAAGCTGGAGTACAGCCAGGGACTTTGGATGGAGTTCTTTTGGATCTTGGGTGTTCCTCCATGCAACTTGATACCCCTGCAAGAGGTTTTTCCCTTCGGAAGGACGGCCCCTTGGACATGAGAATGGATGGTGACAGGTGAGTATTGATAAAGCATTTTTCTCCTCCCAGAAAAAAATCAATTTCTCAAAAAACATTCTGAATTTAATTTCCTTTTAAGACTGTAGAATTCCCATTACACGCCCACACCTAACACCATCCATACATAATAAATCAGTTTTGTCTGCTACTCATTATAGACTTTAGTCTTTCACTAGATTGGGATTCTAAAAGAAAAATCATTGCTGTCTTTACACAAAATAGTGAAGAGGATAACTTTTGTATTGATTTTCTTTTTTACAGATACAATATGATCTTTTAGGCTTCTAATATTGGTAAATCTGATATAGAAACAATGGTTGCATTTTGGTGCAGACCCAACTATGCCTTTTGTGAAAAGTAAAAGGGACTATACTTAATCCATATTCTTTTGAATACTGCATAAAAGGCAAGATTCCAGAGGTCAGCGATTGTGTGTTTTGTCCTGTTTCTTGTATAGTCACAAAGATTCAACCTTCTCCAGAGAATCTAAAATTTATGGTACTGAATCAGACATAGTGCTATATGTAAGACAGCTTTCGATTTCTTCTTCATTCCTCACCACCTTGGAATTACTTTTGTTTTCCATCATTTAAATAGGTAATATATACTAATAACCACAAAGAGGGTCACATTCTAGGAAAGTATAGGATAACTTCTTTTAAATCTAAATAATTATAAAAGCTTAGATTAGCACTTGTCTCTCTGCTCAACTCTGGCCCAGGAACTGAATAGCCTGCATCTACAAAACAAGGCTAAAACATTTTTTTTTTCATTTTATGCAAACCCACCACCAAATTATGTGTCATGGTCCATATATTTGGGAAGCTTACTTTCTAAAAAGAACATTAGACTTTGTCATATCTAAATTTGTAAACTATTGAGTTACTAATCTGCAGTCCTAGACCTGTACAAACATTTGTACTGAAACATAGATTTTTCAACATTTCTTCCAGTCTGTCAGAAGGACCTATATATGAGAAGTTTAATGTCCAATTTAAGTCAACAATGTAATATTGAGTTGACCTTGACTTTTCCCCCCACAGACTTCTTCATCTCCTGGAAATTATTTACACATAGACTACAGAGACTGTTGCCCATGTTTTGCTATGACCTGCCAACTTAGAGTGTGACCCATACTTGCTGGAACCTTTTTGTTCTGCACCTTATACCTTCTTTTGCACAAATTGGAGTTCATGGAATGAAGAATGTGATCATAAAAGAAAATAATAAAAATCCTTTAAAGACCGGTGACTAATAGTAAAGGTCAAATATCTTCTCATGTTTGGAGATTGAGGTTGTTGGGCAGAGGTAATAAAATGTCAAGCAAATTTCTGCTGTTCCTGTGTCTTGCTAAGAATGCCTTATAAAATACAATGAACAAAGCTTTGAGTTAGTAGTAGTAAATGCCCATATTGTTAATGTAAAATCATCATCCAACTGTAGCCTGTGAATCGAGAGTTTCTGAGTTCTCCCCTAAGAACATGAAAATAAGCCCTTGAGAATTAAACTCTAAGTCAATATGTAATAGATAAGAATGCTGCTGCTAAGTCACTTCAGTCGTGTTCGATTCTGGGTGACCCCATAGACGGCAGCCCACCAAGCTCCCCTGTCCCTGGGATTCTCCAGGCAAGAACACTGGAGTGGGTTTCCATTTCCTTCTCCAATGCATGAAAGTGAGAAGTGAAAGGAAGTTGCTCAGTTGTGTCTGACTCTTTGCAACCCTATGGACTGCAGCCTACCAGGCTCCTCCATCCTTGGGATTCTCCAGGCAAGAACACTGGAGTGGGATGCCATAAGAATAGTATTGAACAAATATATCTTGAAAAGCAGGATGGCTTCCAGGTAGATAGCATAGACTAATCAGATATGTTAACAGATCAGAAGGAATTAACATGGCATTCAGAAAGGAGAAATTGGTTCACATGACTTCATAGAAAAAGGAAAGTTAGAGATTAAAATATGTTTAATGCTAATCTAAGTGGTATTATGGGAAGAGAAAGTCCAAGCCAATAAATCTGGTCAGTCAAATCCTGAAAGCAAAGCTGATATTTCCCTGTGCTGAAGATGGATACAAGAGGCTTTCCTAAGCTGTTGCTATTTAACACTGGAATGTTATGGCATAGTTTATTCTGTACTATCCCAGATTCAGCAATAGCTTTCAGATTATAATAAGTTCTTATGTAGAAGAAAGAAGTTCCGAGCTACAAGGACTGGTGGGTCTAGCTCTGCTGTCAGCTGCATTCTTCACTAGAAGGTAATGAATAGATTGCTACTTACATTAATATTTTCTTTCTCTCCTAAGTGTAGTAATTTGTAAGTGGGTGATCTCTGGTGGAATGACAAGATCTCATAACTTTCAATTTGGAGGAAAAGATTTTGTATCTTAGCTTCTCTACTATTCAAAACAGTGAAGGATCCACCCACAATGCAGAAGACGCAGGTTTTGAGAGGTTTACAGGCAGGATGGCTAGGGGTCCCCAAGTGGAGGAGATAGACTGCAAGTGTCGTAAACTGCACGTTTTCTTTCTCTCTCTCTTAAGCAGCAGGAGGAAACAAACTAAAAGTGTCAGACATTTTTTCCCCCTTCTCTATACAAAATTAAAAGGTTTCTTTTAAACTTCTGTGTTGCCACTACCTGGTTCCACTTGAACTTAACTTTTCTTACCTTGAGGTAAGCTATGTAATGAACTATGTCTTTGCTTGGAAATGTGCCTTTTTTCAAGATTCATGTCAGTTGTTTTATGGCCCAGAATGACTCACCTTGTGCCAGTGCTATCTCAAAATGCATGTTGTGGGTGAGGGGCTTGGTGCCACTCTCAGTTTTGAGGCATTTCCTTTCTCTAATTAGCATCTTGTTAATATCTGTGGTGTTGGAGAAGACTCTTGAGAGTCCCTTGGGCTGCAGGGAGATCCAACCAGTCTATCCTAAAGGAGATCAGTCCTGGGTGTTCATTGGAAGGACTTATGCTGAAGTTCAACTCCAATACTTGGGCCACCTCATGCGAAGAGTTGACTCATTGGAAAAGACCCTGATGCTGAGACGGATTGGGGGCGGGAGGAGAAGGGGACGACAGAGGATGAGATGGCTGGATGGCATCACTGACTCGATGGACATGAGTTTGCGTGAACTCCGGGAGTTGGTGATGGACAGGGAGGCCTGGCGTGCTGTGATTCTTGGGGTTGCAAAGAGTCGGACACAACTGAGCCACTGAACTGAACTGAACTGAATAGATATATCACTTCTTGCTATAAACTGGGAAGGAGGCACTATTTCTGCCCCTTTCTGATGTGTATGTCAGAAGCTTTCTCTGTGTCTTTTATACTTTAGTAAAACTTTATTACACAAAAGCTCTGAATGATCAAGCCTCTTCACTGGCCCCTGATTGAATTCCTGTCCTCCAGAGGCCAAGAATCCTGACATCACTCACAGTTCATAGCAACAATCTTTCACTTTGATCCTTGGGTTGGCAAGATCCCCTGGGGGAAATGGCAACCCACTCCACTATTCTTGCTAGGAAATTCCATGGACAGAGGAGCCTGGCAGGCTACAGTCCATGGGGTTTCAAAAGAGTTGGACAGAGCGACTACACAACACAACAACAACATCTGAAACCTCCTGGCATTCTGTCAGTTTTCCAGAATATTGTCCCTTTTGCCCCATTTGCCCTATGGAAACTTCTCCACTGCTATTCAGTGTTATCATGACAGTAAAATAAAATCACTGAACTATATTTGAGCAAAATGCTCTTTTAATTTTCATATTCAAAAATAGAAGGTTAAAGAAAAAAAAAAAAAACTGCTAGGTACATCCATACTAATCGTAGGATTCTCCTGGTAGAACTGGACATATATTCTATGGTAGAACTGGATATACCTTGTGAGTCTAAATTTATCATCTCTAAGAAGATTCATTCTGACACTTGGTGGTTTGGGCAGTTGAATTAACAGCTAGGTAAAAATCTAACAGGAATTTTTTGATTGGGCCAAGAATGACATTTGGAAAATCTAGGAATAGAAAATCTCTAAAAGACAGTGCTAGACTCAATATGCCAGCAAATTTGGAAAAGTCAGCAGTGGCCACAGGACTGGAAAAGGACAGTTTTCATTCCAATCCCAAAGAAAGGCAATGCCAAAGAATGCTCAAGCTACCACACAATTGCCCTCATCTCACACACTAGTAAAGTAACGCTCAAAATTCTCCAAGCCAGGCTTCGGCAATACGTGAACCGAACTTCCAGATGTTTGAGCTGGTTTTAGAAAAGGCAGAGGAACCAGAGATAAAATTGCCAACATCCACTGGATCATGGAAAAAGCAAGAGAGTTCCAAAAACACATCTATTTCTGCTTTATTGACTATGCCAAAGCCTTTGACTGTGTGGATCACAATCACCTGTGGACAATTCTGGTATTCTGGTGGGAATACCAGACCACCTGACCTGCCTCTTGAGAAACCTATATGCAGGTCAGGAAGCAATAGTTAGAACTGGACATGGAACAACAGACTGGTTCCAAATAGGAAAAGGAGTACGTCAAGGCTGTATCTTGTCACCCTGATTATTTAACTTATATGCAGAGTACATCATGAGAAGCGCTGGGCTGGAAGAAGCACAAGCTGAAATCAAGATTGCTAGGAGAAATATCAATAACCTCAGATATGCAGATGACACCACCCTTATGGCAGAAAGTGAAGAGGAACTAAAAGCCTCTTGATGAAAGTGAAAGAGGAGAGTGAAAAGGTTGGCTTAAAGCTCAACATTCAGAAAACGAAGATCATGGCATCCGGTCCCATCACTTCATGGGAAATAGATGGGGAAATAGTGGAAACAGTGTCAGACTTAATTTTTGGGGAATCCAAAATCACTGCAGATGGTGACTGCAGCCATGAAATTAAAAGACACTTACTTTTTGGAAGGAAAGTTATGACTAACCAGCATATTGAAAAGCAGAGACACTTTGCCAACAAAGGTCTGTCCAGTCAAGGCTGTGGTTTTTCTAGTGGTCATGTATGGATGTGAGAGTTGGACTGTGAAGAAAGCTGAGCACTGAATAATTGATGCTTTTGAAGTATGGTGTTGAGAGGACTCTTGAGAGTCCCTTGGACTGCAAGGAGATCCAACCAGTCCATTCTGAAGGAGATCGGTCCTGGGTGTTCTTTGGAAGGACTGATGCTAAAGCTGAAACTCCAGTACTTTGGCCACCTCACGGGAAGAGTTGACTCATTGGAAAAGACTCTAATGCTGGGAGGGATTGAGGGCAGGAGGGGAAGGGGATGACAGAGGATGAGATGGCTAGATGACATCACTGACTCGAATGACATGAGTTTGAGTAATCTCCGGGAGTTGATGGACAGGGAGGCCTGGCGTGCTGCAACTCATGGGGTCGCAAAGAGTTGAACACGACTGAGCGACTGAACTGAACTGAACTGAAAGGACAGTGACATTCATTGAGATTCTCTGTGCCAGGCACTATGCTGTCTATTTTATAAGTGCATGAACCCTTAGTTCTCTGAACAATTCTGTGGGATAAGCATGGTTACTTTCATTTTACAGGTTTGAATTGACTCCAATAAGTTCAAATACATAATATGAGTAGCACAGTTGTGATTCTAATCAAGGTTGATCTGACTCTACAAACTAAATCTTTATCCTTAAAGCCATTATTGAAGGAGCAAAGCATTTTGGATGGAAATAGGCGACCTTAGAGGATGTTCATTGATCTGGGAGTGCCATGGCAGCCAGAAAAAAAGAATAATAGGATCTAGAAAATAAGGTTACACATGTGCACGCACAGAGAAGGAGAGAAAGAGATGGCGGTCATGGTGATATAGGGGACAAGCCAAGGACAACAATAAAATTCTTTTCCTGGAGGCACTAGACATGTTAGTAAGGCTCAGTGTTGTTTTGGTGTTTTTGTTTGTTGCACTGTTATATTTATGGATTCAGATGTTTGTTGACAACCCCACTCTGATTGACAGTCAGGTCTTAAAGCTACCATATCTTCATTACTTAAAGTCATTACATTATGGTACCAACAATCAATCCAACACAATAACTACAGGAGCATGAATTGTACTATTAGCTGCCTAATAGTACAGTTCTTTCTAATAATTAGAAAGCTGTCTTTCTAATAATTAAGATCTCAGCTCACACTTATCATTCCTTGACCCATTTCCCTAAAGTAAAGTATATTGAAATGACCTGACAAAGTGAATATTATTTCTTGTGACTATAATTTATTCTATTTGACCAGAGGTCAAATTGCTTCATCTCCTCCACCTGAAATTACCTTATAGGCCTGTTTAATGTTGTTTAACTATCAGGTTTTACCCTATGGTGACTTTTGTCATGAGTGTGTACGCCACTATTGTTAACATTTTGAAGTAATATATGGTATTACTGTTAAGGTCATTCTACTTTTCGTGAGGGAAACTGACCAGCAGCATCTTCTTACTTAGACTTTCTGAATTTAATTTGTACCCTCTTATAAGTAGTAGGTTACTTTACATCCTTATATTTAGTTAAATTCCTGAGATATAGACTCATTTAATATCAGTAAGCCTTGTATATTCTGTACTGAAATAAAAAATTCAAGCAGTAAATTAAATTTGAACAAACTAAATCTAGAGTATTTTCCATTATTTCAGTTTAGGATAAATCTTCATAAGAAATAGTAACTTCTTTCTGAATCAAAGGCTAATAAAGTATTTTAACTTTCTGCTGCCCTGGACCTTATTGAATGTCCCACACAGTCCCACTTCCATAATTATGGGTATTTGAAATGAAAAATCTGTTTCATTTGTGTAAGATTTCAGTCTGTGACTTTAAACGCTTCAGAAGCCCTCTTAGACTATGTGTGTATGCCTGACTTGATCTAAGTTCTGTGAAGTTTTACCTCTTATCAATGACAACTGACCTCAGTGTACTAACTGACCCTTCTTGTGCATAGGTACCCTGATATGCCCACCGCAGCAGATGTTGTGAACGCGTTAGATCAACAGGCACTTGCATCCATCCTGAGAGCATACGGAGAGGAGAAGCACGCCAAGAAAATCGCTTCAGCAATCGTTCAGGCACGCAGCCTCTACCCCATCACCAGAACCCAGCAGCTTGCCAGCATTGTTGCAGGTACCCTCATTAATTCTAAACAGTGTCTGAGAGAAGAAAAAATATATATACATATATGCGTGTATGTGTGTGTATGTATAAATCTCCTGAAGTCCCAGAGGGATTTATCTGTACTTGAAATCATGCAGGGTAGAATCTTGCCTATCCTTCTCTTATGCCAGCTTTTTTTGGTTTTGCAAGCCTCTCCCCTCCAACACCTCTCTCCCACAAACAATTTTTTAAAATATACTGTAGTTTGCTGATTAGTTTAATAATAGAATTTTTTGTTTTTTTGCATGAGGTGATTTATCATTTGTGCCTACCAAGGTGAAATGTGGAATGACAGGAGCAGAATTTCTCGATCCATCACAGTAGTTGATAAGCAGCCTGTATAAGATCTGACATTAACTCTCTTAGTTTCACATTTCTGCATTTTAATATTTTGGGCAAAAGGAAAATTGCATTGCCCAACTGCTAAAATAAAATCCAGTGACTCATACATCTATTCCAAACAACCAGCTAACAAAGAGTATGTGATGTATAGGTTATTCCACTTTGTGAATGCTAACTAAATCAGCCTGAGGGGCTTATTGAAACATTTCATCTTTTCTGCTCTTCACCACTATAAACCTCTTGAACTTAAGTCTAGCTAGGAGGTGCTTTATTATAGCCTTTCTGTTTGAAGCCAAAGTTGTTTCACAGCTGTGTTCCATGATGAAAGTTTTCTAAGGCAAAAATACAACTCCTGCAGTTATTTAACAGAATTCCAGTGGTAAATTCTTCATCTTGTTGGACCATCTGAAATCCTACATCATTTTCATTTACCAAAGGTAATAAGATTTTTTTCAAAAGTTATTAGTAAGTTACTTTAAGTAGCTAAAGAAGGAAAAAAGGGAATATTTATGTAGCTTATAAAAAGAACCTCGTTTTAGTTGCCTCTGCTGCTGCTAAGTTACTTCAGTCGTGTCCAACTCTGTGCGACCCAATGGATGGCAGCCCACCAGGCTCCCCCATCCCTGGGATTCTCCAGGCAAGAACACTGGAGTGGGTTGCCATTTCCTTCTTCAATGCGTGAAAGTGAAAAGTGAAAGTGAAGTCACTCAGTCGTATCCTACTCTTCGGGACCCCATGGACTGCAGCCTACCAGGCTTCTCTGTCCATGGGATTTTCCAGGCAAGAGTACTGGAGTGGGGTGCCATTGCCTTCTCCAATTAGTTGCCCCTATCTTAATATTATCCATAGTGTAAGGAATAAAACAATATAAATTCACTAAGATCAAGATTTAGAGATCCTGTAGCCATTGCTCTATAACATAAGTTAATAAACTATGTTCTACTTAGCTACTAATAATAAAATACAAAGATTGGACCAAGTCTTTAATTTTTTGCTATATAGCTCAAGGCCCTTCCCTCTTACTATTGAAATTTCTATAGCAAGTAAGAGTAAAATCTTGCGGGTTATGTGGGCATAAAATATTCCATGATTTTCTCCCCCAAACCATTTATACCAGCAGATTGACATCACATTCACCCTGTCTTCTGTCCCTTCCCTTCTTCCTACTCCATATGCACTAACACATCTATCTCCACCTTATCCTTTCTGTCATTAACTAGCTGTGTTCTCTGTCTTCCATTTTGGAAAGAAGAGCAGTGAGAAGTCACATTTTTTTTTATTAATAAGAAAATCCAAAACTATTGGTGCTGAAAAACGAGGACTCAAGGTTAGAGGGCATCCTAAAGATCATCCAGTCAAAGAACCTTTTCTGATAATTGAAGAAACAAAGTCAAGGGATGGTGAGCAGTATCCTCAATGGCACAACTTAATCAGTGACAGCATCAGATCTAGAATTTGAAAGGTCATGTATTTGAGGCATCATTGAGAATCTGCCTTTAAGAAATTAAGCTAGCTTTTCTGTCTCAGAACTCTAATCTATGAACTTGGGAAAATAACAGTATGGTATTCGATAGAAATTATATGAAGTTGTAGAATAGGAACAATTTAAGTGCTTTCAGAAAAATCATGTTGTGAAAAGCATATTTTGGCTATTACAAATGATATAAACATGAGAATTTTCATGTATGTGTAGGTAAATCCCCATTTTAGTAAATGCCATTGAAAACTTGAGTTCTTTATAATCCATTTTTATGGCTAAAATCAGCCCATATAATACAACTTTATTGATGATGATATAATTCTTTGGAGAAGGGAAAAATAGAAAAAATGGTTTTCCATTTTGTGCTTTTTTATTAAAAAAATATTTTGAGAGAGGCTGCTATATTCCAGGCATTTTACTAAATACTAAAGGTAAAATGAGAAGCAAATCAGAAAGCTTCTATTTCATGAAACTAACAGGCTAACAAGTGATTGAATAAAAACATGGTATTAGAAACTTGTACTTATAGTTGTAACACTCTTATTTATTGTAATCTTAAGTTATGATTGTGTGGCTCATAGAAAAAGTTGATTCAAGTGGAGAATTATAGAACATGTGTGTGTGTGTGTGTGTGTGTGTGTGTGTGTGTGTGTGTTACATAAACCACACCTTACATAACCACACCTGTGGCATACATTCTATAAGCTCTAATTTTGCTTTTATTAAAATTAAATAAGAATTTAAAGATACTGCCAAAGCAATCTGAATGAGCACATTTTCTTGATTTTCATTATTTTTGTCTTAATAATTACCTCACCCACATCTAATTTGATTGCATTTGTACATGACTTACCTTTATAAGAGAAAAGTTTCCGAAGTCTCCAACTTAATATCCATGGAAACAGCAGCTGTGTTTCCTTTTGTATTCGTGTTTCACCCATTCATGTGATATTTCATTAAATTATGTATTGACAGTAGTAAGTGCCCTGGGCTGTAAGCAAACAGTTCTATGGTTCTTTTGGTGGGAGCAGGACTGTATGGAACACTGGAGAGTAGAATGCAATTTGTTTAGTAGAGAAAGGGATTAATCTGTGAAGTCCTTTAAACAGAAGTCTCTGAAGAGAGCTGCTTCATAAAGGAAATGCAGGAAGCAATGGAGAGCCCAAGAAGTTTCCTGTATTAGTTTCATAGTGCTGCTATAACAAAGCACCACACTCTACATGGCTTAAAACAACAGAAAGTTATTCTTTCACAGTTCTGGAAGGCAGAAGTCCAAAACCAAAGTATCAGCAGGGCTCTGGGGAAGAATGTTTCCTTGACTATTCCTAGTTTCTGGGAGTTGCCAACAGTCCTTCGTGATCCTTGGCTTGTAGATACATCACTAAGTCTACAGACCACACCATCATCACATGGTGTTCTTGTGCATCTGTCTTTGTGTCCAAATTTCCTTTATTATAAGGACATCAGTCATGTTTGATACAGGGCCTACCCTAATCCAGTACATACTCATCTTAACTTGATTGTCTCTGCAAAGTTCTTATTTCCAAATAAAGTCACATTCACAGGATTCTGGTGGACACGAACTCTGGGGGACACTGTTCAACCTAGTACAGTTCCTAAGCAATATCTTTATTTAACAAACCTGTATTTTATCAGGCTGTAATATGCAGGATTATATTTGAATGTCTTTTCTGATTCTTCATAAATTCATGCTAAATATGTTCAATATTATCAAGCACTTTTGGAAATATGCCAGTGTTCCTGACACAAAGTAAAACCCGTATATGGATGAGAATTTAAATTGCTTCCTTTGCTTTCAAAAACTAATAATCTATCACAACAAGAAAGACCACCACTCTTCTAATCACAATATACTTAGTGGAATTATATAATAATTCAAGTGATTAAGCTGGATTTATAAAACCTAAAGCCTAATGCCATTGGTAGTACAAATAACTACAGTTTGAGTATTTTCCCAATCATGGGAGTTCCAGAAGATAGATTTGGGGCTTTCAGTTGGAACAGAACACTTACAACTGCCATGAATTACTTTGTAAATTACCAAGTCAGTAATTTGTAAGATAATTCCAAAAACAACCTGAAGGACTTCACTGATTATACATACTATTTAAAACTCGTAGCCAGGAATTTTCATATAAATAACACATATACAGTTGTTCCCTCCACTAAAGTTCCCTACACCTACCCTTTCCTGTGGCTAATGTCAGCTCTTCCTTTTGAGCTTAGTTGAAATGTCACTTTAGGAATTTTTTTCCAGTCCTACACAAATTAGTTGAGATTCTCTCCTTTTTGCTCCCATAGCACTGTATTAGCTTGTCAAAGCGTTTGTGCTGTTCTTGTCTCTTGCTTACTATTTATCTTTTCCCCTGGACTTATACTGTCTAATATAGTTGCCACTAGCCACATATGTCTGTTGAGCTCTTGAAATGTGGTTGCTCTAATTTGAGAAGTGTCATATAGGCAAAATACACACAAATTTTGGGGCTTAGTTTGAATAAAGAATTTAACATATCTCAAAAAATTTTATGTGCATTATATGTTGAAATGGAAACAATGAATCTCCCATACCAAAACAATCTAACGTTAATACTAAAATACTCAGGTAAATTAGAAAATACACATTGCCCTCACTTATAATTTTGGGATACTCTGAAAAAAAAATACTCATACAAGATTTTTACTAATTAAGAATCTTTAAAGATGAGAAATGGTACATATAAAATTACTCAAGCTCTTCAGGAAAAAGATTTATGCATTTAATTTTGACAAAATGGCCATGGCCTAGATTTTGCAGAATTAATGTATATTCGATTTGTGTAGGCTTAAAAATGGTTTTGGCTCTAGATATCTCAGAATAAAAAAAGAGTCTGATTATTTCCCTCAATAAACTGCTCATATTTCATACAGAGCTATTCTTCATTCCATTTCTCTTTCAATTCTCTGGATACATCAAAGGGGAAAAATGACCATTTAATCTTAACTATTAAATTTAATTTAATGTGAAGATCTTAGTTCAAGTCCTGGTTCTACAACTTGCTTTCTGTGTAAACTTGAACAGTTCTATGCTGCATCTTTCTCATCCTGAAATGTAAGTAAATAGTATTTATGGTGAAAGTGAGTAATATTTATGATGATGATCATCTTTATTTTTGTTTAGCAAATGTTAATACTATTAATCATATTTTGCTTTAATGAATATTGAAGTTCACTTGGAGTTTCCAAGCTCATGCAAAAATCAGAGAAATACACTGATCACTTTTCAGGTCATTGGGATTTGGATTCAAATTCACAAAATATATAATTAATCCATTGATTATCAAACATTGACAGAAGGCTTATACTATCAACTTTTCAATGGGAAAAGGGGGTGGGAAGAAGCTTCTTAGATATGTCTAATCCTTGTTGATTAAACATATAGACATTATTCCCTGGATAACACTTTGATGTAACCTTTATTCTGACTCATGTACTGGGTACATGGCCAGAGCATAATGATTGCTTGTTAAACAAATAAATCAATAAAAAGATGTGTACATTCTCAGCCAAAGTAAAATAGAAATTCAGGAAAAACAATTATAAATTGTTAGCTAGCTATTACTGAAAATCAATTGTACTCTGCCCTTCATGTTGAAGAGCAGGGAACCTAAGCATCAAAGTCCTCAGTATCAGTTAAAGCAGCTTCAGGGATAGGTGAGACTCCCTAGGACATGGCATCAAAAATCCTCAAGTTCTATTTCTGTTTCTACAGTTTATTAGATTTGTGAACTTAAATAAGACACTTATCTTGTATGATACTTATCTTCTTGTCTGGAAGAGAGGGATAGCTAATTCCTAATGTGACTAATAAAGGAGATCATATTTGGAAAGTTCTCTCTGAAAGTTCTCTGTGGCTCAGACGGTAAAGCGTCTGCCTGCAATGTGGGAGACCTGGGTTCAATCCTTGGGTCAGGAAGATCCCCTGGAGAAGGAAATGGCAACCCACTCCAGTACGCTTGCCTGGAAAATTCCATGGACAGAGGAGCTTTGTCTGCTACAGTCCATGGGGTCACAAAGAGTCAGACACGACTGAGAGACTTCACTTCACCTCACTGTGAATTTTAAAGTGTAAATACACTTTTAAGCATTTTATTCTCTTTGTCCAGTACTTGGATGATCCAGAGAGCAAATAAGTGCACTAGTTAGAATCCTGAGTGTGGTCTTCTACTCTGGAATTCCTGTCCACAGGCAAATCACAGTGTGATTCCAAGCTATTTTTTCTTTAGTGGTTACATGAGAGGGTACATGAGTTTTATAAAGAATAGTCATTCTTTTCTCCATTGGTACATGTAAGGTGTATCTTTCCACAGTAACATTGGTGGCTTAGGCCTCAACTTGCCTTTGAAATCACTACCTTTTCCCAGCAAAATTTTGTTAATTCAGAGAGAAATTTTAAAAGTAAAAAATAAATAAAGCATTCATTAGTAAAGGTATTGCTATCAAATTTTAGTGGAACATAAGCTGTTTCCTGATGAAGCTAATCAGACTGGTTTGCCATTCCTTTGTTGTTTTAATAGCCTACATGTTGCTTTCTCCTTCTTTCCCCCAAAGCACTCTTTTTAGTAATGTTGCCATAATAAGAAATAAACAAAGATGTCCAAGAGTTCAATTATGATGATAGTAAAAAATGGTATGGTCAAACCTACAGTCGAATTTGGATGGTTTGCCAGTGAGTCATAGTTGTGTTTGCTGCTGCCTGTGATAATGCATTTATTCTTCTGTCATTTTAAATTTCTTGAGTTCAATCTGTTATACCCTGTGTGTATTGGTATGGTAACTTCATGCCAACTAAATTATCAAATGACATTTCATAAGTAAACTTATTTCTTATTTTAATAAGTAATCTTTCCCAGAGACATTCTGTACAAGAAGTTCAACTCAGAAGAGAATGAAATGAAATGTGGGAAGAAAAAAAAAGAAAAAAGAAAGGGAAACCTGAAAATCTTCCTTCTAAAAAATCTGGTTATGCTCAGTTTGAAGTACCAAATAGGATGTAGGAAATGCTAATCCCAAGTGACTGTGGCCTAATCCTAATTTAATAATGCTGCCGCCGCTACTGCTGCTAAGTCGCTTCAGTCTTGTCCAGCTCTGTGCAACCCCGTAGACGGCAGCCCACCAGGCTGCCATCCCTGGGATCCTCCAGGCAAGAACACTGGAGTGGGTTGCCATTTCTTTCTCCAATGCATGAAAGTGAAGCTGCTCAGTCATGTCTGACTCTTCGCGACCCCATGGACTGCAGCCTACCAGGCTCCTCCGTCCATGAGATTCTCTAGGCAAGAGTACTGGATTGGGATGCCATTGCCTTCTGCAATTACGCTAGCTAACACTTTTTGAACTAATACTAGGCACTATTCTAAATTATTTTCAGTTATTAACTTAGTCCTCATGACTACCCATAAGGCAAGTACTATTTTTATCCCCATTTTACAGATGAGGAACTAAAAACACAAAGAGGCTAGATAGCTTGTCTCTTGTCAAGTGGAGCTGGAATTGAAAGCTAGTAATCTATCTCTGGGGCCTTCCCAGGTAGCTCTAGCAGTAAAGAACCCAGCTGCCAGTGCAAGAGATGTAAAAATACGAATGTTCTATCCCTGGGTTGGGAAAATTCTCTGGAGGAAGAAATAGCAAACCACTCCAGTATTCTTGCCTAAAACATCCCACAGAGAGAGGACCCTGATGTGCTACAGTCCATGGAGTCACTAAGAGTCAGACATGGCTGAGCACAGGCACACAGACAATTTCACTCTAGACCCTGTACTCTTACGTACAACACTACTCTAAATCCCTTTCTTATGATAGGACACAGCATGAATTTTCAGTGAACACTGATAGCTCAGTCTTCCAGGATCTCATATAGGAAATAGTCATATAAGCAACTCACTCTGTCACCCTATAATAAATGATATGGATAACAGAGTCAAAAACAAAAAGGTATGGAAATACAGAGAAGGGAGCAACTGATTTTAATGTGCTGAGAAGGTCTAAGTTATTGAAGAGAGGGTTTGGGTAGAAGTTATAGACAAAGAGACCTTTGAATTGAACCTTTTAGAGAGAGAGTGATGGCTATTTATAGAAAAGACCCTGTCACACAGTAGAAACTTATTAATTACAGAAATCAAAAAAAATCAGTGAACAAATAAATAAAGCAAGTAAGATTTCAGGGAGCTGTGAGGAATAGAAAACGGGCAACTCATGGTCCTGTCCCAGGACTCAGCACACTTACAATCCCTGGAATTCTTCATTATCTTGAGATCTTCTATCCTAAATGTGACCTTGAATTAAGTCAGATTCTTAATTTAGAATAACCAAGTCCTCATGATTTTCCTGATTATGGCAGAATTTCAGATTGCTTCTATGGTATAAGAGAAGGGAAATGCGTCCTTTTACATCATTACTCCATTTCTTACTGTTTTATACTCTGTATACTTTTGCAAGTGAAAATTAAGTCATGTCTAAGTCATGTCCAACTCTTGTGATCCCATGGACTGTAGCCTGCCAGCCAGGCTAAATCCCATCTTTCTATGGGATTTCCTAGGCAAGAATATTGGAGTGGGTTGCCATTTCCTTCTCCAGAGGATCTTCCCAGCCCATTTCAGGCAGTCTCCTGCATTGCAGGTGGATTCTTTACGTACTGAGCCAGACTGTTCTTGGTTCCTGGCTAATTTTATTTCTTTCAAGTTCTATACCTAGCTAACTATGGCTAGCCTTCCTTAGTCCTGACCAGCTTCTACTTCATCTTTTATCATTCTGGGCCCAATTTTCTTACTCTTTCATCTTTACTTCACTAACATAGGTATCTTTCATTTTGCATCTTTAACTCTTAACATGGAATATTGTTTTTATCCATTTCCTTGGGAATCTTGGGATACCACCCCACCCCACCAAGGTCCAATTTTTATTACCACCTACTGCCCAAGTCTCATTTTCTTGTTTCTTAACTCCTTACTATGTCACACTTCTGCTCTGCTAAGTCACTTCAGTTGTGTCCGACTCTGTGCGACCCCATAGATGGCTATCACTTTGTCACTAACTGGCTGCTATTCAAGACAATTCAATTTTCTCTCTGGTCTGTTTTATTTTCTTACAAAAGATGGGTGTATTAGACCTCCCCAACAATCCCTAATGTTTTATGAAACTATAACAGACATTTTCCTAGCCCACAGTGTGGATAATTCAGAAATACCTTTGAATTATTTCTAAGTTACCTCCCCCCAATTTGATCAGTTTTAAAATTCTGTCCTGATCCTCACTGGTGATTGACTCCTCTCCTTTTCCATACCTATCAGGACCACTGTTTATCCCTTATTCGGATTATTACAATAACTTCCTTAAAGATCTACCAGCATTTATTTTCCTCACTCAAATCCATCTTACACATATTTTGGAGTGTCCATCCAGCCTACATCCCCTTTCCTTGCAATTGCATAGGTCCCTACCAACTCCCAATACCTGATAACGAAAGGGTAAAACCTATGTAGCCATGTTCATTATATCAGGTTACCCTTGAAGCAACTGATTATAAAGAGTCATGTAAATTAGATACGTCTCTCAAATTTTGAACCATGAAGACCAGAATCTATAATTATATGGTATTGGGAATGAAGAATTAGGGCCAGATTTGCATCTCTTTCAATCAAGAACAAGGTGAAAGCCATAATTAGGAGAATTGGGAATCAAGAACAGAGTGAAGAAAATTAGTTTGCAGAAATAATAGACATACAGAAAATGGAGATGTTCAGAGATATACACACACAAATCCATGTACAAACATGTGGAAAGGATGCTTGCCTGTAAGCTTTTCAGTTCTCTTAAGGTCTACTGCTATTCCCTACAATTGACTTCCTGTGATTCAAGAGTGTGAGTGAGTGAGTGTGAAGTCTCTCAGTCATGTTCGACTCTTTGCGACCCCATGGACTGTAGCCTACCAGGCTCCTCAGTCCATGGAATTTTCCAGGCAAGAGTACTGGAGTGGGTTGTCACTTCCTTCTCCAGGGGATCTTCCCAACCCAGGGGTTGAACTCATATCTCCCACTTTGCAGGCAGATGCTTTACTGTCTGAGCTACCAGGGAAGCCACCTGTGATTCATACATTTCCTTTTAATAATTGTTTTTTATTTGAGTAGACTTTGTCCCATTCTTTAACATCCAGTCAACCCGCTAGAACATCACAGCTTTACTAATCATGTCATTTACTTGTTCAAAAACTTTGAGTGGCTGTCCTTTGCTCACATGTTTAATCCCAGACTCCCAAACTTGATATATTTGGGTCCATTCTGTGGTCTAGAACATTCTTTTCACACCTCTCTAATTATCCTCTGTATTCCTGCCTAAATGTTCTGTCCTTTTTCCTCCAAACATGGTTTTTTTCTCCAAAAAATAAAAAGTTCTCCTTCCATCTCCACTGGTTTAAAACCTGTCTACCATTAAAGTCCAACTTAAATGATACTTTATATTTTCATGATTCCATCCTTGATCGCCCAACTTGGTCTTTGATTTAAACTACTATAGCAGCTTGTTCATCTTTTAACTTCCTCATAACAATGTGGCGTGACTAGAGAATATAGGCTTTCGAATCGGACACAACTACATTCAACCCTGGGTTTTGCTCTTTAACAGTTGTGTAACTTTGCCAAGTTGTTTAATCTTTCTAGGCCTTAGAGAAACAGGTATTAAGCAAATAATCATGCAAATAAACAAATAATTATAAATTGTGTAAGTGTTATGAAGAAAACATATAGGGTTTAGTGTTAACCTACATGGTTTAGTATAATTGTACAAAGTTTGCAGTTGGTGCTAGTGGTAAAGAACCTGTCTGCCAATGCAGGAGACTTAAGAGTCACAGGTTTGATCCCTGAGTCGGGAAGATCCCCTGGAGGATGGCATGGCAACCCACTCCAGGATTCTTGCCTGAAGAATCCCATGCCAGAGGAGCCAAGAAGACTCAAGTCAATAGGGTCGCAAAGACTGAAGCGACTTAACACACACGAGGCTTACCGAGAGTACAGTAGGGGGCCCTAGCCTGGTTAGGGATTTTAGGAAGGCTTCCCTGAAGAAGTAGCCTTTACACAAATCTAAAAGAATAAGCAGGCAAGTGACAATTCTAGGAGAAGCATTCTCAAGACAAAGAAACTAAGCAATAACGAAGGCCCTGAGGCCCTGCTGTATCCTTCTCCATCACTAGTATTTTCTCTTCTCCTCTCTGGGGTATTGCTTCACTCAGTCCCAGTTTTTTGTTCATTTGTTTTTAATTTCATGTTTCATATCACGATTTGTGTTCTATTAGTAAGTTTAATTCTCATTGCCCTATCTCTTTGTGACATTTTATAGCATAATCTCAATAACTGCAAGCATCAGTTTAGTGGATCTGTTAGCTATACCACTCTGTTGGTTGACTAACCTTTGCTGCTAAAACATTAGAATATGAATAGACTAGGATAAGCACTGCTTTTTTAATTCTAATACTTTTTAATTCTTTCCTTTTTATGATTTCCCTTTTCTTTTGGTAATTTTTTTAAAAGATATGAACTCAAGTGGAAGTCTCTCAGTCATGTCCAACTCTTTGTGACCCCATGGACTGTAGCCTGCCAGGCTCCTCTGTCTGTGGAATTCTCCAGGCAAGAAAACTGGAGTGGGTAACAATGCCTTTCTCCAGGGGATCTTTCCAACCCTGGGATTAAACCCAGGTCTTCCTCACCGCAGGCAGGTTCTTTACCATCTGAGCCATCAGGGAAGCCCTGTGGGATATTGACACCTGAGCAAATAATTCTAAATGGGTCTTTCAGTACTAATTTTTCTTCTTTTCCTTGTGCCTTAAACGCTGTCGTTTGCTGGGAGTTCAGTCCTTCATTCTTTTCTCACTATACGTGTAATGCTGGACATCCCCTCCATTTCTACAGATCTGACATCATCCATATGCCCATGTGCAGCTCAAATCTCTTCTGAACTCTAGACCCATATTTGTCACTACTGTCTGAGCATATCAACTATTTACCCCACAAGCAGATGAAGTTCAGCATTCCCAATCTCATCTTGCTTAGTACCACTGACCATGCCTCTTTTTCTGTTACTAATGCCTAATCACATTTACTCAAAAGCCCAAATCAGAACCTTCAAATCAACCTTAATTTAAAGAGAAATGGTGTATCACTAAAACTTTTAAATTCTGCCTCCTAAAATCATTATGTTCCTTTCCACCCCAATTTCCACTGTTGCTGCTTTATTATACGCCTTTACTATCTTTGCCAGAATATTCACCATAGTCTTCTAACTGGAATCTATACCTTCTGTATCTCCAGACCCCACCATCCCAACCTCTACCAGAATTATATTTATAAAATACAAATCTCCTACTATAATACCTCTCCTTAAAATCCTTAGTATGTTCCCTATTATCTGTAGGACAGAACCTAAACTCCTAACATGAAAAACAAGTCTCTTTGTGATCTGGCTTCTGCCTATTTTTTTAAAGTAATTTCTTCACCACCTTCTCCACTCTGCCTCCCCTTCCGTCCCACACCCAATGCACTCTATGTCTACACCAAATTGCTTACCATTCATGGTCCTAGAACTCACTTTATGCTTTCGCACTTTCCTCCTTTTATATGTGATCTTTCTCTGCAAGATATGTTGTTCCTCATTTCTCCTTCCACTCAAAAACAGAAAAAAAATTGTCTACTTCTTTCAAGACTAGACATTGTTTTGGATCCTTTCGGAACTTTTTTTTTTACTGTCCTCCTGAAGTTGCTTACTTGCCACATGCTGTTCATTTCTCTAATGAGCATTTACTTCATTACACTCTGTCTTCCTCATAACCTGCCTGAGCTCTTTGAATGTAGAGTAACCGTATCTAAGTTTCCAGAGCAGCCTCAGCACTCATCTTCTGGGAATTGGTTTAAAGGATAAAAGAGTAGGTTAGAGGAAGCAGGAACTATTCAATCAGGTAGATTTGAAGTGACTTTGTCATCTAAATTTGTAAATTTGGGCATTTATTACCTTCTCTGAATTGATGTTTCTTAATCTGAAAATCTCTTCCTGGCTGCTCCAGCAAAGCATAGCTGCTGCTCCTTACTTTGGAAGAGAGGTATTGGGAAGAGATACCCCATGTCCAAGGTAAGAGAAACCCAAGTAAGATGGTAGGTGTTACAAGAGGGGATCAGAGGGCAAACACACTGAAACCATAATCACAGAAAACTAGTCAATCTAATCACACTAGGTCCACAGCCATGTCTAACTCAATGAAACTAAGCCATGCCCTTGGGGCAACCCAAGATGGGCGGGTCATGGAGGAGAGATCTGACAGAATGTGGTCCACTGGAGAAGGGAATCGCAAACCACTTCAGTATTCTTGCCCTGAGAACCCCATGAACAGTATGAAAAGGCAAAATAATAGGAACTGAAAGAGGAACTCCCCAGGTCAGTAGGTGCCCAATATGCTACTGGAGATCAGTGGAGAAATAACTCCAGAAAGAATGAAGGGATGGAGTCAAAGCAAAAACAATACCCAATTGTGGATGTGACTGGTGATAGAAGCAAGGTCCTATGCTATAAAGAGCAGTATTGCATAGGAGCCTGGAATGTCAGGTCCATGAATCAAGGCAAATTGGAAGTGGTCAAACAAGAGATGGCAAGAGTGAATGTTGACATTCTAGGAATTAGCGAACTAAAATGGACTGGAATGGGTGAATTTAACTCAGATGACCATTATATCTACTACTGTGGGCAGGAATCCCTTAGAAGAAATGGAGTAGCCATCATGTTCAAAAAAAGAGTCCGAAATGCAGTACTTGGATGCAATCTCAAAAATGACAGAATGATCTCTGTTCATTTCCAAGGCAAACCATTCAATATCACAGTAATCCAAGTCTATGCCCCAACCAGTAACGCTGAAGAAGCTGAAGTTGAATGGTTCTATGAAGACCTACAAGACCTTTTAGAACTAACACCCAAAAAAGATGTCCTTTTCATTATAGGGGACTGGAATCCAAAAGTAGGAAGTCAAGAAACACCTGGAATAACAAGGCAAATTTGGCCTTAGAATACAGAATGAAGCAGGCCAAAGACTAATAGAGTTTTGCCAAGAGAATGCACTGGTCATAGCAAACACCCTCTTCCAACAACACAAGAGAAGACTCTATACATGGACATCATCAGATGGTCAACACCAAAATCAGATTGATTATATTCTTTGCAGCCAAAGATGGAGAAGCTCTATACAGTCAGCAAAAACAAGAATGGGAGCTGACTGTGGCTCAGATCATGAACTCCTTATTGCCAAATTCAGACTGAAATTGAAGAAAGTAGGGAAAACCAGTAGACCATTCAGGTATGACCTAAATCAAATCCCTTATGATTATCCAGTGGAAGTGAGAAATAGATTTAAGGGCCTAGATCTGATAGAATGCCTGATGAACTATGGACTGAGGTTTGTGACCTTGTACAGAAGACAGGGATCAAGCCCATCCCCATGGAAAAGAAATGCAAAAAAGCAAAATGGCTGTCTGGGGAGGCCTTACAAATAGCTGTGAAGAGAAGAGAAGTGCAAACCAAAGGAGAAAAGGAAAGATATAAGCATCTGAACGCAGAGTTCCAAACAATAGCAAGGAGAGATAAAAAAAGCCTTCCGCAGCGATCAATGCAAAGAAATAGAGGAAAACAACAGAATGGGAAAGACTAGGGATCTCTTCAAGAAAATTAGAGATACCAAGGGAATATTTCATGCAAAGATGGGCTTGATAAAGGACAGAAATGATATGGACCTGACAGAAGCAGAAGATATTAAGAATAGGTGGCTAGAATACACAGAACAACTGTACAAAAAAGATCTTCATGACCCAGATAATCACGATGGTATGATCACTGACCTAGAGCCAGACATCCTGGAATGTGAAGTCAAGTGGGCCTTAGACAGCATCACTACGAACGAAGTTAGTGGAGGTGATGGAATTCCAGTTGAGCTATTTCAAATCCTGAAAGATGATGCTGTGAAAGTGCTACACTCAATATGCCAGCAAATTTGGAAAACTCGGCAGTGGCCACAGGACTGGAAAAGGTCAGTTTTCATTCCAATCCCAAAGAAAGGCAATGCAAAGAATTCTCAATGCTAAGTTGCTTCAGTCGTGTCCGACTCTCTGCGACCCCATAGACGGCAGCCCACCGGGCTCCCTTGTCCCTGGGATTCTCCAGGCAAGAACACTGGAGTGGGTTGCCATTTGTACTCATCTCACACACTAGTAAAGTAATGCTCAAAATTCTCCAAGCCAGGCTTCAGCAATATGTGAACCGTGAACTTCCAGATGTTCAAGCTGGTTTTAGAAAAGGCAGAGTAACCAGTGATCCAATTGCCAACATCCACTGGGTCATGGAATAAGCAAGAGAGTTCCAGAAAAACATCTATTTCTGCTTTATTGACTATGCCAAAGCCTTTGACTGTGTGGATCACAATCAACTGTGGAAAATTCTGAAAGAGATGGGAATACCAGACCACCTGATCTGCCTCTTGAGAAACCTATATGCAGGTCAGGAAGCAACAGTTAGAACTGGACATGGAACAACAGACTGGTTCCAAATAGGAAAAGGAGTTCGTCAAGGCTGTATATTGTCACCCTGTTTATTTAACTTATGTGCAGAGTACATCTTGAGAAATGCTGTACTGGAAGAAGCACAAGCTGGAATCAAGATTGCCAGGAGAAATATCAATAACCTCAGATATGCAGATGACACCACCCTTATGGCAGAAAGTGAAGAGGAACTAAAAAGCCTCTTGGTGAAAGTGAAAGTGGAGAGTGAAAAAGTTGGCTTAAAGCTCAACATTCAGAAAATGAAGATTATGGCATCTGGTCCCATCACTTCATGAGAAATAGATGGGGAAACAGTGGAAACAGTGTCAGACTATTTTTCTGGGCTCCAAAATCACTGCCAATGGTGATTGCAGCCATGAAATTAAAAGACGCTTACTCCTTGGAAGAAAAGTTATGACCAACTTCTGGTGCTGCTGCTGCTAAGTCACTTCAGTTGTGTCCGACTCTGTACAACCCCGTAGGTGGCAGCCCTCCAGGCTCCGCCATCCCTGGGATTCTCTAAGCAAGAACACTGGAGCAGGTTGCCATTTCCTTCTCCAATGCATGAAAGTAAAAAGTGAAAGTGAAGTCGGAGTCAGTTGACTACGATAACATATTAAAAAGCAGAGACATTACTTTGCCAACAGAAGTCCATCTAGTCAAGGCTATGGTTTTTCCTGTGGTCATGTATGGATGTGAGACTTGGACTGTGAAGAAGGCTGAGTGCCGAAGAATTGATGCTTTTGAACTGGTTTTGGAGAAGACTCTTGAGAGTCCCTTGGACTGCAAAGAGATCCAACCATTCTGAAGGAGATCAGCCCTGGGTGTTCTTTGGAAGGAATGATGCTAAAGCTGAAACTCCAGTACTTTGGCCACCTCATGCGAAGAGTTGACTCATTGGAAAAGACCCTGATGCTGGGAGGGATTGGGGGCAGGAGGAGATGGGGTCAACAGAGGATGAGATGAATGGATGGCATCACCAACTCGTTGGACACGAGTTTGGATAAACTCCAGGAGTTGGCAATGGACAGGGAGGCCTGGCGTGCTGCAATTCATAGGGTCGCAGAGTCTGATACGACTTAGTGACTGAACTGAACTTAATCTGAAAATATAAATTATAGCAACTACCTCACAGAATTCTTGGATAACTGAAGCAGACAAAATATTACAAATACCCAATGAAGACTGATCTCTAGTAGACTTTTTTTTTTTTACTTTTGTTGAATGAACACATAAAAATGAGTGAGTGAACAGTTTTTGAGTGATGAAATGCATTTGAGTGAAGAGAACAAATGCTGTAAAAAATTTTATAATAGATTCACCAGTAGAGATTTCCTACACATGCAGCAGCTGTCTCACTTTTTGAAGGGATGGTTAAGATGTCAGCAGGCAGAGATGTGACAGTCAACCAACTAGGAACCTGAAGCTTGAGAAGTAGTGTTAGAAAAGACCAAGAGTAGAGAAAGTATCCCTTTTTTCTTGAAAACATTTCCTGCTGTTACTTTACCTTCCCCCTGGCCCCCTTTTCTTCATAACATCAAAGAACTCTAAAGATGGGCTGACTGCCAATTCATTCAATATGCATCAGAATCTCATTAACCAAGTGACAAGCTAGCCCTGACATAATTAGCTCTAGGCTTGGATTTTAAAGAATGTTATTGTTGTTGTTTAGTCACTAAATCATGTCCAATTCTTTGCCACCCCATGGGATGCAGCACACCAGGCTTCCTTGTCCTTCACTGTCTCCCAGAGTTTGCTCAAACTAATGTCCATTGAGTTGGTGATGGCATCCAACCGTCTCATCATCTGTTGGCCTCTTCTCCTGCCCTCAGTCTTTCCCAACCTCAGGGTCTTTTCCAGTAATTCGTGTCTTCGCATCAAAGTGTTGGAGCTTTAGCGTCAGCATCAGTCCTTCCAATGGAGAGAATGTGGTAATTATTAAAAATAATATAAATTATTATTGTTGAGTGAAGATCTCTGATGCCTAATTATTATTATTCAGTCAACAGTTTTAGAGACAGTATCATGGTATGATTTGAAGGTACTACGTTTTCTTATTTGAAAAAAAAAAAAGAATGTTAACATTTATGTAAAGTCCACTAGAAAGCATTAATCTTGAGGCCTATGTGCTTCAGGTACCTATCTCAGAAGTTGAAACAGAATGATAATCTAGCAGGCAGGATATTTACATTGTTGACTTCATCCCTGTGCTCTTTAGATGAATATGGACTTCCATGACAAATTTAAAATAAAAGCCAGGTTGCTTGTCTTGCTATACTGCTTGCATATTTGCATTATTAGTCAGGGTTCACAACTCTTCATTCTGTTGTATCACTGAATAATGGAAAAAGAAATTCATTTTGGAATTGCACAGAAACTCGGATTCAAATTTTAGCCCTGCTGTTTACTAGATGTGTGAAATTGCACAAGTTATATAATCATTCTAATCCTAAGATAAAGATACTTCCTAGTTTATAAGATTATTGTGATGATTAGAAATTATATTTTAAAACTACCTAGAGTGACTTCACTTTCACTTTTTACCTTCATGCATTGGAAAAGGAAACAGCAACCCACTCCAGTATTCTTGCCTGGAGAATCCCAGGGACAGGGAAGCCTGGTGGGTTGCCATCTAGGGGGTCGCACAGAGTCGGACATGACTGAAGCGACTTAGCAGCAGCAACAGCCATGTGCTAGGCATATTATAGAATTTGACAAAAACTAATCAATATGAGGATTTTACTTTTATCTAGTTGTTGATAGAATCTTTTTCACAAATACATGTAAAAATGACTAAAATTCATGATCACAGAGATAATGTAAAATTTTATCTAATATACAGACCTCCTTAAAACTCTGTGCTTCCATTGAGGATGATCCCTGGTTAAGGAACTAAGATCCCACATGGCCAAAAAGAAAAGAAAATTTTCTCTATTATAAAAACATCCTCATTTATGTCATACAACATTAAGAAATTCAAGTGAAAGCTTTAAAAACCTTTAATATTACTCTACCACCACAACATATATAATTTGGCATATTATCTCTTGTTTTTATTTATTCTCAAATTTTTTGAGTTGAAATGATTGAAAGTATATAACTTTGGAGTTTATTCACTTAATGTTTTATTATGTTACTTATTTTTATTCTAATATACTAGTCAATAAGAAATACCATAGTTTATTTAATCCTATATTCATTATTAGGTATTTGACTTACCTCCTAGTGGAGGCTATTATTGGAAGCTCTATAGTAAATATTTTTATGCACATTTAAGGGATTTTGGATCAGCAAGGAATATTTCCTTTCTAGGCTAAATCCCCTAAGTGACATTAATGGCATCAACGCACACACACACATACACACACGTGCACATACCTTGAGTCCTTGAAGCATTGTTTTTCAGAATGAACATACATCCTTCTAGAAATCAGTAGCCTTCACTGGACATTATCCAAAGCACTGCTCCTGGAACAATTTGTTAGGCTAAAGCAGGCAGAAAATAAAAATTTGGGTCAGGGGCTGAGTTCAGTATTAAATTTTGATATGCTAGGGGAAAAAAGCAGATACTTATAATCTATGTTTTAACTAAAATCTATGTGCTATAGGCCCTTGGAGAAATTGGCCATCTATTCTTTAATTCAATAAGATAGTCTATTAGTCTTTCAATAAGCCTGTTATGAGAAAAATGAAAAAAACATAATCCCTGCCTTCTGTAAGTAACACACAATCCTGACATACTTTGGAAGCTTATATTTCAGTGGGAGCGATAAAATTTTTTTTTTTTAATAATTGCAACACAGTTGAGAAGTGTTCCATTGCAGGTTAAGTATGATACAGGAGGGCAAGCAACTTTACATTGGAGCATGAGGATTAATTATGCGTATATACTGACCTCACAAGAAAAAGAGGCATTGTCAAATTTCTTTTCCTGCCACCATCTCCCAAGCCTAGGAAATGTGTCCAGCCCAACTCAGAGTAGTACTGCTTGCCCTATAGACTACTCCTAAAGGTTCGAATGAAGAATCTTACTATGGGTCTCTAATATGCTAGAACTCCTGTGTAGACTTCTGCTTTGTGTTCACAGAATCTGGCAAATAGTCCTCAACCCTGGCTTGAAGATACAATAAGTAAATTTGATATTGACTATCTAAGTAAATGATAGGAATCATGATTCGGTTTAAGTTATCCCATCTGTGCTAAGCATCTTAAGACATAGATAGGATAGAATTAGTTTTATTGAAAAATAATGTGTGAAAATATCCATCCTTTAATTTGATATTCTTTTTAAAATTTTTTATTGGAGGCTAATTGCCTTACAATATTGTGCTGGTTTCTGTCATACATCAACGTGAATCAGCCACAGGTATGCATATGTTTCTTCCTGCTTGAACCTCCTTCCCATCTCTTACCCCATCCCACCCCTCTAGGCTGTCACAGAGCACTGGGTTGAGCTCCCTGTCACACAGCAAATTCCCACTGGCCATCTATTTTACATATGGTAATGTATATGTTTCCACACTACTCTCTCAATTCATCCCACCCTCTCCTTCTCCTACTGTGTCTCCTACTTTGTCTCTACGCCTGCATCTCAAGCAATTGATATTCTTTTAAATTAATTCTGAGCCATCTCCTTTATTTCATCTCAGTGGGTAATGTTCCTTGTTACCTTTTTTGTTCAAGCCTATAACTGTTTTTCCCAACTGTATGAGGATTTGTAAGACTCCACCACCCATAGTGAGATCATGTTGTCATCAGACTTAACCTAGTAGGAGTTGGGGATTAGATGAGCCTCTGCAGAAGTTTCAAAAGAACCTCACTGAGTAAAGCCAATTTTATCCAGCACCACTGAGGTTCACAGATTTAATTAACAATTTCAAATTTGTAATATTACTTAAATTTCAGATGAGTGAGAATTTAACACTATATTAAAGGAGCCCAGGCAAAAGGACACGAGTTGCGTCACAGAGACTTATTAAATGTGATGGAAATTCAACAGACGAATGCTGGCAAACAGGTGCAAGAGCTGAATTAATTTCCAAACCCTACCACTCAGGGAGAATTGCAATGCATCACGTTGACAACCACAGCACATTGTTAATTTCATTCACAAGCTTAAAAATCTCAATACATTTGAACATGTGAATGTATCAAATTTTAAAAAGTATAAGTAGCATAAGGATATCCCAGAACTAAAAATGATAATTTTTCTCTAGGACCTCAAGTCATTTATCTAGCCAGAAGCATGGTATTTTTTATGAATGAAATCTATCTTACCACTTCCACATACAAATTGTGTTCTATTATTATATGTCGTGCAGCCTGTTACTAAGCAAGGTTTTCTCTTACTTTTAATATGAAATTCCTTGTGAGTCAGAGGAAGACTGAATATTCACTGCTGTAGTTTACAATGTCTGCTGTCATGCATAAAGGAGATTTTTAACAACGCTTCTGGTGGTGCTAAGTGGTGATATTTCTGGAGTTAAAAATGTAACAAACCAAAACTAGATAAATGCAAAGGCTTATTTGGTGGTATTATTAAAGGTGGTAAGTAGTAAGCTAAAAACCCAGTATCCTCAATATGTTTTCACCAAGAATTTGCCTACTTTGGAGTTACTGATATATTTGAGCCTTTGATAGAAACCCTGGAGTATTTCCACATAAATCTGTATGCGTGCACAACATCTTACAAAGATTTCAGGGATTTTATGAATGTCTATCTTCAGCATATCATTTATTAGGTACATCTTGATCTTTGGGACTGGAAGAATATCTCTTATTTAGTGGATTTTCCCCTTTGCCACCTACCATACACCAGGCCCTAAGCCTGGGCCTGGGGATCTAAGGAAAATACAAAAAAAAAGTTTTTGGACTTTTTACAATCTAGAAGGGGTCAATAGGTAAATAGCATAGAGTAGTAAATAGTTTGATAAAAATATATATTAAAAAGTCACTGCAAAAACTTTCTGGAGAAGATTGCACTTTAGTGAGTATTAAGGATGAGTAGACAAGCTGCGGGCTTCCCAGGTGGCTCAGTGGTAAACAATCCACTTGCCAGTGCAGGAGACGCAGGTTCGATCCCTGGGTCAGAAAGAGCCCCTGATGAAGGAAATGGCTAACCCAGTCCAGTATTCTTGCCTGAGAAATCCCATAGACAGAGGAGCCTGACGGGCTACAGTCTGTGGGGTCACAAAAAGTCAGACACAACTGAGCGACTGAGCATACACATGCACAGACATACACTAAGAAGAGGGAAAAGGTCAGTCTAGGCTGAGAATGAGAGCAAGGAGCACTACCTTGTCACTGCTAAAATTGTGTATTTACAAGAAATGCATAACAACAAATCTTTCAGTCTTCTTTCACCATTTCTCAAGAAGCTTTAAAGAAAAAAAAAATTAAAGGATCTTGGTTTAATTCCCCAAGATTTTAGCCACCTGAGCCCTTTATTCCTAATTATACACAAGCTTGTCCACCCTCATTTTGCTTAGCTGAAAAATTTTAAGCATTCATTTTTCAAACATAAAAGCAACTGTAAAGGGCCCCCTTCCAGCAGGTGAGTCAGGAAAAGCCCAATATTTACTTCATTGGATGAGTCTAGATTCTTAATCAAAAATGTGTAATCAGTACCTGCCCCAAAGTCTTTTGATAATGGCAGCAGTAGCAACTGTTTCTTTTTTAAACCCACTATCAAGAAAGCTGATGAACACAGACAAATGCACAGTCTAATAACCTAAGCTAACAATATATTATTTTCAATGGAACAAAAAGGACAAAAGCCAAAGGTATTCATTACCGTTCCCAGGGGAAGAAACCAGGGTAGTTGCTGCCTTTGCCAGATGCGCAGTCTTCAATCTTGACAATGCACATCTCCCCAAGGGAAATGGGGAGAGAAAGCCAAACTCTTGCAACTTGATGCAAAGTGATTTGGGTTCCATTACAACATCTCTCAGTAAAAGGCTATTCAGGCTTAGAGTAAAGATTCCACACTCATTTTCTCCCAGAAAATGAGGTTGTTATATAAAACACACATGGAATCAGAGCTTCTAGAAATCACTCTAAACCATGTGATTTAATCTTAACTTCCTTAAAGGCTTATCAGGAAAAAGGAGATGAGATGGTTTAGTTGTATACAGTCTTAAAATTGTTACCTTGTTTTGGGCACACTTCAAAACTCAAGAACATTTTAAAGGAATTTTAAAAATTACATATATAATAAAATAAAGGGTGTTTTATTTTTCTTTTTAGATGAATTAATACTAATCTGGGTTTTTCAGAATGTGTTTCTTAGATGAACTAGCCAGAAATGTTATGCCTTTCTTCTGGGCAAGTTAGATTCATTCTGTATTACAAAAAAGGGAGTGTTGGAGTGGACTTCTTATTAAAAAAGGCCTGAGTTCTCATTTGACTCTTGTGAACTTGGAAAGATGCATATAACTCCTTTGTCTTTCACCTTTAAACGGAAATATGGATATTTATTTCTTACCTCTCAGGATTATTATAGGAATTTAACAGCATAATTAAGATACTTAGAAGGGATTAACACAAAACCTATTTTCAGTATTTTCCCGTGTGTTACCCAGCAAAGGAGTTCTGTGGAATAGATGTGCTTAGTCATTCAGTCATGTCCAGCTCTTTGTGACCCTATGGACTGTAGCCTGCCAGGCTCCTCCATTCATAAGAATTCTCCAGGCAAGAATACTGGAGTGGATTGCCATGCCCTCCTCTGGGGGATCTTTCCAACCCAGGGATTGAACCCTGGTCCCCCACATTGCACGCAGATTCTTTACCATCTGAGCCAGTAGGGAAGCCCATGGAATAAATAGTTGTTATTAAAAATTAAGAGTTGTTTCAAAAAGTTTAGACATCCTAGGTAAACAGAGTTTTTGGTTATCTTCAGAGCTTTACCATACTAATGGACATTGTGGATCTCCAAGAAAGAGTATAACATGCTGGGTTTCTTAGACTTGTGAGACAGCAGACACCTTGGTGTTTGGTTGAGGGTGCAAATGCTACAGTTTATGAGATTACTATTCCCCAGCACAATGGTTTGAAAAATGAGAGTCAAGGTCCTCCTCCTACTCCATCCCCCTCCTCTACCACCTCCTTTATCTTTGAGTAACTATGCTTAATAAAGCAGATAACTTGTACATAAAAATGTTCCATGAGAACTATTAATAGGGCAGTAATAAAAAAAGAACAGAGCAAAAAAATCATGCACTTAGAATACCATAATATAAGTTAACTTAGAAATACACCATTAATTTTTACATAAGGAAAATTTTAACTTCATTCCAAATGCCAAATGTTTTAGTCTAATGCCTAAATCCAATATGCATTACTCAGATGCTTCAGGGGTTTTCAACAGCCCTCTATCCCACCTACTCTGCTATTAGTTCAGGATGAAAGTAAAATTAGTTTGGAACCTCAAATTAACATATCAAATCCTCTCATCACTCCATTTTACAACTGAGAAGAATAAATAAATGTGTGAAGTCACTTTCACATTCATAAAGTGACTGCTGCTGCTAAGTCGCTTCAGTCGTGTCAGACTCTGTGCAACCCCAGAGACGGCAGCCCACCAGGCTTCCCCATCCCTGGGATTCTCCAGGCAAGAACACTGGAGTGGGTTGCCATTTCCTTCTCCAATGCAGGAAAGTGAAAAGTGAAAGTGAAGTCGCCCAGTCGTGTCCGACTCATAGCGACCCCATGGACTGCAGCCCACCAGGCTCTTCCATCCATGGCATTTTCCAGGCAAGAGTACTAGAGTGGGGTGCCATTGCCTTCTCCGCATAAAGTGACTACTTTATACCAAGTATCACTAGGTGCTCCTGAGTATTTTCTTTACATGATTTTTAGGATAATCCTGTGAAAAGTGTTATCATCTCCTCTTTTAATGGAGAAACAAACTCAGAAGTTGTGTTATTGCCCCACATCAAACAGTCATAGAAATGTAAAATACCTGATCACTGAACCTAGTTTTTCCTTTCTCATGTTTAGCACTATTTCTATTACATCATGTCATCTTCGTATAATATCATTTCTAACGCTTTTCCATAGGAATTATTAAAATGTGTATGTGTAAACACACTACTTACAAACAGCCTGGGCATGACTTACGTAAAGACAACTATTTAACTTTAATGAAGGACATATAAAATATTAATGGAAATACTGTGTTCCATAGATGGATTGTTTGATATGATAATGTAAATTTTATCTGAATCAGTTTAGAAATTTACTGTAATTCCAAGCAAAGTGTTTATCACTATATGCTTTATTATATCTAAATTTAATTTGGAATAATGAGTGAAAATACCAATAAAATTTTTGAAAAGAAAGATAATGGCATGGAGAAGAGGGACTTACTCCACCCGAAAGCCCAATATCCTGGAAAATTTTTAAAGGTAATAATAATCTGATATTAGCAGAAAAATAGAGAAATATGTCAGTGCAACACAATTGAGAATCCAAAGGCAGATCTATTTGTATCTAAAAATGTAGTATTTGATCAAAGCAGTACTTCAAATGAGTAAGAAAATAATATGGTATTTCAGGGCTATTAGCTATATAGTTTTTAAAAAATAAAGTTAGATCTCTTCTTCATATTATACTAAAACTTCAACTTCTTGTGTATCAAATACTTAGATGAAGAAAGAAAACCAGAAAAACACAGTTGATTATAGCTATAATCTTGGAGTAAGAAAAGCATTACTAAACTTGACAATCTAAAAGACATGAAGAAAAGTCTATAGAAAAAAATCCATAAACTATAAAGACAGTCACAATCCAGGAATATTCTTTGCAACTAAAAAGAGAGGCAAAGGATTAATGTCATTATTTTATAAGTAGTTCTTCCAAATCAGTAACAAAAAAAGCAACATCACATTAAGAGTTTGTTCACAGACTTCATAGTGAAAATCAAATGGTCATTAGACTTGATTGTGAAATCAAAAATGGTCATTACTTCTACTAATGGCCAAAGAAATGCAAATTAAAACAGCTATAAGGTATCATTTGCCTACTATTAGACTGGTCAAGGTTATAAAAAGTGATAGTGTCTAGTACTAATTGAAGACATGGGGAGCAAGACTCTCACTATTGGTGGAAGTAAATTGACATAATCTATTGATATTTAGACAGTAAATTTAGAAGTATTTATTCAAATTTAGCCACTTCCCTGGTGGCTCAGACGGTAAAAGCCTCTGTCTACAATGCGGGAGACCTGGGTTCGATCCCTGGGTTGGGAAGATTGCCTGAAGAAGGAAATGGCAATCCACTCCAGGACTATTGCCTGGAAAATCCCATGGACAAGGAGTCTGGTAGGCTACAGTCCATGGGGTCACAGAGAGTCAGACACGACTGTGCAACTTCACTCACTATTCAAATTTAGATGGGCATAAACAGTTTTTGACCTAACTAACAGTCCCTTGGACTGCAAGGAGATCCAACCGGTCCATTCTGAAGGAGATCAGCCCTGAGATTTCTTTGGAAGAAATGATGCTAAAGCTGAAACTCCAGTATTTTGGCCACCTCATGCAAAGAGTTGACTCATTGGAGAAGACTCTGATGCTGGGAGGGATTGAGGGCAGGAGGAGAAGGGGACGACAGAGGATGAGATGGCTGGATGGCATCACTGACTCGATGAATGTGAGTCTGAGCGACCTCTGAGAGCTGGTGATGGATAGGGAGGCCTGGCGTGCTGCAGTACATGGGGTCGCAAAGAGTCGGACACAACCGAGCGACTGATCTGATCTGATCTGAACATGAATTCTACAGGCATATTATCACAAGTTCACATTTAGTTAGTTACAAGTATTTTTCACTCATCTCACAGGCTAGCAAAGTAATGCTCAAAATTCTCCAAGCCAGGCTTTAGCAATACATGAACAGTGAACTTCCAAATGGTCAAGCTGGATTTAGGAAAGGCAGAAGAAGAACCAGATATCAAATTGCCAACATCTACTGGATCATGGAAAAAGCAAGAGAGTTTCAGAAAAACATCTGTTTCTGCTTTATTGACTATGCCAAAGCCTTTGACTGTGTGGATCACAATCAACTGTGGAAAATTCTGAAAGAGATGAGGATACCAGACGACCTGACCTGCCTCTTGAGAAACTTGTATGCAGGTCAGGAAGCAACAGTTTGAACTGGACATGGAACAACAGACTGGTTCCAAATAGGAAAAGGAGTACGTCAAGGCTGTATATTGTCACTCTGCTTATTTAACTTATATGAAGAGTGCATCATGAGAAACACTGGGCTGAATTAAGCACAAGCTGGAATCAAGATTGCCGGGAGAAATATCAATAACCTCAGATATGCAGATAGCACCACCCTTATGGCACAAAGCGAAGAACTGAAGAGCCTCTTGATGAAGGTGAAAGAGGAGAGTGAAAAAGTTGGCTTAAAATGCAATATTCAGAAAATGAAGATCATGGCATCTGGTCCCATCACTTCATGGGAAATAGATGGGGAAACAGTGGCTGACTTTATTTTCTTGGGCTTCAAAATCACTGCAGATGGTGACTGCAACCATGAAATTTAAATATGTTTACTTCTTGAAAGGAAAGTTATGACTAACCTAGACAGCATATTCAAAAGCAGAGACATTACTTTGCCAACAAAGATTCATCTAGTCAAGGCTATGGTTTTTCCAGTGGTCATGTATGGATGTAAGAGTTGGACTGTGAAGAAGGCTGAGTGCCGAAGACTTGATGCTTTTGAACTGTGGTGTTGGAGAAGACTCTTGAGAGTCCCTTGGACTGCAAGGGGATCAAACCCGTCCATCCTAAAGGAGATCAGTCCTGGGTGTTCACTGAAAGGACTGATGTTGAAGCTGAAATTCCAATATTTTAGCCACCTGATATGAAGAGCTGACTCATTTGAAAAGACCCTGATGCTGGGAAAGATTGAGGGCAGGAGGAGAAGGGGAAGACAGAGGATAAGATGGTTGGCATCTTATTGAGTCCTTATTGAGTCCTTATTGAGTCGGATGACATCACCGACTCAGTGGACATGAGTTTGGGTAAACTGCGGGATTGGTGATGGACAGGAGGCCTGGTGTGCTTCAGTCCCTTGGGGTCACAAAGAGTAGGACAAGACTGAGCGACTGAACTGAACTGTTTTCCCCAGATCATGATTGCCTTTTTACTTTGTAGTTTTTCTGCCATATAGAATTTTTGAATGTGCAGCTCGCATGTTCACTGCAGCATTTGTGTGTGTATGATAGTAAAAATAGAAAACATCCCAAATATTCCTGATGTGCTGGCAATTTGAGCTCTACCAGCATAGAGATTGCCTCTATCTTAATTACCATTCCCAGTTAGGTACTGTTCTTGACAGTACAAGCATTTGTTAAATGAACAGACAAAATGGACCATAATGTGTCTAGGCAACTGAAATTATTTTTAAAAGTAAGGCAGGTAAACAGAAATGTGCACATACTGTATAGATCATTCTCTTTTTATAAATATATACATTTATATACAAAGTGTCATGTATCTATTAAAGAATGTTAGAAAGTATACATTTTGATTGCTTCTTGTATGGAATTTGAGTAGTGACATTAACATTTTACTTCATATACAATATGATATATTTTTTGCTTTTGTTTTTGTTCTCTAACAATGACTGTGTTTATAACTTCAAAGTGTAAATTCAACCATTCTTTCAATCTATTAACTGTTTTTGGTGTAAAAGATTTATAGCAGTAAACAAAGTCTGTTTTTACTGAGTATATATTTTAATGGAGGAAAACAGATGGTAAATAAATATTTATCCCTGATATTTTGAAAAAAATAATAAAACCATATAAGAGGACTCCAGTGACAAGGTGCTATTTTCCTTCTTTTCTAATGCTGCAATGTTTAAGAGACCTGAATAAAATAGGGAGCTACCCATCCAGGTATATGCAGACAGATATTCTTGGTACAGGTCAAAGGACCCAGTCTGGAACACTCCATGGATTAGTTAAGAGTACAGAGTTTGAAAAAATGGGGGTGGTGAGAAGCAGAAGTTGTATATGACATAGAAACATTTGGCCACAGTAAGAATTTCAGTTCCCATTTCATGTGATAGAAAGACCCTAAAAGTGTTGAACTGTGGAATGACATTGAATTTTTGTATACACAGGATCTGCTGATAACTATGTGGAAAAGATGATGATGGCTGGCACTAGGGTGAGGGCAGTGGAATTGATGTGAAACGGTGGGGTTATGGATGCATTCCAGATAAAGATAAAAAGCCACCAGAAGATGCTAATATGAGAAGAAGAAAAGAAAAGGATATGAAACTGTCAGGAATTTAAAGTACCACTGCAAACAAACCTGATCTGGAATGTGAGAATAAGTACCTCTAATGAGGCAGAACACTTCAACCATTTTCTTGAATAGCTACGGTCAATCTCTTATGGTATGAATTTTCCCTACTTTACCATGAGAGATGTAAGTGTCAAATAGTGTCTAGAAGTATACTGAAATTAGAATTTGTTATCCTTTAGAAGGCAATGGCACCTCACTCCAGTACTCTTGCTTGGAAAATCCCATGGATGGAGGTGCCTGGTAGGCTGTAGTCCATGGGGTCGCTAAGAGTCGGACATGACTGAGTGACTTCACTTTCATCTTTCACTTTGATGCATTGGAGAAGGAAATGGCAACCCACTCCGGTGTTCTTGCCTGGAGAATCCCAGGGATGGCAGAGCCTGGCGGGCTGCTGTCTGTGGGGTCGCACAGAGTCGGACACGACTGAAGCGACTTAGCAGCTGTAGCAGCAGTGGATTTAATGTTCATTTACTCTTAAATATACATTTTTTAAAGTGTTCAGTTCAGTAGAGTTCAGTCACACAGTCGTGTCTGACTCTTTGCGACCCCATGGACAGCAGCATGCTAGGCTTCCCTGTCTGTCGCCAACTCCCAGAATTTACTCAAACTCATGTCCATTGAGTCATTGAAACCATTCAACCATCTCATCCTCTATTATCCCCTTCTCCTCCTGTCTTCAATCTTTCCCAGCATCAGGGTCTATTCCAATGAGTCAACTCTTTGCATCAGGTGGCCAAAGTATTGGAGTTTCAGCTTCAGCATCAGTCCTTCCAATGAATATTTAGGATTTCCTTTTAGATTGGACTGGTTGGATCTCCTTGCAGTATAAGGGAACCTCAAGAGTCTTTTCTTCCAACCCCATAGTTCAAAAGCATCAATTCTTCAGCACTCAGCTTTCTTTATAGTCCAACTCTCATGTCCACACGTGACTACTGGAAAAACCATAGCCTTGACTGGATGAACCTTTGTTGGCAAAGTAATGTCTCTGCTTTTTAATATGCTGTCTAGGTTGGTCTCTTTTAATTTCATGGCTGCAGTCACCATCTGCAGTGATTTTGGAGCCCAAGAAAATAAAGCCTCTCACTGTTTCCACTGTTTCCCCATCTATTTGCCATTAAGTGATGGGACCAGTCCATTCTAAAGGAGATCAGCCCTGGGTGTTCTTTGGAAGGATTTATGCTAAAGCTGAAACTCATACTTTGGCCACCACATGCGAAGAGTTGACTCATTGGAAAAGACTCTAATGCTGGGAGGGATTGGGGGCAGGAGGAGAAGGGGACGACAGAGGATGAGATGGCTGGATGGCATCACTGACTCGATGGACGTGAGTTTAGGTGAACTCCAGGAGTTGGTGATGGACAGGGAGGCCTGACGTGCTGCAGTTGATGGGGTTGCAAAGAGTCGGACACAACTGAGCTACTGAACTGAACTTACTGAACTGAGGGGACGAGATGCCATGATCTTAGTTTTCTGAATGTTGAGCTTTAAGCCAACTTTTTCACTCTCCTCTTTGACTTTCATCAAGAGGCTCTTTAGTTCTTCCTCACTTTGTACCATAATGGTGGTGTCATCTGCATGTCTGAGGTTATTGATATTTCTCCTGGCAATCTTAATTCCAGCTTGTGCTTCATCCAGCCTGGCGTTTCTCATAATGTGCTCTACATGTAAGTTAAATAAGCAGGGTGACAATATACAGCATTGACATACTCTTTATCCTATTTGGAACCAGTCTGTTGTTCCATGTCCAGTTCTAACTGTTGCTTCCTGATCTGCATCCAGATTTCTCAAGAGGCAGGTCAGCTGGTCTGGTATTTCCATCTCTTTAAGAGTTTTCCAGATTTTGTTGTGGTCCATACAATCAAAGGCTTTGGCATAGTCAATAAAGCAGAAGTAGATATTTTTCTGGAACTCTCTTGCTTTTTTGATGATCCAACGGATGTTGGCAATTTGATCTCTGGTTCCTGTGCCTTTTCAAAATTCAGGCTGAACATCTGGAACTTGGTATTGAATGTATATTAGCTTTCAATTTCCTTTTGTAGTCTGTTTTATTGACATAATTTTGCTGTTTTAAAGTATTAGGAGGAAAACAGTTCTGCTCTTTTGAAAAACTGAGAAAACTTGTGGTTTAGGATTTCAAAGATGTTAAGTGAGATAAAGTTAACTTAAAAATCTCAATAATATTTATGCATTAATCTTTGGGAGAAGTCTTGAACTTAAACTATGGAAGAGTTGAATGAAAATTTGTATGTAAATTTGCAAATCTTACCAGGATATTCTCATGTCTTATATTAATCTGTAAAATAAAATATGCAAAAATAAAGTTCACTTTGCACAGTTGCTCATTTTAGATAATAAAGGTTTTCATGTTTGCCGGGCCTCAGTTTCAAATTATTTGCAAGTGATCCACTGCATGTGCAAATAATATTAAGGACATTCCCAGTCTGTATCAGATATCATTAAATACATGCATGCAGTTGTATTCAGACAATGAAATTTTTAGCAAATGTAAGAGTTCAGTTGTTCCATTAAAATCATAATTTAGTACCCACAATCACATTTGGCCAAAAATTGGGATATAGAATGGGATTTGTTTCATGACATTATTAAAATTCTATTCATAATGTTTTCTCTAGGAATATTATGTTCTTTATTTAGTCACTTATTGATGTGATTGAATATTATACTCTTTGTTTATTCATCCAGTGATGTGAATAAAACTGTTTGTAGTTATGGTCCTAGATTTTTTTTCATTTGCCCATATTTTTTGTTCATTATCTATTCATTATCTTTTTAACAAACATTTACTGAGTGTTTACTACAGCAGTTTTTAATCTTGACTGCAAATCAAAATCCTCTTTGAAGCTTTTTTAAAGTACTGATTCCTGTGTAATAAACCCCTGAAACTGATTCAATAGGTGTGGACTTCAGCCAGGCATCTTTATTTTTTCAAAAGGTCCGCAGGTGACTCTCATGTACAGTCAGGATTAACAATCATAAGTGTCTGTTAAGCAGGAGGAATATAAGAGTTAACATGAAATAATTCCTGTTCACAAGGAGACTGGAGTAGAGTAAGACAGACAAGTAAACTAGTAATTACAGGAGGGTGATAAGTGTTCCACGGAGGGTAAGCACACCTCTTCCAGTTTAGAACTAACATACATTGGCTTAGTGTTAAGGGAATCCATTGATGCACTATAAAGTAGAAAAGGAAGATTTTCTCTCAGTACCAAACCAAATGACCCAGATTGTTCTTGAGTCCATATTTTCTGTCTTACCTGCTCTATGCCTTAATCAAATGAATTAGCCATACAAGACTCTGTGATTAAACTCAGGAAATGGAAAAACAGAGAGACCAGTTTCTATTTCTGCTAACAGGATATGGGAGATGAGAAAGCAGTGAAGATTACGAAACAGCCAGCTCCTCAGAGTTAGGGGCGGGCATCGCTAATAGTTTTCTTCCTATGGCCTAAATTAGAGTCCAGCGCATAGGTAGACCTTGGTTCTAATATAGTTTTTGAATCTTTTTTCCGGATTATTTGTAGGCAACTGTTCCTACCTAGTCTATGCATACTTAAGAGGACTCTGAAGCAGAGTTACTCTCTGACTAGGGATTCTCACAAGGAAATCATTTTTGCTACCTCAGAAGCACAGGACATTTACTGATTGTCCTTTAGCTTTCCAATTCAGACGAAGAACCTTGTTTAATTCTTGATACTAGGATTGTCTTTTCTTATATTTTTGTCTGTTTGTAACATTAACAGTTGATGTTTTGTTTTTACTGTCGTAATTTCCATTACCATATCGTATTTCATACACTTTTGTTTCTTTTTTATTTCATTTTACACAATCTGCATCGTCAACCTCTCTTCCCAGACAGACACAAAAGTGCCAGCATAAAGAAAGAGAGGATATAGTGTCTTTGATCCCCAGAGCAGCACTAAAAAGCTCCACAGAACCACACATTGTCCATTGCAGTCCCTTGTCATCTATGCATACTTAAGAGGACTCCTAAAAATGCAACTTGGGGAGGCTGACAGGACCACTCCTAGAAATCCTACTCAGGGAACCCAGTGGACATAGTCCAGGTTAGAATTCCCTATGCAGAAGTAAATTCCAGAAGGTAAGCTTCATGAAATCTAGTTATCCTATTATCTTCAGGATCATCCATTCCTAAATATAAATGAAAGCTCTTATTTTCTTTCTCTATGATCTGATAGTGACAAGGCCTAATTAGACCTTATAAAGACAAGCTTATCTGGTTACATTGGTATTAATTTGTGAGCTCCAGAGTCATATGTAGGGTGAATGAACTTAATGTGAACATGAATTATATAAACTTGAGGTTGCATAGTATAAAGTATTAATAAAGTCACTTTATCTGAATACTTTGAAATAAAAACAGATTTCTTCAATTAAAATAATTAGTCAGGAATCTCATAGTTCTATATCTAGCTGGCTACATGTATTGTAAACTATAATTATGATACAAGAAGGTGCCATTTTAGCTGGTAAACAAAAATGCCTACCATATTTTTTCATATCAAATGAACCAATGCTGTTGTTTATGTAGAACTTCTATGGAGATTTGGGGGCTTCCCTCATAGCTCAGTTGGTAAAGAATCCACCTGCAATGCAGGAGACCTTGGTTTGATTCCTGGGTCAGGAAGATTTCCTGGAGAAGGGATGGGCTACCCACTCCAGTTTTCTTGGGCTTCCCTTGTGGCTCAGCTGGTAAAGAATCCGCTTGCAATGCGGGAGACCTGGGTTGGGAATATCCCCTGGAGAAGGGAATTGCTACCCATCCCAATATTCTGACCTGGAGAATTCAAAGAGTCTGATATGACCAAGCAACTTTCACTTTCAAGGAGATTTCAGACATACTTCATTATTTTAGCATTTCCTATTTTTATTAGCTTTCAAAAATATATCTAATGATAATATCAACAAAGTAGTAATTAAGCTTTCTCCTTTTCTGTCATTTCCTGTATTTAGTTAATACATATCTAGGTATGGTTAATTCAGTGGGCTATGTTAAAAAACCACATCCTCAAATATTTATCTTTAAAATATGATAAAATACAAGGAAAGCTAACCAGTTACCATGTTGAGCCATTGTTTAATTTCTACAAAATATTAGAGATGCTAATTCATGGGGTTGCAAAGAGTCAGACATGACTGAGTGACTGAACTGAACTGAAGTGTTAAGCAGAAATATCCTACAGTATTTATTGATCCATGTGTTCCATGAATGTTTGCCTCCTATTTTACATTAAAATCCATGTACATTAAAACATATATTACATTTCCCCTTTGAAAAAATTAGTGTTGAATTAAGCAAGGTTTGAATCACTTAAGGTTTTCAGGAATGCAGCCTTCCTGAAGCATTCTCTAAGTTCAAGCTCTAAATCATGCATGTTTGTTGAGATCCTTAGAATGTTTTGAAACACACTGCCCAGTGACTAAAACTCTTGCCCTGGAAAATGGAGAAATTGAATATCAAAGGGAAAGAAGTTGAACTCCCTCCTCAACTTTGACTTTTGTTTCTGAGAGACTTGGTTGTTGGAAGATAAATTCCCTAGTGTCTAATGTTTTCCAGCCTTTCAATGAAGTAGATTTTGTGGAGGGAAAAGTGAACACATAACACTGATTTGGTTAATGTCAGATGGCCAGGTTCTCAGCTCAAATAAAATATTATTTGTCCCTCTCTAATCCAGTTTCCTAAAATGATTAATCAGATTTGTCTTAATGCACTTTATTACCAGAGTTACAGATTACTAAAATATGTACTATTAAGTTGTGAGATTCCCTTATATGTGAATAAGAGAGTTTTGTCAGATGTATATTTCATGGTTTTAGTATTTGCTCTTAGGTTCATGATCCATTTTGAATTAAATTTTGTGTATGGTGAGGTGTAAGGGTTGAAGTTCATTTTATTTTGTATGTATAATCACTTTCATTGAAAATCTGTTCTTTCTGCATTGAATTAACTTGACATTTGGTCTAAATACAATTGCATATATAAATGTGGGTAATTTTTCTGATAGGTGTAAAATTTTGGAACTATGTTATTTGGTGCATATGCTTTTGTAATTGTATCTTACTGCTGTCTTGATTATTTTCTCTATGCTGATTCTGAGTCACTTCAGTCGTGTCCGACTCTGTGTGACCCCAGAGACGGTAGCTCCCCCGTCCCTGGGACTCTCAAGGCAAGAACACTGGAGTGGGTTGCCATTTCCTTCTCCAATGCATGAAAGTGAAAAGCGAAAGGGAAGTCGCTCAGTCGTGTCCGACTCTTAGCGACCCCATGGACTGCAGCCTACCAGGCTCCTCCGTCCATGGGATTTTCCAGGCAAAAGTACTGGAGTGGGATGCCATTGCCTTCTCCATTTTCTCTATAGGAAATGTTTATTTTGGGGTCTAGCAATTCTCCCTGGTGGCTTAGATGGTAAAGAATCTGCCTGCACTGCGGAGACTTGGGTTTGATCCCTGGGTTGGGAAGATACCCTGGAAGAGGGCATGGCAGCCCACTCCAGTAATCTTGCCTGGAGAATCCCCATAGACAGAGGAGCCTGGTGGGCTACAGTCCATGGGGTCTCAAAGAATCAGACTAGTGACACAGTCTATTGGACTTTGTGCCCAGACACAACTGAGCAACTAAGCGCAGCACAGCACAGCAATTCTCCATTTGAGTTATTTATTTGTATAATGGTAATATAGTCTCTCTGGGCTTTTTTATGCTTACTCTCTACATGATATACTTTTTCACAGTTATTTCCTTATTTTTATTTGTATTTTTAAATTTAATGTACATTTCTATAATGTATAATTATATAATTAATTAGGTATAATGTATAATTAGGTCTTGACAATGACAGTGTATAATTAGGTCTTGCTAGTTTTCAGTCATACAGTCTCTACATTTTTATTGATGTTTAGTACATTTATATTTAATGTGATTTTTTTATATTTGGATATATTGTCTTCCATTTTTCCTATTTGTTTTCTCTTTGCCTCATTTTTATTTTCCTGTTTTTTTCTCCCTTCTTTTATGTTAAAATGTGTTGTGGATTATTTTTATTCTCTGTTAATTTATTGGCTTTATTTCTTTGCATTATTTTTATTGAGTGTTTTAGAGACCACAATATGCAACTTTAAATTCCCGTAAAATACAAGAACCTTGTGATAGTGTAGTTTCGTTTATGTACTCTGTGTATCCTTTGTAGAAGGCAGTGGCAACCCACTCCAGTACTCTTGCCTGGAAAATGCCATGGACTGGAGCCTGGTAGGCTCCAGTCCATGGGGTCGCTAAGGGTTGGACACAACTGAGTGACTTCACTTTCACTTTTCACTTTCATGCGTTGGAGAAGGAAATGGCAACCCACTCCAGTGTTCTTGCCTGGAGAATCCCAGGGACGAGGGAGCCTGGTGGGCTGCTGGGTGTATCCTTTGCACTATTGCTGTCGTATACAATACATTTATATCTATATTATAAACCCTAGAATATTGTTATAGTTTTACTTAGAGTCCTGACTTTTAATGAAATTAAGAATGATGGAAAGATAGTCCTGTCTTTTTTTTTTTTTTAAAGAAGTTAAACATATTTCTTATTTTTATATATCACTTATATTTTCATTATCTTCTATCTAAGTTATCACTTGATGTTATTTCAGACTGAAGTATTGGCTTTTGCATTTCTTGAATTTAAAGCTATTAGCAATGAACTCTCATTTTTAAAATTCATTTGGAATGTCTTTGAACCTTTACTTTTGAAGAATGGTTTTAAAATAGTTTTCTTGGAAGACAACTTTTTTTCCCCCTCAACAATTTGAGTTTTGTTCTAGTGGTTTTTTTTTCTTTGTTGTGTTCAAAGTTTTTCTTACTATCTTCAGCTTGTAGTAGTTTAATTATGATTTGTCTAGGTGCAGTTTTCTGTGTTTATTCTCTTCGAGATCATTGAACTTTTTTAGCTGAGAGTGAACATTTTTCATCAAAGTTAGTAAGTTTTTCATTATTATTTCTTCAAATATTTGTTCAGCCTTTTGTCTTTCTCTATTCTTGTTTGACTCCAATTAGCCTTAAGAGTTCTGAAAGATGTTACTGACACAATAGTTTTAAACTTTGATGGAAGGCTTGGAAATAAAATAGAGAAATACGGATGAAATGACACAATTTTCTAAGGAAACAATTCCTTAAATATATATAAAACACAACCCAGTAAATTTACAGTGGAAAATATTAATGTGATTCATTTGTCCTCTTTTCCTGTTTTTACAAAATCTGTCTGTAGGTGCATTTCCTCCCTCTGCTCTTTATGCACGAAAAGATTTGCTACAGCGATCTACCCATATTGCTACAAAGACTTTTCAAGCTTTTCGCATATTTGTGAACAATGAGCTCAATGAACTTTACACAGGACTGAAGGCAGCTCAGAAGTTTCTGAGACCTGGTGGTCACCTCGTTGCCCTCTCCTTCCATTCACTGGAGGATCGCATCATCAAACGATTCCTGCTTGGGATAAGCATGACTGAAAGGTTTAACCTAAGTGCTAGACAGAAGGTGATACAAAAGTCACAGTTGGATTCAGATCAGGAAAACAGGGAAAGCGTCTCTACAGGAAAGGCCCCTTTAATGTGGAAATTGATGCACAAGAAGGTACTTACTCCAGAAGATCAAGATGTACAGGATAACCCCAGAGGACGCTCTGCCAAGCTTAGAGCAGCTATCAAATTATGAGAAAGTTTTCGTCATCTAATCCTTCAAGATTTTCCTCACAGTTTCTCATGTGATATTCCTGGACAACCTAATGTAAGAAAGTATAGGATATTATATAAAGTTATATAACTATATATATATGTGGATCTAGCAGGTATTTAGCTCTTTTTTTCCCTCAAAAAGAAAATGTAAAAAATATTAACATGATGTAGAAAGCTCAATTCAAGGAGCAGCAGTACCTCAAAACTGGAAAAGTATGTTTATCTTAGCAATATATTTGACTTTTGAAATGGTTAAATTCTGGTTAAATCCTTTCTTTAACCAGGAAATTTTTTTAAAAAAGAGGAGAATATGTGTATGTAAAATCAAGTTGTCAAAAGAGAGATTATAATTATATCTGCATGTCCAAATTTCTGAATTTAGATATTCAGATTTGCAACAGACTGTGATTCAAATAGTTAATAATGATCATGGAATTTATTTTAATTTTTCTCCTTGGGAATAGCTTTCTCAAATATAGGTATTACTATTTTTAAAATGTGTTACACTGATAAATTTAAATACTGAATTATAGTGTCATTGTTTTAAAGAGATTTTTCAGTATGATATGTGTCATGTTTTCATATATTGCAAACTAAAAATGTAGAATTGCTCTAATAGCCTTCACAGAGGATGTTTCATAAAACTTATATTTGAATTCAATTGTGTTTATTATAGTAATAGCCCAGAATGCTTTTGATAAATAGTAAAATCTCTTATCATTTGAATCCTGCATTTTTAAACTGAGCTATTCAAAATAGTCAAAGTCTATTGAAATGGAAAAGTTTATCATCTATTCCAGATACTAAAATCAATGTGCTCTTAATGTTCCTATTTATGGAGTTCACATGGTAAAGGATTCTTTAACAAATTGTTGAAAATAATTCATAATTCACATTATTTTTTATACATAAGTATGCATTTCTGATTTGTTCAGTTATGATGCAAGTACTGAAATAGGCAAAGAAACAAAAGTGAGTAAAATACACTCACTTATAGTCTAGCAAAGAAGAGCGGTGGTAGTTAACTAATAACTAAAATTAATATAAAATCGTCAAAGTGGTAAGGGCTGTATAGATGTAGTATGCTGTGCTGTGCTGTGTTTAGTCACTCAGTCATGTCCAACTCTTTGCAACCCCATGGACTGTAGAGTACCAGGCTCCATAAAATACCATAAATACATCCAATAGAGATGAAATTTCATGACTGACAACAGAGTACTTGATTTATGACTTAAAGAATGAATAAGAGATAATTAGTTGAAGGATACATGGGCATGTTGATTACATGTCAATGATTGTTTTCTTAAGTAGTTCCCCTTGAAGTCATATTTATACTATTAATTTGCTCAGTAAACTATTTATTCAAATACAGGGAAAATTCATTTTATGAATTATGATTACAGAGCCTAAGTTGGCGAATCCAGTGAATAAAATATCAACATAATTAGATGGGTGAAAGATAAGAATTAAAAACTTACATTTATCTCGGATTTACTTTATCTACCTCTGTAATAGTTAACTTTAGTTCCCAAGTTTGTTTACCACTTTTAATTTACAGACTGCTCAAACCTGAGGATGTCCCAGGTGGCGCAGTGGTAAAGAATCACCTGCCAACACAGGAGACACAAGAGACATGGGTTTGATCCCTGGGGTCAGGAAGATTTCCCTGTAGTAGGAAATGGCAACTCACTCCAGTATTCTTGCCTGGAAAATTCCATGGACAGAGGACCCTGGCGGGCTACAGTCCAGGAGATTGCAAAGAGTTAGACATGACTAAGAGACAGAGTACACACACACATTCAAATCTGAAGAATTCGGCAGTGAAATCAGAATAAGAAAATATTCTAGGGAGCAATGTGCTCGTATTAGAAATGAATGTACCTAGCTTAATCCTCTGAACCCTTCCTAAAGAATTTTGTAAGTTCCTCTTTGTATGTAAGTCATATTTGTGAATGAGAATGATTCCCAAAGGTAGGTACCCATCTGAGTATGTGATTAGAATACAAAAGATTGCATGTAATACTCAAGAATGATTCACCTATGTCATCAATCATGTTTGGATGTTATATAACATGGGAATTTTTTCATTAATGTTAACTGGAAACTGCCTGCACTGACTGGGTTGGATGACATCCTTCCAAAATTCATATCCTTTCCAAAACCTCATAATGTGACCTTACTTGGAAATTCGGCTATTACAGATATTAGCAGTTAAGACATAATACTGGAGCAGAGAAGGCCTTTAACTCCATATGTCTGGGTCCTTATAAGAAGAGAAGAAAGGCAGAGACACAGGGGAGAATGCCACATGAAGACAAAGGCAGAGACTGAAGTGATGTATCTACAAGCCAGGGGACACCAAGAATGGCTGGCAACCATAAGAAGCTAGGAGAGAAGCATGGAGTAGATTCTCCCTCAGGGACTTTAGTAGGTATTAATAACTGCTGAAACCTTGGTTTCAGACTTCCAATCTCCAGAACAGTTAGAGAATAAATTTCTGCTATTTTCTGCTGGCCAATCTGTGGTGGTTTATTATGACAGCCTTAAGAAACTGGTACTCTGACCAAAAAAAAAAAAAATCTTGAATAACATGCATTTAAAAAATCCTGCATCAATAAACACAAAATCTGCTTCAAAATATTGTAGTATAAAAACACATTATCTATTTTTTAAAATTAGGCTGTTTGCGACAATCATTCTTACCTTCCTCTTAGTTGTAGGATCAATAATCAAATACATGAATGAATTTCAAATGATTAACAATGGAGAATGATTTGGGGGAATTTAAATGGTACATATAGAAAATAAAAACAGATTATTAAAATGAATGTACATTGCTTTTCCAATAAAATATAAATTATATAAAACAAGCAGTTGTTTGGCATTTCTGAATCTTTCTATTGACTACCTCTGCCAGTCATATTATATAACATAGATCCCATTGTGTAGGACATCAGTTCTTAACACTTTTAATAATTGCTCATTAAGAAATGAAATTTAGTAACTACATACAATTTTTAGTTGATACTCCAATTTCATATGTTCATTTTGTTTTGACAATTATATGTTGGTTATTGTGTAGTCTTTGAAATTTCTAGGGTAATTTTGGAGGAAGACTCTAATAATATCAATTTTTTTCTATTTCATGTAATATGTGATATATGGTTTGTGCTTAAATTCATTTATATTGAGCTATTTATTATATTACAACCAATAGTTTATAAGAAAATACAGTATGCCTCACTAGGTTTTTGAGGTTAACTAAAACCTCTTAAAATTCGCTTGTAAATACTCAAAAATCGTATTTTCTTTAGTATTTGCAGAGTGTTACATATCTTCAGAGGTTTATAAAATTCTTTGTAATTTTTGTTTTTAAATAAGAAGCAGAAATAATCATTTTTACTGTAGAATTTTTAATAAAATCTAAACTTCATTTGAAATCTTATTCAAAAAGTGTGAGTCAATTCTTAATGGAAAATTCAAAAGGTACAAAAGATAAAAATTTATATCAGCACTTTGATTTGGTTATAAAAGAATATATATATTTATTCAATAAATATATATTAAAGCCTGACCTTTTAGGAAGAAATCAAAAACACCTCTCTCACTTCTTTATTTTTATACTCCTTCCCTTTCCCTTTCTCTGTTCAGATGTGAATTTCTTATGCCAGCACCTGCTGCTGCTAAGTCGCTTCAGTTGTGTCTGACTCTGTGTGACCCCATAGACAGCAGGCCACCAGGCTTCCCCATCCCTGGGATTCTCCAGGCAGTAACACTGGAGTAGGTTACCATTTCCTTCTCCAATGCATGAAAGTGAAAAGTGAAAGTGAAGCTGCTCAGTTGTGTCTGACTCTTCGAGACCCATGGACTGTAGCCTACCAGGCTCCTCTGTCCATGGGATTCTCCAGGCAAGAGTACTGGAGTGGGTTGCCAGCAGAGATGACATTAATTTATATTTCACATTTACTCTGGAAAAAGAAGTATTATACAATATTCATATGTACTCTTACAAACTAAGCTCTACATGTTAGATTATTAGTAATGGGTAAGACAACTAAAAATCGCTTCTAGTTAAACTTCTCTAATTTTTATTTTAATGTACTTGTTTTTCTATTGTGTTTTTGTGATTGCTGCAGTATTCTAATAGATTTTTTGTGTGTGTTAGCAACAGTCTATAATAGAAAGAGATAAGCGTTAAAATGTAAAGGGAATTTTGTGAAGTGCTTGATAAATATGAATTTAATGACAGAAATCCTGATCAGAGATATATTTTTCTCAGAACCACAATGCCATATGTTCAATGTTGAATGAAGTATGGTTTGTAAAAATCAGCATCATATTCTAAAGAAACTGGATTGTATAACAAGCATAACTATTTTTATATTATTTTCTCAAATTTCATCTGTTTATAGCTACTATTCCCAACTAATGTTTGGTAACACACAGCATGATCTACAGGAATACTAAGAGATAGTTTAAATATGAATTTTTTACAGCCTAAATTTTCAGAAACATTAAATGTTCAATAGAATTAGTTAATACAAGATACAGTGGTGATAGTTCCTTATACTGTCATTTAGATGGGCCTTAAAATTCTTCACAAAGATTCTGACCACCTTACTCTCTTTCTCAGATAATTTACAAAGTAAAGAAAAAACATGTAACTCTGATATGCTTACCATAAGTTTGCCTTTTTGGTAATGTCACAACTCCTTAGGCAATTCTTTATCTTAAACACAAGGCATTTAAGTACACATTTTCTACCATTAGCATATGCCCTATTAAATATATCTCTGCCCAGATGCTAGAATACAAAGCGGAAATCAAACAAGAGGACATGCTCCATTTCTGATTCTTGAGTAATAGGTTCTGTTCATTAAGCTCCATCTTTATGCCTGGCCAGTAATACTTGTCTGCCTTACACAAGGTAAGGATTTGTATTGTTAAACAGTCAAATGGTATGGTTCTTCATTCTGTCACAAGGAAAAGCATTATCATCCAACTCTTAGAAATGCTAAATTGAGGAGAAGTAAATAAAACCATTGGTTTTAGAGTCAGAAAAAATAAGTTTAAATTCCAGGTCTGCATATAGTAGCTGGATATGCAAACTGGGCACGCTGTTTAATATTCTGAATCCTCATTCAGTTCACTTTAAAGAGAGGATGGTATTGGTACTTTCTCATCAGGTTTCTAATCAAATAGAGAAGAATAGATATTTATGAGTTAAAAGTCATAATTACCAAAATATAACACATTTCTGGGCACCATGCATGGCTAAGGAAATATATACTTTATTCCTAGTGGTTTTAAGTGAAGCCTCTGCACACAAGCAGCAATTGATTGGGTTTATAGTCAGTTTTATTATGGGGGAATTTTATTCCTATTTATTATTTATTTAACACCCCCAGTATTTGCTATAGTTTGACAAGGCATAATAAAACACACGGTCTTTGCCCTTGTGGAGTTTCCATTTGTAAGAAAACAAACTGGGAAGAAAAGAACCAGTTATTTGACATTCATTTAGGTTGGAAAATGTTATTTGTCCTCCTGCACTTCCATATCAGTAAGTGCCTGAAACTAAGTGGTCCTTGTAGTAAGATTCTCCAAAATACATTTTGAGGGGGAAAAGGAAATGAGTATTTTATGAGATAAGAGATGGAAGATTTCTATAGGAGTGTTTTAAAAGTTTCCTATTTCTGCACTCTAAAGTCAATGCAGAGAAACTACAGGACCAGTAAAGTGTGTAAGTTGCAGGTTTTAAAAGGAAAAATAGCATGAAAGGTAAATGGATAGTTCACACTTAGAATGAGCTGACGAGCTCTCTTACAGCGCCACAGAAATGTATGGTACTAAAGCAAGATCCATATAATTCCTGTACCCTTACCTTCATTTCAGAGTTTATAATTCTCTCCCTTTTTCTCCATTTTTTGCTCTTGTATCTCAATACAAACCTTATCTTTGCTCCTTTTCTGTCTTCTCTAGGACTTATTTCAGTCAATTTTGCTTTCCCTCATCAGTCTTCAATCCATTCTGCAGTAGTATCTTCCCTTCAGTCTACAAAAGTGTTCAAAAGTGAACCATGCTGAAAGCAAATCATAAGGACTAAAATCTCTCCTTGACTATTTTCCTTACGCAAATACCACCATCATTCTGTTTTCTTTCATATCTTGACCTCTTATTTGTAAATATTTATTTATCTGGCTATGCCGGGGCTTAATTGTGATGTGCAGAATTCTTTAGTTGTGGCGCAGGGTCTTAGTCGCAGCATGTAGGATCCAGTTCCCTAACCAGGAATCCAGCCTGGGCCACCTGCCTGGGAAGCGTGAAGTCCTAGCCACTAGACCACCAAGGAAGTCCTGATATCATGACTTCTTAAAGTCTCCACTACATCCAACTTTTCATCTGTATTTCATTTATCCACTTCTAGTATACTTTCTATAGAAACTATTTTCTTAAAAAGTAATGCTGCTGCTGCTAAGTCACTTCAGTCGTATCCGACTCTGTGCGACCCCATAGACGGCAGCCCACCAGGCTCCCCCGTCCCTGGGATTCTCCAGGCAAGAACACTGGAGTGGGTTGCCATTTCCTTCTCCAATGCATAAAAGTGAAAAGTGAAAGTGAAGTCGCTCAGTCATGTCCGACTCTTAGTGATCCCATGGACAGCGGCCCACCAGGGTCCTCTGTCCATGGGATTTTCCAGGCAAGAGTACTGGAGTGGGGTGCCATTGCCTTCCCCGTTAAAAGTAATGGTGACCTCTTAATTACCAGACCGAATATCCTAACTGTCCTCTTCATTTATTTAACCTCTTCAGCATTTGATACTGTTAATCCATCCTTCCATAAAAATCTGTGCTCCGTTGCAATCTCCAGAATCACTCCTGTAGCTTTGTCTCTCTAACTCTAATTTTTTCACAAAATCCTCTTTCTGTGTTCAGTGAGTCAGACCATGTCTTCTGTGAGTTGTTCACAAGGTATAGGTAGTCCTCGAGATGTGCCTTTAGTGAAGGCAGTACTGTGAAATTCCTCCACAATGATCCAGAGAGTAAATGAGAGATGAATAACTTGCCAAGATAACACATAGTGGAACGAACAGAGATAGGGGTCTTCCTGGCTGTTAAAATTGACATCAAATTAAGTAACTGCTACTGCTAAGTCGCTTCAGTCATGTCAAACTCTGTCTGGCCCCATAGATGGCAGCCCACCAGGCTCCCCCGTCCCTGGGATTCTACAGGCAAGAACACTGGAGTGGGTTGCCATTTCCTTCTCCAATGCAGGAAAGTGAAAATTGAAAGTGAAGTCGCTCAGTTGTATCTGACTCTTAGTGACCCCAAGGATTGCAGCCCACCAGGCTCCTCCATCCATAAGATTTTCCAGGCAAGAGTACTGGAGTGGGGTGCCATTGCCTTCTCCAAATTAAGTAAAGTATGTACTAATAACCAGGACTTCAGCTTTGGTGATGGCAAACAGTAATTTGGATCAACCATCCCACTCAGAACAACTAGAAAAAAATCTAGAAAAGATTTTTTTTTTTAAATAAGTAACTTTGAAAGCACCAGAGACTTAATACTGCAGTGAAAAATATCCAGAAGAAGGAAACTCAAAAGTGGTTAGCCCAGCATTGGTAGCTGCCACTTGCCAGTTCCACAAGCGGCAACTGAGAAACGAAATAGTCAATAAAAAAATACTGAATCACTGTGTTGTACACATTGAAACTAATAATTTTGTAAATCAGCTATACTTCAAATAATGAAAATGTACAACTGAAAAACTATGCAACTCATGGAACTTTCAAATGATAGTAAACATCTTACATTTCTGCACAGCGTTTTTATGGTAAAAAAATATGTCCCCTTCCTAGATTTACATATATTGTTTATGATTTTGCTTTTCTCTTTTTAATGGCACCATACCTACCTCTAAATCTATAAATTACAGTTTTCACACAGAAACCTCTTTGATGATGAAGAAAACCAAGTTTAAAAGCCAGCCAGATGGTTCTCCCATTTCCTATTGTGTACATTTGTGATATTCATGGGGTAGGGAGGGGTTAGGGTGAAGGGGAAAAAACAACTATCATGAGTGTTGAACCTATCTAGTTATTCTAGAATCTATCACTGTTCCTTTGAAGAAATTCAACATTTGTCTTACAACCAGAGAATAAACATCAGCTGCTAGAGAAAGCTATTGAATTTCAAAATCCCTTTGAAATGTCACGTTAACCTGTTTAACTTTCAGTCAGTTCTTTAAAGCACCAAACATTTCCTGATGACTCCCAGATCTAAGACTGCTTATATTTCTCTAACTTAAAAGTTTGTTTCCTTCACTTGCAAACGAACTGTGGTGAATGAGTCAGCATGTTTCGGTCTGGGAGAAGTGTATCACAGCTGCAATCTGTGTGTAGTTGTTCAATTTGTGAACAGGGTCAAATGGAAAACCTGATCATTTGACTAAAACTACAAAGCTCTAGCCTTCTTTATTTTATAATGGCTGTCCATTAAATTTAAAGATAAAGTAAATAAAACAGATCTTTGTACCAACATCCAAAATCAAACAAAATGATTCTAACATCCTCTCTAAAAAATTGCTTCAGCATAACTATACCAGGGTTGCCATTCAGATCAACATTAAAAGTTGAGTGTAAATTCTGAGTAAATTGGGCACTCCTGAACAGAAACAAGTAACTACAGCATATATGAAGCCACAAATGATGCTTCCAATAAAAGATATTTAAAGTTAATGGTTACTCTTTTAAAGGAAGGTGAAGCTTTTTCCCGGAGAAGGCAGTGGCACTCCGCTCCAGTACTCTTGCCTGGAAAATCCTATGGACGGAGGAGCCTGGTAGGCTGCAGTCCATGGGGTTGCTAAGAGTCGGGATACGACTGAGCGACTTCACTTTCACTTTTCACTTTCCTGCATTGGAGAAGGAAATGGCAACCCACTCCAGTGTTCTTGCCTGGAGAATCCCAGGGATGGGGGAGCCTGGTGGGCTGCCATCTATGGGGTCGCACAGAGTCAGACACGACTGAAGAGACGCAGCAGCAGCAGGAGCTTTTTCCCTCCCCGTACTCTTCATCACCCCCCAAAAAACATATTGCTATCTTACTTAAGTGTTATAGAGTATTGACCTGAATAGTCTTGAAGAATAGATGCCAAGAAAAAGAAATGTAAAAAGTCAAAATGATTGTCTGAGGAGTCCTTATAAATAATTAAGAAAAGAAGAGAAGCTAAAGGCAAAGGAGAAAAGGAAAGATATACCCATTTGAATGCACAGTTTCAAAAAAATAACAAGGAGAGATAAGAAAGCCTTCCTCAGTGATCAATGCAAAGAAATAGAGGAAAACAATAGAATGGGAAAGACTAGAGATCTTTTCAAGAAAATGAGAGATACCAACGGAACTTTTCATGCAAAGATGGGCTCAATAAAGGACAGAAATGATATGGACCTAACAGAAGCAGAAGATATTAAGAACAGGTGGCAAGAATACACAGAAGAATTATACACACATAAAAAGCCAAAATTATAGTTCATATGCAGCAGCTATTTTACAGAGACATCTTTAGCATGATTTCTGTTAAACTACTTATATGCATTTTATTTTTAGAATAACAATTTTCTTGCTATTGAATGAAAAAAATTCTTCCAGGCACCAATTTGTTTTTACCCAATGAAATGCTCTGTGGTGTTTTTAAATTACATCATTTGGAACAGATACATCATCCTTTGAGGAAAGGGCACATTGTTAAGTTTGTTAAAAGCTATAATGGGCATCTTGAATCTTTTCCTCAGAGGTAAAAAAAAATCTCAATGCTAGCAGTTAATAAATGTTAATAAGAATATTTTAAAATAGTGGCTACAATATTGCAGTGTTAATTGCATTACTCACTGAAAGAAATGCAATGAGTCATATTTTATAGTTGTGACTTATGCAATTTGGAGAACTTTTTAGGCCCTTGATAAAGAATGAGGGAACTCCAAACCTGATAAAATGAGTCTAGAAAAATAATTTCCTTTCTTTAATAAGGTTTAGGAAATTTGTAATTAAGATGAAAGCAACCTGAAACTGTGTTATGAATTTATAGTCTTTTCAAACTCAACAGGATCAGTTGATTTGAATCATTCCCAACCTTTACAAAATCAAAGATCCTTTTTGCTATTCCTTATTACCAGCTTTTCTGACAATATGAACGTATTGTTTAAGGGGAAAAGATGTGTTTTTACCAAACAGAAATAGAATTTATTTTCCTATCTTATTAGTGAAAAGCATATACAATAACGAATCAGCTTCTGTTCAGTGTAAAACAAAGGGTGTTACAGTGATCAGTTCAGTTCAGTTGCTCAGTCATGTCTGACTCTTTGCAACCCCATGGACTGTAGCATGCCAGACTTCGGTGTCCATCACCAGCTCCTGGAGCTTCCTCAAACTCATGTCCATCAAGTCGGTGATGCCATGCACCATCTCATCCTCTGCTGTCCCCTTCTCCTCCTTAATCTTTCCCAGCATCGGGGTCTTTTCAAATGAGTCAGTTCTTTGCATCAGGTGGCCAAAGTATTGAAGTTTCAGCTTCAGCAACAGTCCTTCCAATGAACATTCAAGACTGATTTCCTTTAGGATGGACTGATGTGATCACCTTGCAGTCCAAGGGACTCTCCAACACCACAGTTCACAAGCATCAATCCTTCAGGGCTCGGCTTTCTTTATAGTCCAACTCTCACATCCATACATGACCACTGGAAAAACCATAGCTTTGACTAGATGGACCTTTGTCAGCAAAGTAATGTTTCTACTTTTTAATATGCTGTCTAGGTTGGTCATAGCTTTTCTTCTAAGAAGCAAGCATCTTTTAATTTCATGGCTGCAATCAACATCTGCAATGATTTTGGAGCCCAAGAAAATAAAGTCTGTCACTGTTTCCATTGTTTCCCCATCTATTTTCCATGAAGTGATGGGACCGAATGCCATGATCTTAGTTTTTTGAATGTTGAGTTTTAAGCCACCTTTTTCACTTTTCTCTTTCACTTTCACCAAAAGTCTCTTTAGTTTCTCTTCCCTTTCTGCCAGAAGGGTGGTGTCATATGCACATCTGAGGTTACTGATATGGATCAAAATAATTCTGGAGAAAAGGAAGACAGATAGATCAGACAACACAGAAGACTTAACTACACTAAGAAGCTAAAGCAAGTTAGTGGGTTCTTGAAAATTACGTGTCCATGTTTATTTACTGCAGAGTGATAAATGTGCTCACAGCTCAACTCAGAAATGCCTGACTCCTTCCTAAGAAAATTGATACTTCAAAAAGAACAAGGTGAATGCTTGAATGTAAGCTCCTTCACACCTCTCCTTGTAACAACCTTCACCTCTTCTGCTAATTAAGTCCTTTTCTTCATCCAAAACTCAAATGTTCTGGTCATGAGAAAGCTGCCACCTACTACAGGGAGCATAAGTGACTAAGGGTCTAAGCGGCTGCTCTCAGAAGTTCATTCCTGCATCTGCTTTAGGCCATGCCTGCCATGGACTGCTTCTCATCAGTAACTGAGTGAAAGAGGAATCCAATTACCCATTCCAGGGAGACACATGAGTACTGGACAGCCAGCCTTGGCTGAAGAACTGTCAAATGGCTCTGCTGAACCTTCTATCCAAACTTCCTTACCTCTCTTTACACAGGGTCAGACTTACATCACCACCCAATGACTCCCCCAAACTTCTTCAGCTTCCTCCTTCTTTCCATTCATGCAGGCATTCCCTTAATAAACCATTTGCATATTTAATCCTGTCTTGGGATCTGCTTCTCAGAGGTGCTGCACTAATACATCAACTCTAATGTCTCTGTCAATTTCTCAAACTTCATGTGCTCATGACATTGCACAAAAGGAGAGGAGGGCATGGCCCTATTATCGTCTAGCCCCTCCCCTCCCCAGTTGCCTCTACCATCCCTCTGTGATCTACTGCTGCTGCTGCTAAGTCCCTTCAGTCATGTCTGACTCTGTGCAGCCCCATAGATGGCAGCCCACCAGGCTCACCCATCCCTGGGATTCTCCAGGCAAGAACACTGGAGTGGATTGCCATTTCCTTCTCCAATGCATGAAAGTGAAAAGTGAAAGTGAATTCGCTCAGTCGTGTTTGACTCTTAGCGACCCCATAGACTTCAGCCTACCAGGCTCCTCTGTCCATGAGATTTTCCAGGTAACAGTATTGGAGTGGGGTGCCATTGCCTACACCCAACTCGCTACCTACTCACAACACTATGTCTTTGAAAATGTCTCCTATGCCTAAAAGGACTTCCTCTCTAGTTATATAAAACCATTAATCTTTCTGGATTTAATTGGAGGCTTTCTACCAGAAGGAAGAACTTTCTCCCCATCTATTTTGTCATTTATTTATATCAGTGGAGTATTAGTTTATTCCATGATTTGCAATTTATTATGGTATCATTTATTTTATTTTATTTTTTAATTAAATTTTATTTTGCTTAACTTTACAATATTGTATTGTTTTTGCCATACATCAAGATGGATCTGCCACAAGTATACATGTGTTCCCCATCCTGAACCCTCCTCCCTCCTCCCTCCCCATACCATCCCTCTGGGTCGTCCCAGTGCACCAGCCCCAGGCATCCGTTATCAGGCATCGTACCTGGACTGGTGACTCGTTTCAGATATGATATTATACATATTTCAATGCTATTCTCCCAAATCATCCCACCCTCTCCCGTTCCCAGAGTCCAAAAGTAAGCCAGAAAGAAAAACACAAATACAGTATACTAACGCATATATATGGAATTTAGAAAGATGGTAACAATAACCCTGTTTACGAGACAGCAAAAGAGACACTGATGTATTATGGTATCATTTATTTTAATGCTCCAGTAGTCCTTGATTTGGCCAGGGAAAGCCAAGTTCACTTAGGCCCTCATCTTTCTTTGAGCATTTCCTTACTTTCTGTTACCAAAGATGTTCTAGGCTCATTGTGTTCTTTCCCAGTTCTAGCCCTGGATTTGGTCATTTTTTCAAGGAATTCTAATCACTTTACTATTTGAAACCCACATGTCATCACTGTGTACTCATTACCACTGGATACCACTGCTTTCTGACCTTTTTAACAGATAGCTAGGAATTCCATGTACCTTTATAGTTATATCTATTTCTTTACCTACCTATAATAACTGTTGCTCACCTTGATACATTCAATTCTTATCCAGTGCCAGCTGGGTTTATTCTAGTTTTATCTTTTTCCATATTTATAACTCCCTTTCCCACAGCGAGAAACCTGACTTTCATTGTTCTTGATATATTTATTTATTTGCTTAATCTCTCTGCATGTAGCTCATTTTCTGATACTGCTAGGCCCCCACCCTCTTTGCAAATAGACCTGCCCTTTGCTGAGGTTGGTGTCCTCTGCATAGCATGCAGCTTACTTTGTTAGGCCTGACTCATGGCTATTTGACAGTAGAAGGAAGGATGCTAATAACATTTTTTAAAGAAAAGAAAGGGATAAAGGTGAAAGGGAGATGAAGAGACATAGCTGTTTTTAGCATTCTTTTTACTCTTTTTTTAACACTATATCTCTGTTTTGGGGAAGGGGGCATTATGGTTATTATTTGATAATCTCTGTTGTAAAGAAGAGAGAGCAGGACTTCCCTAGTGATTCAGTGGTTAAGACTCTGGGCTTCCAATGCAGGGAACACTGGTCATGGAACTAAGATCCCACATGCCACATGGCAAAAAATAAAAATTAAAAATAAAGCTATATTTAAAACAATGAAGAAATGTTAAAAAATAACAAAAGGAGAACAGGCTTCAGGCTTAGAGCCTTCTGTAAGGAATCTTATCTAGAATTTAATAACACTGTTTTAATTGTGATTGTATTTAAAGTTACCTGATCTATTTCTTTTCTTCAAATATATTTTTTAATGAGGGGAAAAGTTACACATTTTAATCAGCACAGTTCTTGAGTATACAATTCAATGACTTTAAACAAATCTCTATATATATCACAAATTTATATATATGTATGTGTGTATATATATACACACGCACACACAGCATTGAGATGTAGAACATTTTCATCTCCCTAAAAAATGCAAGTCAATCTCCACTCCCATAGGTATCTGCTCTTCTGATTTATATCAGAATTGATTTTGCTTCCTTTGTGAATATTTTTAAGGAAAAAGAAATGTGTTAATCAGTTAATTAAATAAGATAAATGGTAAAGATGATGCAAGGAATAGAAGGCAGTTCATAAATGATGGGAATTTGGGCACAGTGGTTTGTTTCATGGACATTTAACCTCAGAAATATTGCTGTTGCTAAGATGGAGACGGCTGCCAGTGCTATTTAAGCTGTTAGATACAAGTTATGGCCTCTCCTCTCTACTCTTTCCATATGTACTTATCCTTTAAACATCTATTATATACCTACTATGTGCTATGTTGTTCAAGGGCTGTAGATAAATAAAAAATGCCTGCACCCAAAATAGAGATGATCACCATAACCTGATGACCATTTCATCATGTGAAATTATTTACAAATCTGGCCACAAATTCTCATGACCATTTTATTGATGATGGTCAAAAGTCACAAATTCACTAATTTGCATGAGGACAGGTTCAGAGGCACTTGAAAGACATGTTTTCTCAAAAAAGAGGAAAAGCAGAGGGTAGAATTCCTATTTCATAATTTGCATGTTTTTAAAAATATACAAATTGTTTTATTATAAAATTACACCTGACATTAACAAAATACATGAAAAGGCCAACCATACTCTACAACTTAAGCATATTAGACACCATGTTAATCCAAATATGCTGACATGGTTACTCCTCACATAGTGAAATACAGCTAGAGAGAAAATTAAGTTGGATTGAAATTTTTTGATAAAACTTTAAATGGTACACACTCCTTCTTTTGCTCTACTTGTTTTTACCTTGATATATTGTCCAGCAACTGATCCCTTTTGTACTGCAGTTAGCACCTTGTGAAAAGGCACAAAAGTAGACACAAAGTGATGCTGTCAACCAGTCACCTGATGTCCACAGACTGTCTGGCCTGTGTCCCCACAGAGCAAATGCTCTACTTAGGAAAATAAAGTACACCTAAAAATTTTTTTTTATCTTTAATTTTATTTTTGAAAAATAGGAATTATAAACTCCCACATAAATATTTCCACCTTAACTATTAAAATACATTCACACTAGGTCATTTGTTACCAAGCAACTTTTACCAACAAATATCACTAACTTCCCATGCTGCTGCTAAGTCGCTTCAGTCGTGTCCGACTCTGTGCAACCCCATAGACGGCAGCCCACCAGGCTCCCCCGTCCCTGGGATTCTCTAGGCAAGAACACTGGAGTGGGTTGCCATTTACTTCTCAACTTCCCATATCCTACCAAATTTTACAAACTTCACCATTTTGCAAAGTGGAATAAATTCTAATTTCTCTTTACAGAGAATAGGTAAATAGTAGTAGGTTCTACTTTACTTGTAAAATCTATTGAAATTTGAGACAGGCTACTTAAAGCTATAAGTTCAGGGACAATCATTCATCGACACATAAATAAGCAATGTGAACATCTGGAATTTTTTTTTTCTAACTTTTTGTCGTATTTCTTTATAACAGTATCTCAGTATCTGCCTCACAGGCATCAGTGAGATATTGTGTGTGTGTATGTGTGTGTGTGTGTGAGAGAGAGAGTGTGTGTTTTATAAAGCATGGTGCACTATTCAAGTGTAAGGGAGTGCAATCCTCATAAGTCTATACAGTTTGTTGTACAAAGCCATGGTATAATATGTGTCCCTGCATTTGAGTATCATTTAAGTATAAACTTAAGGCAGTTCAATGTAAAAGAACAGTATTCACCAGTCATAAATAATGGTGAATGAGGCATGGCAGGAAATTTATAACAGCAGAATTATCATAGGCTGCTTTGAGAGATCTTAAGTGAAGACAGGGCCTTGCCTGGTGGGTCAGCAGTAAAGAATCCACCTGCCAATGCAGGAGACATGAATTCCATCCATGGGTCGGGGATATCCCCTGAAGAAGGAGATAGCAACCCACTCCAATATTCTTGCTACGGAAAGCCCATGGACAGAGGAACCTGGTATGTTGCATGCAGTCCCTGGGGTCACAAAAAGTTGGACATGACTTAGCAACTGAACAACAACAAAGTGAAGACAGCTCACAGTTGTGAAGGCTCTAAAGCCAACGCTTGAGAGAAACTAAGCCTAAGAAGCTCTGCTGGGAGGCTCACTTGGCCTGGAGCCATGAAGCAACTTGCTTGTTCTCTTTGCCTTGAATTCCCTCACAAGGATGCCACTTTATAAAGGTGAAACTGACTCTGTAGATGAATATCATAAGGCAGAGGATAAAGTGTGGATATTGTAATTCTTTGTGATGTAATTTATTATTCTATTTATATTAAATCTACTTTGTTTGTCTGCAAGTTGAGCTTGAGAAGCTGAACTGTTTTAGAGATGCCCAGGACCTAGCCTCCACCTCTTCACAACACAGGTGAGAAAATATTGCCTTCTCTTTCTTTTGGGAGGAGGGGCTGTTTGGGCAAAAATGATTAACTCATGAATCAGTCCCCATGGCTCTCTTACTTTGGTGCTCCTACAGGAATGTAATGGCTAGAAAATAAATGGAGAATAGGATATTGGAATAGGAAAAAAATTGGCCATGTCCTTTTTCTCATTGCTAATTAATAGAATCCTTGGGTCATTCCATATTAGGGAAGGAAGTACCTAAATTTCAATGACGTATTGGATATTGTTGTAGATTGGTATTTCCCCCCTTAAAATTTTTTTTTATTTTGTATTGGAGTATAACCAATTAAAATGTTGTGATAGTTTTGGGTAAACAGCAAAGGGACTCAGCCATACATATACAAGTATCCATTCTCCCCTAAAGTCCCCTCCCGTCCAGGCTGCCCCATAACATTGAACAGAGTTCCATGTACTGTACAGTAGGTGCTTGTTGGTTATACCTTTTAAATATAGCAGTGTATACATGTCAATCCCAAACTCCCTAACTATCCCTCCGTGCCCCTGGCAACAATAAGCTCATTCTCTGAGTCTGAGTCTCTTTCAGTTTTGTAAGTAAGTTCATTTGTATCATTTCTTTTAGATTCCACATATAAGGGATGTTCTATGATATTAGACTTATTTTTGATATTTGAAAACAGTGGCATTCTTTTGTTATTGACAAATGGCCAGAAAAGAGATAGAAGTGGCTTGAGAGGACAGAGAAGAAGGACCTGGTAGAATGGTTTGAGGGCAGCAGTAGAAATAAAAAATAAAACCACCTTTATTGTTTCCTTCTTAACTACAGCTCATTCAACAAGCAGAAGCTAGAAAGGTCAGAGCAGTAAACATTTCTACCCATGCAGTGACATAGAGCTTAAGGGAAATGGGTGCTGTAACTGGGTACATTTCAATTTTACAAAACTTATTTTTAAATCAGTTTTGAACTTTTAATCCCTTCCTGTGTGTTTTCCACTTGCTAAGTTATCCTGCCAAGAAAAAGTTATTGAGAATCACTGTGGAAGTGAATAGGAGGCATGGAATTGAGAGGGATATTGAGACTGGGCATAGATTTTAAAAATCACCAGCACAGACGTGGTTGAAGGTGACCGTATTTGCCTGTCTCTTGACCTGTTTTCAGTTATGGGCTTTATTTATGTACTTATATTTTATTTTAATTCGCTTATTTATGCGGCTGTGCCTGGTCTTAGTTGCAGCACATGGGATCTATTAGTCGTGGCATGCAGAATCTTTCACTGCAGCATTCGAACTCAGTTGTGACATGTGGGATCTAGTTCCCTGACCAGGTATGGAACCTGGGTCCCCTGCACTGGGAAGGCAGAGTCATGGCCACTGGAGTTACTTTAGATAGATGGAGTCATATAATTTCATGCCTAGTTCACTATTTTAAAGATGGCTCTCTTGAAATATTTTGCAGAAATTCTTACTTTTCAATAAATTCTGGAATTTTCAGGGCCTCATCAATCCAAGGGTGTAGAAGCAAAAGTTTTGTTAGAAGAATTTCACTTATATGGCAATTTGGAATTATTCTGTAGGTTAAAGATAGCTCTACAAGGCCAGGTCTTCTTGGTCTTTAGATGAAATCCATCATTCAGTTTCATTGCTAGAAAACCCACTACTACTTAACAGTTTTGTGGAAGGATCAAAATGAAAGAATATATACGATGGCCTACAGGGCTGCCCCGCCCACCCCGTGTTGTGGATTCTCTCTACCTGCCCGACTTGATCTCTCACCATCATTTTCCTTCACTTGCTACCCTCCTGGCACACCAGCTGCCTTTCTCATCTTCAAATATACCAAACTGTTTCTTACCCCAGTGCCTTTGCAAGTGTTCTCTATACATGTGATTTTTATATGTCCAACCCTTTACTCCTTATTTTCAGGCCTCCTCTCAGTATCATCTTCTCACTGAGGTCTTTTCTTGCTCTATGTCTGAAGTCGTCTCTGCCCGGATATTTGGTATTTCATAACCCTGCTCGTATCTCTCATACCATTTTTTACAACCTGCAATTATGTTATTCACTTATGCATTTACTTTGTTATTACCTGTCTTCTCCTGCTGAACTTCACGATATATTTTATTGAGACGTAATTGGCATACAATACTTTATTAGTTTCAGATATAAAACATAATAATTTGATATCTGAATATATTGCAAAATTATCACAGTAAGTCTAGTTAACATCTGTCACCATAATGGTTCAAAATTGTTTTTTGTCATGATAAGAACTTTTAAGATCTGGTCTCTTAACAACTTTCAAATGTGCAGCACAGTATTACTAACTATAGTCATCATGCTGTAATCTCCATGACTTATTTATTGAACAACCAGAAATCTGTGTCTTTCGCCCATTTCTCCCCCTCTTCACCCACTTCTCCCCGCTACTACATTTCTGCCCCCCACCACCCTGTGTCTCTGGCAACCACCAACCTGTTCTCTGTATCTATAAGCTCATTTTGTTTTTCTTTTTTCGATTCCACATATAAGTGAGATGATACTGTGTTTGTTTCTCTCTGACTTATTTCACTTAGCATAATGCCCTCAAGCCTCAACCATGTTGTAACAAATGGCAAGATTTTATTCTTTTAATTACTAATATTCCATTCTTTGTATGCGTATCCATGCATTTTGTTGTGTATATGTCACATTTTCTTTATCCATTTGTCCATTGGTAGACACTTGGGATGTTTCCATCCTTGGACTGTGGCACATAATGCTGCAATGCTGCTGTGAACCCGAGGGTGTATATTTATATATCTTTTCAGTTTAGTTTTTTTTTTTAGATAAACACTCAGAAGTGAAATTGCTGTATCGTATGGTAGTTCAGTTTTTAATTTGGGGGAACTTCCATGCTGTGTGCCAGTTTACATCCTTCCCAATAGAGCACAAGGGTTTCCTTTTCTCTACATCCTCACCGACATTTATTATTTCTTGTCTTTTGATAATAGCCACTGTTACATGTGTGCAATGACATCTCACACGTGTGAGATGATTTGCATCTCACATTGTGTTTTGAGTTGCATTTCCCTGATGATTTAGATTTCAAGATCTTTGAGATCAAAAACCTCACCTGTCTTGTTTACTTCAGAGCCCAAAGGTAGCTAACCCGGTGCTTACACATTAGACACTCACTGTTTGTGGAATGAATGACGTGAGTCCTCTGTATATGAAAGTCCATGGGAAGGTTAGGTTGAACATTTTGAAATAATAAAAAAGTAAAGCAATGTAAGTTATACTCTTTCTGAGAAAAAGTTTCTCCAGCATGTTTATATGAAGGCATGGAGAGAAGGTTAGAGAAAGCTCTCCATACAGGACAAGTTCTAAAAGCCAGGGTTTGTTTACAAAGAACCAAACCAGAAGCTCTGACTGAGGTGGACTTCAGCCTGGCATTCCCTGACCCCAGAAATGGTTCCTATATATGCACAAATTCTCATTTGACAGAGCATTTCAGACCAGATGAACCATACCAAATGAAAGGTCTGCAGACAAAAACATCATTTTAATGATACCGTTTTGTAGAGCAGTCTGGAATGATTTCATAGGCTAATACCAGCATCTCTTTGTACTGAGAGTTAACCCACCTTTAAACCATCATTTGTCATCTTCAAATTAATCAGAGACCCAGACGGTTTTCTGGCTGAACCAGGATGTGCTCCTGGGAAGAAGAGGCATTACCTGGCATGGTTGTGGCTGACACCGGTATGTTGGCCTCCAGATTCATTTCTTGAGGAGACTGGGCATATTCAGCTCCACATTTGGACCTGGCTCCACAGACATGTCCAGAGGCCCATGTTTACTAATTACATCATGGCTCACTCCACACAGGACGTTGTTTCTGTTTTAATTTCCTACTCCTGGCAGGCAGAACTTTTTCTTGTGACTTTGAAATCCTGGTAAAGTAAACTGAAGGACCATGGACTTTGGAGTTACACGTGGTTCTCGGGCTTTACCACTTGCAAATTCTACCATCTTTGCAAAATCACTTAACCTGACTGAATTTCCCTCCTCTATAAATGCAGAAGACAACACTGAATAGAGTGTTTCTGAGGATTCCATAAGATAGTGGGTGTGTGAATGTGTTTGACACATAAATATTTACTTCCTTTTTCCCTCTTTTTTTCTTCTCAATGTAGTTGATATATAATATCTCTGGTTACAGGCAGAATCAGCATTAGTGTTCAGAAACTTTAGTTCTCAAGGCACGTAGCCTTGAGTTCACATCCCAGGATTCACTGTCCATATCTACCTTCATTGACTACCCTAAAATGTGGTAGGAAGTTTGAATGAAAGTAAAGCTGAAACTCCAGTACTTTGGCCACCTCATGCGAAGACTTGACTCATTGGAAAAGACTCTGATGCTGGGAGGGATTGGGAGCAGGAGTAGAAGGGGACTACAGAGGATGAGATGGCTGGATGGCATCACCAACTTGATGGACGTGAGTTAGTTTGAGTGAACTCCAGGAGTTGGTGATGGACAGGGAGGCCTGGCATGCTGCGATTCATGGGGTCACAAAGAGTTGGACACGACTGAGCGACTGAACTGAACTGAACTGAAGCCTCAAATTAGGACTATGTGACTTTGAACATCTGAAATAACACAAAGAAATCTTTACTTCTTTAGGCATTGTCTTATATATCTTCTTTCTCAGGTCACTTCTTATAGTGATTCCAAAGAAATTGGCAAAGAGAGAGGAATAATATACATATATCAGAATAGTAGACAAAATTTTGACCCCATGACTTTCTCTCTCAGGTGTTGCATCCATGTTGTGAAAGTGAAAGTCATCAGTCGTGTCCGACTCTGTGACCCCATGGACTGTCCAGTCCATGAACTTCTCCAGGCCAGAATACTGGAGTGGGTAGCCATTCCCTTCTCCAGGGGATCTTCCCAACCCAGGGATCAAACCCAGGTCTCCCACATTCCAGGTGGATTCTTTACCAACTGAGCTACCAGGAAAGCCCAACCCATGTTATGTTACATGGCAAAAGGGACCTCACAGTGTAATTAATGTTAATAACCAATAGACATTAAGATAGGGAGATTGCATTATCCCTTTAAAGCAGGATGGGAATTCTGAAATATTCAAATCATGAGAAGGATTCTGTGTTGTTGAGTTGGAAGATACAGGGAAATGGGAACTACAGTCCTACAACCACATGGAACTGGATTCTGCCAGTAACCATTGAGCTTGAAAAAGGATCCTTGGCTTCAGGAGTCTAAGAACTGCTGCTCTGGCTGATGTCTTGATTTTACCCTTACGAGGTCCTAAGCACAAATCTAATAATGTCTTGCTGCACTTCTGACCTGTCAAAACTGTGAGAAAATAAGAGGTGTTGTTTTAGGCCATTACATTTTTGATGATTTGTTGCAATATCAATTTTAAAAAATACACCAAGCTTACAACTTTTTCTGAAGCATGATAAAAATATGAATTAATCAGGACAGGGAAGAAGTGCCTCCTGTTGAAAACAGCACTTTGGATCTGATGTAAACAATACAACATTTCCACAAAAATTCTCAAAGATCCATATTTTAAGACCTTCAGGCTGATCTTTGCTATTGCCCACTCTGGACTCCCTCGACAGCTTTTTGTAGTTGTATTGTAATACTTTTCATTGTCTTGTTATTTTCTTGTCTATGTGACTATATCTACAAATATTGGTGTCTTAAGAGAAAGAATATGTGATTTACTTCTGTGTCTCCCAAACCTAGCACACAGCCTGACATGGCTGGAGGCGCTAGATGTGTGTGTGTTAAGTGAAACTGTGAATGGATGAAATAGAATTAATAAACTAAACTAACACTGAACTAATAAACTTTTGACACTGACCTTAATAAAAGGTCAAAGTATTTGTTGTGATCACAAAGTGGAATTTAGTTTTACATTGACATGTGTAGAAATTTTTATTTGCTCTGCACTGCCTTGCACGTCATAAAAAAAATACCCAGCCTGCTCTTTGATGAGCCAATTTAGTTAAAAGAATGACTTAAATTTACCAAATCAGTTACCTTCCTAACTGAAGTAACTTTAATTATATGTTTTATATATAGATGTTAACTTCCAAGTCCTAACATCAGCTCTCTAGAATGATTTCTGGGAAGTTCAGTTGTTTTACTTTGATGCCTGTGTCCATTTATCCACTTGTTCTAGAAACAGATTTAATTCTGAAAATGTTCTTAAAGGACATAGAAAAAAATCTCACTCCTCAAGAGAGAGAGTGCATAATCCCTGGAGCTATAAAATATGAAGAGACACTAAGAGAGAGTCTCTTTTGCCTTGAAGAGAGTATCTAAATCACATCCTAAAGTGAAAGGCACTTAGTCGTGACCGACTCTTTGTAACCCAATGGACTATACAGTCCGTGGAATTCTCCAGGCTAGAATACTGGAGTGGGTAGCCTTTCCCTTCTCCAGGGGATCTTCCCAAACCAGGGATCAAACCCAGGTTTCCTGCATTGCAGGTAGATTCTTTACATCCTTAACCTTTTATTGATAACTTCTAGGGATATAGTTACCATAACATCTTTTTGTAGCCCATTTCCAATTTTCTGGAAATTCATTCTTTCAGTTGCTAACGTCCTTCCTTTAGAAATTTTCTTTTTTTTTTTTAAGAATAAGAAAATTTTATTATTTTTTTAATTTAATTTTTTTTAACTTTACAATATTGTATTGGTTTTGCCATATATCGAAATGAATCCGCCACAGGTATACATGTGCTTCCTATCCTGAACCTTTCTCCCTCCTTCCTCCCCATACCATCCCTCTGGGTCGTCCCAGTGCACCAGCCCCAAGCATCCCGTTCTCCCAAATCATCCCACCCTCTCCCTCTCCCACAGAGTCCAAAAGACTTCTATACATCTGTGTCTCTTTTGCTGTCTCATATACAGGGTTATTGTTACCATCTTTCTAAATTCCATATATATGCATTAGTATACTGTATTGGTGTTTTTCTTTCTGGCTTACTTCACTCTGTATAATAGGCTCCAGTTTCATCCACCTCATTAGAACTGATTCAAATATATTCTTTTTAATGCCTTAGAAATTTTCTCCTGGTACACAAGTGTGAGATGGACTCACCAGATATATTTATTTGCATTTTATCATTCTACCATCTCACCTTCCATTCTACTTCATTGTCCTGCCATGGATAATTGGAACTGGGTTAAAAATGCAATCCAAGATGAACCAAGCAGAGTCTTTATCCTAATCCTTCTCATGTTTGGATCTAAGAAGCAGCTTATTAGTTTGTACTGTAACCACGTAAAGTAAATTCAAAAGCTGTTATACAGCCACTTTCCCTTGAAGGACAAGAGAAATGGAGAAATTCAGTCTATGGATAAATAGAATTAATAAGCACCAGAGAGAATCTCAAGCATGATATGAAGAAGGAACAATGCCTGGGTTCCAGAAGCTGTTCTATGCTCAGTGAGACCTGAATTCGTACGGCTTTTAGGGTCTGTAAAGCATCTATTTATCATCAAAATATACCCCCCACACTCCTTGCTTTTGTTTTCTTAAACTAACTAGCTTTGGTTTCTGTTACCTTTTAATGAGGAGTTCTAATGAGTAAACTACCAGGAATTGATCCTCTCTTTAAGCACATTCTTCCTTTCTGGGAAGTGAGAGGAGAGGGGAGCACAAAGTCTTATGGTTTTGCTATTTTATATAATAAATTTTACTTAATGCTTATTACATGTGAAAAGAGATGACCATTGGCTCCTAGAGGGTGAAGTACTGGAGCTGGATGTTATTTCACTAAGTCTTCACTCTAGAGCGCCTCCTGATTTGGACAAGACTGTTTGAGGCTCTCTCTGCCTAGTTCTATTTCTTCTTGCTATTGTCTTTCACAGGCATTGCTCCAATAAACTGTGCATTCCTAATTCCATATCCATGTCAATTTCCTGAAAGACCCAACCAATACAGATAGCCTTCAAAGGAAAATGGAAGGAGCATTTTCTTTTACTCAACAGATATGTATTAACTATGAACAATGGCCAAGCAGGTGCTTAAACACAAGGAATATCAGCAAACATAACAAAGTCATTTTCCTTATGGAACTTCACTACAATCAAATAGAAATGGCATTAAACAAATAAATTGCACAAAACACTGGGCCCACCAAATTATAATTGAACAAAGAAACATAGCTGTGATGTTAAGTAAAAAACAAGGAAAAAAGTAGAGGGAAAACTGGATGAGGAAGATGAAATATCAGAGCATGTTGAGTTTCAGTGAAGTAATAAAACCTGTAATTTTATATTTTAATCACATTCCACATTTAGGACTCCAGGGCTTGAAACTGTGGGATTTCTTCATAAGTGCAAAATAATAAATACTTGAATTGGTATCATTATACCTGAAAAATATATAGGGAATTAGAAAAGAAAAAATGAGTCTGACTTGTTGAGCTAGCTTTAAAAAAAAAAAAAAAAAAGGAAAAAGAAAAACTACTTTAAAGAAGGATCCCATTGTCAGGAAGAAGAAAATGAGTCCATAGTAGGAAGTAACTGTTCTCCTGCTTTATCTAAATCAGATACCACCTGGAATCCTGTGGTCAGTTCTGGATTCCTTTGGAGAACATTTTAGGAGTGGCAAAAGTAAATTGGACTCCACAGTGGGTATGAGGATGGAGATAAGACTGTGGATCCAGGCAAAAGGGCCTGGAGATGTTCATCCAGAACCAAGCCAATCAAGAGGAGTCATTATAACCACCTTTAAATAAAGAACTGTTCTACATAATTTTAAAAAAATAAAATAAAAATCTCAGGCATACTGGTTGTAATTTCTCATAAGGATAGGATTAGGAACACTGAGTAGAAGCTCAAGAACCTGGAGTAGAAGCAGATTACGGTTGAGTATAAAAACTAGAAGTCAATTTCTGAAACCTAGAAAAATGAAGACAGCCTAATAGACTCATGGGACACCATTAAATGAAGCACTATGTGCATTACAGGAGTCCCAGAAGGAGAAGAGAGAGAGAAAGAGACAGAGAGCTTATATGAGGAAATAATGTTTGAATACTTCCCAATCTGAGAAAGAAATTGGACATCCAAATTCAAGAAGCCCAAAAACTCCAGCTGGGAAGAATCCAAAGAGGCCTATACTAAGATATATTAAAAATCAAACTGTAAAAATTCAGAGACAGAGAATCTTAAAAACAGAATGTAAAAGTGACTTGTCAAGAGTACTCCTATTAGTATCAAGTGATGTGTCAGCAGAAGCACTACATGTCAGAAGAGGATATGAGGATGTATTCGGTGCTGAAAGGAAAAGAAAAGCTAGCAACCAAGAATATTCTATCAGGAAAAACTGTCCTTCAGAGATGAAGGAAATATAAAGACCTAACAATATAAACAACACCTGAGGGATTTCATCACCACTAAATCTGCCTTACTAAAAGTGCTAAATGGAGTCCAAGCTTAAGAAAATATAAAGCTCTATGGGAAAGGTAAATATAAAAACAAATACAGAATATTTTATTTTAGTATGGAATTTAAATTTTAGTGTGGAATTTAAAAGATAGAGGCATAACACATAACTATAAGACTGTATTATGAATGTAAAATAAAAAATATCACTTATGATAGGAATAAACTGGAGGGAGATATGTAAAGGAGATTGAAATTAAGTTGTTAACAGTTATAAGATGTTTTATATAATCCTACCAGTGGTCATGTATGGATGTGAGAGTTGGACTGTGAAGAAAGCTGAGCGCTGAAGAATTGATGCTTTTGAGCTGTGGTGTTGGAGAAGACTCTTGAGAGTCCCTTGGACTGCAAGGAGATCCAACCAGTCCATTCTAAAGATCAGCCCTGGGTGTTCTCTGGAAGGAATGATACTAAAGCTGAAACTCCAGTACTTTGGCCACCTCATGCGAAGAGCTGACTCATTGGAAAAGACTCTGATGCTGGGAGGGATTGGGGGCAGGAGGAGAAGGGGACGACAGAGGATGAGATGGCTGGATGGCATCACTGACTCGATGGACGTGAGTTTGAGTGAACTCCGGGAGTTGGTGCTGCAATTCATGGGGTGCAAAGAGTCAGACATGACTGAGCGACTGAACTGAACTGAACTGATAACCATAAAGAGGATACCTATAGAAGATGCTCAAAGGAAAAGATAGTAGAATTAAAGCACATCACTACCAAAAATCAATAAAATCTAAGGAAAAAAGCCAGAAATGAAAAGGGAAAAATACTGTAGCCTTACAGAAAACAATGAACAAAGTATCAATAATAAATCTTTCCCAATTAGTAGTTACTTGAAATTTACATGAATTAAGCACTCCAATCAAAGGCATAGAGTGACTGAACAGATTTTTAAAAAGCAAATAAACAATATCCAACTGTAAGCTCTCTATAAGAAACTCATTTTAGATATAAGGATACACAGGTTGAAAATAAAAGAATGGAAAAATATATTACAAGCAAATGGTAACCAAGAGAAAGTAGGGTGGCCATATTTAAATCAGCCATAATAGGCTTTAAGTCACAAATTGTCATTGGAAACAAAGAAGGATACTATATAATCATAAAAGAATTAAATTAACCAGAAAGATATAACAGTTATATATGCAACTAACATCAGAGCACCCAAATATAGGTAGCAAATATTAGCAGAATTGAAGGGAGAAGTAGAATTAAATCTCTAAAAATAGGAAGAGATTTCAATGCCCTAATTTCAGTAATAGAACAACTATACATAAAATAAATAAGGAAATAAAGGATTTTAACAGCAGTATAGACTAATTGAATATCACAGATACATACAGAACACTCCAACTAATAGCAGAAAACGCATTCTTCTGAGGTGCACACAGAACATCCTCTAAGACAGATCACACATTAGACCACGCAGAAGTCTTAACATTAAAAAGGTTGAAGCCATACCAAATATCTTTTTTTGACAACAATGGGATAAAACTAAAAATCAATAGTAAATGGAAAACTGGAAAATTCACAGCATGGAAATCAATGCACTCTTGAAAAACCAAGAAATAAAAGAAGGAATGAGGGGGGAGGAGCTAAGATGGCGGACGAGTAAGACGGGGAGAATACTTTCTCCTCCACAAATCCATTAAAAGAACATTTGAATGCTGAATAAACTCGATAAAACAACTTCTGAATGCCGGCAGAGGACATCAGGCACTTAGAAAGACAGTTCATTGTCTTCAAAACGAGAAAACGAGCCCTGCGGTAACTCCTTTTGTGGAGAACTGGCGCGGACACCAGCATTTGCTATTGGCAAGTGGGGGCTGGGCTAGGAGGAGCGGCGAGGCCTGCATTGCTTTGAGAAAGGATTTGGCCTGGCTATCTTGGGCGCTATCTGAGCAAAATAACCAGACTGTCGGTCATCTACTACATCAAAAGCCAGCCCTAACTTAAGACACAACCAGGACTACCTACGGAACAAAGGGCTGCACAGAGTTGGCCGGCTGCAGGCCGTCCCACTCCGGTGACAGGCAGCCAGGGCCAGAGGCGGGCAATTATAGCCCTAGAGAGACACTGTCTAACGGAACTGTGAGTAGGTTTCTGTGCTGACTCACGCTTCTTGGGGCTCTGGATGGTCAACATCTGCCTGAGAGAGTGCGCTGTTTGTATACCCAGAAAACTGAGCGGCGGAGAGGCGATAAGTCGCAGCACCTGCGCTCGCTGAACATTTCATCACCTGTGCTACTCGGATCTGGGAAGGGCATAAAACTCAGACTCAACCAAGTCTGTGCTTCGGAGGATTATCTGAGTGCCTGAACCTGGCCGGTTTAGATTTGGGTGTTCATCTCCGCCCCCTCTGTAACAAGGCAGAGATCAGATATTGAAAAGACCTGTAAACCGCCTCAATAAAGAGAATTCAACAAACTACCAGAATATAGTAAGGACACTCTAAATTTGGCAATTTTAACAAAATGAAGAGACAAAAGAATACCCAGCAGCTAAAGGAACAGGATAGATGCCCACCAAACCAAACCAAAGAGGAAGAGATAGGGAATCTACCTGATAAAGAATTCCAAATAATGATAGCGAAATTAATTCAAAATCTCGAAATCAAAATAGAATCACAGTTCAAGAGTCTGGAGACAAGGATTGAGAAGATGCAAGAAAGGTTTAATAAGGACCTAGAAGAAATAAAAAAGAGTCAACACATAATGAATAATGCAATAAATGAGATCCAAAACACCCTGGAGGCAACAAATAGTAGAATAACAGAGGCAGAAGATAGGATTAGTGAACTAGAAGATAGAATCCTAGAAATAAATGAATCAGATGAGAAAAAAGAAAAACGTATCAAAAGAAATGAGGACAATTTCAGAAACCTCCAGGATAACATCAAACGCTACAACATTCGAATCATAGGAGTTCCAGAAGAAGAAGATAAAAAGAAAGATCATGAGGAAATACTTGAGGAGATAATAGTTGAAAACTTCCCTAAAATGGAGAAGGAAATTACCACTCAAGTTCAAGAAATCCAGAGAGTCCCTAACAGGATAAACCTAAGGCGAAACACCCCAAGACACATATTAATCAAATTAACAAAGATTAAATATAAAGAACAAATATTAAAAGCAGCAAGGGAAAAACATCAAATAACTCACAAGGGAATTCCCATAAGGATAACAGCTGATCTTTCAATAGAAACTCTCCAAGCCAGGAGGGAATGGCAAGACGTAATTAAAGTGATGAAGGAAAATAACTTACAGCCTAGATTATTGTATCCAGCAAGGATCTCATTCAAATATGAAGGAGAAATCAAAAGCTTCACAGATAAGCAAAAGTTGAGAGAATTTTGCACCACTAAACCATTTCTCCAACAAAAACTAAAGGACATTCTCTAGAGCAATACAATAATAGCAGGAGACTTTAATACCCCACTCATATAATCTGGCTGTAATAGACAAAGTAAAGAGGAAAACATATTTACTTATGAGCCTCAAAAAATTCAGTTCACTCAGGAGAGTTTAAAAAAAAAAAAAAAAGACTTATTTGTTCACTCTGTGGAGGTTTACTGACTATTTTGTGGGTTTTGGTACCACTTTGGGTAGTAGGGAGGAAGAGGTGACAAATGTGATCCTGTCCTAAATAATATATTGTGGTAAAGATAGATTTACCAATACAAAATACCAAGATGTGCCTAAAGATGAGGACACCCAAACTGGACTTTTTGTTTCCTGAACTTTTCATTTTGAGAACAAACCTCCTAATATAAGATGAATTCACCATGATTTTTTTTAAGTGTTCTTTGTGATTAAAAACAGAAAGCCATTGGTTAAGAAATTACATATACTCCTCCCCACCATCACTCCCCTTCTTTCTTCCCATTTCCCTCCCACCCTCATTGATCCTTTCCTTTGTCCATTTTCCCCTGCAAAAAAAATTTAAAAAAAATTAAAAAATAAAAAAAAAAAAAAAAAAAAAAGAAGGAATGACAAGGAAAATGAAAAAGCATCTTGAGACAAATGAATATGAAAACATACTAAAACATGTGAGACAAAGACAAAGCAATAAGCAGAGGGAAGTTTATGGTAGTAAACACCTATATTAATAAAGAAGAAAGACTTAAAATCAAAAACCTAACCATATACCTCAAGGAAATACAAATGAAGAGCAAGCTAAACCCAGAGTTAGTATAAGCAAGGAAATAAAAAAGATTAAAGTAGAAATAAACAAAAGAGGAAATGTAAAAATGATAGGAAAAAAATCACCAAATTAAGAGCTGATGTTTTGAAAAGAACAGTAAAACTGATGATGCTTAGTTAGACTAAGAATAAATCAGAGAAGACTTAAAAAGCAAACATCAAAAATGAAAGAGACATTTTAGCTGAAGCCACAAAAATTAAAGTGATCATAAGAGACTTCTAGGAATTGACTAACCCAGAAGAAATGGATAAATTTTTAGAACACGCAACCTCCCAAGATTAAATTATGAAAAAGAATCTGAACAGACCTGTAACTAGTAAGAAGAAAGACCTCTATAGTCAAAATGTCCCAAAAAGAAATACTAAAAATCAGATGACTTTGCTGGAGAATCCTACCATATATTTAAAGAAAAATATTAACAGCCATCCTTCTCAAATGCTTCCCCAAAATTTATGAGAACACTCCCAAGCTTATTTTATGAACTCAGCATTATTCTTATATCAAACCACAACAAAGTAAAGAAGAAAAGAAAACCACAGACCATTATTTTTGATGCATATTAATGCAAAAAATACTCGATAAAGTCCAACAGAACATTCAAAGAATTTTATACTGTGACCAAATAGAATTTATTTCTAGAATGCAAAGATGGTTCAACATATGAAAATCAATGTAATACACCGCTTTAACAGAATAAAGGGCAAAAATCAAATAATTACCTTGATGCAGAAAAAGGTTTTGACAAAGTTTAACATGTTTCCTGATGAAAACACTCAATAAAGTAGCAATAGAAGGAAACTTCCTCCACATAGAAAAGAGCATATATGAAAAATTCACACCTAACATCATACTCAATTGTGAAAAACTGAAAGCTTTTCTTTTAAGATCTGAGTGCAGATCTTAAAAGGCATTGGAATGACTGCCATCTTTCTTGCAGTAGCGAGGCAGGTGCATAGTGTGCACACTGAAGCCCCATTGTGGCTCAGGTCTTCTCCAAGTGTGCCAGCAAGTCCTTGGCTGGTCATCAGACATGGGCACTCCAAGGTCAGCCTACATCCTGGAAGCCAGGCCAGGCTTTGGCATGATATACTAATGCACAGTATGATGCCCAGGTGCACCAGCAACTTCTTTATGGCCTCTAACAAGGCAAGGATGCCCTCTCTTATTCAACATAGTACTGAAAGTCCTAGCCATAACAGTTAGGCAAGAAAAATTAAAGGCATTCAAGTTGTAAAGGAAGATGCAAAATTATCTCTGTTCACAGACGACATGACCTTATATGTAGAAAACCGAGGAGATTCCACACACACAAAAGGTTAAAATGAATAAATGAATTCAGCGAAGTTGCAAGACAAAAAATCAATACACGAAAATAAGTTTCACTGTATGTGCTAACACTAAACAATCCCAATATGAAATTGAAGGAAAAAATCCTAATTTATAATAACATAAAACGGAATAAAATACTTAGGAATAAACTTAACCAAGGAGTTTAAGCAACTGCGACAAACCAGTTGCTCTGAGGTCACTGGGACCGCCCTGCCTGTTTCACTGCTGTTGACCTTCATAGTCCCCTTGCTGTTTCTCAGGAGCTTCAGCTCAGTGGCCATCACTAAGCTGGGGGTGCTTCTGCGCATTGTACTGGGCATTAATATCTCATGCCAGAGCCTGGCCCTGGCCACCAGGATGTAGCTGACCTTGGAGTACCCATGTTTGATGACCAGCCAAGGACTTGCTGGCACTCTTGGAGACAACCTGAGCCACAATGGAGGCTTCAGTGTGCATCCCATGCATCTGCCTTGCCTACTGCAAGAAAAATGGCAGTCATTCTAATGGCTTCTGTACTGCCCACTTGTAGCACCATGACCTCAGCCTCCCAGAAAGTGAAGAGCACCAACCCCATAATGGTGCCCAATTCCAATTTCTGATATGAGGAGGCCCTGCAGTCTCAGTCCTCCTTGCCTGGGGAGCCTTTGGGACAGTTTTTCCAAATGAGAGGAAATGAGCTCCAGAGTAAGCTGTAGTTGACTAACATTTGGGGAAGGCTAGTCAAACCCTCCAGATAGAGGTTCTTGGAGTTTCCTGCAACTTGTAGTTAGGAAGAGATATTTCTGACATGAGCATAGTCTTTTCTGTCCTTCCTCATTGACATGAAGTGTTTTTGTTTTCTGCATCTTCCTGAATGCAGCTCAGAGTGTTTCTGCCCTGTCTTGATGGTAAAGCTTAGGTCTGTCCTCTGAGGAGGGGCCAGATAACCATTTCTCCTCTAGTCAGCCTCAATTTATTGTCAGGAAAATCAAAGCTGTTTGAACAATGTTAGGCAGAAAGACATTTAATACAGAAAGATCAAGGCTGGAAGCCAAAGTCAGGAGATCAGGAAGTATGGGCATCATAGGGATCACCCTACTGATCCAATCTAATGTAGGGGAACTCTGGCAGGGTGCCTGGGGATACTGGCAAAGCCTTGTTCCTGTCACCTTCTTGAGCATAAATAAGTATGAATATAATTTTTTTTAAAAATCTCAAACTCCTAGAATAATCTAGTAGGGGAAAGAAAAAAGAAACAGTTGAGAAATATATGTGAATTATGGATAATATAGTCCCTGGTTAATACATACAAACATATATACACAATAAGATAACTAATAAAAAAGAAAAATACTGAAAACTATAAAACAATGATGAAAAAATTAAATGAGAACTTCCCTGATGACCCAGTGGTTAAAGTCCACCTGCCAAAGCAAGGGACACAGATTCAATCCCTGATCCAGGAAGATTCCACATACTCGGGGCAACTAAGCCATGAGCCACAACTGCTAAGCCTGTGCTCTAGAGTCTATGCTCTGCCACAACAGAAGGCACTGCAAGGAGGAGCCCACCCGCTACAGCTAGAGAGTGGCCCCCATTCAATGCAACTAGAGAAATCCTGTGCACAGCAGTGAAGATCCAGTGCAACCAAAAATAAGTAAATTAATTGATTTTTTTAATTAAGGGAGAAAAATAATTGGGAAGGCATTCATGTTAATTGTTTGGAAGACAATATTCTTAAAATATTCAGACTACCCAAATGATCTATAGTTTCAGTGCAACCCCTTTCAAGTTTCTAGTGGTATTTATTTTCAGAAATAGACAAAGTATTCTAAAATTCATATGGAATCTCAAAGGACTCCAAATAGCCAATATAATTTTGAGAAAGAATAACAGAACTGAAGGTGTCATGCTGCCTGATATCAAAATATATAATAAAGTTATAGTAATTAAAACAGTGTCAACTGGCATAAAATACATGTAGAGAGCAATGGAACAGAATTGAGAGCCCAGAAATAAACTGTAATGTATATGGGCTAATTATTGTCAACAAAGGTACCAAAATTATACAATGAGAAAAGGCTAGTCTCTTCAACAAATGCTGTAGACAAAACTTCACATAAATATCCACCCACATGTGAGGTTGAACTCTTACTTCATACTATATGAAAAATTAACTCATTAAGGATTAAACACCCTGCTATAGATTGAATATTTGTATATTTCCCCTCAAAATTCATATGTTAAACCCTATCCACAATATGATGATATTTGGAGGTGGGACCTTTGGGCAATGATTAGGTCATGAGGATGGAACCCTCAATGCCCTTATAAAAGAGACCCTAGAGAGTTTCCTTGCTCCTTTCACCATGTGTAGACATATAGAGGACAGTTGTTACATGACCCAGGTAGCCGACTAACTTTCACGAAACACCAAATCTCCTGTTACCTTGATCTCAGAGTTCCCAGCCTCCAGACTGAGAAATAAATTTGTTTGTAAGCCACCAAATCTGTGGTATTATTTTATAGTAGCTATAATGAGCTAAGACAGAAATGGTACTAAGAAGTGGGGTGCAATTCTAACAAATACGTTAAAATGTGGAAGTAGCTTTGGAACTGGTTAATGGATTAAAGCTGAAAGAGTTGAAGTGCCTGCTAGAAAAAGCCAACATCATTGTGAACAGACCATTAAGGGCAATTCTTGTGAGAGCCCAGAAAGAGATGAGAACACTAGAAAATAATTGTTTTAGAAAATACCTCAATAATCCTGAACAGAATATTAGTAGAAATATGGATGGCAATAATCATTCAGTTGAGGTGTTAGATGGAAATGAGCATCATGTTATTGGAAACTGGAGGAAAGGTCATTCTTATTATAAGTGACAGAGAACTTGGCCGAATTGTGTCATGGTCTACTGTTTTGTGGAAGGTGGAAATTTCAAGCATTGAAATTGGATATTTTAGCTGAAACTGTTTCTAAGGAAAGTGTGGAAGCTGTGGCTTGGCATCTCATGACTGCTTATAGTAAAATATGAAAAGAGAGAGTGACTTGAACTTGTTAAGCAAAAAGGAAATAGAACATAAAAGATTTAGAAAATTCTCAGCCCATCTGTATTGCAAAAAATGAAACACTAAGGGTGTGGCCAAGTGACAGTTCAATGAAATAAATAGAGATCAGCCATCTCAACAGAAACCAGGAGCTATTCGCTTAAGACTATGCAGGAATCCCAGGTGGAACTGCTGTTGCTGTTCAGTCACCCAGTCCTGTCCTACTCTTTACAACCCCATGAACTGCAGCACACCAGGCTTCCCTGTACTTCACTATCATCCAGTGAGTGAAAGTCACTCATCCTGTCCAGCTCTTTGTGACTCCATCCATGGAATTCTCCAAGCCAGAATACTGGAGTGGGTAGCCAGTATTCTTCTCCAGGGGATCTTCCTGACCCAGGGATCAAACCCAGGTCTCCCACATTACAAGCAGATTCTTTACCAGCTGAACCACAAGAGAAGCCCAGAGTTTGCTATCATCCAGAGTTTGCTCAAACTCATGTCCATTGAGTCGGTGATGACATCCCACCATCTCATCCTCTGTTACCCCTTCTCCTCTTGCCCTCAGTCTTTCCCATCATCAGAGTTTTGTCTAATGAGTCGGCTCTTCACATCAGGTGGTCAAAGTATCAGCTTCAGCATCAGTCCTTCCAATGAATATTCAGGACTGACTTAATTTAGGATTGACTGGTTTGATCTCTTTGCTGTCCTAGGGACTCTCAAGAGTGTTCTCTAGCACCACAGTTCAAAAGCATCAAGTCTTTGGTGCTCACCCTTCCTTATGGACTGACTCTTACATTTGTACATGAATGATGGAGAAACCATAGCTTTGACTATATGGACCTTTGTCAGCAAAGTGTTACCTCTGCTTTTTTAATACACTGTCTAGTTTTGTCATAGCTTTTCTTCCAAGGAGGAACTGTCTTTTAATATCATGGCTGCAGTCACCATCCACAGTGATTTTGGAGCCCAAGAAAATGAAATCTGTCACTGTTTCTACTTTTTCCCCATCTATTTGCCATGAAGTGATGGGACGGATGTCACAAATTTCATTTATTGAATGTTGAGTTTTACGTCGTTTTTTCACTCTTGTCTTTTCAGTTCAGTTCAGTCGCTCAGTCATGTTTGACTCTTTTTGACCCCATGAATCACAGCACACCAGGCCTCCCTGTCCATGACCAACCCCGGAGTTCACTCAGACTCATGTCCATAGAGTCAGTGATGCCATCCAGCCATCTCATCCTCTGTCATCCCTTCTCCTCCTGCCCCCAATCCCTCCCAGCATCAGAGTCTTTTCCAATGAGTCAACTCTTCACATGAGGTGGCCAAAGTACTGGAGTTTCAGCTGCAGCATCATTCCTTCCAAAGAAATCCCAGGGCTGGTCTTCTTCAGAATGGACTGGTTGGATCTCCTTGCAGTCCAAGGGACTCTCAAGAGTCTTCTTCAACACCACAGTTCAAAACCATCAATTCTTCAGTGCTCAGCTTTCTTCACAGTCCAACTCTCACATCCATACATGACCACTGGAAAAACAATAGCCTTGACTAGACAGACCTTTGTTGGCAATGTCTCTGCTTTTCAATATGCTATCTAGGTTGGTCATAACTTTCCTTCCAAGGAGTAAGGGTCTTGTAATTTCATGGCTGAAGTCACCATCTGCAGTGATTTTGGAGCCCCCAAAATAAAGTCTGACACTGTTTCCACTGTTTCCCCATCTATTTCCCACGAAGTGATGGGAACAGATGCCATGATCTTCGTCTTCTGAATGTTGAGCTTTAAGCCAACTTTTTCACTCTCCTCTCACTTTCATCAAGAGGCTTTTTAGTTCCTGCAATGGCACCCCACTCCAGTACTTTTGCCTAGAAAATCCCATGGATGAAGGAGCCTGGAAGGCTGCAGTCCATGGGGTCACTAGAGTTGGACATGACTGAGCGACTTCACTTTCATTTTTCACTTTCATGCATTGGAAAAGGAAATGAAAACCCACTCCAGTGTTCTTCAGGGATGGGAAGCCAGGTGGGCTGCCGCCTATGGGGTCGCACAGAGTCGGACATGACTAAAGTGACGCAGCAGAAGCAGCAGCAGCACTTTCTGCCATAAGGGTGGTGTCATCTGCATATCTGAGATTATTGATATTTCTCCCAGCAATCTTGATTCCAGCTTGTGCTTCTTCCAGTCCAGCGTTTCTCATGATATACTCTGCATACAAGTTAAATAAATAGGGTGACAATATACAGCCTTGACTTACTTCTTTCCCAACTGGAAATCAGTCCATTGTTTCATGTCCAATTCTGTTGCTTCTTGTCCTGCATACAGGTTTCTCAGGAGACATGTAAGGTGGCCTGGTATTCCTAACTCTTCAAGAATTTTCCAGTTTATTGTGGTCCACACAGTCAAAGGCTTTAGCACAGTCAATGAAACAGAAGTAGGTGTTTTGCTGGAATTCTCTTTTTATGTGATCCAGCAAATGTTAGCAATTTGATCTCTGGTTTCTCTGCCTTTCCTAATGCAGCCTGAATATCTGGAAGTTCTCAGTCACACACTGCTAAAGCCTAGCTTGAAGGATTTTGAGCATTACTTTGCTAGCATGTGAAATGAGTGAGATTGTGTGGTAGTTTGAACATATTTGGCCCTGTCCTTCTTTAGGATTGGACTTCTCCAGTCCTGTGGATACTGCTGAGTTTTCCACATTTGCTGACATATTGAGTGCAGTACTTTAATAGCATCATAATTTAGGATTTTAAATAACTCAGCTGGAATTCCATCACCTCCACTAGTTTTGTTTGTGCTAATGCTTCCTAAGACTCACTTGACTTCGCACTCTGAGACATCCAGCTCTAGGTGAGTGGCCACATCATCATGATTTTCCAGGTCATTAAGACCTTTTTTTGTGTAGTTCTTCCATGTATACTTGCCACCAGTTCCTAATCTCTTCTGCTTCTGTTAGGTCCTTGCCATTTCTGGCCTTCACTGTGCCTATCTTTGCATGAAATATTCCCTTGGTATCTCTAATTTTCTTGAAGAAATCTCTAGTCTTTCCTATTCTATTGTTTTCTTCTATTTCTTTGCATTGTTCACTTTAAAAGGCTTTCTTATGTCTCCTTGCTATTCTCTGGAACTCTGATTTCAATTGAGTATATCTTTCCCTGTATCCTTTGCCTTTCACTTCCCTTCTTTCCTCAGCTATTTGTAAAGCCTCCTGTGCCTTCTTGCATTTCTTTTTCTTTGAGATGGTTTTGGTCACTGCTTCCTGTATATTATAAACCTCTGTACATAGTTTTTTAGCAATTGGCCTACCAGATCTAATCCTTTGAATTTATTTATCACCTCCACTCTATAATCATAGGGGATTTGATTCAGGTCATACCTGAATGGCCTCACAGTTTTCCCTACTTTCTTCAGTTTAAGCCTGAATTTTGCAATAAGGAGTTCATGATCTGAGCCATAGTCATCTCCAGGTCTTGTTTTTACTGACTGTATAGAGCTTCACTATCTTTGGCTGCAAAGAACATTATCAATCAGATTTAGTTATTGACCATCTGGCGATGTCCATGTGTAGAATCATCTCTCGGGTTGTTGGAAAAGGGTGTTTGCCATGATCAGTGTGTTCTCTTGACAAAACTCTGTTAGCCTTCGCCCTGCTTCATTTTGTACTCCAAAGGCATACTTGCCTGTTGTTCCAGGTATCTCTTGCCTCCTACTTTTGTATTTCAATCCCCTATGATGAAAAGGACATCATTTTTGGTGTTAGTTCTAGAAGGTAAGTCTTCATAGAACCAGTTCAATAAGGAGTCTCTATCCTTTCCAAATTGTTCACCACAGAACTGCCAAGTTCATCTGACTCAGTTTAGACCAAATCCTGTTACCGGAAGAATTGGTTCACCTCTTGGTAGGTGTTGAGCCAAAAGACACAACCAAGCCAAAGATCTGGAGAAGGAAGGATTTCTCATTACTTTTAGGAAGTAAGGAGACACCAGGGATCTTTCCCAAAACTGTGTCTTCCCAAACCAAAATTAGGAAAGTTTTAAGCTAATTTTAATTTTAAGCTAATTTAATTTAAATTTTAAGCTAATTTAAGGGTAATTCATCCCCATGAAGGGCTTGGGTGTTATACAGTACAAGCTTTAGTTGATTCAAGTCAGGAGGGTCACAAAAGGTCAACATTGTCATCCCTTAAGCTCTAGTTGATTCCAGGGTTGAGCACTTTAGGTTAATGCTTACGATTGAAAGAGAACTGGGAGTTTTTACAACTGATATGTTAATTTTGTTACTTCTCTTTCCTCTCATTTTTTTCTGCATTCTTTTGTTCCCTTAAGATTATTAATTCCTGAGACCTGTTTTAAGGACAAGCATTGTGGTCAGGCTTAGGTCTCAAAATGGCTTAGGCCAAAAATGGCTCCTTTCATATCAAGAAAGCCATGTTTGGTTCTCTTCCTCCAGGGAACCCCTACCTGATCTGCTTACAGTTCTTTTCTTAAACAGTTGTTTGTCAATTGCTCTCCGTTTGTCAGCACATACTTTAAATTTTCATGGACTGGGAACAGCTGAGGTCATTATTAAAATTCCCCAGGTGGATTTTAACTCATCTGAATCCAGTGATCCAGAGAGCCCATTTTGAAAATCTTTGTTGAGCTCAACTTCAAGTTCTTTAACTCAGCATACAAAACCCTTCATGACTTGGCTCTGGCTACTGCTCCATCCACATCTTTTACTTTTGAGTCCTAAAATTAACTCTGTAGTACTAAAGATTCACTTTTAGCCCCACACATTCTGAGCTTTTGTTGTTTCTCTTTTTCCTTGAATACTTTCACTTTTTCACCCAGTGACTTCTGTGACCTTCACTTGCCCAATCCTGCCCAACTATATTAGTTATCTATTGCTGCATAGCACATATTAGTTATCTATTAATTAGTATAATTAGTTATTATAATTAATTAGTTAATACAATTAATTTTAATATATTTATTTATCTATTGCTGCTTCCCTTATAGCTCAGTTGGTAAAGAATCCGCCTGCAATGCAGGAGACCCCAGTTTGATTCCTGGGTCAGGAAGATCCACTGGAGAAGAGAGAGGCTACCCACTCCAGTATTCTTGGACTTGCTTTGTGGCTCAGCTGGTAAAGAGTCTGCCTGCAGTGTGGGAGACCTGGGTTCGATCCCTGGGTTAGAAAGATTCCCCTGAAGAAGCGAAAGGCTACCCACTCCAGTATTCTGTCCTGGAGAATTCCACAGACTATATAGTCCATGGGGTCACAAAGAGGTGGACACGACTGAGCAACTTTCAGTTGCTGCATAACAAATTACCCCAACAGTAGCTTAAAGCAGTGGTAATCATTTATGATTATTGGGGATGTCTATGGACCAAGAATTTAGAAATGGTTTAGTTGGGCAATTCTGCCTTGGCGGTCTTTTAAGAGTTGTGATCAGATGTCACCTGAAGCCATTTGAAAGCTTAATTTCTGGGGGATTTGTTTCCAAAGTGGCACAATCACAGGGTTAGAAAATTAGGGCTGGCCATTGGCAGGTGGCCCTGCTATGTGGGCCTGCCATCAGGGTTGCTTGAGTCCTAACAGTATGCAGGCTGGCTTCCCTCAGAAGCCAGAAATACATGCATACATGTATTTTTATTTTTAACTGGAGGATAATTGCTTTACCACGTTGAGCTGGCTTCTGCAATATAATAACGTGAATCAGCCTTAAGTATACATATGTCCCCTCCCCCTGGAACCTCCCTCCCCCTCCTCCCCCATCCCACTCTCCCAGGTTGTCACAGAGCCCAGGCTGAGCTCCCAGTGTTATATAGCAACTTTCCACTAGCTGTTTTGTATATAGTAATGTATCTCTTTTGTTTTCTTGGCCTAATTGTCTAACCTTATGTCAATACCACATTGGCTTGATTAATATAGCTTTATAATGAGTTTGAATCAGACAGTAAATGTTTTCCCAGTTTTTTTTTTTTTCTTTTTATAGAGTGCTTGACTTTTCAGCCATGAAATTAAAAGACGCTTACTCCTTGGAAGGAAAGTTATGACCAACCTAGATAGCATATTCAAAAGCAGAGACATCACTTTGCCAACAAAGGTTCGCCTAGTCAAGGCTATGGTCTTTCCTGTGGTCATGTATGGATGTGAGAGCTGGACTGTGAAGAAGGCTGAGCGCCGAAGAATTGATGCTTTTGAACTGTGGTGTTGGAGAAGACTCTTGAGAGTGCCTTGGACTGCAAGGAGATCCAACCAGTCCATTCTGAAGGAGATGAGCCCTGGGATTTCTTTGGAAGGAATGATGCTAAAGCTGAAACTACAGTACTTTGGCCACCTCATGCGAAGAGTTGACTCATTGGAAAAGACTCTGATGCTGGGAGGGATTGGGGGCAGGAGGAGAAGGGGACAACAGACGATGAGATGGCTGGATGGCATCACTGACTCGATGGATGTGAGTCTGAGTGAACTCCGGGAGTTGGTGATGGACAGGGAGGCCTGGCGTGCTGCGATTCATGGGGTCACAAAGAGTCGGACACGACTGAGCGACTGATCTGATCTGATCTGATCTGACTTTTCAAGGTCCTCTGCATTTCTATACAAATTTTAGAATTATGTTATCAGTTTTACCCAAAACAAACTGAAAATCTGATCAGATTTGGATTGAGGTGTCACTTTCTCTATATATCAATTTGAAGATAGTTGATAGTTTATTTATAGTAAGTGTTCTAAACAATTCATTTAATCAGTTCAATCAATCCAATTATCAGATATCCTTTAATTTCTCTCAGTAGTATTTATATATATTTATTTTATAAACTTCCTAAATATAATAGCTCTAGTATATTTTTGGTAGATGCATTAGGACTTCTTGCATTCATGTTGTATGTGAATAAAAATGGTCTTGTCAAAAAAGTGAAAGTGAAGTGAAAGTTAGTCGCTCAGTCATGTCTGACTCTGCAACCCCGCGGACTGTAGCTCACCAGGCTCCTCTGCCCATGGAATTCTCTAGACAAGAATACTGGGGTGGGTGGCCCTTCCCTTGATCTCGAGCCCACTCTCCTGCCTTGCAGGCCATGATTTACCATCTGAACCTACTTCCCCCTTTGAAGGTTTGTCTTTTGTTTTACTTGTTTTTTGTTTATTTCTGTGTGTGTGCTCAGTTGTATCCGACTCTTTGCACCCCTGCCATGTTCCTCCATCTGTGGAACCCTCCAGGCAAGTACACTGGAGCCTGCCAACACCTCCCACTCCTCCGTATCCTCCCCACCCAGGGACCAAACCTTCATCTCCTGAGTCCCTGGCACTGGCAGCAGAGGAAGAACCAGATATATATGTGTGTATATATATATATCGGGGAAGGCAATGGCACCCCACCCCAGTACTTTTGCCTGGAAAATCCCATGGATGGAGGAGCCTGGTAGGCTCCAGTCCGTGGGGTCGCTAAGAGTCCGACACGACTGAGCGACTTCACTTTGACTTTTCACTTTCATGCATTGGAGAAGGAAATGGCAACCTGCTCCAGTGTTCTTGCCTGGAGAATCCCAGGGACAGGGGAGCCTGGTGAACTTCCGTCTATGGGGTCGCACAGAGTCGGACACGACTGAAGCGACTTAGCAGCAGCATATATATATATATATCAATGGAGAAGGAAATGGCAACCCACTCCAGTATTCTTGCCTGGAGAATTCCAGGGACAGACAAGCCTGGTGGGCTGCCATCTGTGGGGTCACACAGAGTCGGACACAACTGAAGTGACTTAGCAGCAGCAGCATATGTATCTCGAACCCACATCCTCTATATTGGCAGGCAGGTTCTTTACCACTGAGCCACCAGGGAAACCCATATATTTGTATAATATATAGAATATGTATGTATTTTTAAAATATTTAACATGGAATAGTATATATACATACATATGTATATATGTATATCATGTATGCATGTATATGTATATACATAGACATACAATGCACATATGCTCATTTTAAGTGTGTTATATGTTGTGTTATAATTTCCCCAAAAGCTCAGAGGTTCCTGCAATGCAGGCAACACAAGAGATATGGGTTTGATCTCTGGGTTGGGAAGATGCACTAGAGAAGGAAATGGAGAAACTAAGCAGCTGAGCACAAGCATATGGGTCTGACTTCCACCAGGCTGAGTACACTGTGGGTAGGGATCATGCCTTATTATTTTTGTATTTCATGTTTTTCTCAAAGATTAATCAAGATAGAGGGAAAGGAAGAAGACAAGGGGGTAAAGGAAGGAAGGGCCAATTTTGAGCAATCAGATTTGGTTGTCATAGGCCTCATGACACATAAGAATTCTGTTAATTAGCAGATGGTTAACAAAAATATCTTTGTACAGACAGTTGGGAAGAAGCAGGCAGAGTTAGAAAAGCTTCCAACCTCGACAACACAAATGTTGAGGAATGTGTGTGCACTTTGGCCTCATTCAGTCTGCACAGCTCTGACAATCATATTCAGTCATATTTGGGACTAATTTTCTCTTCTGTTTTTGGTATTTCACTGACATACCCTAGCTCACAAGCAGGGGAGGATGGAAGTTATAAAAAGGAGTGTGGTCTTGGAGATGGCCAAGGACAAAGTTCTCAATTGTAAAAAATTCTTAGAATGTTTCATGAATTTTTTTTCAGTTCTGATTTTCCTAAGCTTGGAGGTCCACATGTACTGGAGAAATTGGATTTTTTTTTTTCTTTTAACATGATTCTCCACTGAAAGAGAGTTTTACACATTAAAGATATTAATGATGATTTTTAATGACACTTGCTGTTCCATACTGGACATGGCTCATATAGTTTTTCAAAACAAAATTCTTACCTGATTTTCTATAATCATTAGTTTGTGCTGGACTGTGAAAGAGCCATAATGTTATTTATCGTTATGTATCAGGCCTGATACACAGTAGATATGCATCAAATATAAGCAGAATGAATTAAATCACTTATTCAAAAAATGATTTATTCAATCATTTATTCAAAACAATCATATTTAAGCTTTCACCTTGCCAGATTCTTCCTCACGAAACATACAACTTATTGAAATCTGTTGAAACAGTGAGCTGATCCTTATTAATCATTGTTACAATAAAACATAAAGAAATCCATTTAAGTGAGTTTCTGCCATATGTATATTGTATATAGAGCATTCTCTAACATCATCTGACAATTATCCTTTGCCTACAATTACTGTCTTCTTCTGAAGAGACTTCATCCTGCCTTCATAATTTGAGGACCCAAGATTTCTTGTCTTCAGAGTTTAGTGTCAGGTAAAACAGAAACCTGACTCACATCTTCAGGGGAATGCTGGTCAGCAAAATTTCATTGAGCATTTTCTGGGTGTCAAAAATTGTGTTAAGGCACTGGGGCAGTAAGATAACTATTACTGTGCCTGCCTTCTAGGAGAAAGTAGCTGACTTCCTCTCAAATCCCTAGAGACTGAACAGAGGTTACTATAGCTATCACTGGTGCCAGGGCCTGATTCCATGTCCCAAACTGTCTCAGGACTGAAGCACTAACTCTTCTGTCTGCTCTGTGGTGGTAACTGAGAGCTCATGGCTGAGGGCTCCTGGGAGACTAGCCCCACCTTGAAGGGAGCTGCCACTCCCAAGGTTCTGTCCCCTGGGCAACATGGGATATAAAAGTCTGCCCTTGCCCTGATTTGGGACAACTCTGCAGGGTCATACCTGCTGCAAAGCTCCCAGTAGGATCAATTGGGCCTTCATTGTGACCACTTTGTAGTTTGACTTCTTTCCTGCCCTCTTCTGCTTCCTTCACTCCCTCATGTGTGTTGAGAGTACTACCTGATAAATCTCTTTTGCTTCCCAGTGAACATGCTCCATGAAAGTCACAATACTTAGGGTATTGTTATGGAATAATCCCTGGGGCTTTCCATAAAGAACCTGCCTTCCAAGGTAGGAGACACAAGAGATGTGTGTTCAATCCCCAGGTTGGGAAGATCCCCTGGAGGAGGACATGGCAACCCAACCCAGTATTCTTGCATGGAGAATCCCATGGACAGAGAAGCCTGGTGGGCTACAGTCCATAGGGTCGCAAAGAGTCAGACATGACTGAACTGACTTAGCACACAGCAGACATACTTTTTTTTTGGAAAAAAACTAGCTTCAGCCAAAAATTTAGGGTAACACTAATAAAGCATAACGTAATTGAATAACAGAAATTAATTTACTTGTTTTAGTGTTTATCACGCTTGCCTACAAGTCAGAACTAGAACAGAAAATTGAAGGTATACTTAGTATTAGCACTCAGTACTTATGATGTAAGTGTGGATTAGTTTCAAGGCACTAGGACTAGGTTCAGTTCAGTTGTTCAGTCGTGTCCGACTCTTTCTGACCCTAAGAATCGCAGCACGCCAGGCCTCCCTGTCCATCACCAACTCCTGGAGTTCACTGAAACTCATGTCCAACAAGGCGGTGATGCCATCCAGCCATCTCATCCTCTGTCGTCCCCTTCTCCTCCTGCACCCAATCCCTTCCAGCATCCGGGTCTTTTCCAATGAGTCAACTCTTCACATGAGGTGGCCAAAGTATTGGAGTTTCAGCTTTAGCATCATTCCTTCCAATGAACACCAAGGACTGATCTCCTTCACAATGGACTGGTTGGATCTTTTTGCAGTCCAAGGGACTTTCAAGAGTCTTCTCCAACGCCACAGTTCGAAAGCATCAATTCTTTGGTGCTGAAGTTTCTTCACAGTTCAACTCTCACATACATACATGACCACTGGAAAAACCATAGCCTTGACTAGACGGACCTTTGTTACCAAAGTAATGTCTCTGCTTTTCAATATGCTATCTAGGTTGGTCCTTCCTTCCAAGTGTCTTTTAATTTCATGGCTGCAGTCACCATCTGCAGTGATTTTGGAGCCCCCCAAAAATAAAGTCTAACTGTTTCCACAGTTTCCCCATCTATTTCCCATGAAGTAATGGGACCAGATGCCATGATCTTCGTTTTCTGAATATTGAGCTTTAGGCCAACTTTTTCACTCTCCTCTTTCACTTTCATCAAGAGGCTTTTTAGTTCCTCTTCACTTTCTGCCATAAGGGTGGTGTCATCTGCATATCTAAGGTTGTTTATATTTCTTCCAGTAATCTTGATTCCAGCTTGTGCTACTTCCAGCCCAGTGTTTCTCATGATCTAATCTGCATATAGGTTAAATAAGCAGGGTGACAATATACAGCCTTGATGTACTCCTTTTCATATTTGGAAACAGTCTGTTGTTCCATGTCCAGTTCTAACTGTTGCTTCCTGACCTGTATGTAGGTTTCTCAAGAGGCAGGTCAGGTGGTCTGGTATTCCCATCTCTTTCAGAATTTTCCACAGTTGATTGTGATCCATACAGTCAAAGGCTTTGGCATAGTCAATAAAGCAGAAATAGATGTTTTTCTGGAACTCTCTGGCTTTTTCCATGATCCAGAAAAATGATTGGATTATTTGATGCAGATCATTTGATCTCTGGTTCCTCTGCCTTTTCTAAAACCAGCTTGAACATCTGGAAGTTCACGGTTCACAAATTGCTTGAAGCCTGGCTTGGAGAATTTTGAGTATTACTTTACTAGCGTGTAAGATGAGTGCAATTGTGCAGTAATCTGAGCATTCTTTGGCATTACCTTTCTTTGGAATTAGAATGAAAACGGATCTCTTCCAGTCCTGTGGCCACTGCTGAGTTTTCCAAATTTGCTGGCATATTGAGTGCAGCACTTTCACAGCATCATCTTTCAGGATTTGAAATAGCTCAACTGGAATTCCATCACCTCCACTAGCTTTGTTCGTAGTGATGCTTTCTAAGGCCCACTTGACTTCACATTCCAGGATATCTGGCTCTAGGTCAGTGATCACACCATTGTGATTATCTGGGCTGTGAAGCTCTTTTTTGTACAGTTCTTCTGTGTATTCTTACCATCTTTTCTTAATATTCTGCTTCTGTTAGGTCCATACCATTTTTGTCCTTTATCGAGCCCATCATTGCATGAAATGTTCCCTTGGTATCTCTAATTTTCTTGAAGAGATCTTTAGTCTTTCCCATCCTGTTGTTTTCCTCTATTTCTTTGCATTGATCACTGAGGAAGGCTTTCTTATCTCTCCTTGCTATTCTTTGGAACTCTGCATTCAGATACTTATATCTTTCTTTTTCTCTTTTGCTTTTTGCTTCTCTTCTTTCACAGCTTTTGTAAGGCCTCCTCAGACAGCCATTTTGCTGTTTAACATTTCTTTTCTATGGGGATGGTCTTGATCCCTGTCTTCTGTAAAATGTCACGAACCTCATTCCATAGTTCATCAGGCACTCTCAGATCTAGTCCTTTAAATCTATTTCTCACTTCCACTGTATAATCATAAGGGATTTGATTTATGTCATACCTGAATGGTCTAGTGGTTTTCCCTACTTTCTGCAATTTAAGTCTGAATTTGCGAATAAGGAGTTCATGATCTGAGCCACAGTCAGCTCCCGGTCTTGTTTTTGCTGACTGTATGGAGCTTCTCCATCTTTGGCAGCATAAAATATAACCAATCTGATTTCGGTGTTGACCATCTGGTAATGTTCATGTGTAGAGTGTTCTCTTGTGTTGTTGGAAGAGGGTGTTTGTTATGACCAGTGCGTTCTCTTGGCAAAACTCTATTAGCCTTTGCCCTGCTTCATTCCATATTCCAAGGCCAAATTTGCCTGTTACTCCAGGTGTTTCTTAGGAAGTTAATTCCCTTTTACCTATAGCAGCTGCTATAAGAAAGGGAAAGAGAAACTATTTTCATCCTTTTGAAGAAAATTTCGAGATAATATACTCATATTGTATTTGCAGAAGTTGTTATTATAAAGCAGTGTATACAAATTTCAAGGTTTTTTTTAAAAATCATTTGTCTTCATATCACATATGCTATGCTATGCTAAGTCACTTCAATCGTGTCCGACTCTTTGCAACCCCATAGACGGCAGCCCACCAGGCTCCCCCGTCCCTGGGATTCTCCAGGCAAGACATTGGAGTGGGTTGCCATTTCCTTCTCCAGTGCATGAAAGTGAAAAGTGAAAGTGAAGTCGCTCAGTCGTGTCCGACTCTTAGCGACCCCATGGACTGCAGCCTACCAGGCTCCTCCGTCCATGGGATTTTCCAAGCAAGAGTACTGGAGTGGAGTGCCATTGCCTTCTCCTCATATCACATATAGTGAACTATTAGTTGGCTATTTTTATGATATCTAATTCAATATTATATTAGTGTCACATACATATCAAGTGGTTAATACAAAGTTACTTGCTATATACTTTCTCTCATTAATACAGAATTCAATATATTATGGTATAAAATCTTTACTAATCTTTGAAAACATCAAAATGTATCTACCGAATGAAATGCCAAAAATAAAATAAAATAACTTTATATATAATTTTTACAAACATTGGGTGTGTGTAAATTCAAATTGGGTACAAGTCATTCCCAAAGTCTTTTCCTAAACTTTTCTTTGGTTAACATGTTCAGAGACAATGATAGATTGATTGCTGTGTTTCTCAACTATTTGTCAAGGTGGTGCCTGAAGCCATAAGCTAAATATTTATATAGAACAATATAGACTTTAAAATTTACATGAACTTTAAAGAGAGGAGATATGACTTCAAAGAATTTCTTTCAATGAGCTGATTTTTCCCTAATCTTAAATAATCCTTTTTCTCCCCGCCTCACATTGTTTTGCTGCACTTAAGCAGTGAAGTTTGAGAAAAATTGCTGTGCAAATTTGATTCTGGCTCATAGATGCAGCTTTTGGTCTAGAGATGGCCACAGTTTATTTATGCAGTCATCAGTTGCTGATAGCCCACTATGTATGGGATTGTAGAAGGAGAATTTTCTCCTCTGCTGCAGTCTTATATTGTATAAGGTAGTTTCCATGCAACCTCTTTTATACAAGCTCCACTTTAAGCCTATACATTTTTGAACCTTAATAAAGCCTGACTTTACTCAGTGTCATTAACATGGAGTGGAGCTATGATGTCGTGGACTAGCCTTCAGCTCAGAGGTGAGCCACGGTGAGTGCTGAGGCCCAGCTCCTCAGATAAACAGTGAGCTGGCTTCCTCTAATCAGGCATCTTTCCAGGTGCTCTCTGGGCAAATAAAGGAGACCTGACATGGATAAGGTGAGAAATAGTTTAAAATCCAACTTGAATTAGTCAATGGAGTCTGAGTTGCCCCTACTCCCACCCCTTCCTTAGGCCCAGAGGTTACATATTTTCATGACATTTCTGTATTCAGCTTTCTTGCTCAGCAAGCTTTGTAGAAGCCGAGGGGTTTACATTACCCAGATGAGTGTGGAAGAAATCAAAGTTTCATCCACTGTTGTGGGTGGGCTTGGGCAAGGGAATGAAAATGTTTGCTAAATTTAGATGGCTCGTGTAATGCTCACTAACCACAACAATGTGTTTTCAGAACACTAAATTTGGAAAGACAAGCATTTCCCCCCCAAACAGCTTCACTCTCCATTGAACTGAACAGAATTGAAAACACTTGAGAGCAGTGACTTACTTGGTCTTTTTAACTGCAAGATTTCCATCGGACCAGGGTGACCAAAAATTAGTGTGTGTGAACAGCTGACAAGAGGAAGTCATTTCCAATCTCTGTTTTGAAAATAGCCAAGAAATTTTTATTACAGCAACAGTAGATTTTTATTTGGCGAAATTGCTCCTCAAATAAATGACATTCTGTGTGGTGTGTCTTGTCATTTTAATTTTGACAAAAATTTTCTGATTTCAAGTGGATGTAAGACTGCCATGTTTGTGGTTTTGATCTAATGAAATGCCTCAGTTAGGGAATCAGTTACTTTCTCTGATTCCCTAATAATAATAATATTAGTAGTAGTACTTGCCCAGAAGAAGAATCAGCTGACGATGACTCTAAGAATATCTGCCTGGGGTGAACCTTTTGGTAGCCTTTACTTGTAGAACTTCCTTAAGAAGTAATACCTTAACATATTTTTAATTAATTATCACTCAGGATTTTTTAAAATCATTTTCATTTTTTCAAACTTAGAGAACTTCCTGACCTCTCATGTTTTATTTGATTTGTATGTTCTTTCCTTTTGTTGACCATACTTTTCAAATCTCTGCTCTTTCATTGTGTAATCATTTTGATGATTACTGTCTCATTTATTTAACATCTTTTTCTAATTTGTCTTTGTAATGAGGTCTGTAAACAACAGCATGGGTTGACACCCATACAAAGCAACCAGTGCCACACTTTGGGGATAAACAGCTGAATGCCTGCATAGGGCTCTGCAGACCTGCACTTGGCCATTTCTGACTCTCTTCTAGCTTTGATGAAGATCTCAATCCTCATCTTGGCTGGCTAAGAGAAAGAAAGAAAGAAAAAAAAAAACAACTTGTTCCTTTATAATCCATAAACTCTAGAGGCAAAATTACAGTAAAGGAGGATACTACTAAGGATAGCTCAGATAAGTTATATTATTTTGTTCTCAGTATGCTTCAAAGTCTCTATGAAAAAAATGATAACTTTAAACTATAAAGTAAAGCTTCATATTAGTGTTTTATGATCCATTTGTTTCCTTATCAATTAATGGGAAATAAACAAGATCAGCCCTGGGATTTCTTTGGAAGGAATGATGCTAAAGCTGAAACTCCAGTACTTTGGCCACCTCATGGGAAGAGTTGACTCATTGGAAAAGACTCTGATGCTGGGAGGGATTGGGAGCAGGAGGAGAAGGGGACGACAGAGGATGAGATGGCTGGGTGGCATCACCGACTCGATGGACATGAGTCTGAGTGACCTCTGGGAGTTGGTGATGGACAGGGAGGCCTGGCGTGCTGCGATTCATGGGGTTGCAAAGAGTCAGACACGACTGAGTGACTGAACTGAAACATGTATAAAGGAGAAGGAAATGGCAACCCACTCCAGTACTCTTGCCTGGAAAATTCCATGGATGGAGGAGACTGGTAGGCTGCAGTCCATGCGGTCACAAAAAGTCAGACATGACTAATCAACTAACACATACACAAACATGTGTAACTCTCACCTAAGTGAATCCTCCAGTTATTTACATGATACTTTCCAAGGCCTACCCAGGACTACTTTGGTAGTTTACAGAACTTCTACAAAAGATGTCAGATTCCAAGTCAAGAAAGTTGTGAACACACTGGTTCCCCTTCCATTGGTTTCCATTTTAGGAAGTGTCACCACTATCTAAGCCAGAACCTGGAATATCATTATTTCCACCTCTTCTTTCCAGTTTATGGATTCTGCATCCTAAAATTTCTTTAATAGATTTCTTTCTATCAGCTTCGACGGCTGAAGCACACTCCTAACAGCCCCCTTTTATCATTCAGCTTTGGCTCTCTCTCATTCTTTCTCTGATTTGTAGCCACAGAGATGTGAATCAATGCAAATAGTACTGTGCACTTCTATCTGCTCCCATATATAGTCTCTAGTGCTCCTCTGATCTCCGGATGTAGTCGAAATCCTTAAATATCATCCAAGACCTTTGCAATCTACACCCTAATTACTTTCTCTCCAATTATGTTCTCACCTTGAGATCTGGTGACAGTTTCTACAAGTTTCCCATATATGCCTCTTGTCTCAGGGCCTTTGCACCTTTTCCTCTACCCGAAAACTTCTCTTGCTCATTTCCTGGCTACCTTCGATTCATTCTTCAAGAGGTCATTTAAATGTTACTGTCTCTAGGGAATCCCAGATCGGGTTTGGAGTCCTGCTTCTGTGCTCCTGAAACTCTTTCTGGGATTCAGCCAACAGCACTCATCTCATCAAACTCCTCCCAACCTGTTCTCCCACTGATGAGACCACATCTTACTCAGCTTTTTATGTCTGACACCTGGCACAGACCTGATAAAAAGCTGGCTCAATAAATCTTTATTGAATGGAATGATTAATTAGTTAATTAATGAACAAATAAATAGATGAACACTGACTCTTGATGGGTCTTACTTCTCCTTTGGAGGCTACTCTCAGACACCGTAACCTTCAGATGTAAACCATCCCTGTATCTGCTCTCCTGTGGCAACATTCACCAATAATGTGTACTCTTTGGAGGGCAATGGTGTGTTCTGCTGTTTGAAGATTTCCAAGAGAGTAGTAATAAAGCTTTAAACACAGCTTCAACAGGAAAGAAGCAAATAACAGTCATAGTAGAGCAGGACAGCTTGAAACCACAAGAACAGTCAGTAAAATCCTCTTATTTTCAAGTCATGGAAACCAAGGTCTGGAAAGACTAACTGGCTGCCATGGGTCATAACCATGTTAATCACCAAAGGTCCTGAACCTCAGGCATCCTGATTTGAGCCTGTATTTCCTGAAGTGTGCAGTGTAAGTCTTCTGTGTTTCACAATACTGTAACCACTAGCCTCATGTGACTGTTGACACCTGATGTGTGGCTGGTATGAATTGGGATGTGCCGTAAGTGTAAAATACATGCCAGATATAAAAGAGCGTTAAAAAAAATCTCAGAAACAAGTTTTATATTGATTATAAGTGTTGAAATAGTATTTTGGATATGTGCATTTAAGTAAAACACTAAAAATTAATTTCTTTTATTTTAATTTTTTAGATATACTAGCAGAAAATTTTAAATTATATATGGAATCCAGGTAGAATTTAACAACGTGGCTTTGTTTTGTTGTATTTGCTTTTCCCTGGTGGCTCAGATGGTGAAGAATCCACCGGTAGTGTAGGAGATCTGGGTTCGATCCCTGGGTTGGGAAGATCCCTGGAGGAGGGCATGGCAACCCACTCCAGTATTCTTGCCTGGAGAATCCTCACGGACCTAGGAGCCTGGTGGGCTACGGTCAATGAGGTCACAAAAAGTTGGACACAACTGAACGACTCAGCATAACCCATTTGCTTTTTGAATTGTCCTCTATTTAAGTGATACTGGTTTTCAATTTAATGTGATGAAATAAACTTTCATTTATAAATATATTTATTTAACTAAAATGAGTATATTTAAGTCAAAATATTACATAAATACTAGTGGAGATAGCACAGGACTGAAAGAAATCATGAAGGATTATGTAAATAGCCAAAGTTTGGGAAACAGCCTTGTACAATATACAGTCTGTTCCTGGCCAGCCTAGGACACTCAGTCTTCTACGTGTAATCTGTAAAATGTGACTGTTCAGAGTTTAACTACAACTTTGATAGGGTTTTTGCAACATAAATGCTTCAGCTTCTAATTTGGTTATGAAAGACTAGATTTAGGCACAATTGTCCAGCAAGGGGAGAAGGAAATGGCAACCCACTCCAATATTCTTGCCTGGAGAATCCCTTGGACACAGGAGCCTGGTGGGCTGCTGTGCATGGGGTCGCACAGAGATGGACATGACTAAAGTGACTTAGCATGCATGCATGCATTGGAGAAGGAAATGGCAACCCACTCCAGTGTTCTTTCCTGGAGAATCCCAGGGACAGAGGAGCCTAGTGGGCTGCTGTCTGTGGAGTCACACAGAGTCGGACACGACTGAAGTGACTTAGCAGCAGCAGCAACAGCAGCAGTCCAGCAAGGAGTATGACAGTCAAGGTCCATCAAAGTTCTCCTATGTCATGAACTGAGATGACCATACCTTTTGACCACGGGAAAAATGCTGGCAGTTTCTGGTAGTTGAATCTGGAGTTAATTTGGGGACATTCTGGGTGGGAGAGCTGAGGGAGAACATCATGGAAAAAACTGGGATGATGAGAAATGAGCGGTATGTGACCAAATTCCTGAGTTACATATTTGAGCCCAAACAGCATAATAAGCTCTAGAATAGGAATGTTTGACTTTGAATCCTGCTTTCGGCATCACTTAACTCTGTGACCCAGGATAAATTACTTAATCTTTCTACAATTTAGTTTCCTTGTCTGTAAACATGTTAATAATAGTCACAACCTTAAAAGTTTCCTATGAGGCACATACTAAATACTGGATCAATATTAGCTGTATTCATCATTGTCCACATTTTTATCATCATCACTATCACAGAATGATGATATTCAAAGGTGCATGGAGACATATGTGTGATTTTAATCTGGAACAGACATTAATAAATTGAGATCTGAAGTCCAAGAACATGCAGAAGACAGTGGACGACTGAATTAGTCAGGATTAGGTTAAAAATTTGGAGAAGGCAATGGCACCCCACTCTAGTACTTTTGCCTGGAAAATCCCATGGGGTCGCTAAGAGTCGGACACGACTGAGAGACTTCACTTTCACTTTTCACTTTCATGCATTGGAGAAGGAAATGGCAGCCCACTCCAGTGTTCTTGCCTGGAGAATCCCAGGGACGGGGGAGCCTGGTGGGCTGCCGTCTATGGGGTCGCACGAGTCAGACATAACTGAAGTGACTTAGCAGCAGCAGCAGCAGCAGGTTAAAAATTGCCAAGTTATCCTATAGGCTGGCTTTCTTAGGAATCCTTTTCATAAAGGACTAGTATAAGTGGACTATGTCCTAGTTACTTTGCTGGCACTGGACAATCCTACAGAAATGCTTCTTTTTAGGGCTTCTAAGAATATTAACCCTACTAAATGGGTAAATATTTTTAATCTCCATTTTTGCCAATGATGGCATTTTTATGTGGTTAATAGTTGTTTTTATAACATATAATTAAGACATTTTTCCTACAGTTTTTTTTTTTTTTCCCATACAGTGAGTGGAGCCTGAGGAAGGAAATAAAAGGGGGAAATGTCTCTAAACAGCCTTTTTTTCCCCCTTTTGCAATCATGCTGATTTCTATACCCTGAGGTTTCTACTCCCACACATTCTAAATTAGCAATAACTTAGATCAGTGTTTTCAACTTGAGCATTAATTTGTGCCTTTTTTCCCCTTCATATACCTCTTTAAAGCCTGAATAAATCTATAAGCAATACCTTTCAACTTTTTCAAAGCTGCTATTTTGAGAATCTGTTTAAAGGTGTAGAGTGTATCCCCAGAAAGATGAATGTTCCCACATATAAAAGAAAATGTTCTGCACAATTTCATGGGGTTCAGGGACCCCTCAAAGTCTGCTAACTCAAGGTTAAATATCTCTACTCTAAGAACAAATAAACCATTGACCAACCTGAGACTACAAAATAATACAGAAAATGTAAGTGGACAAGGTCTCTGATCTCTGAGGCACAAATGTCTGTGAAGGCAAAAATTGGAAAAGAAGTGCTTTTGTTTTTATTTTTTTCTATTTATAGGAAGTTGAATAACTATATTTTTCTCCTGGTTTATGTCTTTATAATACAGTGTCATTATTAAGCATGCTGTGGATCTTAAATAGAAAATAAGATTACCATCACAGCCTAGGATGAGACCAATCACAGAGAGAAAGGCTATGTGCGTCTTCCTGAAGTCAGTGAATGACACCAGGTGAGAACAACTGAAGGTTTCTGACCCTCTAGTTCAAGTCAGTCATGTAACAGTCATTCATTTTGCACGTGTGCCAAGCAAAGTGAATTTTCTAAGGTCACAAAGCTAGGTAGCTGCAGAGCCACCCAATCCCTCAGCTGGGATTTTGTCACTGTATTACATGGCCTCCACAAAATATGTCATAGTGAGATAAAGTTCACAGCCTACCAAATATTAACTTTTGTATAGAGCTATGTATCGACAATCCCAGGGATGGGGGAGCCTGGTGGGCTGCTGTCTATGGGGTTGCACAGAGTCGGACACGACTGAAGCGACTTAGCAGCAGCAGCAGCAGCAGCATGCATCGACAAAAGAAAGGTATATATAGGTTATTCGGCATTTTAAAAGACATAAAGAATTTAAATCAAAAGAAAAATTTCAAGTCCTGCAAGGCTTGCCATAAAACCATTTAACCTAATTTAACTTGATCTGATATGGTTTTTCCATGGCCCTTGACTATAATGCACTTTTCCTCAATTCTGTTCAAGTACTTTTGGTCAATCTGGTGTTCCACAAAACACTTTTCTCTTGGTACATAGTGAACCAAAGATTTTGTGATCAAATAGGTTTGGGAAATGTCTCATGTTATAGTCTGTGTTTGGTGTGTTAAGAAGCATATAGGATCATTATAGTGTTCTAGGAAGTCCTGTAGTAAAACATAATAGCAAAAATCTTGTTTGGCTTTAAGTCTGCGTTTCCTCAAATCCCTGCACATCAGAACACTTCTTAGTGCAGTGCCTGTTAAAATGCCACACGATGGGTGCTCTGTAGCACACACTACAAAGAATTCTGTTCTCCAAGGGTTCAGTGTAAGCTCCCATTTTCCAATGATTGTTGCAAATGCAGGGCAACTATTTTATAAAAGCCTGCTACCTTTCAATTTATATCCCCCTTTCAATGCAGTTTTATAAACAATGCTAACTAAAACCATTTTTTGTTTCAAGCTTTTGTCTCTCCAGTACACTGGTATGATGTTCTGCCATCTTATATCTATTCACACCCATCACCTCACCATTTCCATTTCCGAAATATATTGTAAGGAAGTAATTATATATGGGAATGATTATTTAATTTATTCAATAATAAAAAATTGGAAACAACATAATCTCTTATAATAGGGGGATGGATGAGTAAATTACCCATGTAATAACATGTTAGGTACAAAAATTATAATTTTTAATTGAAGTATAGTTGATTAACAATATTTTGTTAGTTTCAGGTGTACAGAATAGTGTTTAAGTTATTTTTCCTGTTTATATTTCATTATAGGTTATTATAAGATACAGAAATAATCCTCTGTGTGCTTGCTGCTTATTTATCTTATGTAAATTGTTGTATCTGTTAATCCTATACTCCTAATTTGTCCCTCTCCCACTCCTTTTCCCCTTTGGTAACCATGTTTTTCTATTTCTACGACTGTATTTTTGTTTTATATATAGGTTTACTTGTATTATTTTTTAGATTTCACATATAAGTGATATCATAGAGTATTTGTCTTTGTCTTACTTCACTAACCATAATAATCTCTAGGTCTGTCCATGTTGCTGCGAATGGGCAATATTTCATTCTTTTTATGGCTTAGTAATATTCCATCTCACATCTTCTTAAGCCATCTGTTGATGGGAACTTGGGTTTCCATGTGTTGGCTATCATAAATAGTGCTGCTGGCACCCCACTCCAGTACTCTTGCCTGGAAAATCCCATGGATGGAGGAGCCTGGTGGGCTGCAGTCCATGGGGTTGCTCAGAGTTGGACACGACTGAACGACTTCACTTTCACTTTTCACCTTCATGCATTGGAGAAGGAAATGGCAACCCACTCCAGTGTTCTTGCCTGGAGAATCCCAGGGACGGGGGAGCCTGGTGGGCTGCCGTCTCTGAGGTTGCACAGAGTCGGACACAACTGAAGCGACTTAGCAGCAGCATGAATATTGGGGTGCATGTATCTGTTGAATTATAAGTTTTGGTTTTTCTGAATACATACCCAGGAATGGGATTGCTGGATCATATGTTTGTTCTATTTTTAGTTTTTCAAGGAACCTCCATAAATTTACATTCCCACCAACAGTGTATGAGGGTTTCCTTTTCTCTACACCTTCTCCAGCATTTATTATTTGTAGATTTTTTGATGATGGCCATTCTGACCAGTGTGAAGTTATATCTCACTGTGGTTTTGATTTGCATCCCTCTAATAATGCGTAACGAGTATCTTTTCATGTGCCTGTTGGTCATCTAAAGATCACATTTTTCAAAAATCACTTAATGATATGGAAAAGTTCATGTAATGTTTTTAGTGACATGCTGCTGCTGCTGCTAAGTCACTTCAGTCATGTCCGACTCTATGCAATCCCATAGATGGCATAAGATAAAACATTATATTGAGAGCATCAGTCCTATTTTATTTTATATATATATATATGTGTGTGTGTGTGTGATTTTTACCCAACATACACATGCACGTGCACACCCTACACATATATATGTGTACCTACATACCAAAACTTGAATGAAATATATCAATATATTCAGATTATTATCTCTGAGAAGACTAAAAAAAAATTTATGGGCTTCACTGATAGTTCAGCTGGTAAAGAATCTGCCTGCAATGCAGGAGACCCCTGTTTGATTCCTGGGTTGAGAAGATCCCTTGGAGAAGGAATAGGTCACCCATTCCAGTATTCTTGGGCTTCCCTGGTGGCTAAGATGGTAAAGAATCTGCCTGCAATGCAGGAGACCTGGGTTTGATCCCTGGGAATGTTTTTAGTGACATATATAAGATAAAACATTATATTGAGAGCACCAATCCCATTTTATTATATGTACACACATGTGATTTTTACCCAACACATACATACACAGGCACACCTACAGACACATATATATGTATACTTACATATCAAAGCTTGAAGGAAATACCTTAATATATTCAGGTATTTATCTCTGAGAAGACTAAAAGAATTTTTAGAAATTTAAATTTTTTTAAGTATTAAAAAAAATTTACAACAAACATGTTCTTGTTAAAACAACAACAAATATACTATTAAATAATTGGTTTTTCATCTTTGGCTCAAACTGGAAAAGGACATGTATATTTTATCCAAACAGTGATTACCAAGTAGTTTTGTTTCCTTTACCTCCAAGTTTACTATTCTTATTTCTGCTAATTCATTCTTGCATGAAGTTGATAGGACCCCTTCCCTGGAATTGTTTAATATCATATTTTTGAAAGCTAAGATGTTTTTACAAGTTAATTTTTAGAAGACTACACTTTAAAAAGATCTATATTAGTTTCTTACAGAATATGATCTTTATAAGTAATACAAAATAGGACATATGCAATTATTTACAGTGGCTCTCCACAGAGAAGTGCCCTTGAAGTAAAAAGATGAAGTGGACTTCAAACTTTAATACCCATGACTTCTGAATCGTTGAGCACTTGTACAGGCTTTTCTCCCCTTAACTATATCGTGATAGTTTTTGTGGTAGCAAGAGTTGATCAGATGTATTTAAAGAAATAAAAGGAAGTTTATCATAAAAGCATTTATTTTCATAAAGGAAAAGATTTACTGACTGCCAGGACAAAATTTACCAGCCTTTTTAGGAAAATAATACAATCAAACTCACTATAATGTATTATCTTAAATGTCTTGCATGAAATAAAAATATTAGATATATGAAGAAATATAAAAATGTGACTCAGTTGAATTCAGTTCAGTTGCTCAGTTGTGTCTGACTGTTTGCGACCCCATGAATTGCAGCACGCCAGGCCTCCCTGTCCATCACCAACTCCCGGAGTCTACCCAAACTCATGTCCATTGAGTCAGTGATGCCATCCAGCCATCTCATCCTCTGTCATCCCCTTCTCCTCCGGCCCTCAATCTTTCCCAGCATCAGGGTCTTTTCTAGAAATCATGAAATTGAAGCAACCAAAAGAAACAGATCCCAGGGCACTCAGATGTTGGAATCAACAGATACTGCTTTTAAATGAGCTGTTATAAGTATATTTTAGAATTTAAATAAAAGATGCATATACAATAGTAAATCTCATCAGAAAAATGGAAACAATGAAAACCAAGTAGAACTCTAGAACTAACAATTATACTATCTAAAATCTAAAAATTGATGGGATTGTATTAATAGGTTAGATAATGGGGGGGAAAGTCAGTGAAATTGAAGATATAAAAATAGAAATTATCCAATCTGAAGAACAGAGACAAAAAAGATTTTTTTAATGATATTTTCTTAGTGACTCATGGGACCATATAAACTGGTCTATTGAAAGTATAATGGAGTCACAAAAATAGAGAGACTGAATAAGGAAGAAAAATATATCTAAGTAATCAATGACCTTCCCAAATTTGGTAAAAAAAACAATAACAACAACAAAAACAATGAATCCACAAGCATATCATGGTCAATTGCTGAAAATCAAAAATAAAATGAAACTGAGGCAGAGTTATTCACTTAATCCCTTTCTCCAAACTTAAATATCTCTGTCCTCAACACAATAGGAAGCCTTTATGAGGGATTCTTGAAAAACATGATAATTTGGCAATCAGAAAGTAAAGAGCCTGAATTCAGTCAAAAGTTGCCAAACGTCACATTCAGTACCCCTATATTACTATATTTCAGAAAGTAAGAAAACCATCTTCTTTTTTCTTTTAGGACTTAAGATGGACAGATTACTTAGAAAAAAAATCTAAGTGTGGATTGGCTGTTTTTTCTATGGAGGTTTTCAACTTTTGTTTGATACTGGTTCAATCACTGCCTTTACCCCTCAGGCGATTAGCTCCACACAACTAAGGGATATTTTTCCTTCCTTATTCAGGGGTATATTATAGAGTCCAGGTAGATGGCTCATGGTAGATATTCAATGATTAAATGAAAGAAAGAGATAAAAATGAAAGTAAATACTTCCATGATGTTGGTTTATATCATATTAGACATTTGTTTTGTTAACAAACCAGACATAAGTTTTTCAGGTGTTACCCTGAACTGTTTGCAATGAACATCTTTTTTGTTTTTAATATCTTAATGCAATCTATACTAGATTTTAAACCTACCAGCCCCAGGTCAGAATTTTATTTATTTATTTATAAATGTTTATTTGGCTGCATCAGGCAGGTCTTGGTTGCAGCTCACGGGATCTTTCTTGCATCATGTCTGATCTTTTGTTGTGGCACTTGGACTCTAGTTGTGGCTACAGGCTCAACTGCAACAGTAGTTGCAGCTCAGGCTTAATTGCTCTGGTGTGTGGGGTCTTAGTTACCTGACCAGTGACTGAACCTGTGTCGCCGGCATTGCCAGGCAGATTCTTAACCATGGGACGACCAGGGAAGTCCTAACGTCTGAATTTTAAACAAGTCAGTAACTGTTATTGCATTTACTACTCACCTAGATATTATTTCAGCTGGAGGAAAAAAAATGACCATCAAGTTTCTAGATTCCGTTGATGCTTCTAATCCCACTGGTCTTTTCTTGCTGGGGCATTTTTTCTGCAGTTCATGTTTCACTTCCTGTAATGTCCTGAAGTCTGTAAGGTGACTTAGGGTATGAACATTAGTTAACATTTCTATTGGTGCAGTTATAGTTATGTGCATTGCTTCAAAATTAAGTGAATTATATTATCAACCAGAATCTAACCAGGAGAGTAAAAATCATTTTAAGATTTTTCCACAGAGTTAAGTTAACTCAGGGAAATTATTGCACAGATTATGAAATGTCTAAGAACCATAGATGGGATGATAAGGTAATCCAGAGATAAACAACAGAAAACCACTATCATTTGTAGGCTGGAAAGATGAAACATTAAGCAGAATCATTGGCTAGAGGATCATCAAATGGCAGGTGGAACTAAAGGAACCTGTCAAGCAATGGGACCAAGGAGTTTTTGCCACAAAGGAGAGGCAACTCTTAAGAAACTGCCTCCAGTACAGAGACAGGAGACTATTCAGACTCCTTCCTCTATCTTCCTTTGTCAAACAAAATTCTACCAGAAGACAGCTGATATAGGATCCTGAGAAACAGGAAGCTGCATGGCTCAGTCTTTCTCTTTAATAGAGAGCTGAGCTGAAGAAAGACAAGGAATGGAGCCAACATGCCTAAGCTCCCAAAAACCTATAGGTATAACGATTGTTTACAGAATGTAAAGCACTTTCTCAGAGGTTGTATATAGCTTCAGCTATTCAGTGCCATGTCTCAATGATTCCACAATTCCAACCAATTACTTTTTGGTGCAGAGAGTTTTATGGGATTGACCATTAGAAACTAGAAAAATTTTTCAAAAATAGAAATTGCCTAATGCAGTTCCTGCTCATATTATCATGGATTTTTAGGTATTTAATTGAAATATGGCAAAAAATGACTTTTGATATGTTCCCTTTTCCAAGTTTATGAGCCACAGAAAGCTTATCTTCCTGCTAGGACCAGCTACCATTATAGTAGTTTCTTAATCTGAAAAACATAATGAAAAGGAAATACATCAGGTTGTGAAAGCTCTTTAAACTTGCATTGCTGTAGGACAAACTCTAAAAGATTCCTTAAGATTCAGAAAATCAAGAAAAGCCAAGAGGAACTTAATGCTTGAATCCTTATCTCTGTTATTGTGGATCGGGTCATTGGATACTCCAGAAAATGAATATGTCCTGAAGTGGATGGAGTGTGTCATTAAATCCCCAAGTAGGGTGAGTATGACATAATAATGCTTGACAAGTGTTGAAGAGTTTAAATAGCAAGCAAGTGAGAAAATGGTTTCCTGCAACATAAGAAGTCAGAACTTGAAGTACCGAAATGGAATTGGAAAATGGAAACATTTGAATGATTTTCTAGAAATATTTCCTAATGGAGTCATAAGTTAGGACAATGGAATTGGTTCTCCAGAGGGAAGTGATTGGAGCAGAGGTTTTTGAAGTAAACAAAAGAAAAAGGACATCTGAGCATGTACCACAGGGAACGTACCTCTGGAGTCAGCTATTATTAACTCTTTGGTTCCAACATTAGAAATGGCAATGTTACATCTGCATAGACCTATTCAATGAAGTGTATGTATACACACTATCATATTTGATTGTTGGTTGAGAAACTAGGGTTTAGAGAGGTTAGAAATGGCTTGTTCAAAGCACAGACCTGTTAAGTGTTAGAGTTGAATCTCCAACCCAGGCTTTCATTCAACCTTGAATACTCTCTCTACTATACTGCAGAGCCTTGGGATCAGGAAGAGTCACAACAAACAAAAGCTGTGTTTGACACCAAAAGAAAACCATATTCTTGCACTTCATGTAGACTTATCCACAAGAACAGGAAACTACAACCTGTTTCCAAACATCTAGGGAAGTGTAAATACCAGGATTCTTGGTTTTAGAGAACAAAATGAACTCTGAGTAGTTTAGGCAGAAAGGGATTTAGAGCATCAAATAGCTTACAGAATGCATCAGAGGCTAAAGAACTAAGTAGTCCTTAGAATTTGTGGGATCTGGGGGCAAGAGTACAAGTAAGTACTCACATAACCTATCTGAATACTTAAAAGTTAAATAGAAGCTTCAAACTGTTAAATAAAATATGTGCTGTGTTTTCATCTTGAGAGATTTACCTTCGAAATGACATAGGAAAGTTAAGATTGACTAGAATTCTCAGACTCCTTTGGTTTGCTCACCGAAGCATAGTGACCTGGGAAAAGCATGGCTCCCGCCCCCAACAAGGGTTCCCAGTCCTCTTCTCATTTCTGGCTCCATTCTGGGCTGCAAGGGACCCTCATCTGCCTGTGTGTGGATGCTATCGCCCATGTGTCCAAGATCTATGTATACCCCTGGCAACAAGCCACCCTGTGGCCACCTTCAGACCTAGAAGTGTCCTCACAGGTAGTGTGTCCCACTCCTAGGAGAGCAGTCCCAGGCTAGAGAGTCTCCAGAAGTAAGCTCAGGGCTATCTGGGTAAGGAACCTGGGTCCATGGACACAGTCTGGGGTTAGAGTTCCAGTTAAGTATGTCCTATTGGTCCACATACTTCTCTCTCAGAGGTTTTTGTATGTGTGCTTTTTGCCCTTTTTTATTTTATTTTTTTGATGAAGGAAGGTGGCCAGAGGAAAGCCAGAGAAAGGGCCTCTAACGTGTTGGTCCCAGACCAGGAGCCCCTCTTGCCTGGATCTACGGGTGGAACCAACTGTATGTCCTGCTTGTTCAGGAACAATGTGGCTCAAGGAATTGCCCAACTGTACCACAGACTTATTAAGAGAAACCCCACTGCCATAGATACTGGCTGTGCTATGCCTCTGATGGAAGGTTCTGTCCTATAGAACCTTCTTCACAGCTGCCTCAGGAGAACCAAACACCAGAAGGCCCAGTTTCCTCCGAGAAGGCTGCTATCTCACATTGCTGATTTCAAGTTTTGTGCCAGTGTATCTGTTTAGTGGAAACTTAGCTGCAAATGTAGTTTGGTCTTTACAGCTTCCATTACTCAGGAAAACAGAAGTAGATTGAAATGAGTGACCACGGGAGACCAAACATTTGCAACATCTTTGGAAAAATCCCATTTATTGATACAAATGGCACAAATAGAAATGACTTGGATACATATTGCTTTTTTTCCTTCATGGTAAAACCACCATTATGGATTTATTGGTCATGGTTATTTGGACACCCTGCTGTGAAGAATTCTGAGGCTTTCTCTGGACTCAGTGAGAAAAAGCAACTTCTAATTTTTATTATCTGCTCTGATTATGGGAGGGGCCAAAGGTGTTGCCCAGGCCAATTTTGGAGGCAGAGCGGTAGCAGCAGCAGCAAGGAAGCATATGTAGGTAAGCTGTTTTTACCATATGTAAGGAAATAAAGAGCCTCTTGATGAAAGTGAAAGAGAGTGAAAAAGCTGTCTTAAAACTCAACATTCGAAAAACTAAGATCATGGCATCCAGTCCCATAGATGGGGATACAATGGAAACAGTGACAGACTTTATTTTGGGGGGCTCCAAAATCACTGCAGATGAAATTAAAAGACGCTTGCTCCTTGGAACAAAAGCTATGACAAAACTAGACAGCATAGTAAAAAAGAGACATTACTTTGCCAACAAAGGTCCGTCTAATCAAAGTTCAATTTTTTTTCAGTAGTCATATGTGGATGTGAGAGTTGGACCATAAAGAAAGCTGAGCACCAAAGAATCGATGCTTTTGAACTGTGGTGTTGGAGAAGACTCTTAAGAGTCCCTTGGACTGAAAGAAGATCAAACCAGTCAATCCTAAAGGAGATCAATCCTGAATATTCATTGGAAGGACTGATGCTAAAGCTAACTCCAATACTTTGGCCACCTGATGGGAAGAACTGACTCATTGGAAAAGACCCTGATGCTGGGAAGGATTGAAGGCAGGAGGAGAAGGGGATATCAGAGGATGCAATGGTTGGATGGCGTCACTGACTCAATGGTGATGAGTTTGAGCAAGCTCCAGGAGTTGGTGATGAACAGGGAGGCCTGGCATACTGCAGTCCACGGGGTCTCAGAGAGTTGGACATGACTTAGCAACTGAACTGAACTGAAGTAAATGTTGAGTAAAGTTTTGTTGAATGAATAAAGTATAAACAAGTGAATTATAGCTAGTACCTTAAGCAGAAATTAAAATGATTCCAAGTTTTTATACCCTATAATCCTAATCCATTTTACTTTTTCTATTATCACAGTGAGTTAGAGAACAAAACAGATATAACAAAGGAGAATCAGAGCAGGTGACATTTGCAGAAGTTAAGGAGGCAGAAGGATTTCTCATATAACTTGGGAGAGAAAAATGATAATGATAAATATTGGATGGAGGGTCAAGATTCTCTTGATCTTCTTCCCAGTCTTCCCAATGTTAGGTAAGGTAATACAACCTGCTATAAAAAACAAACCTCTATATTTCATGGCTTAACATGATAAAATCATTTTTTCCTATAGTCATCTTTAACAAAAAACCTATTTTCAAATTGAAAAAAAAAAAAGAATGTACATTTCTAACAAATTCTTAGGTGATGTTGATGTAGGTGCTCCTTGTCAGTGGGGAAGGTGGCTCAGACTGATGAAGGCTTTGACTTCAAACATGAGCTATTATGTTGCCTCAGGCGTCAAGATGTAGAAAGCATATGGGAGGATAAAGTGGGAGGAAAAGGCACTTGCTTTCTAGCTGCTTTAAATCAAGGGATGACACACATCACTTTTGCTAATATTTCTTTGGTGAGAATCAGTTATTTGGCCCCATCTAGATACAAGGGTGAGGCCGGGACACATAATATCTGTTTGGATGGGGCTTCCCAGCAATATAGGTATCATTCCTACTCAAAGTATGGCCAATGGACCAGCAACATCAGCATCACCTAAGAACTTGCTAGAAATGCACAATACTTTTTTGTTAAAGGACACTAACTGTCATCTGAGTCTTCAAGGAATCATAGTCTTTTTGTAGCAACGTCAAAGATCATTGGTCACAGATCATCAGAACAAATATACTAATAATGACAAAGTTTGAAATATGGTAAGAACCAGACATGGAACAACAGACTGGTTCCAAATAGGGAAAGGAGTACATCAAGGTTGTATGTTGTCACCCTGCTTATTTAACTCCTATGCAGAGTACATCATGAGAAATGCTGGGCTGGAAGAAGCCCAAGCTGGAATCAAGATTGCTGGGAGAAATATCAATAACCTCAGATATGCAGATGACACCACCATTATGACAGAAAGTGAAGAACAACTAAAGAGCCTCTTGATGAAAGTGAAAAGGGAGAGTGAAAAAGTTGGCTTAAAGCTCAATATTCAGAAAACGAAGATCATGGCATCTGGTCCCATCACTTCATTGCAAATAGATGAGGAAACAGTGGAAACAGTGACAGACTTTATTTTTGGGGGCTCCCAAATCACTGCAGATGGTGACTCAGCCATGAAATTAAAAGATGCTTGCTCCTTGAAAGAAAAGTTATAACCAACCTAGATAGCATATTAAAAAGCAGAGACATTACTTTGCCACAAAGGTCTGTCTAGTCAAGGCTATGGTTTTTCCAGTAGTCACGTATGGATGAGAGAGTTGAACTATAAAGAAAGCTGAGTGCCAAAGAATTGATGCTTTTGAACTGTGGTGTTGGAGAAAACTTGTGAGTCCCGTGGACTGCAAGGAGATCCAACCAGTCCATCCTAAAAGAAATCAGTTCTGAATATTCATTGGAAGGACTGATGCTGAAATTGAAGCTCTAATACTTTGTCCACATCATGCGAAGAGTTGACTCATTGGAAAAGACCCTGATTCTGGGAAAGACTGAAGGCAGGAGGAGAAGGGGACAATAGAGGATGTGATGCTTGGATGGTATCACTGACTCAATGGACATGAGTTTGAGTAAACTCCAGGAGTTGGTGATGGGCAGGGAAGCCTGGCGTGCTGCAGTCCATGGGGTTGCAAAGAGTCGGACATGACTGAGCAACTGAACTGAACTGAAAATTACCAAAATGTTCAAAGAGATATGAAGTGAGCAAATGCTGTGGGGAAAAATGATTGCAATAGACTTGCTAGAGGCAGGATTGCCACACACTTTCAGTTTGTGAAAAAAAGAAAAAAGCAACATCTGCAAGTGCAATCAAGTGAAGTACAAAACGAGATATGGCTGCACATTTTTGGTCTCCATCCAGGATTAGTGAATTAGGGCAACTGGATGGGCCCAGTTAATAAGGTCTCCACAGAATTCTTATGTCTGCTGAAGTTTGAAAAGCCCATATCTCCGACATTTTTACCATACTGCCTGTAGTGGCTGCATTTCAGAGCATAAGTATTTGAAGCCCCTCCCTTTGGGGGTTATACTTCTTTCTCCCTTAAAAGCCATCCAGGTGGAGGTTCAAGAGGCGAATATATGTGAACATTTGCTGCTTCGTTTTGTCACCAAGAACTCCAAAGACCAGATAATAGCATTCTGTGAGCCTACTTCCCGGAGTGATGAAGAACCCCAGCAGCCCCCACAGTAGACATGTGGCATGAGAAAGAAAGAGCCCTTTGTTGTTTTAAGCTTTGGATTTGGGAGTTTGTTCATCACTGTGGCATTATCCTGACTGATACACTCTTTCTCCAACCCGTAACACTGACTGTGGCTTTTTATGAATGGCTTTGCAAAGCTTTTCTCCGTAGGGTTCTTTCCTCCTAAAAATGTTAAAATTTGACATTCTATCCCCAAATGGATGGTGGTCCCCTGGTGTTTGAACACATCTCCTTTTTTTATTCTTTTTTGCTTTTACTTCAAGTACTGAGGCTGTCTAGAAACCTTGACCATTAGTATAGCAGAATTCTTATCTCAAGTTTGATCTGGCTTTGGTTACCCTGATTTTTTCATTGTTAACATTGGTGAAAAAAGTCATGCAAAATGTCCCCTACATAGGTTCTTGGTCCATATTCTAGGTTCCAGTCTATCTATTGTCTTTCTCTTCTAGGTTCAAGAGTTCAGCTTTACTGGGTGATTTCTTGAGATTCTGACTCAAGGGATTCAAAGATAAATTAAGTCACAAAAAGTTCAGACTGTTAGATTAGAAGGATGTCTTCTTATATGGTCTGCTAAAATTGGATTTAAATTTGGTCAGCATGTATACTAACATATATTGCCTATGATTGGCAGCAGGCAGTGGCATAGATTACTCAGGAGTCATATATTTGGGCCTGAAATAGCAAGGGGTGCTTTTATTTTGGGGAGGTGGTAGTAAATTTATCTACCTAATTTTGTTAAGCTTAAGGCAGTATTAGCATAATGACACTGTGTTTCCTGAGTGTGACTCCCTGGTCAGTGAGGGGCAGGAGGGACAGATAGCTTGAGATTAAAATTAGGACATAACCAATGTACAATAAAATGTTAACTATCCATCTTGAACATTAAGGAAATGAGCTGTTCTGGTTACAAAGTTCATATGTATAAAAATAGGTTCATTTAAACTATTTTTGGTGAGCATCTTTGAAAATGTATATATATATTTCTCTGTTTTATTAAATAGAACATTCTAATTTGATCTTGTCATGATGACTCAATCATAAATTATTCTAGAGGACTGTAATAGAGCCTGTTGAGTGCAGGGCTATGTGTTAGAGTTCCGGTCTCAACTTTTCAGAGTTTTTCTGTCTACTTCATCAACTCTTGAGCTGCCAGCTGATCTTTTTCAATGCTGCCAGTGTGTGTCTCCTTGGTGACTTGCTGCCTCCAGGATACCTTGAACTGGGAAGCTAGATAATCACGCTCATTAAAGTCATGCCTAAAATATAAGTAAATGCGAGCCCAGGAACATCCTTATGAATAAAGTATATGAGCTTTATCATATCGCCTTAATCTGATTAGTGACCTGAGTCTCCCTTTCTATTCTCTTTCTTTCTCTCTCTCTCTCCCTTTCCCTTCCGCCTTCTTTCCCTTCCTTCCCTCCTCAGGAAATTGAGTGAAGATTTGTTTTTGTGTTTTTAAAATCATGTCTGTTTTGAACATGGATGTTGACTACAGGTGGGATGTCATAGCTATTTGGGGCTAATGAGAAAATTTGACATAATGCTTTGCATTTTTAGAGTCCTTTAAACTGTTCAGAATGTTCTCCCTACTGGCATTTGCATCTGTCATTTTGATATAATGCTAATACTGAATCACTTTTGTAGTCATAATAGCTAGAAAGTTGTCTTAAACTAACCTTGCTAATAAGCAAAAATGTCTTAACTTACTTTTACAGAGAAGAAGTGAAACCGCCTAACCTATTGCTTGTTTTCTTTTTAAACATTTGCTCTTTCTTTTTCCAGGCTGTGTGGTCTTGTGAAAAAGACCTAAAATCATCATCTCTTGCTTTGTCTTCAGGTACCCAAGGCGAGTAACTACTACAGGCCCCTCTCTCCCATCTGGTGCTCTGAATGGAGGATAAGATGGGGTAAAAGTGTACAGAAAGCACATAATTATGATAAGAAAGTGGTAGAAACACAAATAGGGGCATAAAGTCAATACAACAGTTAGAATTTTGTAGATAAAATTCCTTCTGAAAGGCTCTTCAAAGCTCTCTTTGTTGACATTACAGAACTTTATATTCTATGAGCACCTGGATTGTTAAAACGTGTGTGATGGTAAAGGATTTGACCCCTGTCAACCTGTGTCTCAAATGGGCTTATTTAGTGCTGGGAGAAAACCATTTGGCCACATGCAGAAGAAGAGATGCTGCTGCTGCTAAGTCGCTTCAGTCATGTCTGACTCTGTGCGATCCCATAGATGGCCGCCCACCAGGCTCCCCCGTCCCTGGGATCTCCAGGCAAGAACACTGGAGTGGGTTGCCATTTCCTTCTCCAATGCATGAAAGTGAAAAGTGAAAGTGAAGTCAGTCGCTCAGTCGTGTCCGACTCTTAGCGACCCCATGGACTGCGGCCCACCAGGGTCCTCCGTCCATGGGATTTTCCAGGCAAGAGTACTGGGGTGGGGTGCCATTGCCTTCCCTGGAGCCCCTTTCAATTCTTCCACTGACAGATGTGGAAGGTGTGATTTATCACATAAAGCCAAGACCTTTAACATGATTAGGATTACATTCCAGACCTCTTCTGTTGCTTCTTTTCCTCTGTGTTGAGCCACAGTCTGTGGGTCTATGGTAGGGATGTGGAGAGAGCAGAAAACATATGTTTTCACTGTAGTAGAGGGAGCAGGAGAGCCTGGTGGTCTGACGTCTATGGGGTCACGCAGAGTCGGACACGACTGAAGTGACTTAGCAGCAGCAGCAGCGGGAGAGGATGGTAGATGACTTGTCAGAACTGTAAACGCTGGGCATGGAGACTCAAAAACCACTGGAGGCCACGTGGCTGGGATGAAGGCCCGAGGGGCCACTCAGACCCTGAAGGAAGCAACCATTAGATGAAAAGCGTTCACTGTTTCCTTGTGAGAGCATTGCTGTTGATGGACTCAGCCTCTGCGGCTGCCTTCTGGGCTCTGGGCCCTAAGGGAAGCCTAAGGGAGCAGATGTCCTGCAGGAGTGATTTAAGCTGTTGGGCCTGGTTCATGGAGTATGAGGAGCAAGAGTTGGGCTCTCTTGTCTGTTTTAACATTTCTTTATTGTGGCTGCATAGAGTCTTAGTTGTGGCACACAGGACCTTTGTTCTTTGTTGCAGTATGTGAGATCTTTAGTTTTGGCATGTAGGATCTGTTGTGTGTTTTTTTTTCTTTTTCTTTAAGTTGTGGCATGTGAACTGTCAGTTGTGGCATGTGGGATCTTGTTCCCTGACCAGGAATCAAATCCAGGCCCCCTGCACTGGAAACAAGGAAATCTTAGCCACCGGACAAGCAGGGAAGTTCCAAGAGTTGGCTTTCTATTCATCCATGCTGAAGAATTAATGCTTTTGAACTGTGGTGCTGGAAAAGACTCTTGCGAGTCCCTTGGACAGCAAGGAGATAAACTAGGAGACCTAAAGGAAATCAGTCCTGAATATTCATTAGAAGGACTGAAACTGAAGATCTAGTACTCTGGCCACCTGTTGTGAAGAGCTGATTCATTGGAAAAGACCCTGATGCTGAGAAAGATTAAAGGCAGGAGGAGAAGGGGATGACAGAGGATGAAATGGTTGGATGGCATCACTGGTTCAATGGACACAAGTTTGAGAAAACTCTAAGGAACGGTGAAGAACAGGGAAGCCTGGAGTGCTGCAGTCCATGGGGTCACGAAGAGTTGGACATGACTGAGCAACTAAAAAACAACAACAATTCTTTCTACATAGAAGTCAATATTTTCCCCAAACACACATCTAGTCATGTGACTCTCAAGTTCTTTACTGGCCTTTTCATCAGGCTGAGTCCAGACTCCTGAGAGTGTCTTCCCTGGTCCTGCATAATGGGACTCTGCTAACTTCTCTGGGGACATCTCTTGTCTCTCCCTCCCACCTCCTTACATACCCTGCACTTCTGTCCATAGGCTTTGTTTTGTGACTTGAAGGGAATCCTGCTCTTTCTTGATTCTGAGGCTTTGATAAAGTTGTTTTGTTCCCTTTACTCTCCATTCTTTTCTTTCATGACCACTAATCTTCCATCACTTCCTTTAGGATTGCTGGGAGAAATATCAATAACCTCAGATACGCAGATAATACCACCCTTATGACAGAAAGTGAAGAACTAAAGAGCCTCTTGTTGAAAGTGAAAAGGGAGAGTGAAAAAGCTGGTAAAACTCAACATTCATTTAAAAAATGAAGATCATGGCATCCAGTCCCATCACTTCATGGCAAATAGATGGGGAAACAATGGAAACCATGACTGATTTTATTTTGTCTTGGGCTCCATTATCACTGCAGATGGTGACTGCAGCCATGAAATTAAAACACGCTTACTCCTTGGAAGAAAAGCTATGACCAACCTAGACAGCACGTTAAAAGTAGAGACATTACTTTGCTGACAAAGATCCAGCTAGTCAAAGCTATGGTTTTTCCAGTAGTCATGTATGGGAATGAGAGTTGGATTATAAAGAAAGCCGAGCACTAAAGAACTGATGCTTTTGAAATGTGGTGTTAGAGGAGACTCTTGAGAGTCCCTTGGATAGGAAGGAGAACAAACTAGTCCTTCCTAAAGGAAATCAGTCCTGAATATTCATTGGAAGGACTGATGATGAAGTTGAAACTCCAATACTCTGGCCACCTGATGCAAAGAACTGACTCATTTGAAAGGATCCTGATGCTGGGAAAGATTGAAGGCAGGAGGAGAAGGGGACAGCAGAGGATGAGATGGTTGGATGGCATCACCAACTTGATGGACATGAGTTTGAGCAAGCTCTGGGAGTTGGTGATGAACAGGGAGGCCTGGCATGCTGCAGTCCATGGGGTGGCATAGAGTCAGACATGACTGAGTGACTGAACTTACTTACTTACTTATTGTCAGGGAATATTGGGTCCCAGCATTAAGTGCTTTCATAGCACCCTCTTGCTTTCCATCAGAGCCCAGGAGTAAGTGTTACGATCTTTATTATAGTCTTCCCATTATAATCTAAGCTCCTTAAGGGCATAGGTGGTATCTATAATATCTAGCATATGAGCTAAATGGTGGCACAATGGTAAAGAATTTGCCTGCTAATGCAGGAGACGCAGGAGACATGGGTTCGGTCCCTGTGGCAGGAAAATTCTCTGGAGGGGGAAATGGCAATTTACTCCAGTTTTCTTGCCTGTAAAATCCCATGGACAGAGGAGCCTGGCAGACTATAGCCCATGGTGTCGCAAATAGTCAGAGACAACTAAGCAACTGAGTATGCTCGCACACACACACAAAGATGTATGACCAAGCGTGTGATCTAGTTTAAAAGTTGGGTTTTATTAAGCTATTTGTACATTTATTCAGCATCATCATTTATTAAATGCATGACTTCAGACAATTGACTTCATCTACCTGGCCTTGAATTCCTTATCTTTTAAATAGGAATAATAGTATATATTTCTTCAGATTTAGTTACATGAGATAAAACATGTCAAGCATCTAGACTAGTGCCTAGCACACAGAAAACACTGAGTTATATATGCTCATAGTTATGTATCTTCTACATGCTCAGATCTCTGTACTTAAACCCTTGGTGGAATACAAAATGGTATAATCTAGGAGTCACTGAAGGGACTGACTTAATCCCTCTAAACCACATCAATGACTTTCTGAGCTAAGTTGAGTATGAACAGAGACTCTGGGAGATATCTTGCCCGCAATCTGATTTAGGGCTCACCACATTCTACCTGCCCAACTTTTGGCCCCTGTAACACAGCTGCCTGTCTGGATTGACAATCCCTGCTAGATTGTCAGAAACACAGCTGGGTTTGCCTTCTGTTGTTTACTTCACCCTATTTGGTATAAGTCCCTCAAACTAAACTCTCCTCATTTTTATCTTCTTCCACCTAACCTTCTATTTAGAGAGTGTCTGCCATCAAAAAAACTATAATATCTTAGAGAACATAGTGCATGTCCTTAATTGACAATTAAAGAATGTTGATAGCAGTGTGTTGGCACATTGGTGGAAGTTGTCTGCTTATAAAAATACTTTAAACAGGGGAATGAGGACATTTATGTCCAGTGAAATCTATACTGACACTCCAAGAAAGAGTCAGAGGAACAGCTTATTCGACAGCCAGCAAACTGTCTCTGCAGGGCACTCATCATAAGATTCTTGATTTGCTCCCAGCCCTCGTTAGGAATAGAGAAATCCTTCCATTAACACCAGAATATGTAACTATGGGTGTAGGAAAGACTCCAGCTTTCCACTCCATAAAACCTTATGAGACTTGGCATCCATCTCATGAAAAATGCCCTTTTGTGCCATCCAAGGGATACTAATTGGAATGACCAAAGTCTTTGCCAAACCATATAATCTTACATGGGCAGCATAAACGGTTTGGATAGCAATTGAGGATGCAAAAGAAAAAAAGACACTGAGCTGGAAAAGAAAAACAGCTCACACTATTTTATTTCTCTGTTACGACATAGTCTTCGTGGTATTGTGGTTTAATCAAAGTTGAATGTATTTCTTTTTAAGGAATTAAGTATAAGACCAATCATTACTGATATAATCATTTAATTGACTGGAATTGATCATTCATGTTTATTATTCTTTTCTCTCCTTGGAAGTGTATTGGAAGGGAAAAAATATTTCTTCTTCAACATTATCTGTTGAAGGCCACTTGTCTCTTTCAGTCAGTTACCTGGCAGTTCTGTTTGCATGGTATAAGAAAACAAGAATGGGTTTTAGTGTTAGAAAGATTCAAGTTTGAACCTAGCAACCATTTTCTAACTGATCTTTCTCTCCCTGAACTTTACCCATAAAAATGGAATGATATTGACCTCACAGTGTTGCTGTGAGAATTACATTATGGAATGCATATGGAGGGTCAGGCATAGTGACTAGTACATGTAGGGACATAATCAATGAATTTTCAGTTGTTCTTGCTAATTAGGTCAGTGCACGTGGAAGCAAGTGCACCCTGTGAAGAATGCTTTACAGTATGACCATATTTGACCACATCTTGTGGAACTATTCCGTCTCAGCAATAAACTTCCAGACTTTGTCCATTCACTTATTTTGATGACCTCCTTTCTCCCTGTTTTTGCCTTTTGCCTCCACATATGCAAAGGTCACTCGTATAAATAACCTAGTTGCCTTTACGTTGACAATGTCAAAAATCGACATTCATTTAATTTTTCTCAAATTCCATCCTGTTAATTTATTCTTGAATGTCTGGAGAAATTATCTTCTTCTTAGCATAATAAGGTAAAGTCTTCCCACTCCTCCCTTAAGTTCCTTCTCTCAGCTTTTTGTCTCTGACATTGGTACTACCATTTTCTTATGTTTTTGTTCATTGATCTTTTAATTCAAGCCTTTTAAAAAATTCATTCATTCAGCAAATGTTTATGTACCTACTATTTCCCAAACCTGAGTTAGCACTGGGGAGCTAATAAGTTTCCTAATAAGAGGAGCAAAATAAGGCAGTGTTCAAGATTAAGTGCTTTGAAGTAACAGAGAGACATTGGTTTGAATCCAGATTCACTGCATCCTTGCTGTCTGACCTTGGGGAAGTTGCTGCAAGCTCCCAAGACTTTAGTTCCTCATCTGTGTAACAGGGGTAATATCAGTTCCTATACTTTAGGGTTTTTGTACAGAGTAAACAAGACAATTAATGAAGTACACTGCTGACATATAACAAGTGTAAGCAGTCAATTGATGTTAGCCTTTGTGAGGATAATAATGATGGTTTTTAATGACCCAGCTCTTCATGGAGCTTAGACTTTTGAGGAATATCACATAAATTCCCAAAGAGCCATCAAGGTTTTTAAGCAGATTAATGACTGAGTTGTGATCGTCTTTAAGGCCCCAATTTTCATACTTCCCCATCCACAGTTAGACTGTAAGACTAGTTGGTTTCTCCTTTGATTATGTCTCATAGATGAATCCTTTCTTCTCTAATCCAACCAAGACTCCTCCATTCATCCTAAGTGTGATTTTTATTAAAGAGATATCTAATTACCAAATATAATTAAACTAGACTTATTTCTAAAGACTGAATGATCTCATTGGGAATTGTCCTGCATTGAAGAGGCTGGGCCATGCTGTGATAGAATAATCACATCTCTGACCGTGGCTGTTTTCAGTGTTTCAGAAAGCTGATTTGTTGAATTCATATATTGGGAGTAGTCGCTCGGCTCTCTTCTGTTTAATCTGTTTGTAAACTTAGAGGTCACTATCTGGCTGAGATTTCATGCAATCGTTATAAGATGAATCTGTTAGCTAGGGAATATCCATCAAATTTGCCCTAATTAAACTTCTTCAAAGGGAGCTTTTAGTACTGAGATGGCAAATAGATTCCATCTTACATACTGTCTGTATCAATTTGCTTTTGCAGTGTAACATACCACCCTAAACTTAGTGTCCATATTTTGCATGTGTCTACAAGTTGGCAAAATGATTTTGCTGACCCGGGCCAGGCTCAACTCATTTTGGCTAGGCTTTCTCAGGCAGGTGCAGTCAGCTGGCATGCTGACTGGGGAACGTCTGATCTGCTATCGGTTCAGCTAGAACAACTTAACTTTTTTCTGTGGGTCTCTGATTATCTCCAAGAGGCTATCCCAGGTATGTTCTAATGGCAGGGTCAGGAATCCAAAGAGATGCACAAGATCATGTTCAAGTCTCTGCTGGTGTCAGTTTTTTCCCATTGGTCTAAACAAACCCAGAATTAGAGAGAGAAAACATGACCAAAACACATGGATAGAGGCAGGTATGGAAACCTAGGGCCTCTAGTTCAAATAATCTACCATAGTTTGCTTTCTGGTCACAATTACCAACATGACGTCACATGAAAAATATGTTCATTTCCATTCCAAGACCCTCCTAAATCTCAAGTTGTGACCTTATGCTTGAAGTCTAGGGTGTTTTGATTTCCATCAGGTTCACATAACACTTCTTGATCCAGAAAGTTATATACTAGAAAAAAAAAGTTATCTAACCTATACACACCCACCATACAGTAATGAAATGAAAACAGAATAACCTATATAATATTCCCATTTGGAAAGGGTAAGAATAGAAGGTACATATCAGTTACTGATCCATAGCAATTCTGAACTTTTCAGGGGTAAATTCTGCCAATTTCCCTTACTCCGGATATGTGGAATATTCTTTGATTAGACTTTAGTTCTACTCCCTGGGAATGACTCCCAGTTCATTGTTCTCCATGGCTCTGGGCTCAGCCCTCTATCACATCACTTCTTTTATACCCTTTTTGGTTCCTTCTTGGGGCTCCCCTTATGGCTCAGACAGTAAAGAATTGGTCTGCAATGCAGGAGACCTGGGTTTGATCCCTGGGTCAGGAAGATTCCCCTGGAGAAGGGAATGGCAACTCAGTCCAGTATTCTTGCTTGGAGAATTCTATGGACAGAGGAGCCTGACGGGCTACAATCCATGGGGTCACAGAGTTGGACAGGACTGAGTGACTAAAACTTCCACTGTCATTTTGCTTCCTTCTGAAGAGGGTATTCAACTACACCCTCTATAGGCTTCCCTACAGAGAATTGGTGCATAAAGGTCTTTGAGACATTTTTTCCTACAGTCTGAATTCCTTTTGGCCCATATGGACAGAACATTGCCATTTTAGCTGAACTCAAAACCACTGTGCATTTCCTTTGAATATGATGTGATTTTACGCCATGAGCTAAAAGCCGTAACTTTAATACTGTTATAAGCCTTTTAGTAGAGCAGAGAAGTTCTACTAGCCCCACCTTAATTCTTTCATGGATCTTTAAGAAAGGCCTTGTGGCCACACCTGTCATCTGATCTTTTGTCCTCAAACGGCGTTTTATTTTGGTAAGTTTTCTGCCTCCCAGAGAGGCTAGAGATGAAAAACAGTTTTATATTCCCCACTAGAAAATCATGAACCCTCTACATTTCTTCTGGGTTCTGCTTATAAACCAGCTGGTTTTTTTCTTTAGAACGTCTTGTAACAGTTTATCAAATACTGTCAATAAGAGCTGGTCAGCATCTTGAAGGTTTTGCCTGGAAATCTCATCACTCAAATTCAAACATTAATTATTACATTTTCTGTCTTCTTTGTTATAATAGGTGACATTTTTAGCAGTTGTTTCACCATTATATGAAAGTGCTCAATGAATATTTTGAACTGAGTGGATAAATGGAAAAATAAGGTTTACATATAAAGATGCAACATAGACAAAATCTTTAGCCAGGAATTCTTTAACCTGTTCAGATGTTTCTACCTCCAGTTCTTAAACTCACCCTATAAAACACTCATCTTGTATACCTTTTCTCAAATATTAGATAGACATATTTGCCTTTTCCTTGTGATTTCAACAGAAGGGTGTTCTCATGTCTGCGTGACAAAATTTGTTGCTTGTCTCAGACCCTTTCTTTTCAGTCAGCTTTACTGCTACTGCTAAGTCACTTCAGTTGTGTTTGACTCTGTGTGACCCCATGGATGGCAGCCCACCGAGGCACCCCTGTCCCTGGGATTCTCCAGGCAAGAACACTGGAGTGGGTCGCCATTTCCTTCTCCAATGCATGAAAGTGAAAAGTGAAAGTGAAGTCGCTCAGTCATGTCCAACCCTCAGCGACCCCATGGACTGCAGCCTACCAGGCTCCTCCATCCATGGGATTTTCCAGGCAAGAGTACTGGAGTGGGGTGCCATTGCCTTCTCTGTCAGTCAGCTTTAGGCAGAAGTAATCTCATTCTTGTACTTAGTATTCATTTTATTTTGCTCAGTATGAGAATCATTCATTTTGATCTCTGACATCACAGCTAGGTTGAAAGCTGCTTGATGGCATGGCCTATGTGTGATTTGTCTAAAGATGCTCTATAGTGTCCATCCCAGTGGTATGTTTGGTAGTGTGTTTAGAAAATTTGTTAAACAAATGATGAATAAATGAATAAGTGAATAAATGAACAAAATTTTCACCTCACAAGGACAGAGTCATTTTCTATCATGTTTATCTTTACCAATTACATCAGTGCCTGGTATGTGGGAGGTGCTTAGTAAATATTTATTGAATTAAAAATGAATAAATGAAAAAGTAAATGAATCAATGAATGAATTGAAAATAAGCAAATCCAGATTCATTATTCCTATTTTAAGAAGTTCCAACCTACATTATAGTACGAACTTCTTTTGTGATTAGTTTAAATAGTGATTTCTTGAAATGACCCAGGAATTCAATTCTATTATTATCTCAGTTTTCATTTTTGCTCAAAGACCTTTTCCCAGACAGTGAGAATGAGGAACTGTGCACTATGCTCACCAGGAGCTTCATAATTATGGTGAAATATTTCAGATTTTCTAGTAAGATGGATAGGATGTATAAGCTTATTCAGGCCAAGTGGGGCTGGGCTTGTCCTTATAGGCAGAAAGGACTAGTACCTGTGTCCAGGATCGGGTAACCTCGTATAGACCTCAAAAGCCATCCCTTTGACCATAAATAAACTCCTTTCTAGATGAAACATATTCCCTGCACTTGAGAAATTAAGGGTTCAAGGAAGTGGTTGTCAGACTTAATTGTCTGACTGACTCTCACTTTCCACTCTACAAATGTTCTAATTTAACTGGCCTGGCTAGAGTAAGTACCAGAAAACTTTTTTTATCAACTACCCCACTTCCATGAGTCTGATGTTGATGGTCTGTAGGCACACACTTTTAGAAACACCAATTGTCTGTGTGTGTGTGTGTGCATGTGTGTGTGTGTGTGTGCAGAACACAAGGAAAAATGTCATAGCATGTTATAGGAGATTAGTGGATGTCTGTATAGGATTGAATCTGGGCAGTAAAGAGTTGGACACGACTGAGAGACTGAACTGAACTGAATTGAGGAAAGAGGAAGCTGTAACCCTTTATTTGAAGCCCTTGTTCAGAGTCTTGGCTGGATAAGCATTTTCTTTTTGCAATAATTTTTCAACTTTTTAGATTTTAATTGTATTTACAATTTAAATACAAATTAAATGTAAATCCATGGAAGGAATGATTGAAGGACAAAGTCCTATAAGGACTAGGGCATGCATGAATATTGCCAATTATGTTAAGAGGACTTCTTTCTTAGAAAATCACAGGAGAGTACCTACATATTTCTGAGGATCCTTGCACTAAGCTTTCTACTAGCAAAAAAGAATAATAGTAATAATAGTGAAAGTTCACTATGCTGGGCTTGTATCCAGGATATGGACAGCAGAGATGGAGGAGTATGTGGGACAAATTTGCTCCATGAGATCTCAGGAAAACTCATTCCCAAGCCAAGCAGTTAATGCAATTTAGACTAACTGAATTTTGTCTGAGTGACATCTGATCATGTGCTTAAACTTGAATTTGTTGGTGGAATACTTCACTTAGCGCTCTATACCTGTCTTCCTCCTTTATCCTTGTGTGTGGAACCAGTGGGAGACAGAGGAGAAAAGATGCTCAGTGAGTACTCAATAACCCTACTAACATCACAAAGCCTTGGGTAGTTGGGGATATGCTTTATAAGCACTGTTAAGTTTCATCTCTTTTACTCCTGCTGTAATTATCTGTTGCAATTTTATAGGACTGTGAACATTCTGAATGGAGGGATTTAATCCTTAAGTACGTTCAGCCTAATTGGTTCTCAATTGGAAGAGAAGCCTTGAGTTTGGAAACTTGCCACAAGTTAGCAGAGCATGTTGGTTCATTGCCCACCTGTGGAGTTGACAGATACAAGAGAACATTTTTGACTTGGCATCATTTTTGGTGTTCAGTTGGCATATCTGTCTTCAGTCTGCTCCTAAGGCTCTGTATTTGTCAACTGTGCCTAAGTTGGGCAGATATGCAGGCTTTTGCCAAGTCTTTCTCATCCCTGGGCTAGGACCCTAACTGTGGCAATTAGTGTGGGATGGGATAGATGGGAGAGATGCAGCTATATAGCTATTGCCTCTGAAAAGCCATGCTTGGGAATTTAATGATAATCAATCTAGTTTTCAACATCAATTTCATTGTATTTTAGCATACCAAATCAAACTGGTGATCCAGTTATTTGTGTGGCTAAATACAAAAGCCACACTCATTTGGAGGAAACTAAGGGCCAGAGAAGGATAAATGATAAACTAGATTGCTAGATATTTGTATTATGGCTAGTGTGTAATCATTACAATCATAATATGAATATTAATTTATAATATGAAAAATTACCCACAATGGGTTATTATTTAATAATAGCTCTAGCATTTAATTTTTTTTTGCCAGAAAAGAAAGTTAATAAAACAAATCCCATAAACTTTAATATAAGTTCAGTGCAAAGACTCTGAGATGAGACTGGTCTGGCTGAAAGAAGTTAGGTAACTTTTTCAAAGTTACTTAAGTGCTAAGTAAATTTTTTGTTGTTGAAATACAGTTGATTTACAATATTGTGTTAGTTTCAGGTTCATAGAAAATCTTTTTTCAAATTCTTTTCCATTATAGTTTATTCAGTTCAGGTCAATCGCTCAGTCCTGTCCGACTCTTTGAGACCCCATGAATCGCAGCACGCCAGGCCTCCCTGTCCATCACCATCTCCTGGAGTTCACTCAGACTCACGTCCATCGAGTCATGCCAAATGTGGTTCCCTGTGCTATATAGTAGGTCCTTGTTGTTTATTGAATTAATTAATTTGTCTACACTGGGTCTTAGTTGCAGCACACAGGATCGTTAGTTGTGCCATGCAAATTCTTGGTTGCAGCATGTGGGATCTAATTTCCTGACCAGGGATCAAACCCAGGCCCTCTGCTTTGGGAGCACAGAGTCTTAGGGCCTGGACCACCAGGGACGTCCCTGTTTATCTATTTTTATATATAGTCAGATCAGATCAGATCAGATCAGTCGCTCAGTCCTGTCCGACTCTTTAAGACCCCATGAATCGCAGCACGCCAGGCCTCCCTGTCCATCACCATCTCCTGGAGTTCACTCAGACTCACGTCCATCGAGTCATGCCAAATGTGGTTCCCTGTGCTATACAGTAGGTCCTTGTTGTTTATTTAATTAATTAATTTGTCTACACTGGGTCTTAGTTGCAGCACACAGGATCGTTAGTTGTGCCATGCAAATTCTTGGTTGCAGCATATGGGATCTAATTTCCTGACCAGGGATCAAACCCAGGCCCTCTGCTTTGGGAGCACAGAGTCTTAGGGCCTGGACCACCAGGGACGTCCCTGTTCATCTATTTTTATATATAGTCAGATCAGATCAGATCAGATCAGTCGCTCAGTCGTGTCCGACTCTTTGCGACCCCATGAATCGCAGCACGCCAGGCCTCCCTGTCCATCACCAACTCCCGGAGTTCACTGAGACTCATTTATATACAGTAGTGTGTATCAGTGTTCTTGCCTGGAGTCCCAGGGGGAGAGTTCTTTATATACAGCAGTGCAGCAGTGTATCTTTTAATCCCAAACTCCTAGTTATCCCTTCCTCCCTTCCCCAGTGGTAAGTCTGTGAGTATGTTCTGTTTTGTAATAAACCACATTTGGTATCTTGTAATAAACTATAATGGAAAAGAATTTGAAAAAGATTTTCTATAAACCTGAAACTAACACGATATTGTAAATCAACTGTGTTTCAACAACAAAAAATTTATTTAGCACCTAAGTAACTTTGAAAAAGTTACCTAACTTCTTCCAGCCAGACCAGTCTCATCCCAGAATCCTTGTACTGAACTTATATTAAAGTTTGTGGAATTCATTTTATTAACTTTCTTTTCTGGCAAAAAAGAAAATTAAATGCTAGAGCTATTATTAAATAATAACCCATTGTGAGTAATTATATTTATTCATTTGCGTAATATGAGTCATTTATGATATTATTCATAATATATTTCATAATATTATTCATTATGCATAATAAATATAATGATAATTATAATTATTCATTTGCATATTTTTAAAGATTCACATAAAAGTGAGATCATATGATATTTGTCTTTCTCTGTCTGATTTACTTCATTTAGTATAATTTCTCTAGGTCCATCTGTGTTGCTGCAAATGCATTATTTCATTCTGTTTTATGGCTGAGTAATATTATATTGTATATGTATATATATATGTACCACATATTCTTTATCCATTCTTCTGTTGATGGACACTTAGTTTCTTCCATGTCTTGGCTATTGTAAAGAGTAAGTGCTGAATAATTGTGAAAAAAGTTACTTAATCTTAAGACATTCTTAACTTGTGAAATGAAAATAATATTTATAGTACTTACTCCACAGAGTTTTTTCAGTTAGTTAACAGACTAATATATTTTAAATACTATATTCATTGCCTGGTGTATAATTAAAATGTGATGTCATTTTAAGTACACACAGTACAGACACATAGAAATCACACATAAACACACAAACATACATGCTTTCATATGCTGCTGCTGCTATGTAGTCCCTGTTTGACTCTTTGCCTCAGGGACTGTGGCCTGCCAGCCTCCTCTGTCCATGGAATTCTCCAGGCAAGAATACTGCAGTCGGTTGCCATTTTCCTCTCCAGAGGATCTTCCCGACCCAGGGATTGAACCCATGTCTTCTGCATTAGCAGGCGGATTCTTTACCACTGATTCATCTGGGAAGCCACACACTTTGATATACCTTCTCACATTTTCTGTCTTGGTAATCAATTTTTCCTTCCCCTACAAACTTCAGTTATTAATGCTGAGCTCTAAGGAGTGGGAGGAGAAGGCAATGGCACCCCACTCCAGTACTCTTGCCTGGAGAATCTCATGGACAGAGGAGCCTGGTGGACTACAGTCGGGTCCATAGAGTTGCAAAGAGTCAGACACGACTGAAGCGACTTAGCAGCAGCATCGGGAGTGGGAGGGTATCATCTAGAATTGTACGGCTCAGTACTGCTGTCATGACCCACATACAAGTGGCCATTGAGCACCTGAGATCTGGCTAGCCAAATGTAAAATCCACACCAAATTTTGAAGGCTGTGGAAAAAAGATTTTGAAGAGTATGGAAAAAAGAACATAAAGAATCTTATTTTTAATATTGATTACATGCTGAAAAGCTATTTCTGATATATTAGCTTAAATGTGTTATTAAGTAAATAAAATCCATATATTCTTTTGGTAAAGGCAACTCTACAGACAGACCCTCTATGATCAAACTGAGTGGAATATTCTTCCCAAACTACGTTCAAAGATGCTCTCTGTTTTCTAGTCTTGCACCTTCAGTTGCACCTGCCTGATATTTCTGTTTGGATCTCATTGTTGTCTTAAACTCACCATGTCCTAAACCACATTTCCATTTTCCTCATGATCTTATCCTATTTCTGACTCCCCTATTTTGGTTCTATTCTTACTGCACTCATGACCTCACATTTACATGTCAATAGAGTTTCATCTGGGAGCTTTTCTATTACTTGATCCTTTTCAATCTTTTCTTACCAAATTCATATGCATCTTGCTAAAATCACTTTAAAAAAATACATCATCCTTGTTTTTAGAAGCCTTCAGTGACACCCAACTGGCCATGAGATAAGACCCACACCATTTAGCTTGTTATATCTCTGATCTCTCCAATTTCTTGAATGATCTTTCTGTTCTAGAAAATACAGATTATTTTATATCCTTCAATTACAACTTCTGGGGATAGTAGACATGTACTAAGGTGCTTTGTACACAGGAAATGAAGTAAGTTTTGCAAGCTGTGAGGAGAGGAAGAGATTTCATTTTTGGACATATGGAAGTTGATATGCTTTTCTGATGAATTAATATTTCTTCACTAACTTACAAGAAGACAAGAAACTCTCATTCTAATGAAAATTGAGGTAAGGGAGGGTGTATATAAAAAGAAAAGAAGTGATCATGGACAATTTCTCAAGATATGAGCCTTCTTATTGTACTACAAAAATTCACTAACCATTGAAAGGTAATGTTTCAGATTCAGTTATTGGGGCATTTGCTCTGGACTATTTTTTCAGGAAAGAAGGCAGTTTTGAGGTCTATCTCCAAAGGGAACATCCTCTGTAAGATTATTGAGATAAATAGAAGTGCCCAAGGCCTCAAATCATATTATACTATAAAAATAAAAATCATAAAATTGTTTATGATTTCCAAATAATTTCATGATCATTAATTTATGGACTTGACTTGAGACCATGAGATTGATATATACGGACATTAGCACCAATTTGGAGAAAATATGGACACAGAATTTAGCTGACTTACTCAAGGATACAAAACTACATTTTGATATTAGCTTTTATTGCTTTGCATTTGTAAGATACAGAAATCACTCACTGCTGGAACTGTCCAGTCTTGATCTGTCAAGAGGCAGATGTTTCCTGTTTTATCTATAAGAATTAGAGTTTTACTTGCAGAGGTGAGCGTCCCCTGGGAAATCCATGGCAAAGTTTTCATTATGTACACTTTTCAATTATTATTTACATTGGCTTTTGGTTGAGGGAAAAATAATATCCTGCTAATTCTTACCTTTACAATTCAAAGAAGTTTGACATATGCAGTAATCCCATCTTCGTTCCTAAATGTTTATTTTTTATTATAAAAGTAATGAATGTTCATTAAAGTAATATTGGAAAATGCATAAAGGTAAAAAATAGAATTTATTTATTTTTATTGAAGTATAATTTGAACACACTGAAATGCACAAATCTTAGGTGTACTGTTTGATGAGTGTTGAAAAGTGTTCCTACCTGTGTGACCCACACCCTAGTTAAGAGGTAAGAAATTTGCATCACCCAGGAAGCTCCTTGACATCCTTCTCCTGACCTCCCTTCCCCACTCTGCTACTGCTAAGTCGCTTCAGTTGTGTCTGACTCTGTGCGACCCCATAGACGGAAGCTCACCAGGCTCCCCCGTCCCTGGGATTCTCCAGGCAAGAATACTGGAATGGGTTGCCATTTCCTACTCCAATGCATGAAGGTGAAAAGTGAAAGTGAAGTCGCTCAGTCGTGTCCGACTCTTAGCGACCCCATGGACTGGAGCCTACCAGGCTCCTCCGTCCATGGGATTTTCCAGGCAAAAGTACTGGGGTGGGGTGCCATTGCCTTCTCCGTTCCCCACTCTAGGCAACCACTATTCTGATTTCTAATGGAAGACAGAATTAATGAGAGCAATCTTAAGTTTTAACACGCACTGACAATCACTGCTTAACCTAACAGCAGCTTAGACCCCACTGATCATTTCCATTGTAATACCCCACACCTTGGTTTCACTTTTGAGGAAAGGCACCCTCTCATCATTCTTCTCACCTGACTGGCTGCTATTTCTCTGTCTCCTTGGCTCAGTTGTCCTCATGTCTAACTGAACAGGCACCATGTTTGTCTCGCTTCTACCTCTCCCCTACCTGCACGTACTCCTCATGGTCTCATGAAGTTGCATGGCTTTCAGCGCTATGAGCTTTTAAAATGTCACCACATTTTATGAAAATAATTTTCAATGGCTACAGTGTTATTCTATAGGGATGTGCACCATCATCTACTTATCCATACCTTTATCACTGAACATTCAGGCTATTATCTTAACCATTGCTAATAACACTGCAAGGAACATCTTGGCACACAAACTAATCCAACCTCCATAGTTACAATACTGGATAGGTATCCAGGAAGGGCTAGGTTAAAGGCTACAGACGTTTTTGAGGCTGTAGTACATGTTGTACTTGTAGTACAAGTTGTTTCTCAAAAAAAGATGGACCAGTATATAGTCCCAACAGTAGTACTAGTAATAAAGAAAGGTCTTTTCTCGTAAACATGTTGAATTTTAGTCAAAATTTTATAGGAGATAAAAATGAAAGATCAGTATATAAAGTGGCTTATATTTACTAGAATTTAAAAAAATATGTAAATTAGTTCAGAGCTTATTTGCTATTACTAATTATAGGTCAGAACAAGATAATATTGGGTTTCCCTGGTGGCTCAGTGGTAAAGAATCCATCTGCCATTGCAGAAGAAGCAAGAGACACGGTTCGATCCCTGAGTTGGGTAAGATCCTCTGGAGGAGGAAATAGTAACCCACTCCAGTATTCTTGCCTGGAGAATCCCATGGACAGAGGAGCCTGGCGGGCTACAGGGGCCTGAAAGAGTCAGCCATGACTGAGCGTGCTCCCTCATCTCATCTACAGGTAGTATCACTCTTCTGTAAGCCCACAGAATTGGGATGCCATGTCGTGAGGTCATTTATTTATTTATTTATTTATTTTAGCCATACCACACAGCTTTCAGGCTTTTAATTTCCTGACCAGGGATGGAATCCAGGCTGCCAGCAGTGGAAGCACAGAGTCCTAACCACTGGACCACCAGGAAATTCCCTGCAAAGTCACTTAGGTGATGACAGTTAGCCTTGTTAACATAATGATATGGGTTTGATTAAAGGCTTAATCACTTACTAGCCATGAGTTTGGACAAAGTGCTTATGATCTTTGAGCCTCAATGTTCTCTGTAAGATATGGATAATATTTTATAGATAATAAAATATCTATAAAATATGGATAATAAAATCTGCCTTGCAGAAGTTGGGAAGGTTAAATGAGATAATGTACATAAATCACGTAGTATGAAGGTGGCACATAAATGTTAGTTCCTATCCTTCCTACCAAAGTCACATCCTTTCCTAGGTTAAAAGTCCCACCATAGCAAAAAAGTGGCAATAAATTGTGAGCAAGGCATTGCTCATGTAGCTTACTGAATGCCTATGAATATAAGAAAGACTATGTTTGCCTTTTTTAAAAAATAAGAATGAGCAAGCCAGAGAGAACTAGAACTTTGCTCAGGGCAAGGCAGACAGTTGCCATGTCAGGATGTGAGCAGTGTCAGTCAGGGATTTCACTTGGGCACTGGAACTGAGGAACTGGCTTGAGTCTTGATCCTGAAGGGATGGGGTTAGAAATGTGAAAAGGTGGTACAGGGGATTCAAACTAATGGGAGAACTGTGGTAGTTCCAGAAATCAGGACCAGATGGGAAGCAGATGTTCAAGATTAGCCAAGATGGATATGGTTTCTAATGGTGAGGGACAGATGAGGCAGGAATCCTGGTAGCGAAACACCAAAGTCATGGCAGCAACTTTAGAGCCCACTTTTAAAACTTCATCGCAGCACTGTTTATAATAGCCAGGACATGGAGGCAACCTAGATGTCCATCAACAGATGAATGGTTAAGAAAGCTGTGGTACATATACAAAATGGAGTATTACTCAGCCATTAAAAAGAATACATTAATCAGTTCCATTGAGGTGGATGAAACAAGCCTATTATACAGAGTGAAGTAAGCCAGAAAGAAAAACACCAATGCAGTATACTAACACATATATATGGAATTTAGAAAGATGGTAACGATAACCCTGTATGCAAGACAGCAAAAGAGACACAGATGTATAAAACAGTCTTTTGGGACTCTGTGGGAGAGGGCGAGGGTGGGGTGATTTGGGAGAATGGCATTGAAACAGGTATAATATCATATAAGAAACGAATCGCCAGTCCAGGTTCGATGCAGGATACAGGATGCTTGGGGCTGGTGCACTGGGATGACCCAGAGGGATGGTACAGGGAGGGAGGAGGGAGGGGGGTTCAGAATGGGGAACACATGTACACCCATGGCAGATGCATGTTGATGTATGGCAAAACCAATACAATATTGTAAAGTAATTAGCCTCCAATTAAAATAAATAAATTTAAAAATAAATAAAAATTTAAAAAAGAAAAAAAATAACCTCTAATTTATAGAAAAGTTGGAAGATTAGTATGAAGTACTTCTCTAGATCCTTTTTCAGATGCACCAGTTTTGAACATTTTGTCATATTTGCTTTATCATGTCTGTGTGTATATATTTATAAGTCTACCCATCCAGCTACTTATCTAATGTGTGCATTGTACTCAGTTGCTGAGTCGTGTCAGACTCTCTGTGACCCTATGGACTGTAGCCCTCCAGGCTCTACTGTCCGTAGGATTATCCAAGCAAGAATACTGGACTGGGTTGCCATGCCCTCCTCCAGGGGATCGCCCCGACCCAGGGATCAGACCTGTACTTCGTGCATCTCCTGCATTGTAGGAGAATTCTTTACCCATCGAGCCACCTGGGAAGCCCACCTATCTAATCTTTGCTCCTTAATACTTTAGTGTCTATTTACTAACAACAAGGATTTTTTTTTCTCTTACATACTCGTAGTATTGTTACCAAATCTAAGAAATTGAACAATGTTACAATACATTCCAACTTCAGCTATTGGCTCAGAAATGTCTTTTATAGCCTTCCTTCTCCCTGACTCCACCCCATCCCATTATATGATCCAATTCGGGATCAGCAGCTGCCTTTACACCAAGTTTGTTTCGTTTCAGTTTCCTTTAGTCTCCTTTAATCTGGAATGTGACTCTGCCTTACTTTGTTTTGCATGATATTTACATTTTTGAAGATTGTATGTCATTCAACTTGGGTTTTGTAGACCTCATGTTTTGAATTTGCTTCTGGACAACTTTTATTTTTTTGCTCGAGGATGCTATTAGGAGCTGGGCTTGAGGACTGTGGGTATAGCAGGATGCGGGGAGCATTTGTAGCCCATGGAGATAAAGAGGCCAGTGAGCACAGGTGAGGCCTTCTGGGTGAGGCCGAGCTCTTGTGCCTGAGTGAGGGTTGTAAGCCCGAGTCACAGAACAGGAAGGGACCTTGAGGGGTCACTAAGTCCATCTGCATGGCCTTTAGCAGAAATACATTTTCACTCACTCAGACACGCCAGCCTATTTTTAAAGTCCTCCAGGGAAAGCAATTCTGTGTGTGCTTCTTGCTAACCCACACTGGTGCCACTCGCTCCCACTGTGTGAAGTCTTCCCTGTACCTCAGCTAACTTCCTCAAGGAGCAGGTCTTAAGCTTTCTTCTCATCCTGCTTTTAGGAAGGACTCACATATAAATCATAAGCTCTTCATTGTGCTTAGAGAACTGTGTTTTATCACTTGTCCCTTAGGTTTGTTTTCTTTAACCTAAAGAATAAAAAAAGGAACTTAACCTATACAAATGTGTTACAATATTATCTTGACAATAACTACACATTATCATAGCAATAATACATTTCATTTTATAATTGGATTTTCCTTGGACCCGACTAACAACAGGTCACTTTAGATTATCATTTCTAGTTACCTGTTTGTTTTTTTTTAATTTAAAAAAATACATGTTTATTATAAAATACAATTTCAAACATTGGAAAAGAACAAAAGAAAAGAAGTAAAATTACTCTCCTTTTCCCTTCTACTCTCAATCATATTTCCAAAATTTGTCAACTATTTCTAGTTTTGATGTCTGAAATTCCAGATTTTTCTTTACATATTCAAGCATATGTGCATACATACATTCACACACATGCATACTCATTTTATGAAAATTGAAATGGGATCTTATACATATATATTGCAATTTGATGATATTTTCTCAGTATAAGAATAATATATGTTCTTTGAGGAACATATAAAACAATTATAAAGGAAAAACCATTTAAATCACTTATAATTGTACTGCTCACCTCTGATGTTGTTTGGATATTTTCTGATTATTTTCTATTTATGTGTGTTATCATATGTCTTCCTGTTTAGTATTGTTCTTTTGCTTGATCAACTTTGAGCATCTTTTCTTTTCAATTTGGAGCTCAACTGGGAAATAGTTCTCTCATGAGATTAGGTTATAAGAGGCAGTGGAAAGAAGGCAGACTCATGGAAAGGACAGCAGGCTGGCAAAGAGCAAGTGATCAGGCGTGCAGAAAGATTTCCCTCCTAAGAGGGAACACAGCATCTGTTACCCACAAATCACTTGGTGAACAGGGCTTCTGACAGCCCAATATAGTGTTTTGTATATGCAAGGCCAAACTCCCTTTATTCACTATAAATTCATCACTATTGGCAGTGCTGGTAGTAAAGCATTGAATAAGGCAAGCATGGGCCTTGACTTTTTTTTTTTTTTTGGCAGAGTTGTTGTTTGTTTTGTGAGGGGTTTTATGTTTGTCTGCTTGTTTGATTGGTTTTTTTTGGTTCCACAGAAACCAAGGGCTAGATCTCATCAGTTTAAGGGGGTTTCTTTTTGTGCCATAGAAACCAATGGTTAGATCTCATTAACTTGTGGTCTGCTTGGATTTGGAGTTTTTCTTTTTCTTTTTTCCTCCTCTAGTTTTACACTATAAATTCTGATGCAAAAGTCACCATGGATAGTTTTTCAAATCAGTTCTTAATGGATTAGAAAGTTTAGAAACTGGATATTATATGCTTTCTTGTTGAAAAATTCTTCAGATTCAGAAATATCTCAGGAGGAGAAAGACTGTGGAATGTCTTGCTCTAGGGGTTAAGATAGATTATGTCAGTTTCTGCTTTTTTCTTATACCTATGTCCATCCACCCCTTCAAGTTGATATGGCATGGCCCCCAGTTACTGAGTTAATTAAAAGAAAAAGTGGGTGAATTGTGATGTTCTTCACATTATCTTTGCCTCTGAGTAGAGTAAATCTTGCAATTATGTCAGCTATCACACGTCAGATCATATGATGTTTCCTCCACTCTGCCCCATACCCCTTTCTGTTCATCAGAATTGAGATCTGAGTGCTCAAGTGATCGTAGGCTTTCCTCAGTTTCAGCACAGAATAGGGATTCTCTCTTTTTAGCTCTGGTTTGTCACTCTTCTTAGCACTAAGGAGACCCTCATTACCCACTATCTAATGGGCAAGAGCCCCAAGACTTGCCTCCATGTTGGCAGGTATCTTGGTTCCTTTCTCTTATGCCACAGACAGAGTTCCTATTGCACAAATACATCTCCAGTAAGTACACCCACATTCAATTAGCCTCCTGGATCCCTTTCAGCCAATGCTCATGAGCTTCATTTGTTAAATTGAGCAAACATTTATTGAGTGCTCATTAGATGCCAGGTGTTGTTCTAAATATCTAGAATATATTAAAGAACAGAAGACCAAAATCTTGCTTTCCATGGATCTTGCATTCTAATGGATGTTTTAGGAATGAAAGATTGTGATACTGAGGCTGGGGCCATTGTGCCCCATCAGAAACAAAACAGTTCTCCCAGATGCCTTCTCTGGGGTTAACATCTATAGTTTCTATTAGACCCATCTTGTTTGTCCTCTCCTTTGTTCTCATAGTCTAAGCTTTCCACATTTGTGTCTAAATTGACCTTAGTTATGGCAAGTCTTGGGCTTCTCTGGTGGCTCAGACAGTAAAGAATTTGCCTGCAATGCGGGAGACCTGATTTCAGTCCCTGGGTTGGGAAGATCCCCTGGAGGAGGGAGAGCATGGCAACCGACTCCAGTATTACCTGGAGAATCCCCATGGACAGAGGATACAGTCTATGAGGTCGCAAAGAGCTGAACATGAGTGGGAGACTAAGCACACAGCATGCGCAGCAAATCTTACGTTTGTAAAATGTTGTCCTGCCCAGTATATGAGCCATTACATTGAAAGTTCCAGTGAGCCAAAAATAACTCAAGTGCACCTTTGCATTTGACAAAACCAACCAGTTCCTCGATTTTGGTCAGTTAATAGGGAGCAAAAGTCCTGGGTCATTGAAAATAATGTGTAATGTAAATTTCCGTGATAGGTAGAGATTAAGATCATGACACAGTGAGATAATAATCCTTGTGCTTGAAATAATTTGAATTTGTAGAAGTAAGCATTAAAACCATCAGAAGTACAACTCCTCAAAATAGGAAGCCTCTAGAACCTAGTGTTGAAAATAAACTTTAGCTCTCTTTGGGATTGTCTGAGATGCCCTGTGCTTGTTTGTGCTATTTGTATTTTCTTTTTTCTATGTAGTTTCTGGGATCGTTGTGCTATTTTAGATCTTACTTAGCCATACTCCCTGTTGAGATGCTAAAATATCCTGAAAGTGGCAATGCTGACTTTTTTGCATGCCTAGGAGGTGGGTAGTGCAGGATTGATTTGTAATGACACTACTGTAGAGTAAATTTTTAGCTGTAATGTTATTTTGGGCTGCTTGATCCCACCAGATTTGGAGAAGTTTGAATTACCTTAAATAACTAGAACACAGACACTCCTATGTTACCCCTGAGACATGTTCACTGAAGCATGAAAATTAGTTCAGATATGCATCCAAGCTTCATTGACTCTAAGGGTTTATAGGATTACTTATTGATAATTGGGAATGAAAATTATGCCATGGCAAAAGTCTGATTGAAGGTGGCAACGAAAGCAATGTCATAGTTGATTGCTTGTGAACTTTCTGTCTTGGCTAAGGAAACTGTAGCAGATTAACAATGGCTTCCCATTCTTTGTTATTCTTTTCATAATCACATGAGATCTATTTCCCCAACCCCTAAACCAAAGGCCAGCCTGTGACTACTTTGACCAATACAATCCAGTATAAATGATGCTGTTTCAATTCTAGACATAGCGCTTCAGTGGCCTTTAGGTTTTTCTTCTTCATCTTGGAGCCCTGTGCTGCTGTGTAAGAAGTCACAATCCTGCTAGAGAGTCAAAGTAAAGAGACTCCATGGCGAGAAAAGAGGAGCTTCATTGCAACCACTTTCTACCAAGGCACAGGCAAGTGGGTGAAGAAGTTAGCTTGGAAATGGATGTTCTAGCCCCGTTCACCCACCTCTGATACCATGGAGCTCGGAGATAAACCAGCCAGCTGAACCCTTCCCAAATTCTTGATCCAGAAAGTTGAGAACAAAACAAAATGGTTGCTTTAAGTTACTAAGTTTTAGGCAGTAATAGATAAACAGAAGGGGATGACACAGGACAAGATGTTTGGATGGCATCACTGACTCAGTGGACATGAGCTTGAGCAAGCTCCAGGTGATGGTGAAGGACAGGGAAGCCTGGCGTGCTGCGGTCCTCAGGGTCGCAAAGAGTTGGACATGACTGAGCGACTGAACAACAACAAAATAAACAAATTTTTGTTGAAGTTTAGGTTCCAGTTTTTACAAAGGTTTTATTTATTCCTCAATTTATCTACCTACCCATCAATGAAATATTTACTAAGAGTTCATTATGTTTCTAATGATACTGGGCTATGGTCACAAGGAAGTTCTGATAGAGTTTTGGCTTTGTGCTTATTTAGCCTCAAATTGTTACTAAGAAATAAGAATCCTCTTTTTACATTTTCCCTTCATTTATTTCAAGCGAGTACTTTGGGTGCTACCATGTTCCAGGTACTATATAAATTGTTGGCAAAACAATGGTGACTAAAACAACACAGGTTATAGACTCAGGAGTCTTGTTTATAATGGAGAAATACAAAGTAAATTTTTTTCTTCCAATCTGTAGAATAAGATAACAACATAGACTTCACAGGATTTTTTTGGAAGATTTTGTGATATGATGAGTGTAAAAGCCCTTCTAAGTAGTTATTTTTTTATAAAAGTAAAAGCATTTGTTGAGTCTTGACGGTAGTAGCAGTAGCAGAAGAGCTTAGAGACAAACCAGGTACATAACATTCAAAGTGAAAATATGTATCTATATGTCATAAGCAACCACTTACAATAGAAATTATTATTTGGTTTTGGTGGGCCCTTATTAGACTTAAGTGGATCCAATGAATTTCTAAAACTATATGAAAGAGGTTGTGTAGATATGTATATGCACATTATTTTTGGATCAGAGACTCAATACTTATTAGGTTTTCAAAGGTGTGAGTGATCCTAAAAGGTAAAAAACCGTTGATCGAGAGGATAAAGGCTATTGCAATATATTAAACCCCTCTGGATGCCAAACACTCTATTCAGTATTCTCAGATATCACAATCTCTGTGAGGGAGACTCTCATTCCCATTTTACAGATTAGAGACTGAGGCACAAAGAGGTTATGTACTTATCCAAGTTTAGTAAGTGATGGGTTTGGCATTTCAATTAATCTCCGTCTGGTCTCAAAGGTCTTCCCACTATACCATGTGTATCAGTTAGAGTTCTTTGCTGCAAGTTATAGTAACCAATCACTCTGGCTTAATCAAAAAGGAAATACATTGAGAAAATGTTGGCACTCACAAATTTTCTGGAAAGTGTGGAGAGGCAAAGTTATTCCTATGATTCTGATAGGGACTTTCTAGGGACACATTATTACCCCTTCAAAAACAAACATCTGGAATGTAAGCTCAACATGCCAATGGATTTAATAGGTGTTTAGAGGCAACCCAAATGAACAGATTCATCCTTACTTTTATCTGATCCTCTTTCAATGAAAGATAATGTATTTTCTTCAATATTTGGAACACCTAAAGAGGAAATAATGACAATATGGATTATATTATTATAATCCTTATTCCTTTGTAGTTTATACCACACTTGCACAAATTATCAATTAATATTTTGATCCACACAAGCAGTCTGGAAGATTGATGAGGACAAATGCTTTTATCTGCATTTGAGAAGCAAGGAAACTGAAGCTGGAAGATGCTTCCTGAAGGCAAGGAAACTGAAGCTGGTAGATGCTACCTGATGTGTGTGCAAAAGTTGCTCAGTTGTGTCTGTCTCTTTGTTTCCCCATGGACTGTAGCCCACTAGGCTCCTCTGTCCATGGAATTCTCCCCTTCTCCAGGGGATCTTTCCAACCCAGGGATCGAATTCAGATCTCCTGCATAGCAGGCGAGTTCTTTACCATCTGAGCCACTAGGGAAGCCCCCAAAGTTCACATGACTCATAGGTGCTCTCATCCCCCATGTCTGGGGTTTCCCTTCTACTAGATGTCCTGCAGAATTCAAATGGCTCCACTGCCCACAGAGTTGAGGTAGTTAGGCCCTCACCAGGCAGGTTTGCCACACTGTGCCCTTCTTAGGACCAAACCTGGGTCTCCTGCACTGTAGGCAGAGTCTTTACCATCTGAGCCCCCAGAGAAGCCCTGAAACATAACTTGAATGTCATGAAGTAAGGTGGATTGCAGCACTATGTGGATTTGTATCCAGACCCAGATGTCAGTTTCAGGTGACAGTTTTTACAAATGTATGCATCAGTTATACTGGAGTTCCAAATTGTTGTTGGAAATATAAGGGCCTTGCACTTCTGACCAGATCTCATCCTGCAAAGACAAAACATTATGATACCTGAGTGCATCTCCCAGGGGAAAATGAGGGAGTTTTAAAGCTGTACCCAGTGAAACTTCTTCAGTCCAATATTCTCTGGTAGCTTTAGTCAGTTGCATTTAATACACCTTTATAAAATATGATATTATTTCATAAGACAAGCTGTTATTACACCCTTTGGCTTCATTGGGGTTCACCAAAACTGGTGCAGGTGTAGGTATTATTTATTTTTGTGAAGCCTCCTCTTCAATCTTCTATGGGATTCTTTAGTACCAAATGCAGAAATGGACAAGTGACCATGTTTTCTTTCTTTTTTTCTCTCACTTAACAACCACAGCTACCATTTATTGAGTATTTACTGTATAGTAGGGGCCTGTGTTGGGGAAGGCAATGGCACCCCACCCCAGTACTTTTGCTTGGAAAATCCCATGAACGGAGGAGCCTGGTAGGCTCCAGTCCATGGGGTCGCTAAGAGTCGGACACGACTGAGCGACTTCACTTTCACTTTTCACTTTCATGCATTGGAGAAGGAAATGGCAGCCCACTCCAGTGTTCTTGCCTGGAGAATCCCAGGGACGGGGGAGCCTAGTGAGCTTCCGTCTATGGGGTCGCACAGAGTCGAACACGACTGAAGCGACTTAGCAGCAGCAGCAGCAGCAGGGGCCTGTGTTGGGAACATCCCCTGGAGGAGGACATGACAACCCACCCAGCATTCTTGCCTGGAGAATCCCGTGGACAGCGGAGCCTGGCGGGCTATAGTCCATCGGGTTGCAGAGTCAGACACAACTGAAGTGACTTAGCATGCACACACAGGGGGCTGTGTTACATAATTTATATAACTATGCTATTTAATCTGTACCCTAACTCTGTGAAGTAGTTATTATCCTATTAATTTAACTGAAATTTATATATAAAAAACTTGTCCAGTATCTTATAGTTCCCAACTGTCTTTGGAAAAATATAAATCTAGTCTTTTTTTCCCTCCATCGTTCAGAACTTTTCATATCACTGCTCAAAGAGAAGATTCTGTTATCTCTTTCAAGTCGACATAATTGGAGAGAACATGGTGTGATGTGTTCACATCTTAGAACTGTTGTCCCTTAATTTTGTGACAGAACAAAATGTGTTACCACACAGAAACCCTGAAATATTATCTCACTTTAGTCCACAAGTTGACTGCTGTTGCTACTTCTTTGATGCTCTTCACAACAACATGTAGCCTACATCTATGCAGAGGGATACTCCATCTATCTGTATGACCATCTGAGGATAGAAAAATCTATTCCTTTTTTACACTGTTGTAGATGCAAGACTTTTGGAGGATTAATCATTGAAGGAAGAAAGGATGTCCATTAGTGGAAAGGAAAGTCACATGAAATGTGCAGAAGTTCACTGTTTTAGGCAGTCCTAAGGTTCTGGACTTTTTAGCCAACTGATACATTTATAAGCCCTCTTCCAATGATCTAGTGCTGTGGAGATGCTCCTACTTTTATTCTGAACCTGTTCCCATTCAGTCTTGTTCTTTATCTCAGCTCTTCATCCTTAACATTCTCCTCTACTGTGTCTTTACTAAACACAGGAACATTAGTAATGTCTCCCATTCACTTTGGTATTCTCTACTCAAAACAGTAATTAATACTTAAATTAACCTTAATTAGATAATCAGTATACTTTTATGCAGTGAGTATGTATTACTTGATATGTAAGCATGTGTTAAATACTAGGCTAAATCCCTTATAATGTTAAATATTCACAAGCTTTTATGAAATCGGTTTTTTAAAATCTCAGTTCCACAAATGAGGAAGCTAATGTCTGCTGGGGTAAAAATTTTACCTATCCACAAGCCCAAAGTGACAGCCAGGAGGAGATAAAGCTGGAACTGAAAATGGTGTATCTCTAAGAGTTTATGCATTTTCCACAGTGCTGTATTACTTTTAATTATTTAATTAAAATTAATTAAATTATTTAATTTCAGGACTAGTAAAATAGTTTGTAGTAATTTCTTATTTCTCACCCTACCATCATTTTTGAAGTCCTAACTTCTTTCGGAATCAAGTTGCTCCTGTGATCAATTTTAGGAATTGGGAAATTGTATAGGTTGAAAGATCCCTTAAATGAATGTTACCCTCTAAAGAGAAAAGCTCTTTAAAGCTGTTGGAATCTGGGCTGAAATAACCAATTTCTATCTATGCTCATGTTAGAAAGGCTTAACCTAGAATAGCTTTTTGAGTGAAGTCATTGACCTCATTTTTCTTCTTCTCCTAAATAGAACCAGTTGGAGATAAGTATATGTTTATCCCTTGTCATTTATTGTCGGTGTCCATAACGGTTTTATAGACTTGCTGCTTTATGCCCTTATGTGTGCATAGAGAAATTTCCTTTGTTTTCAGCTAGTGTTAATTTCCAGATACCATGATTGCTAACTGGCATAGCAAAGACCAGTGAAGTTCTCTGGCACTGTGAAGTCCATTTATTTATGTATCATTGAAGTGTTTTTCAGTGGGCCTCAGAGGTGGCTAATTTATCTTCCCATAATAAGAAATGTTAAATAAGCACATTTTAACCCTTTTATTATTTTGTTACATGTACCAGTTTGAGGCTTCTTTCTTATAAAAGTGTGAACTTTCAAAGCCGAGACCATATCTCTGTATCTTGGTGCCTAGCATGGGGCAGATGATCTGTGTTATGAAATAACTTTTTGTTTCCTTTAGCATACTGAGGAGGAAGCAAAGACTTGTCTGTGTACAATAAACTGGACATTTACTTCTCCCTCAACAACCCTCCATGGCTTTATTTTGGAAATGAATAATGGTTAATTCATCTAACAAATGTTAGAGTTTTTATTATATTTTGGGAATTGTGATTGGTATATGCTTTGATCTCTCAAGGAGCTCAGAGTCTGGTAGAGACAAAATAAATCAAAAGATAAATTACACAGAACATGTTCTCAGTCACTCAGTCATGTCCAACTCTTTGTGACCTCATGGATTGTAGCCTGCCAGGCTCCTCTGTCCATGGAATTTTCCAGGCAAGAATACTGGAGTAGGTTGCCGTTTCCTACTCCAGGGGATCTTCCTGACCCAGGAATCGAACCTACAGAACATGAAGATGTGTTTACAACATAGAACATCACAGAACATGAAGATGTGTTTACTGAGGAGTGAGGGGCTAGATCTTCAGCTAAGTGAACAAAGATAGGATATTCTTGCTATATAAAAGGGAATAGGTTTCCCAGTTAAAAGGTATAGCTTGCTCAAATGTACATACCAATGTCAACAAAGTATTTGGATAAACTGGAAAAGTTACTGGCCTTGGAGTAGAATGGTAGAGATAGTGGGAAAGGTGCTAGGTAGGGGCCATATGAAATCATGGAGGATATTGCGAGCTAATGTCTGAAATTTGGGATTCCTTGTGTAGGCAAAGGGGTTAGGGTGAAGAGACTCAAGAGGGTAAGTGAGAAAGATGATTTGCTTTTTTTTTCTTCAGTAATGGGGACATATAATACCAAAGAAACATTCACTAACTCTGGCCCATCAGGAAAGGCAGCAGGTGAGATAGGAGGCACCATTAAATAATACAAAGAGAAAACCAATTCCATTTATCTCCCCCTTGTTTTGATTAGCATTTTGCTTCTCTGATTAAAGTTAATTCATCTGAACAATTACAAAGTGGGACTTTGGATCAATCTTTTCAGGAAGGTAGATAGGAACCTCTGGCATTTTCTTCTTTTGTTTTGTTTTTATTGAATAATTCACTAATGATTTTTCCAGGAGGGGCACAAATGTATCCATCTCCAGAATTTCCTAAGGGATCACATTCTTAGCCTTCAATCACATGAGCAGCCTTATTAAGGATTTCATGTTTTTTTCTTCATTCACATGGTCTCAGGAGAGGAGGGAAATCTGTTTGTTATACAGTGTAACTCATTGCATAATGGGTCATTGCATATTTCTGCAAAGAAAGAGGCAAAGGGAACTTGGAAGGAAACAAAGAATGGCATTGAAATGTGCTGTGTCGGTGGAAAAGGGAGACAGGGAATCACAGAGGGAAGAGAGGTGGGACAGCTATTTTTACTTTCTGCATCTCATCAGTTATTCATTCTAAACTCTATAAAGTGTTAATGGGATATACTTGTTAAAAGAGAAGAAGATTGGAAATTGTAAGACATAATCAAAAAAGTGAGAGCCATCTTTTCGAGAAAAAAAAAAAACTCTTTGGATGTGATTCAGTTCATTCAATTCAACAAATAGTTGTTGTGTGAATCACTAGCTATGATACCATGTTGTAAATTAGAAAGATGTATACATTGATTTGAATATTTAAAAAACAAGGACACTTAATTTTGCCTTTAGGGCTGGGGAAGTGTTAGAAGTAGAAATACTTTCATCCATATTTAAGCTAATGCTTGAAGGATGAATTGGAATTTTTCAGAAATGAACAAAGGGTATTATAGGAAGAGGGAAAATTAAGGACAAAAGCTTGAAAATGGAATGGAACTATATAGCATGTAGAAACTGCTCCACTTCTTAAGGTCCTGGAATTTAGGATGTAAGAGGGGAACCTTGGGAGGATGTTAAAAGGTAGAGTACTAGTTAGAATTCTCTGGTTATAAGCAACAGAAACTGATGCAAGAACTCACGCCCAGCATACACACAACATCACCATCCCCAACACACACACACGCGCACGCACGCACGTGCTCACACCACAATTAACTGGAAGCTTACAGTGCTACTCACAGAATCATAGGAAATGCTGAAAAGCAAAGATTCAAAACAGAAACTGGGGCATCAGACACTCGTGGTGGTCTCTCCAGACAGCCTCACAAGGTGAATCATTTTCAGTGAATTCCCTTAAACACCAGAGTTTAGTGAGATGACATCTAATTTGTTACAACTTGGACACCTCTTGGCTTGAAGAGAAGAGGGCCCCTTGATAGAGAGTGCCATTAAGCTCATGGTACTGATAGGAGGAAGTTAGATTCCCTAATATATCTGGTTGCTATTACCAAAATAGATGAAAACAGAACAATGACACATGTCCCCGAAAAGTAAGATGGAGCTGACTTGTGAAGGGCTTTGTGTGTCAGCCGAGACTTCTGAAGCATATTTTAGAGGTAGAATCAACAGGGCTTCATGCTCCATTGTCTGTTGGTAAGATGATAAGGGAAGAATCAAAGAAGACAACAGAGTTTTGCCATAGATGAATTCATGGATAATAGAAAATTTTATTGAAATAGGTGTTATGCGAGGGTGATAAGTTTATTTTGAGAAGCCTGCCAGGTATGTAAGGTGAGGATGTAGAAAAATAATTAAATATATATATATATATATATCAGAGCTACCTAAGATAAATCTGGAAATTTCCAGAACAATTCCATGAAGTTTTGTTAAACATATGGTAAGCTATTCATGTCTTATCCGAAAATTACTGGTTGATAGCCTCTCTGATCTAGAACATCACTCAAAACAAGGAAGGACGTGAAAAGAGACCTCTGAATCATCAAAATGGATATCAGAGGAACTGCCTATGCTACTGAAACATTTTGATCACAAATTCCCTCAAGGACTTCCCTCAGAGACAATTCATTTTACTTCAGAAATGATTATAGAGATTATAAATATCTGTTTTGTTAGATTACAGAAGATTAGGAGCAACAAATTTTAAGTGAATGTGAATGTGGAACATACTGATAATAGCTTAAAATGACAGCCTAGTATTGAAGAGAGAAAAAAAAAAGTTTCAAATATTGAAATGCTCTGAAGTATGTGGGTCTGGAATGCTATAACATGGAGGAAAGCGTTCTGCTCACAAACATTCCATAGGCCATCGCATTAGTCTGGATAGGATAAGTTACACTGCAGTAACAAACACTACCAAAATCTCAGGAACTCAACACTAAAAGAGATGATTCCTTACGTAAGGTCTGCTCTCTGTTTATTAACATAATGCTCTATAGCACTCCATACTTCCCCCTTCACTGTACCTACATATTCCTAAACAACTGTGTTCTATGAGGATAGAGGTTATGTCTGTTATTCATCTTTTTGTTTCCAGTACCTAGCAAGTATTTGGCACTGAATAACAAGCATAATAATAGCAGACACTTCAGTAACGCGCTTTACACATATTCATTCCCTTATTCTGTGCAACAATTCCAGAAAGGAGGTTCTATTATTATCCCTATTTTGTAGATGAGAAAGTAGAATCACAGGGAGATTAAGAACTTGCTAAAGGTTGCACAACTAGGAAGTATCAGAGCTGAGACTGGAAACCAGGGAGATCCAAATCCAGAGTGAGTACTCTTAACCACTATGCTACACTTCCTTTCTCAGTAAATGTTTATGGACTGGATGAAGCTAAATAGGTAGGTTGGTGCTTGAGCAACTACTTGTGTTTCTGTATGTGGAAAACCTTTCTCTCCCTTCCTCTTCTTCTCTGTCTCACCAGCATATTAAAGTCAGCTCAGGTAGCAACTTCTCCAGGAAGCTTCCTTGATCTTCCCAGTGTTAGATACCCTTCTGTTGACCTGTGTTAATCTACCATGCCTACCTCCAATATTAAACTCAATTTAGTAAAGAGTTCAGAAATAGGATGAGTTCATATAATGGAGAGAACAGTCATTTTCACTTTAAGATTGGCAGAAACCATCAGGAATCAGTTAATGAGAGAAGCACAGAGACCCTGCCCTCACTGCAGGTCAGCCCTGTTTCTTAAGATGTGCAGGGGTACATTAGTGCCATTTCCAGCATAGGCAGGAAAGCCTCAGAGGCTGACCATCTCCAGTAACTAGGTAATTTTGCGTTCCAAAGCTAGTTCCAATCTCAGTCTTTCCATCTGACTAAGGTGCTGTGGCTCTCTTTGTACATTCACAAGGCGCCTGATTGTCTACATATTTGCAGCAACTCCAGAACCTCATTCACCCTCAGCTATTTGCAAATTGTTACCCCTCTATTTGGCTACAGGTTTAGTTTATCCTTCTAGGAGCTGGTGCGGGGAACACATGCCATTGGAGAGGGGTAAAACACAAGCATTTGGGCTCCGTGGTTTGGATACTGACAAAGCTGAGGCTTATGGCTCAGCAAAAAAACATGAAGCTTTAGGTCTGTTGGGGAGGAGGAGGTGCATAACACTACCACAGTAGATGTACTTTCTACCCTCAGGACATTTTTAAAACCTTAAGTCCTTTTGGGGGAAAGCATCTGTGAATTTTTTCCCTGGTGGCCTGGCCTGAAATTTCCTTTTCCCAGACTCTGGCAGGCTGCCTTTAAGGATTCCCCTTGATAACTCTTCTAAGTGATCATCAGGCCGTGATTCTACTTACTGCAGAGGACTTAAGATGGAGAAGGCACGGGGGGAAGTGAATTATGGCTGGACGCACTTGAGGTGCCATAGTTCCTCTCCTGGTCATGGGGGACTCATGCCAGGGATGGGGGCATCATAGGGTGGCAGAGATGAGAGAGCCCAGGTAGTGGCAACGTAGATATTTGAGAAAAGGATTTTGGTGTTTCAGAAACATTTTTGTTCTCAGTCTAAACAAAGATCAAGCTGCATAACACCTCCGTAGGCAACTCCTACTCTGCTGACTCAGGAAGAGCTCCACTCCTGGGCTCCTGACTGCCCCCCCATTCCCCGCCCCCTCTCCGCTGGCTGTGTCTAATCCTCCACGATCCAGCCTCTGTTGTCTAACCTTTTCTCCACTGCTTACCTTCCATTAGGGCTGTGCCCCGTTGTCCAGAAGTTCTCCTCCATGGTCTTCTTGCGTCAGTCACCTACATAGATCACAAGAGGTCTGTAGCTATCTTGTTTCTCCCCCGCCCATTTGCCATCTGGATTTGGCTTCACCCACTCAGGTACTGGGTGTCTTCTCTGAACCAGATGCTTTATTAGGCAACAAGAACACAATGGTAAAAAGAGAGACTAGGATTGTATGTTCCAATGCGGGGAGGGGGTGGCAGTGCAGGGAGAGACAATAAGCAAGTAAATTAATTTTCTGGATGCAATATGTACTATGAAGGAATGCCAATGCCAAGTCACTTCAGTCGTGACCGACTCTGTGTGACCCCAAAGACGGCAGCCCACCAGGCTTCCCGTCCCTGGGATTCTCCAGGCAAGAACACTGGAGTGGGTTGCCATTTCCTTCTCCAATGCATGAAAGTGAAAAGAGAAAGTGAATCGCTCAGTCATGTCCGACTCTTGGCGACCCCATGGACTACAGCCTACTAGGCTCCTCCGTCCGTGGGATTTTCCAGGCAGGAGTACTGGAGTGGGGTGACTATGAAGGAAATAAAAGGGTAATATGATACAGAACCACAGGGAGTGTTTCAGTGGCCAGGCCAGAAAGGGTTCTCTGAAGGGATGATGGTTTAGCTGTGACTTGAAGGAGAAGAAGCCAACCATGTGAATTTCTCTTCCAAAATATGAATACTTGTTTGTCGTCCTGCACCATTCTGAATAAAACAAGATCTAGGAAGTGGCTGCTTTACTACTGGATGACATAGGTTGCAGACGGTGCATGAACCGCCCTTAAATGCTTGCACTTAAAAATCTCTGCATAAAACTTAAATGACATTTCAGCCATTTCATTTCAGTGCAGCTAATGTCTCCATGTATCTTAACACTGTTATACCCAAAGTGACTAGTTTCCAGTGCTTCCTCTGTTCTTGTGAGATTTTGGACAAGCCCTTAGCCTTTCTTCATCTTAATTCCTTAGTCTGTAAAATAAAATTCCATGTTTTGTTAGAACTTTTTTCCAGTCACAAATTCTACAGTTGAGATCATTCCTTCATGGGCTGAAGGTAACTCATGGGAAAGAGCACCAGGGAATCAGGATCAAAACACAATGCGGGAGAATGAAGACGCAGAGCTGAGGCTGGTGCAGGGCAGCCTCCAGGAAACAACCTGCTTCCCCAAAGCGGCCACAAGCACGACCAGTCTGGGGCAGTCAAGCCTATCGGGCCCATAATTTAGTTGGTTTATCAAATAAGTTTGATATAATTTTGTCTCAGCCTAGTGCATGTCATCTTAAGAGGCCAAGGGGTTGTTCATAAATCTGTGAAGGAACTCTATTTCTATGCAAAATGGTTATTATTTGATGACATATGCAGGCATAAATTGCCAGAACACTCAAATTTCTCTAAGTGCCTCTAGTGTAGGTCTCCCGGAGGGTGAGAGAAGATTGTTACGGACCTTTCCAAGTAACCCCTTGAGTCCCAAAGTCAGCAAAGGGAGCTTCCTGATAGGGACAGCCACACTGGCCACAGTCCTAGCTGACAATTTACATACGGTTCCAGGGTTCTGTCTCACATATCCAGCTGAGTGTATCTTAACGTCTTTTGATCAATGAGCATTTCCTGGTTGAATGAAAGATTGGATCCCAACTGGCATTCAAAAGGTAGATCTCTATTTTGTATGGCAGAGGCAAGGCCAGTCTTGGGGAATAAACAGAAAATCAGGTTGAGAATTGATTTTAATTTCTGCTACTTTATAAACATGATGCAACATTTTCAAAAGCTCCAGGACCTTTTAGAAGGTTTTAATAGAATGACATAGTAAACATTATTTTCCAGATTTACTCAGTTCATGGATTTAGTAATTTATTTAGTCATGGATGTGCATGTACACGCACACGTGTGTGTTTATGAGTATGTGTGTGTAGAGAGAGATCTCACATTTCTAGTGCCATGCAGCACACCATTTGGACAATAATATTTAGATATTATTTATTTGGGTCAGTTTCTGATACCTGGCTTCTACCTCTGAGTCACCAGTGTTTAATATAATAAATAGACTCAATTTGTCTCACTACTGATTGAACTTAACTCACCAAATTCCTGAATTAAAAACTGATCTCTTCAGGTGGGAACTGAGGGGTTTGTTGATTTTTAAATTTTTATTTTTAGATTTAAAACTTAAATCTGAGCAATAAGAAAATGTGTTAAAGTTGGCTTGTCCCAGGATTCCCCAGTTATTTGACCAAAAAGCATCTTTTTTTTCTTCACTTAACATCTTTTAATACTTCATGAAAGATACTTCGGGTAACTTTGTGTATAGAATTGTACCTTGAGAAATGTTGATTTGAATTAATCACATTCCCTGGGAAACCTTTATTCTGTGTATTAATTATTTTCTCTGTTCTTGATATCCCCCCACTACATTTGGGGGCAGAGTTAGTATATATTGCTAGGAAAGTGTCTAACATATTACGTACGCTTAGTAAATATTTGACAAATTCAATTCAGTTCAATAGCTCAGTCATGTCCGAGTCTTTGCAACCCCATGGACTTCAGCACACCAGGCCTCCCTGTATATCACCAACTCCCAGAGCTTACTCAAACTCATGTCCATTATGTCAGTGATGCCATCCAACCATTTCATCCTCTGTCATCCCCTTCTCCTGCTGCCCTCAATCTTTCCCAGCATCAGAGTCTTTACCAATGAGTCAGTTCTTTGCATCAGATGGCCAAAGTATTGGAGTTTCAGCTTCAGCATCAGTCCTTCCAATGAATTTTCAGGACTGATTTCCTTTAGGATTGACAGATTGGATCTTCTTGCAGTCCAAGGGACTCTCAAGAGTCTTCTCCAACACCACAGTTCAAAAGCATCAATTCTTTGGCACTCAGCTTTCTTTATGGTACAACTCTCACATCCACACCTGACTACTGGAAAAATCATAGCCTTGACTAAATGGACCTTTGTTGGCAAGGTAATGTCTCTGCTTTTTAATATGCTGTCTAGGTTGGTCATAGCTTTTCTTCCAAGGAGCAAGCATCTTTTAATTTCATGGCTGCATCACCATCTGCAAAAATAAAAATAATAGTATAGTTATCAGTTAGCGATCTTTTCATTTACTTGTTAGTGTGTAAAATATTTTTCCATAATATAGAAAGATATAAAAAGAATTTTGAGTGTACAAGTAATGTTCAAAAAGCATCCAGTACTTTTGATTTGGTTAAGAACAATCCACTGCCTTGCGTTGGTCACAAATTTTAGGAAAGATAGTCAAAGTGTTTGTTGTCTAAACAAGATATTTTCCAGTCACTGTGATGGGTTCTTTGGACAATGGAGGGAAATGTTTTTTTTATTTATTTATTTTGAAATAAACTTTTCAGTAATATACATTCCTTGAAGATACATGATATAGGCTGAACTTTTGTTTAAAAACTCCAATGTTTATTTAACCTATTAGTACCTTGTCAGACAGCAACTTTTTGGAAACTTTTAAAAAATAGTCTAGGAAATAGATAGCTGCATTATAACTATACAATTGATTAATACATAGCAATTAAAATGAAAATATTAGATCTATATAAATCAATAAAGATAAATTTAAAAAGATTTTTGTCATGTCACATAGAAGAATGGTACAAATGGTAGCATTTATTGAAATTGAAGAAAGGACTTGCATGAAACAATACCACTTAGTGTTCTTGAGACATAGTGGCCATTTCTATTAGTTATTTTAAAAGCACGTACTCGCCAGCCGAGGTTCGATGCATGATACTGGATGCTTGGGGCTGGTGCACTGGGACAACCCAGAGGGATGCTATGGGGAAGGAGGAAGGAGGAGGGTTCGGGATGGGGAATACATGTATACCTGTGGCAGATTCACTTTGATATATGGCAAAACCAATACAATATTGTAAAGTTAAATAAAATTTAAAAAATAAATAAAAAATGAATAAAAAAATAAAAGGGGAAATTTCCCATCTATTGAATTCCTAAATAAATAAATAAAATAAAAGCATGTACTCCATTCCAAATAAGCATGCATGAATTTGCATACTGGGTCTACTACTATTGGTTGTTGGATCGTGGAAATTATTTAATCTCTCTGTGCTTCCGATTTCATCTGTAAAATGAAGATAATAATGCTACCTACCTTTTGGTTATTATGGAGGTAAAATGAGTGAACACTTGCAGAGCACCTGTAAGAACGCCTACACATAGTAAGCACAGCGTTTGCTCTCATTGCTATTATTATTAGAGAAAGTATTATAATGCACAGTTGACACACAAAATTCATGAAGTGGGATGCATCTAGAGAGGAATGGAGAGGAATGGACAAGGGATTTCAATTTTATCTGTATTGTTTTACTTTCTAAAAGAAAAAAGTCTGTATCCTCTATTAAAACATAACAGTGTTTGCTAATTTTGAGTGTCAGGCTCACGAACACATTCTAATTTTTGAATTAAAAATTTTTGTACAAAATTCAAAAAACAACAAAAGCAACAAAAGGAAACAAATAAAAATAAGATAAAATCGCCATGCACACACTCTTATTAGATAAATGAAGGGTCATTAGTACTAGTGATGCCATTAGTAACAATTTTCAAGAAAGAAACAATTCCATAGTGTTAAAAAAATCTTGGAATCATAGAAATTTCTACATTTATGCCATGAATAATTTTTTTCTACTTTAGCTTTCATTCCCTTTTCTGTTGATAACTGCATATGTTAGAGATTGCTAGTTGTCTCCCAGAAATTTTCTTCTTGCATAGTAACAGAAACTTTATTTAGACATAAGGCCATCAGTAAAAACTGCATTTCCTGACTCTTAAAGGTACACATGATCAGTTCTAGTGAACTGAATATGAGTGAAATTTAATGTGTGATTTTTTTCATTCTTTCCTTGAAGAGAATGAACACATCTTTCCCTTCACTTTTTACCCCTTCCTACTGAGGGAATATGACCATGGTGGATGGAGCTGGAGCAACCACTGTAAGCCAAGAGATGGAGTCTAGGCATTAATATTAATCTATGTCAAGGCAGAAATAGTCAGTAAAGCAGAAATAGGTGTTTTTCTGGAACTCTCTTGCTTTTTCCATGATCCAGCGGATGTTGGCAATTTGATCTCTTGTTCCTCTGCCTTTTCTAAAACCAGCTTGAACATCAGGAAGTTCACGGTTCACATATTGCTGAAGCCTGGCTTGGAGAATTTTGAGCATTACTTTACTAGCGTGTGAGATGAGTGCAATTGTTCGGTAGTTTGAGCATTCTTTGGCATTGCCTTGAGTGACTGATCTGATCTGATCTGATGTCAAGGCAATTATTAAAAAGCAGAGACATTACTTTGCCAATAAAAGTCTGTCTAATAAAAGTTATGGTTTTTCCTGTAGTCACATATGGATGTGAGATTTGGACTATAAAGAAAGCTGAGCACTGAAGAATTGATGCTTTTGAATTGTGTTGGAGAAGACTCTTGAGAGTTCCCTGGACTGCAAGGAGACCAAACCAGTCAATTCTAAAGAAAATCAGACCTGAATATTCATTGGGAAGACTGATGCTGAAGCTGAAGCTCCAGTAGTTGGGCCATCTGATGTGAAGAACTGACTCTCTGAAAAAGACTCTGATGCTGAGAAAGACTGAGGCAGGAGGAGAAGGGGACATCAGGATAAAATGGTTGGATGGCATCACCCACTCAATGGACATGATTTTGGGCAAACTCCAGGAGTTTGGGCAAACTCCAGGAGTTGGTAATGGACAGGAAAGCCTGGCATGCTGCAGTCCATGGGGTCACAAAGAATCGGACACAACTGAACTGAACTGAAGGCAAAGTAACAAGATTAAAAATATTCCAGGTTTCTGATGCCTTCAAGAAAGAGAGGTGATGCATTGTTTGAACTTACATGTGAGGAAGAAATTAACTTTTTTTTTTTTTTTTTTTTCAAAAAAAGCTGTTACATAAATTTTGGGTTTCTGCTACTAAATCTGAAGTAATACCTACCGTAAGTGCCTCATTTTGCTTAGGGAATTATTCCTCCTTTCTTCTTAGTCTACATGTTTATGAAAAGTATTTATTTCATCTTTGACTTGAGGAGTGGGCTTACGGCCCAAACCAAGCCAATATATACCAGGGTTGGAGTTGTTGAGAAAGAAAAGCTCTCTTTGTACTGGGGCTTCCAAAGGTTAAGTTTCAAGCTTAGCACTGTTGGTGGCTACTTTTAACCCAAAGTAAGAGCCTGCTTACTGATGAGCAGAAATAAAGGAGTAAGATCAATTCCCTACTACATTTTGAGGACATAGATCTACTTATGATTGGAATTTTCTGCACCTAAGATTTTCAGCTGGGCTTCTCCAGTGCCTCAGTGGTAAAGAATCCTCCTGCAATGCAGGAGATGTGGGAGACATGGGTTCGAACCTTAGGTCGGGAAGATCCCCGAGAGAAGAAAATGGCAACCCCCTCCAATATTCTTGCCTGAAAAATCCCACGGACAGTGGAGCCTGGCAGGCTATAGTCCAAAGCATCACAAAGAGTCGGACACAACTGAGTCACTGAGCACAATTATGAAGATTTTCAATTACCTGAATTAATAATTTCCCTTTTTAACTGCTTGAGTCAGTATATATTTGTTTTTAAGATTTTCAGCTAAAAATTCATGTATAATGCAGGGCTAATGCCATGTAGCCCTTGGAGTCAGTACCTCTAACTTTATAGAATATTTTCCCTGATATCTACTATGGTGTAACCACATCATGGTTCACCTACTGCAATCTTAGTGACTTACCAGCAACTTATTTTTATCTCTTGGTTTCTCTGGTGAACGAGCTCAGCTGGGTAGTTCTGGCTTGCTTCTTCTTGTGTGTTGCAGTCCGATGGTACCTGGGCTTAGAGGCATCATGAGATGTACAACTGGGTGGACATCCAAGATTGCATCCTCCCTTAGAGGTCAGATATGTTACACGAGGCTTGCTCCCCCAGAGTAAGCATACCAGAGACCAACGTGAAAACCGTAAGACTTCTTCAGACCCAGCCTCAAAAGACATGCAGCATTTCCTGCATTATATCTTATTTTCAGGAAAATGAAAGTCCCAACCTGGATTCAGGGGATGGGGATCTCACAAGGGCATGGATCCTGAAAAGTGTGATGCACTGTGGGACATCTTTAAACACTAGCTGTTACCCACCACCCTCCTGCCAATTTTTTTTTTTTTTTCATTTTTATGTTCAAGAAAAGCCCAGCTCCCCTTTGTGGTCTGAATCAATAGAGTAACTGACCATTACTCAGTTGTGAATTAAGATTTGAGTACAAGGGGCTGAATGAACTTCTTGGATTTGCATATTTCTGCTTGTAGCCCTCTCTTCACGTGGGTGTTATGGCCTTCCAACCCCTTCTCCTGCAACATCGCTTTTCTGCTAAAGCTTTTGTCCTCTCTGGAACAGAACACAACACTGTGAATCAAGGTCTGGATACAATATAAGCTGCTCTGAGCAAGTACTAGATATTTCTTTATAACTCCCACCCCTGTAGACTTCAACATCATTGTTTTTAGAGGAAATGTTTCCAGCTGGTAGATTTTAAACCTCCTGGTACAGGTGGAAAAAATTGTCCTTGATCATAGAAAAAGAACTGGCTGGATTCTATGCTAATCAGAGCAGACTTCATTCTCTGTGGGGGGAAGAAAAAAACCTCTCAATGAAACACTTTGAGGCAAAAGCTATTTGAATGATTTTTCTGAATGACGTAAGGTTGGGCTCAGGAGAGACAGATCAAATACGGTGAAAGAGACTAAGATGTTGAAAAGGCATGAATGTCCAGCTGGGATTCATGCTAGTCACAGGCTTGCAATAGCAACTTTGAGAAAATATGACCTTTTTGAAGTTCAATTCTCCAGGGAAAGTAAAGCAATTTAAATTGAGACAACGAATACAAGAAATGATCCCCAAAATTAACACATGGAGAATTTGATAATAGATTTGTTATGAGTCTTTGTTCTCTTATTTACATGAGATATCTGAAACTAGAGAATCTTGGCATACCTGGGAGCTCACCATTGAGAGTTATCAATTTGGGGACTTAGCAGCAGATTTGGGTTGATCTCTGGGTTGGGAAGATTCCCTGGAGAAGGGAATGGCTACCCATTTCAATAATCTTGCCTGGAAAATCCCATGGACAGAGGATTCTGGTGGGCTACAGTTCATGGGGTCATGACTGAGTGGCTAACACTTGCACTTTTTCTGAAACTAGAGAAACTTGGCATGCCTGGGAGCTCACCATTGAGATATATCAGTTTGGGGACTTAATTGCTTTTAAAGCATTTCATAAAGTAGTCATCAATTTGCTAACAGAGCTATAATTTACACAGTTTCTGACTTATAGGGGCTCAAGTTGGACTTCCAGGGGCATGCTGGCTAAGGTATTCCATCTGAGGTTTCATGAAGCAAGGGAAGCAAGTTGGGGTACATCTAAAGCAGACCCCATGAGGGAACTCAAAAGTCAGAATCCCAGAAATATCAGAAGTAAACGTCTAGTCTGAGGGTGCTAAGAACAGGATGAAAGCACATGTGGACTGAATGAAGGAGAAGCAGGACAGAAAGGAGCAAGGAGACTTGGATCAGTTCTCTGAATTCAAGAACGCTTTAATCTCACTTTACGTGCTATCCAGGTTTATGATGAATAATAACAATATTTGTTAATATTATTATTACTACAACAGCAGCAAAACAATAACAGAATAACATTTAATTGGCAACTATTATGTGTTCAGTTCAGTTCAGTCACTCAGTCGTGTCCGACTCTTCGCAACCCCATGAATCACAGCACACCAGGCCTCCCTGTCCATCACCAACTCCTGGAGTTTACTCAAACTCATGTCCATCCAGTCAGTGATGCCATCCAGCCATCTCATCCTCTGTTGTCCCCTTCTCCTCCTGTCCCCAATCCCTCCCAGCATCAGGGTCTTTTCCAATGAGTCAACTCTTCGCATGAGATGGCCAAAGTACTCGAGTTTCAGCTTTAGCATCAGTCCTTTCAATGAACACCCAGGACTGATCTCCTTTAGGATGGACTGATTGGACCTCCTTGCAGTCCGAGGGACTCTCAAGAATCTTCTCTAACACCACAGTTCAAAAGCATCAGTTCTTTGGTTCTCAGCTTTCTTCACAGTCCAACTCTCACATCCATACATGACCACTGGAAAAACCATAGCCTTGACTAGATGGACCTTTGTTGCCAAAGTAATGTCTCTGCTTTTGAATATGCTATCTAGGTTGGTCATAACTTTCCTTCCAAGGAGTGTCTTTTAATTTCATGGCTGCAGTCACCACCTCCAGTGATTTTGGAGCCCAGAAAAATAAAATTTGACACTGTTTTCACTGTTTCCCCATCTATTTGCCATGCAGTGATGGGACCAGATGCCATGATCTTCGTTTTCTGAATGTTGAGCTTTAAGCCAACTTTTTCACTTTCGTCAAGAGGCTTTTTAGTTCCTCTTCACTTTTTGCCATAAGGGTGGTGTCATCTGCATATCTGAGATTATTGATATTTCTCCCAGCAATCTTGATTCCAGCTTGTGCTTCTTCCAGCCCAGCATTTCTCATGATGTACTCTGCATATAAGTTAAATAAGCAGGATGACAATATACAGCCTTGATGTACTCCTTTCCCTATTTGGAAGCTGTCTGTTGTTCCATGTCCAGTTCTAACTGTTGCTTCCTGACCTGCATATAGGTTTTTCAAGAGGCAGGTCAGGTAGTCTGGTATTCCCATCTCTTTCAGAATTTTCCACAGTTATTTGTAATCCACACAGTCAAAGGCTTTGGCATAGTCAATAAAGCAGAAATAGATGTTTTTCTGGAACTCTCTTGCTTTTTCAATGATCCAGCAGATGTTGGCAATTTGATCTCTGGTTCCTCTGCCTTTTCTAAAACCAGCTTTAACATCAGGAAGTTCATGGTTCACATATTGCTGAAGCCTGGCTTGGAGAATTTTGAACATTACTAGCATGTGAGTGAGTGAAGTCGCTCAGTCATGTCCGACTCTTTGCGACCCCATGGACTGTAGCCTACCAGGCTCCTCTGTCCATGGGATTTTCCAGGCAATAGTCTTGGAGTGGATTGCCATTTCCTTCTCCAACTAGCATGTGAGATGAGTGCAATTGTGCGGTAGTTTGAGTGTTCTTTGGCATTGCTTTTCTTTGGGATTGGAATTATAACTGACCTTTTCCAGTCCTGTGGCCACTCCTGAGTTTTCCAAATTTGCTGGCATATTGAGTGTAGCACTTTCACAGCATCATCTTTCAGGATTTGGAATAGCTCAACTGGAATTCCATCACCTCCACTAGCTTTGTTCATAGTGATGCTTCCTAAGGCCCACTTGACTTCACATTTCAGAATGTCTGGCTCTAGGTCAGTGATCACAGCATCGTGATTATCTGGGTCATGAAGGTCTTTTTTGTACAGTTCTTCTGTGTATTCTTGCCACCTCTTCTTAATATCTTCTGCTTCTGTTAAGCCCATACCATTTCTGTCCTTTATCGAGCCCATCTTTGCATGAAATGTTCCCTTGGTATCTCTAATTTTCTTGAAGACATCTCTAGTCTTTCCATTCTGTTGTTTTCCTCTATTTCTTTGCATTGATCCCTGAAGAAGGCTTTCTTTTCTCTCCTTGCTATTCTTTGGAACTCTGCATTCAGATGCTTATATCTTTCCTTTTCTCCTTTGCTTTTTCTTCTTCTCTTCTTTTCACAGCTATTTGTAAGGCCTCCTCAGACAGCCATTTTGCTTTTTTGCATTTCTTTTCCATGGGGATGGTCTTGATCCCTGTCTCCTGTACAGTATCACAAACCTCCGTCCATATTTCATCAGGCACTCTATCAGATCTGTCTATCAGATCTAGTCCCTTAAATCTATTTCTTACTTTCACTGTGTAATCATAAGGGATTTGATATAGGTCATTATGTATTAGATTCAGTTTTAAATGCTTTGAGTGGATTATCCCATTTACTATTCAAAATGACTCTATGAGGAAGATGCTATTCTTATTTTATAGATGAGGAAACTGAAGCCAAGAAGACAAGATGTTTCCCCAAGTCATAAATCTTATATGTGGAGAGCAGAGCTAGAATTTGAACTTATATCCATGTGGACACAGAGCCCAGGCTCTTAATTGCATGATTTAGACACTGATCCACAGATGATTCAATACATTTACAGTTTGCACATGGATTTTGAACAATGAAAGTAGATCTTAATTTTCCTGTGAGAGTCCCCCTTTGAACATTCTATACCATTGCCTCCATGCTACTGCTAAGTCACTTCAGTTGTGTCCGACTCTGCGTGACCCCATAGACGTCAGCCCACCAGGCTCTCCTGCCCCTGGGATTCTCCAGGCAAGAAAACTGGAGTGGGTTGCCATTTCCTTCTCCAATGCATGAAAGCGAAAAAGTGAAAGTGAAGTCGCTCAGTCGTGTCCGACTCTTAGCGACCCCATGGACTGCAGCCCACCAGGCTCCTCCATCCATGGGATTTTCCAGGCAAGAGTACTGGAGTGGGGTGCCATTGCCATTGCCTCCATAAGCATCCTCATACTTGCTGGAAAATGCATCTTTGCTTTTGATTTGTGTGATGGTATCACCTTTCTCTAGGGATCCTCTTCTGTGAATGAGAAACCAAACCACTAAACTGTTTAAGGAGACACCTATAACTAGTCATTTACTAAGAGATGGAGTGCCTGCAACTTTCACTTTTCCACGTTCACTTCTCTGATGAGTCGTTTGTTATTTCTGAAACCTAAACTGATTAGTCATTGTGTTGGGTCAGTAGTTTTTAGATTTGGTCTATTACCATAATCATCTGGAAGTTTGTACAAAGTACATATTCTTGGTTCTTCAGATCAGGCCCCTTTAATCCTCAGGAGTTATTATTCAGTCACTAAGTTGTGTCTAACTCATGACCCCATGGACTGTAGCATACCAGGCTTTCCTGTCTTTTACCATCTCCCAGAGTTTACTCAGATTAATGTCCATTGAGTTGATGAAGTCACCCAACCATCTCATCTTCTGCCACCCTTTCCTCCTCAAGAGAAGAGTACTGCAATGTGTATTTTTTAACAGTGTCCCCTCTTCAGGTAGTTGTAATCTATTTTATTTTTTTCTCCCTTCAAGGAGGAAAGTCTCAAATCTGAAAGTCTAAGAATAAGTTTAATGAAATTGGTAACTGACTCCAATATTCTTGCCTGGGAAATCCGATTCACAGAGAGTCTGATGGCCTACAGTCCATTGGGTTGTAAGAGTTGGACATAGTGACTGAAACACCACCACCAAGAATACAATAAGTTGACTGTGCCAAGGCCTAAGGCAATGTGGGAATCATCCTACAACAAGGCTGCATGGAACAGGAACTTGAGAACCAAGATATCCCTGAGGATTAGTGCTGTTCCAATAGCATGATTCCCTCTGCCTCTTCCCCAGACTCCAGCACTTCATGATCTGTCCTTTCTTGCACACATTTCTTCTTTTTTTTGACTAAAAACTTCCCTCTCTCTCCTGCATTCAGAGTTGTAAGTGAGAAGATCTGATTGGTACAAGTTTGTCATTTTCATCCTCGTGACAGAACTTTTGAGTAAGCCCATCTCATAGCCTTCTGGTTGGTCTACATGTTGGCCAAATGTGAAAAAGCTGACTCTCTCTGCCCCAGCCAGGTGTAACCAAGGTGGAATTGTAATATAGTAATGCACATTGCCTCCTAATTTGAAATTAATGATACAAAACCAAGAAAACCAAGCAAATAAGAATGATGACCTCAATAGAAATAGTTGGATGGGAAGCTTAGAAGGAAACTGAGGCTTCTACTAGCATGCTGAGACTTGGTTTATCTGCTGTGCATTACTCCTGATTGGGGAATAAATTCCATGTTGATATCACCTCAATCAAATAGCCTCTGTCCTGATGGTGTCAGGAGAAATTTGGTCCAGGGAAATAAAAGGTACGTCTGGGACACTTGCAGTTATTAAAAATGCATGGGTCAGAGACTAATCAGTGGCTCATTGGATTCTGAGCCCATTATTCAGTGTTGATGTTGGAAATTAAATTCTTGGACCACCTGGATAACCTCATGCCTTTTTATTTTGTTGGAGTTAATATTTCTTTCTTCTTTCTTCCTTTCTCTCTTTCATTTTTCTGAAAGACTTCAACATTAAGAATAGACTTTGACACAGGAGTTTTTCCTATTCCCCCCAAAATGAAAAGTTTATACATGTGGAAAATTCCAAATGCCTTGTTGACCAAAACTTAATTCACTCTAGGCTAATTGATTGACTCTCTGATGGGGACTAATATTTATTTTGCATAGTCCATCTCTTCATGATGAGCCAACAAAAGATGGGCTATTCTGGAATCATTCCAGTCCTTACTGGTTCTGCACGTGTTTATTTCAGTTCATCTAAGAAGCAGATACAAATACAGAATTAGATGAGTCAGACTCTTCTTGGGAGAAACAACTGAGAGAAAGTTGGGAAGCTGGTTAAACTTGCAGAATATGATACAGGTTGGATGTTGGGTAAAGGAAAGAGAGAAGGTAGGAAAGTTGTGGAAGCATCTTAGACTGCAGTGTTATCCCAGTGAGAGTTAGGTAAGGCAATCAGGGAGTCCTCAAGCCAAAGCTGTCAGCAGAGTCCCTTGTCTCCTGCACATGAGCCTGCTTTAATGTCTCTGCTTTGTTCAGACTTCAGTCATTGGCTGGAGGTATCCCACGGGCCTCCATGCAAGTGGATTGATGGAATTCAGAACACAACACCTAGATTACCGCTCCATCGTACTTCCTACAGTCAAAGATCTGACAGGCACATTCTCATGGCCACAATAAAACTCAGCCTTATCAGGTAACCCAGAGACATTTGTGTTTTGTTTTCTTTTACGAAGTAACTCAAGGGCTATAGCAAACTCTGGGGTTCTTTGCGACCCTATGAACCATAGCCTGCCAGACTGTGGCCATGGGATTCTCCAGGCAACAATACTGGTGTGGGTTGCCATATCCTCCTCCACGAGATCTTCCTGACCCAGGGATTGAACTTACATCTCTTCCGTCTCCTTCATTGGCAGATGGGTTCTTCACCACTAGTGCTACCTGGGAACCTCTGGGTCATTCCAAATGGAAAAAGTTGAAGGAAAGCAGCTTGATTCAAGAACCATTGGTTTCAAAATACGTATTTTATTGTAATTTAAAGATGGCAAGGCCAAAAATCATCAGACAGACACCACTGAAAAAATAACTTGCTTTCCTCACAGATCCCAACAGGTAAGGGCAGGTCATGCCATGGGGTTCATATGGAGGAGCATTAGGATTGATCAAGAGGAAGAGAGTATGAGCAGAAAATGTGGGTAAGAGCTTTTGTTGTAGTTTCTATGGCAAGGAGTGGGCAAGACAGGTAAAGAGATTTAGGATTGGTACTCTGAATAATTTTGTTGGTCTGTGGAGCATAGGAGCTGTGCCTAGTTATCTGTTACTTGAATCTGGGGTGATTAGGGCAGGGAGATTGTGGCCTTAAGTGAGAGAGCTTGACAAAAGAGGTGGCAGGAGGGAAGGGCTCTGAATCGGCTGGTCTGCATTGTAGGCCAGTCATTTACTGTTGCTAAATGAGTTGGCTAATTCTGGGAGGGAAGATCCCTCTTCAGTCAGCAAAGCTCCACTTGGGTGGGGGAGAGACAGAAAATAGAAAATGTGATTATTACATCATTACTTTGTTCTCTTTTGAGAGTTGAGTTCAGTCTCTAACATCTCCAGCAAATTCTAGAACTATGATGTTTTAGGCCAATCCAGATATTAAAAGCATTATATGCTTCCTCTTCCTGCTTGCTTCTGTTCCTTGACCTCCCAGCTCTATCTTAGGTCAAGTTCTTGACATTTGTCTATATCAAGCCTGTGATGATGATGGTGATGATGTGATAACAATAAACCATATGCAAAGAAAGGCTCTTAGAGGACTAGCTGGAAAGAGAGTCTCATGGAGAGACAGGATGTGACTCCAAGGGCTCGAAAGCAAGAAAATATTGCAGAGATATTAAAGAGGAGAGAAAACAAAAACTGTGGCAACTGCCAGCAAAATGAAGTAAATTCTCTTTGTAGTTGAAAGAGGAAGAACGAACAAGAAATCCTTGTGAAGTTGTAGCTGACATGGGCCTTTGAGAAGTCTGGAAATCAAACATTCAGTGGAAAACATACTTTAAAAAAAAGTCTATTTTTCCCTTTAGTCTGTGAGCTCCAAGAGGGTAGGCTCTAGATCTGTTTACCTGGTAGATCACAGACTCTGGCATGTCATAGGTTTCAAATAAATGTAGGGGGATAAATGAATGAAGAAGCAGTCAAAAAAAAAAAAAAAAAAGCTCTGAGGTTTAAATCGGGAAGGAGCATGTAGCCTAAAATTCCTCCAGGAAAAGCGTGTGGTGCTGGTAGATGCAAGTGATATGAATGGTGTTCAATGAAACGAGATAGTTCTGAAATGGCTATGAAGTACCCGTGTCTACATGTTACATAGACACCACTGTTCAGTGTATAGGTTACCTAGGAATTTCTTTCCATTTGATATTTTAATAGACTTTTCTGGAGAGAATATTAGTCTTGAATTACATTTATTCCCGAGTACCTGGAAAATGGTGACAGTGTCACCAACAAGTCATGAAACTAACTAATCACCCGGGAGAATGCAGTTGAAATTGCAGTAACACATGCTGCCTATTAAACCAATCCTGGATAATTAGGACTTTCTGTTTCCAGGGTGAACAAATTGGATGATGTTGCTTTTCTGTTCACCAGTCAAGAAATATTTATTGTGGGTCTAACCTGCAATGCTCAATGGTGGACAGATGTTCTGCCATGCTCCGCTCCAGCATTCATGGTAAACTCACACATGTTCATGGTATGAGTAATCATAGCTCTTTTCTTCCTGGAGCTCCAGAAAGATCCCAGAATCCCTCTCAACATGGTATTTGGGGTTGCAACTATGGACCAATCAAAATCAGGACTCAGAATGTCACCTGAGACATGAGTGTATGGTTTTTCAAAAGACAAAGAATGCTATAAAGACTTCTCTGTGATTTTGCTTTTGCCTCATCAAACTTACCTTGTTCCTTGACCTGGCCTACTAGTTCATCTAATTACAGACTATTCTCCAGTAGGGTGTTTGCCTTCCATCTATGTCTGTTTAGTGAGAACGAATGTTTTGTTCAGGACTCAACTTCTCTGCATCACCTTTTCTGAAGTTTTAATACCACACCCTTTCCTTTTCCCATTCCTGCACCCCAGGGCAGAACTAATATCTTCTCTTTGGTGCCTCCCTTCTACTATGGAAGATTCTAAGAGCCTATGTCACTTGTCTCCTTTTCTGTCCTCCCCAGTAGCAGTGAGTTCCAGGGCAGATATGGTCCAATACGTAGACAAATGCACACACATACATGTGTATACACACACAAACACATATCTGTATGCATATATGGATAGATGCTTTTGCTTTTATGGAATAAATTACCATAGCTTTGTGTGCTTTCCAAATTATTAGGGATGTTGTGTTGTGTTAGTCACTCATTGTGTCTGACTCTTTGCAACCCCATGGACTGTAGCCTGCCAGGCTCCTCTGTCCATGGAATTATCCAGCTAACAATACTGGAGTGGGTTGCTATTCCCTTCTCCAGGGGATCTTCCTGACCCAGCGATTGAACCTAGGTCTCCTGCATTGCAGGCAGATTCTTTACTGTCTGAAACACCAGGGAAGATTATTAGGGATATATCTTATAAATATTTATTTCCATTTTTTTCATCCTATTCTACTCCCTTGTAATAAATTCTCAATAATTTATGGTTTTCAATCATAATTCTCCTGTCTTTAATCCAAAAAATAACCAAAACTTTTTATTACGTTTTATGGTTTGCAAAGCATTATTGATAATTCTCCTATTAGGTAGCAGAGCAAGTGTGATTTGACTATTTGGTTTATTTTAAATAGTGCATTTATATTACTTTTTAAAAGAGTTTATAAAGTTTTTCCCCTAAAACTACATGTTAGAAGCATTTCTAGGAAAAATAGCAAGAAAATCAGATGCTACAAATGCCTTTGGAAAACAAGTTACTAAGCCCACAGTTGAAAAATGTAAGCAAGCCCCCTCAAAATATTGTAGTAATAACTAGATATTCATGAAGCTGGATATATGTGTGGATGTGAGAAAGTTAGCTCCTAAAGATAGTTGAAGGTGACCTGAGCAGCAAAATCCAGCTTTTCTGGCAGAATACTTGCAAACAGCCTGACAGTCTTAACGTGGATGGCAGGTTACTAAGAGATAAAGCTATGAGATTCCCAATCTAGTCTGTAGGCATTTAAGGATGATGCAGCCTGCTAGGTCTTACACCAAGAGAAGAGCACATGATGTGAAAGTTCAGGCAAGTACTACATTTTCTTGAGAAAAGCTCATATTTGCAAATGCTTTTGACTCAGAAATTCCCTGTATGGAGGATCTGGCCAGGCAGTGAAGGGTGAACTCTACATGAATGTGTCAATGAGGGTAAGTGGTTTGTTGTGACAATACAATGTTAGACTCCTATACACTGTTGGAAGTATAGTATTTGATCATTGACCCTAATGGGACTCAGAATGAGTGCCTTGTATCTAATGGAGTTTGTAAAGCAAACTGACTAGCTGGTGATATGGGGGACTAGGGGGCAGAGGTCTTCCATTCTGTCCCTAGGTCTCATTTAGCCAGAGTGTTTTGATAGCCAGAGATGACTGGACTAGAGCTGGGTTAGCAAGAGGTCTGCAGGTAATGTAGCAGTTGTACTTCCTTTCAGGGACTACAGTCAGGTCTGGAGGCTCTCAAAGTAGGTGGACATCTTAAGGCTGCCTTGGCTAAAACTCTGAATTGTCTAATGAAACTTGTATGATCCTCTTAATCCAACTTGGTGGTGAGAATAAGGTCATTTCTTATTCTTTTTTAATATTCAGACTAATCACTGGATTGATCTGAGATTTTCCTTCATAAATCATCCAAGAATTTGATTTACACAGTCCAAGGAGTCCAGGCCTGTTTTTAAATACAGAATAGAGACCCAGACAAAATGATCAGTCAGATCACAGGACCTGGGTACTACCTAGATTGCTTCTGTCAGAAGCACGTGGTTTACTGTTGAAAAATGCTCTTCTTCTGTGGTCTGATGCCTCCGTGCTCCCTACAACTCTAATGACACTGTGGGTTCGGATCCTCTTGCAGGCAGCGGTCACTCTTCCAGAGTGAATTTTTCCACTCCCTTTAGCATTAGGCTCTATGAAGAGAGCTATTTTGGGGCTCCCAAGGTTGCAATTATCTCTACTTGATATTTTCTTGTACTTGGAGAATTCCATGGAGCCAGGGAGGCTGGCTGGTCAGGAGGGAATACCAGTCTTGACCATGTGCTTTTCCATGAACCAGTTCTTCCAGGATACCCTTAGATGACTCTCTCTTTACAGCTAATACAACTGAGCTCCACAGAATTGAAGAGATGTGCCCATGCAGGGGGCTTCCCCAGTGGCTCAGCAGTAATGATTCTGACTACCAGTGCTGGAGCCACAGGAGATGCAACTTCGATCCCTGGGATGGGAAGATCCCTGGAGAAGGGCATGGCAACTCACTCCAATATTCTTGCCTGGAAAATCCCATGGGCAGAGGAGGCTACAATCCATGGGGCTGCAAAGAGTCAGGCATGACTGAGCACGCATGCACATCCATTCAGGGAGCAGATGAGGCAGGGACTGTGTGAGCCTGTGTTTCTGTCAGACCAGTGGCAGTACTCTTCTCTCCTGCTGCCCGCCAGGCTGCCTGCCATCCTCTGGGGCACGAATGCTCGCTGGGAAGGAGGGAGCTTCAGCTGAGCTTCATGCAGGAGCCTTGTCCTCATACACTCTTCTGTGTTCTGTTTGCCTCTGCAGAGCCAGGCTTGTTGGGGGTAGTAGACAAAGAAAAGGAAATGAATAATTTATATTTCACTTTCTCACAGAGGCTCCCCACTGGGTTGCTTTCTAGGAAAAATATTCCTGGCTTACAGTCTCAGTGTGAAAGCATGTGCCAGGTCCAACCCATTGTCCCCTCTTCACACTGGGATATAACCCAGACAGACATATCAGGCTGCGGGCTCGGATTATTGTCTTTTTATTTCAGTCCCTGGATAAGGGAATGCTCTCTATCATTCATGGGCAAAACCTCCCTTTCTTAGTGCTTAGTTGCTGTCAAAATGACCCAGAAGGTGGGTAAGGCGACAGTGGTGCCTCTAACAGGACTACCAAAATTCTTACTTTATATCATCTACCAGTTTGTTTTTAGAGCTAGGCTCTGGGGTGTTTGTATTCATCTTCCTTGCATACTAACTTCCAGCTGTCAGAATTATAGACTGAGAGTTGAGGCAGACTTTATTCCATTTTCTTCCTGCCCACTCTTCTAAGTAGGTTCATCAGGATGCCCACCATTCTTTCCTAAAAACAACAACAACAACAAAATATACTATCTACTGAGCATGTTGAGTGGCAAACTCTGGGCTCTTGTGTTCTTCACCACATGTCCTCATTCTACTCTGGACACCGCTGCTGGGAGCAGATGTAAGGATCATATCCAAATGTAGGCAAACCTTCAGCTAACTGGTGGTCTGTTATATAGCTTAGTGCTGGAAGCTCAACCAAACAGTTGATTTTTTATGGGATAATCAATTCCCTTCCTGGACTCGACTGTACTGTGCTATAGAACAAATTGTTTTGTGAGCAGTGGGAGCATAGCAGAGGGCTAGGATAGACATGAGTGAGCAGAGTTATGAGTAAGTTAAAGCTATGACAAGGCAGAAACTATGGGCAAGCAGAGGACGATATTAAGAGGAAGTCAGGTAGAGAAGATGCAAGAGACAGAGAAACAGACAGGGAGGGTAGCTGAGTGCTTAGTCACATTAGTGACAGCGTACCTGAGACTAAAATCCCCAAACTTGTGCTTCTCAAATCCCTTGAACTTCAACAAGTAGAGAAAAACTCTTTATTCCAATTTCTTTAAATATGGTCACATTCCAAATTTTTCTTTACCTTCTGCCACAATAATCTTTAAAGCAATTATTTATAATTTAAATTTAAATTATAAATTTAAACTCATAATTTAAAGCAATTATGAGTTGGCCTGAATGAACTCTGTATAACAGCCTTCATTTCTCACTTCATCTAACATAAGAATATCCTCTGTAGCATCCCTGGCAAAAATATGTTCATTTTCTGCTTAAAGGCCTGTAAGGTTGAGGTTGCTATATATGACAAGAAGGCCCATCACATTTTTATCACTTTGGAGGGTCAATCCTGAGACCATTTCCAACTAACAGCCCCTCATAGATTTCCATGTTCATCTCAACCTCACACATCATTCTTGAACTTCACTTTTAAGTGTATTATTATTATTTTAAGATTTTTAGCTCTTCTTATGGAATTTGTTGATGACTAACCTCAGGCTGGTGTTGGTTTCAATTTTATTTTCCATTTTAAAATGCATCCACTGGTAACTGACTTCATGAAGACTCAGTTATTATATGCTGTTGGTCTCTCTAATAATGCATACTACATCCTGATCCCAAATTTTCTTTTCAAAGTTGTTTTATTCTTTAGCTGTTTATTACCATGACCACTCTCTATATCTGAGCTATAAACTTATAATTTTATTAACTTATACCTAAATCTGTGATCTTAAAACTTTAGTTAGATGAACAATAGGACTTCTGGAAAAATCTAGAGCCTGTAGACATTGAACTTAAAGACATACTATCCTGTGAAGAAATTATCTTCCTCTTGCCTTGGTAAAAATGTTAGCTATTTATATTTTAATTCAAGCTCTGTTTTTTCATCATAAACCTATAAATCTAAGGACTATTCTCAGATATGATAATGAAGGAGTCTGTACCTACCATGACTTGGTGCCTTTAAATTAGACAACCTATCACCCTATCATTCAAACAGGGCCAGTAGGAGACAAATATTAGATGGGTTTATGGCCTCAATCATGGTCGTTATCTTGCCTCTCTTGCTTTACTTCAGTCTCTGTTGTCTGTGTTGACTGCCTTTCAATGTCTGCCTACCCCCAGAGCCTCTTGTATTTGTCTCCAACTTTGAGTTGGCAAACTCAAATTTGCCAACAGATCTGGTTTCCCTGCTTTTGATGTTTGGGACACCTGGGATGATTTCTCGCATTCTTTGACTTGTTCTATACCTGGACACTTCTGGTTACCACCTGACATTCTTTCATTCTCTAGGAACTATGAAGAGTTAAGTGAAATGATAAGTTGAAGAAAGTTCAATATGCTGTCACTGCTACTTTACAAATGAGTTTCAAATTCTTGGGAGTCCCCAAGAGCCCATGGATGCCTTAAAATAGAAAACAGTTTGGGTCTTGATTTGCCTTTGACTTGTAAGGAGATTAGATCCAATTAGCTCCTAAGAAGTAGAAAGCAATATGGACCCTGCCAAAGGAGACCATATGGTTGAGGCTTGGACAAGGTAAGAAAACTAAACAGAGTTCCCATTTTCGGCAAGCATTCTTATTACCTACTACAGGAATGTAAACTTGTGCTCTGTGAGCTCTACTCTTTAAACGTTTGCTTATTTCTCTTGTGTGTGCACAAGTGATCGGCCATGATAAGTTGAACTAAGAATAAAAAATGAGTCATGCTTCCATTTTGTTTTAAATATTGACTATTTAAATAAGTATTTGTTAATGCTTGCTATATGTCATGGCTATACCAGACACTAGGGTCAACAGGATGAATAAGCCAGATATAACCTCTGCCCTTACAGGGTAAACAGTCCATAAATGTTCTGTAGGACAAAGAGGAAGGAAAGCCAGATCACCCAAAATGACAAAGCATGTAGAAGCGACAGAATCCAAAGAGAGAAATGACGTCTTAGAGGCCAAAAATGGAGGAACCTTTGTAAATTCCTATTAGCTTCCTTTTCTCTGAGTATTGGCTTTCTCAAGAGCCCTCTTAGTTGGGCCCTGAGATTTTATTTAGAGTTATCCTTGTAGAGTCTTGCATTCTGCCTACGTTGCACACAAGAAGGCTTTGTGATAAGTTTAACATAGATTCCATCTATTTTCCCTCCAGTCTCTTTTCCCATTTTTAGGTGCATATTCTTGAGCCTCTATTTGAGATGAATGATACGGCCTTAAAGTAATCTCATTCTTCTTTGTAACTAGTCCTTGTGGGTAAGTTTCTCTTTCTGAAAAATGTTATCAGTGACATGGCAGCAAATGTTTAATTGCCAGCTCTACCAAAAATGTGTGCATATTGGGTTGGCCAAAAAGTTTGTATTTTTCCATACCATCTTACAAATATAAAAATATACATGTTTCTAAATTTATTAAAGAATTTGCTGTCACACAGTATGAACATTAGAAGTAACATACAAATCTTTATCATAAAGTCTGAATAGTGAACTGATTCTCACCTAGTGTTTTTGATGATTTTTGCTGAGCTCTTTCATCTTTACCCAAACTACTATTGCAATTTAAGAATGAGTGTAGTTCGTTCTAACATGAATATTGCCTGGTATTTTCATTTACATTAGCTAGTAAGATGAAACTGAAGAAATAAAAACGTATGTTGCAGCTTTACTAATTTGCTAGTGATGTGTACAGCTTATTTGCTGAGTTGGATAAAGGTTTTGATTACAGGAAGATTATTTCCTCAAACAATTATAGACAGAATGTATTTTATAGTGCAATCTGCATTATTAGCATTTTCTCCATTATGTTCTTAAGCCTAGATAGTCAGCAAAACAATAAATCAAGCCCCAACTTGTAGCCTTTCCTGATCTCCATGCCGTGACTGTCCCCACTATGACTGATTTTAAGTTACCAACATGATGGCATGGAATGTGGAGCTGGGCGGGGATGGTTGCAATTCACCATTACATAGTATTTCCACTTCGCAGCTGAAGTAGATATGAATAACCTCAAGAACGTATATAACATTGAAATGTAGTAAAATCATTCATTAGGAGTGATGAGTTTTGACAATGTATTGGCTTTGTTTTTAATATTACTTAGTTATAAATTTATATAATACAATTTTTAATAATGGCTGTTTTTATCAGCTTGCTGAATTCCTGGAAACTTAACCAGCTGGCTCTAGCATACCCCTCATACCCCTTTGCTTTTAGCAGAGCGTCCCCAGTCTTATTCCCCCAGAGTGGAATGATTAAGGTTCTATTACAATCAGTGGTCTGGCTTTGTAACCATTATTGTTTCATGTCTTCATCCTTCTTTTTAGATTTAAGATTTTTGAATTCCGATTTTCAAGCTGTGAGTAATTCTGATTTGAAAGCTACGAAGAGACTGTGGCTGTGCTTTCTTCGCTGTAAGCTTCTCACCTTGCAGCAGTTTCAGAAAAAAGGAGGAAACCCTAGGTCCCGTTTGCACATTCACAACTCCCGGATGCATAGATCTTGGTCCACACTTCAAGTGAGAGGGATAGGTCTTCCTGGCACCTGAGAATGAATCCCCCAAAGTCACCAAAGAGGCCAGGAGGATCCCCTTCCATCCTGGCCCAGAGCAGCACAAGCCACAGCCTGGGAGTGGAGGAGATTCTTCGAAGCCTCAGCTCAGGCTCTCGTGCAGAGCCTGTGTGACAGCTCCATTAGAGGGGTGTGTCACACAACCATTATCCAGTCACATCTTAAGTGCAGCCCGCTGGGCTCAAATACCACTTTGGGAAGCAACAAATAATTTTCTGTTATTGGCCAGGGTCGCTGCGTGTCTCCTCCTGCTCTTTGGCACTTGTTTCCACAGCCCATTGCTGTTAGGAAGTGAAAACCCAGCATTAAACGTTTAATTCTGAAATATTTTCTCAAGAGGTGTTCATTTGAGCTCCCTGGATTTTGAAAGTTTTTTTTTTTTTTCTTTCCACCCTTGGCTGCAAGCTCTCTCAGCCCTAGGCACCCCTGCTGCTGGTCATTGAGGGATGAAGGAGAAAATCATTGCTTTCAAGAGTGGGTAATCACTGGTCTCAAGCACTCCGTCAAATAGCATCATCAGCAGAGGGCAAGCGGGGAAGCTATCTTCGCTCTTCTGATGCCTAGAAGCTGTGGCTGCTACCTGTCATCAGGAGCCCTCACTTTCTCCTGCATTCTGTATATGAGTGATCCCATAAGCAATTTCAGGTAGAGCTAGGAGGTGAATTATGCCTATTTGAGGAGTTTAAACATATGCTTTGGCAACATTCTAATCTCTGTTGGAATTATGGACCTTCTACTTCCTAGCGGTGGATCTTAGACAAGGTACCTTTCTGAAATCTCAGGGTTCTTGAGAAGTGGCTCAATACAGTGGGCACAATGGGAGCTATGTGCTTTGAGCTCACTGCACACTGCCTGGCATTTGACAAGAAGATTGAAGATAGCCAACTTAGCTGATGGATAGCAATGGTGGGAAATGCTGCTGACTCATGGGCCTGATGTCAGACGTTTATGTGACTAATTGATGTTCATAGTTGCATCTGCTTATTTCATCAAGCCTCAGAGACTTTCTCTTGGTCTTTACATGACAACCAATAATTTTGGAGACTAAAACAGTGGTTGGAAGTCTGAGCTTGAACCCAGGTCAATTTGGGTTTGAATCTTTTCTCTGAAGCTAGCTACGCAATCCTAGACTCAGGGTTTATTTCTGAGTCTCAGTGTCTTCATTGCTTTAGAGGAGGGGTCAGTAGACTTTTTCTGAAAATTGCTGTCTCATCTAATAACTGCTACCATAGTATGAACATAGCCATAGATGATATGTAAATGACTGTGTTCTAATAAAGACTTTGTTTATGAAATAGTCTGGGCTGGATTTGGGCTGTGATTTATAATTTCCTGAAGGCTGCTATAGAGGAGATGGTAATACTGTTTCTTTTTAGACTTATAAAGATTAAATGTCACAATGTATATAAATCTAGTACTTGTATTGAATAGGTATATAACAATTGGTATTTATTATTTTTGTAAGCTGTATCAAAATGACACACTGGTACATATTTAAACAAGAGTTCTAGATGATCGAACTGATAGTCTGAATAAGGGCAAGATTATACATCTTATTTTTAATTAGCTTTTCCTGCTTGCTAGTATCTAGAGGGATTTATATGTTTATTTATGATGATGATAGAATAATAACAGTACATACATACAAAGTACTTACTCTAACTCTGGAATAATTCCAAGTGCTTTCATGCTTGTGCTCAGTCACCCAGTCTTGTCCAACTCTTTGTGACCCCATGGACTGCAGATCGCCAGACGCCTCTATCCATGGAATTCTTAAGGCATGAATACTGGAGTGGGTAGCCATTCCCTTCTCCAGTGGATATTCCTGACCTAGCGATCAAACTCCCCTCTCCTGCCTTGGCAGGTGAGTTCTTTACCACTGAGCCTCCTGGGAAGCCCTAAGTACTTTACCTGTTCTTTATTTAATTCCCATAGACAACCCTGTTAGTTCTGTTGCAATTTTAGCCTCCTTTTATATACAAAGAAATCAATGCACAACTTGAGTAATTTGCCCAAGATAATGCAGCTAGTAAATAGCAGGACTGAGATATGAACTTAGGCAGTCTGGTGTCAGAAGCAACCCTCCTGACAGATAGGCAAGCCTGCCTCTCTAGTGCACTTCAAAGGCCCACTGCCCCCATGACACACTGAGTACTGTGGAGAAGAGATGCCCCAGGGGATACTCAACCTGCTCGGCTTTCAACCCTAGCTCCCTGTGGAATGCTCTTACTGGGGTTTCCTGGTCCTTTGCTACCTCCCCGTCCCCTTCTTCATGCAGTCTCTACTTAACCATACAGTGGGATATTCCTTTTGGGGATCTACTCATCGCTCTTCACCCCAGCTCCATTTCCCTTGGCTTAACAATATCACAGGCACGTTCATCATGACACTGACAGTGTCTCTGATGGCTCCCAGCTCATGTTCACTTCTTTTTTTAACAGAACCCCCTGCTCTTCTTATTGGGAACTCAGTAGTTCTGAGTGAAGATATGAGAGACACAGAAGGTGAGACCTGACCCCAAGACATCAACTAGGATTTCCCCAAGATACTTAGCAAGGAGTTTCTAAAGAGTCTGGGGTCCTGCATTAGGGTCTCCTGACCACTTCTGTTGGTCCTGTGTCCCAGTTAGTGTTCCACTTGTTCATGAGTCTTAGGTGTCTCTGATGCCTTTTCTTTCTCTTCCAGGCAGATGGAGGAATAAGCTGAGGCCTAGAGAGGGACTATTCTTAGATTCTTTTCAGATTTTCCTTTGCTCTGGTTCTGAGTCCCTGGTATTTAGTTTGTCCTGGTATAGGATATCTACAACCTAAAGAAAAATTCTCTCTCCTTATCCACCCCCCGCCCCACCCACACCAAAGGGCCATAGGCATTCTTGTTTCAGTTGTTTATTTGGACTAACTATGCCTACTCTTATTCAATGCTAGAAAATAAAAGAAAAATAGTTTAATTATATTGTCAGGATGCTGGGTAGTAACAAGGACAATAGCCAAATTTACAGGGTTCATTATGTTCCAGACACTGTTCTAAGGTACTAGAGGCCTTTTCTTACCAATGACAAATTTATTAGTCAAGATTAAGTGCATCCAGCATTAAGGACATAAAAACCAAGTGACCAAGAAGAGGGAACATTCAGAAATTCAGACCAGTTGTTAGGATGAGGATGGAAATATTAAGGTCAGGGGGGAATGAGAAGAGGTGGGGGCAGAATAAATTATATTGTTGGAAACTTCAATACATGTTGAGCAAATATCTGGATGGGAGGGTTACAGGGAGGAGAGAGAGTAGAGAATAAGAAAGATTTAAAGGTAACTTTACTGAACACTTAATATGTGATCTGTGTTTGCTATACAATTTTTTTTAGTTCTTCCCTGACAACACCATCTTAGTCCGTTTGAGCCGTCATAGCAAAATTCCATAGACTGGGTGGCATACATCACAGATTTCACTTCTAGTCTAGGCTTCTAGTCTGAGCTCAGGGTGCCAGCTTGTGAGGGCTCAGGTGAGGGCCCACCTTCTGGCTTGCTGATGGCTGCCTTCTCACTGTGGTATTCACACAGACTTTCCTTGGCTCAAGTGCATGGAGAGAGAGAGTTCACTTTCCCTCTTCATCTTCTGATAATGCCCCCAAACCAAAGGGATTAGGATCTTACTCTTATGACTCACCTCCTTAATTACCTTCAAAAAGCCATATCTCCGAATATAGTCACATTGTGTGTTACAGCTTTGACATATGAATTTAAGGACACAGCTCAATTCACAGCAAACACTCTGATAAAAATATTATTAGTGCTACAATGAACATCAGTGTACATCTGTCTTATGTTTTCTCAAGGAATACGCCCAGTAGTAGGATTGCTGGGTCATGAAGTAGCTCTATATTTAGTTTTTTAAGCGATTTCCATACATGTCCTCCATATTGGTTGTATCTATTTACATTGCCACCAACAGTGCAAAAGCTTCCCTTTTCTCCACACCCTCTCCAGCTTCCCTTGTGGCTCATCTGGTAAAGAATCCGCCTGCAATGTGGGAGACCTGGCTTGATCCCTGGGTTGAAGAGATCCCCTGGAGAAGAGAAAGGCTACTCACTCCAATATTCTGGCCTGGAGAATTCCATGGACTATACAGTCCTTGGGGCCGCAAAGAGTCAGACACGACTGAGCAACTTTCACTTCACTTCAGATTTTTTGATGATGGCCATTCTGACTGGTGTGAGGTGATACTTCATGTAGTTTTGATTTATGTTTCTCTAATAATTAGTGACATTGAGCATCTTTTTTATATGCCTACTGGCCATCTGAATGTCTTCTCTGGAGAAATGTCTATTTAGATCGTCCGCTGATTTTTTGATTGGATTGCTTGATTGTTTTGATATTGAGCTGCACGAGCTGTTTGTATATTTATGATGACCCAGATCAGGTGGGACAGTGCATGGTGGGGTAGAAGGGTGATCCAAGAGGGAGGGGATATATGTATACATATAGCTCATTCACTTTATTGTACAGCAGAAACTGATACAACATTATAAAGCAATTATACACCAATAAAAAAGTATGATTAGGTTTTAGTTTATAGACGAGAAATGAATGCTTAGAGCAAGTGATAACTTGTCCATGGCCTCACATACTGCATATGGTAAAGGAAGGTCCAAATCCAGAAACTCCAACTCCTGAGCCTTCCTCCAGCCTAGGCCCCTTAGGGGATGGGGCAGGCAAGTTCCTGGGAGCTCTCGGAGGTCCTGGGAGCCTCAGAGGAGCTGAGTTAGTCCTCCTAGACGTACTCCTGTGTTAGTCTTTCCCACCTGGGGCTGGCTTCTCAGGTGAAGAATGGTGGGAATATCTTTTTCCTCTCTTTTCTCTTCTCTGCCTGTCTTAGAGTATTGGTTCAAGCAGATGTACTGTTACTTTGTAGAGAAATTGACAGGCCCTGGAGATACCAAGTGGACTTCTGTGATTTTCTCCTGTCTGTGCCAATGAGAATGAGCCTTTTGCTGCTTCTCTTTCTCCCAGCGCTGCCAGGGTTATTAATGAAGCCTGCACCTCGCTGGTAGCAGAGGTGGCCATCTGCCCTCTAGGCCATCTATCTCATTGGCCAGAAGTAACCTTCCTTTTGTGTGGCGATAAATCCAAGCTGGGAGCCTCTCTGACAGAAAGAACTTTTACAATCACAGCTGTCTTCTCCATAATGTATCTTCAGAGTGTCTTTTTTGCCAAGGCAGAACTTTGTAGGCAATAACTTATCTTTTCCTATCCATTCAGCTTGGAAGGATGCACAGGGGCCTTGTTTACCTTGTCAGGAAGAATCAGCTCTTCCATGAGAAAAAAGCATGAGAAAGCACCCAGCTAGGTAAGCCATGGCCATACTCTTTAGTGCTAGCTGTAGACAGGCAGATATGGAAGACTAAGAAAAGATCTGCAAACAGACCTCTAAGAAGGCACACATAAAATGAAAATTAAGAGAGACATATGATGCCATCTCCCTTTATCTAACTGGCAATATTTTTTAAAGAATCATCCAAATATTCAGTTTGGGGAGATTACTGTGAAATGCCCACTTCATTTGTTTTCACAGCCCTTTTGGAGGGCATCATGTTTCAAAAGTCTTCAAAAGACACTACCCTTTGAAACAAGTGAATCTACTTTTTAAAATGCATCCTAAGAAAATAATCATTCATCTGCACAAAGATTTTACTGGGAGACATTCATGGCCACATTTTTAATTGTTAAATTTGATATAAATTAATGCTTGTATTTGCATAATTAAGCAATTCATGGTACATTAATGCAATAAAAAAATACGTCAGGTATACTTAAAATATTTGTTGACCTAGATAGGTATTTATGATATCTATTTTAATTTAAAAAACAAGTTATAAGCTAGTATATAAATTAAAATCTATTGTACATAAGAATAAGAAACTTACTCAGTTGTGTCTGACTCTCTACAACCCCGTGTTCTGCAGCCTGCCAGGCTCCTCTGTCCATGGAATTCTCCAGGCCAGAATACTAGAGTGAGTAGCCATTCCCTTCTCCAGGGGATCTTCCCAACCCAGGGATTGAATCCGGGTCTCCCACATTACAAGCTGATTCTTTACTGTCTGAGCCACCAGGAAAGCACATAGTGTATGTGTTATATATATTTAAAGTTCTATACTTAAGTTCTTCAATAGTGACATAGAGGTATACGGTTACAGTTTTCTTTACCATCCTATATTTTTATTAAAAATTTTAATACAATAAATGGGTCTCATTTCACTAACAGAAAATAGCTTATTTTAAAGTTATAGGAAGAAGCAATTGTCTAGAAAGTAGACAAGACCACAGACATATAGGTATATAATCTAGCCCTACCTAATGCCCCATCAGCCCCGACTCACTTCTCTTGCTATTATTGCTGGCTCCTTTCTGTGGCTGTCTGTGATGCTGCGTGGTTGTATTGCATGACACTTAAGAAACTTTTTGATAAATTTTCTGCAGTTCAGAAGTGAGAAGGAAGACACATTTATTGAGATGATTGGGAGCACAAGAAAGGAACAACTTGTCTCTTTGTTGTTGTTGTTCAGTCCCTAAGTCATGTCTGGCTCTTTGCGACCCCATACACTGCAGCATGCCAGGCTTCTCTGTCCTTCACTGTCTCCCAGAATTTGTCCAGATTCATGTCCATTGAATCGGTGATGCTCTCTCTAACCATCTCATCCTTTGCTGCCCCTTCTCCTTCTGTCTTCAATCATTCCCATGAGGAGGGTCTTTTCCAATGAGTTGGCTTTTTGCATCAGGTGGCTAAAGTATTAGCGTTTCAGATTCAGTATCAGTCCTTCCAATGAATATTCAGGATTGATTTCACTTAGGATTGACTGGTTTGATCTCCTTGCTGTCCAAGGGACTCTCAAGAGTCTACCAGCACCACAATTCAAAAGCATCAATTCTTTGGCACTCAGCCTTCTTTATGATCTGACTGGTCATATTCATACATGACTACTGGAAAAACAAGAGCTTTGACTATACAGAGTTTTGTTGGCAAAGTGATGTCTCTGCTCTTTAATATGCTGTCTAGATTTGTCACAGTTCTGGGTACAATGGGGAATCATAACTAAGATCTGAACTCTAGCTAGTATCCACAAGGAGGACAGGGTAAAATGGATTTTAACAAATTGTATTCTCACCTTCTCTGGTAGTCCTACACTTATATGCTTATTTATACAAGGATTAGCAACTATGCTTATTTCACCAATATTTTTGAAGTAAATTTTATTTCCTCTTCTGGAACAAGTGTTAAAATGTTTTGAGGTTAAAGCAAAATTACTCTCTTTTAAAATTTTAGTCTTGTGAATAGAAGTTTCAAGTGAAGCACATTTCATGAGCTAACTTGGGCTTTTTCAAAATATTAAGTAACTGTGATAAAACAAATAATATCAAAGTAAATTCTGTCACAGACTTTTTCTGTTCTTACACTTATTTAAAAATGTTTTCATGTCTTTGAAAGATAACAAAAGACACAGTTTTGCAATAAGAGTGTTGTGTTGTTTCTGTCACTTCTATTTTCTCATCTGGAATTAATTTAAATGAATATCAGCTTAGCTCTCCACAGGATCTAGGCTATTTATACCCACTAAATTTAACTGGGCTAGTTTCATTATGCCATCATTGACATTACAATGCTTCGCCATGTGGGGAGTTGAATTCTCACTTCTAAGGTGGTCTCTGGGATGTGCAAGTCAGCGATGCAGGAGCTGTGACTATGCTCTGTCCAGCTTAGCTGGATTTTGCATTATAATGGAAGTGTAGTTCTTATGACATGAGTTCCATCCACTCTGTTTCTGGTCTTTTTAGTCAGCCAGATATGTCCAGATATCTTAACTAATTCTAAATAATTCTGAACCCACAAGACTATGTGGATAGATCTACTCTCCTCATTCCTTCTTTATGTCATCTCTTACTTCTCTATCTTGACTCTCATCTGTTGGCTTTTAGGATTCAGTGTCTGTATTTGGTAGTGAGTCAAATGCCAAGAAGACCTTCACTAAGAGATGTTAACGTGAGTGGCATTTTCCTTCCCTTTCCTTACCTCTGGTTCAGTTCAGTTCAGTCATTCAGTCATGTCTGACTCTTTGCAACCCCATGGACTGCAGCATGCCAGGCCTCCCTGTCCATCACCAACTCCCATAGTTTACTCAAACTCCTATTGGTGATGCCATACAACCATCTCATCATCTGTCGTCCCTTTCTCCTCCCACCTTCAATCTTTCCCAGCATCAGGGTCTTTTCGAATGAGTCAGTTCTTTGCATCAGGTGGCCAAAAGTATTGCAGTTTCAGCTTTAGCATCAGTCCTTCCAATGAATATACAGGACTGATTTCCTTTAGGATGGACTGGTTGGATCTCTTTCCAGTCCAGGGGACTCTCAAGAGTCTCCTCCAACACTGCAGTTCAAAAACATCAATTCTTCGGTGCTCAGCTTTCTTTATGGTTCAACATTCACATCCATACAAGAGTACTGGAAAAACCATAGCCTTGACTAGACGGACCTTTGTTGGCAAAGTAATGTCTCTGCTTTTGAATATGCTATCTAGGTTGGTCATAACTTTTCTTCCAAGGAGCAAGCATCTTTTCATCTCATGGCTGCAGTTACCATCTGCAGTGATTTTGGAGCCCCCAAAATAAAGTCAGCCACTGTTTCCACTGTTTACCCATCTATTTGCCATGAAGTGATGGGACCGAATGCCATGATCTTAGTTTTCTAAATGTTGAGTTTTAAGCCAGCTTTTTCACCCTCCTCTTTCACTTTCATGAAGGGGCTTTTTAGTTCCTCTTCACTTTCTGCCATAAAGGTGATGTTATCTGCATATCTGAGGTTATTGATATTTCTCCCGGCAATCTTGATTCCAGCTTGTGCTTCATCCAGCCCAGTGATGTACTCTGCATAAAAGTTAAATAAGCAGGGTGACAATATACAGCCTTGACATACTCCTTTCCCGATTTGGAACCAGTCTGTTGTACCATGTCCAGTTCTGTTGCTTCTTGATCTGCATACAGATTTCTCAGGAGCAGATCAGGTGGTCTGGTATTCCCATCTCTTGAAGAATTTGTCACTGTTTGTTGTGATCCACACAGTCAAAGGCTTTGGAATAGTCAATAAAGCAGAAATATATGTTTTTCTGAAACTGTCTTGCTTTTTCAATGATCCAGCAGATGTTGGCAATTTGATCTCTGGTTTCTCTGCCTTTTCTAAATCCATCTTGAACATCTAGAAGTTCATGGTTCATGTACTGTTGAAGCCTGGCTTGGAGAATTTTGAGCTTTACTTAACTAGCGTGTGAGATGAGTGCAATTGTGTGGTAGTTTGAGCATTCTTTGGCATTGCCTTTCTTTGGGATTGGAATGAAAACTGACCTTTTCCAGTCCTGTGGCCACTGCTGAATTTTCCAAATTTGCTAGCATATTGAATATAGCACTTTTGCAGCATCATCTTTCAGGATTTGAAATAGCTCAGCTGGAATTTCATCACCTCCACTAGCTTTGTTCATAGTGATGCTTCCTAAGGCCCACTTGACTTTGCATTCCAGGATGTCTAACTCTAGGTGAGTGATCACACCATTGTGATTTTCTGGGTCATGAAGATCTTTTTAGTATAGTTCTTCTCTGTATCTTGCCACCTCTTCTTAATATCTTCTGCTTCTGTTAGGTCCATACCATTTTTATCCTTTATTGTGCCCATCTTTGCATGAAGTGTTCCCTCGGTATCTCTAATTTTCTTGAAGAAATCTCTAGTCTTTCCCATTCTATTGTTTTTCTGTATTTCTTTGCATTGATCACTGAGGAAGTTTTTCTTATCTCTCCTTTCTATTCTTTGGAACTCTGCATACAAATGGGTGTATCTTTCCTTTTCTCTTTTGCCTTTAGCTTCTCTTTTCACAGCTATTTGTAAGGCCTTCTCAGACAACCATTTTCCTTTTTTGCACTTCTTTTTCTTGGGGATGGTCTTGATCCCTGTCTCCTGTACAATGTCACAAATCTCCATCCATAGTTCTTCAGGTACTCTGTCCATCAGATCTAATCCCTTGAATCCATTTCTCACTTACACTGTATATCATAAGGGATTTGACTTAGGTCATACCTGAATGCTCTAGTGTTTTTCCCCACTTTCAATTTCAGTCTAAATTTGGCAATAAGGAGTTGATGATCTTAGCCAGAGTCAGCTCCTGGTCTTGTTTTTGCTGACTGTATAGAGCTTCTCCATCTTTGGCTGCAAAGAATATAATCAATCTAATTTTGGTATTCACCATCTGGTGATGTCCATGTGTAGAGTCTCCTCTTGTGTTGTTGGAAGAGGGTGTTTGCTATGACAGTGTGCTCTCTTAGAAAAATACTATTAGCCTTTGCCCTGATTCATTCTGTACTCCAAGGCCAAATTTACCCCTGGTAGATGTTGCTAATCAAACACCATATTATTTTACTGCTAAGCCTGGATGCAATCGCAGATCATTTCCCATAGGGCTCCTTGAGCAAGCATTACCAACATAGAGGGTAAGGTATGTGAGATAAAGTCAGCTTGCCATTTCTGAACTGATCTTGCTAGCTCTTCTTGTTTTGGGCACCGGCTAATTTAAAATCCTTCCAAATTTAGAGCCTTAAAACAGTTCCAGCCCTGACCTCTGGATTGGTACCCCAGTCCCTTCTTATGCAGTGTGTATATTTTTTCATTTAAGCAGAAACTGCCAGCCTTTTTTTTTTTTTTTTTTAAATTTTTGTTTATTTATTTAATTTTGTGGCTGCACTGGGTCTTTGTTGCTGTGTACAGGCTTTCTCTAGTTGTGGGACACAGGGGCTAGTCTTCATTGCGATGGTTTTCCTTGTTGTAGAGCACAGGCTTTAGGGCATGTGGGCTCAGTAGTTGTAGTTTGAGGGCTTAGTTGCTCCACAGCATGCAGGATCTTCCCAGGCCCAGGGATTGAACTGGCATCCCCTGCACTGGAAGACAAATTTCCAACCACTGGATCACTAGCAAAGTCCCCAGTGTATATCTCTGATAATTGAATTTGTAGTTTTAAAATAAGCACTTCCAGGTCTCAAATCCTTTACTCAAAACCTTCCTTCATACTTCAGAGCATAAATTGCTAAAAAAAAAAGTCAGCTATTGAAAAATACACTCCTTCACCTCCAAATCCATTCAGTTTTCACCTGTTATTGATTGACTATGTTCCATGCATATTGTACTGGCATAATGGGGACACAGATAAACTGGATATAGACAGTAGCTTTAGAGAGTCAAGCTCTGTAGAAGGGGGTTCAGAAGTTACCACAACATGAAGCACAACAGGACATGTGCTTAGAAAGGGAAACCGAGTGCTATGGAATCCCAGAGTAAGCTATCAATTCCTATCAGTGGTTAGGGATGCAGATCATAGGAGAAGTAGCATTGAGGTGCATGTTGGTTGTGCTGATTATTAGGTATGTGACCATGGACATGTTATATCACCTCTCTGAGTCTCAGATTCCTCAATTCAAAGTGAGGATAATACTGATAACTCTACAGAGGATTGCAGGATGGATAGAAAGATGAGAAAATGAAGAGAAGCTCAAGCTAGAATGCTGTCCGAGCTCAATAACTGCTAACTCTCAGAATGCCCCAGAAGTAGACCAGGAGAAGAAAAGTGAGCATCTATATACTGGTCACTCTCTGTAGTTGACCCAGCTCCTGCCTTTTCCCCCTTAACTGTATGTCCGCCTTCAGAATTGCTAGCAGTGGTGCTAATGGCAGTAGTGGAAGAGGAAGAAGGAAGAGAAGGCAAAGAAAGAGGAGGAAAAAGTCAAGGGAAGCTTGTAACAAATAAGGATCGAGGAAAAAAGACCGGGTTACTTGAAAAACAGCACTTAACTTTTCAATGATGAGTAATGGCTGAGAGAGAGGTTTTTGAAAGAGGACGTCAATCTGGTCCATGGGAGATGTCAATTTCTTCTCTTACGTGCTGACATGTCATTGCAGATGTGGTGGTTTTAGAATTATACGCTTCCTAAACACCAAGAGCGGAGAAGGCAATGGCACCCCACTCCAGTACTCTTGCCTGGAAAATCCCATGGACGGAGGAGCCTGATAGGCTGCAGTCCATGGGGTCACTAAAAGTCGGACACGACTGAGTGATTTTACTTTCACTTTTCACTTTCATGCATTGGAGAAGGAAATGGCAACCCACTTCAGTGTTCTTGCCTGGAGAATCCCAGGGACCGGGGAGCCTGTTGGGCTGCTGGTCTATGGGATTGCACAGAGTTGGACACGACTGAAGCAACTTAGCAGCAAACACCAAGAGACCTCTTAGTAATTGTTCATCTCCACCCAGTCATCATGCTGACTAAATGTCCTCTGTGGTCTTGGATCTTTAGAGTTACTTCTGCATTAATTTCCCCCTAAAATCCCTCTCTCCTTGATGCCCTACTGTTGGCTTCACATATTTTCCAAGGATAATATAAACATCTAATGCCATGAAAACAATTTTATTGTCTTAATTCAGAATGTATCAATCTTGGCTGCACCTTAGCATCATTGGCAAGTCAGGGTCTCCTCCTTCTGGGATTTTGATTTAATTTATCTAAGGTGGGACCCTGACCTCAGTCATTTTAAAAGCTCTCCAGGTTATTTCTTAATGTACAGTTAGAGTTGAGTGCTACTAAGTGAACTGAATAAATTGTTGAGATGAAAACCTCAGCCACAGTTTGCCTATTAATTCTAACATACAAAAAATTGAAGAAAATTAAAGGAAAGAAAATAGTCATTATTTGTTAGAAAAATATTTGCTTTTTAAAATATTGAGGCAAAAAAGGCAGCATTCATGACCAAGGCTATGCAGAAATAGATAATTTTTGTCAAAAATCTTGGCTTATTTGGAGCACTGAATAAAGATAGAGATGCTCCCAGGATTTGAAACTGGTCCCAGGATTAGAAATTTAGAGGGATTTGTGTTGAATTATGAAATTAAAACATGGTCTAAGTTTAGCAAAAGTAATTTTCCAATGAGTTATTGCTCAATATTATCTTTACACAGTAAATCTTGGCCTGCCTAAAAGGGAAATTGAATAACTTTATGGATTTTTTTTAATACATATGGCTGGCTCTGGATATATCCATACGCAAACAGCTCAGACTTGATATAAAAGGGGCTAGAGAAACAGATCATCTATATAGTTTGACCCACTAATTTTACAGATGAGTAAACCAAGGGTCAGAGAGTGGGAGGAATTGTTTAATAATGCAAAGGTGGGGCCCAGTTTTTACCTTCTGGTCCATTTCTTCATGTTGCTGAATTAAACACTGAATGTTTATTGAATATCTGATATGTGCCTGACTATATCAGGGGCACTCTTACTGAAACTGGGAGACAGGATTGGAGTTGTTTGTTGTTGTTGTTTTTCAGTCACTAAGTTATGTCCAACTCTTTGCAGCCCCATGGACTGTAGTGCATTAGGTTTCCCTGTCCTTCACTATCTCCTGGAGTCTGTTCAAACTCATATCTATTGAGTCAGTGATGCCATCCAACCCTCATCCTGTCACCTCCTTCTCCTCTTGCCCTCAATCTTTCCCAGCATCAGGGTCCTTTCCAATGAGTCAGCTCTTCACATCAGGTAGACAAAGTATTGGGGCTTCAACTGCAGCATCAGTCATTCCAATGAATATTCAGTGTTGATTTCCTTTAGACTGGTTTGATCTCCTTGTCTCCAAGGGACTCTTCTCTAACACCTCAGATTGAAAGCATCAATTCTTTGGCACTCAGCCTTGGCAGAAAGTGAAGAGGGGCTAAAAAGCCTCTTGATGAAAGTGAAAGTGGAGAGTGAAAAGGTTGGCTTAAAGCTCAACATTCAGAAAACGAAGATCATGGCATCTGGTCCCATCACTGCATGGGAAATAGATGGGGAAACAGTGGAAACAGTGTCAGACTTTGTTTTTCTGGGCTCCAAAATCACTGCAGATGGTGACTGCAGCCATGAAATTAAAAGACGCTTGCTCCTTGGAAGGAAAGTTATGACCAACCTAGATAGCATATTCAAAAGCAGAGACATTACTTTACCAACAAAGGTTCGCCTAGTCAAGGCTATGGTCTTTCCTGTGGTCATGTATGGATGTGAGAGCTGGACTGTGAAGAAGGCTGAGCGCCGAAGAATTGATGCTTTTGAACTGTGGTGTTGGAGAAGACTCTTGAGAGTCCCTTGGACTGCAAGGAGATCCAACCAGTCCATTCTGAAGGAGATCAATCCTGGAATTTCTTTAGAAGGAATGATGCTAAAGCTGAAACTCCAGTATTTTGGCCACCTCATGCGAAGAGTTGACTCATTGAAGAAGACTCTGATGCTGGGAGGGATTGAGGGCAGGAGGAGAAGGGGACGACAGAGGATGAGATGGCTGGATGGCATCACTAACTCGATGGATGCGGGTCTGAGTGACCTCCGGGAGCTGGTGATGGACAGGGAGGCCTGGCGTGCTGCGGTTCATGGGGTCGCAAAGAGTCGGACACGACTGAGCGACTGATCTGATCTGATCTGATCTTCTTTATAGTCTAACTCTCACATCTGTACCTGACTACTGTTTTGTTGGCAATGTGATGTCTCTGCTTTTTAATATGCTGTCTAGGTTGGTTATAGCTTTTCTTCCAAGGAGCAAGCGTCTTTTCATTTCATGGCTGCAGTCACCATTCACAGTGATTCTGGAGCCTAAGAAAATAAAATTTGTCACTGTTTACGCTTTTCCCCCATCTATTTGCTATGAAAAGATGGGACCAGATGCCATGATCTATATTGGTTGAATGTTGAGTTTTTAAGCCAGCTTTTACACCCTCTTTTTCACCCTCATTGAGAGGCTCTTTAGTTCCTCTTCACTTTCTGCCATTACAGTGGTATCATCTGTGTATCTGAAGTTGTTGATAGACTTCCCTGGCATGTTGATTCCAGTTTGTGAATCATCTAGCCTGGCATTTCTCATGATTTACTCTGCATAGAAGTTAAATAAGCAGGATGACAATATACAGCCTTGACGTACTCCTTTCCCAATTTGAAAGCAGTCCATTGTTCCATGATCAGTTCTAACTATTGCTTCTTGTCCTGCACACAGGTTTTTCATGAGAGAGATCAGGTGGTCTGGTATTCCCATCTCTTTCAGAATTTTCCACAGTATGTTGTGATCCACACAGTCACAGGCTTTGGTGTAGTCAATGAAACAGAAGTAGATGCTTTTCTGGAATGCCCTTGTTTTTTCTATGATCTAATGGATGTTGGCCATTTGGTCTCTGCTTTCTCCCTTTTATAAATCCAGCTTATATATCTGAAAGTTTTTAGTTCACATACTGCTGAGGCCTAGCTTGAAAGATTTTAAGCATTACCTTTTCAGCATGTGAAATGAACACAATTGTATGGTAGTCTGAACATTCTTTGGCATTGCTTTTCTTTGTGATTGGAAAGAAAACTGACCCAGGTTGGTAGGATAGGAGCTTGGATACAAAAATTAGAAGAAAAAAAAATCCCAAGTAGTAACTAAGATCCTCATTTATCCAAATGTCTTGTGAAACTTATTTTGGTCATGCCAAGTGCATGATCTGAATGGGGCCAATGGCAAGGTCTGTTTTGTTGAGCCACCTGGGCTGTTGACTCCTCTGATAAAGAGAGATAGGGTCAGAGCCTGGGTGGGTTTGAACCCGAAGGTCAAAATTAAATGTCACCAGCAATTATAAGGATGGAAGAACAGAGTCTGGCAGTTCATTCCTATGTACAGTCAGGAGGCATCTCAACCTCATCTTTAATAAATCAAGCCTTCAGGAGAAACATCTTCCAGCATTTTCCTGAGACTCAGTGAGGCGACTCCTTTGGGAAGAAGATTGCCACATGTAATATAGGATGCCAGTCAAATCTGAATTTCAGACAACAAATACTTTTTAAAGCATAAGTATATTTCATATTGGCCCCAAATACACTCAAACGAGTATTACTTGTATATTCAAAATCAGACTTAACTTGCGCCTTCTATTTTTATTTTTTAACTTTACAATATTGTATTGATTTTGCCATATATCAACATGAATCTGCTACAGGTATACATGTGTTCCCCACCCTGAACCCTCCTCCCTCCTCCCTCCCCGTACCATCCCTCTGGGTCATCCCAATTCACCAGCCCCAAGCATCCAGTATCGTGCATGGAACCTGGACTGGCGACTCATTTCATATATGATATTATACGTGTTTCAATGCCATTCTCCCAAATCATCCCACCCTCTCCCTCTCCCACAGAGTCCAAAAGACTGTTCTATACATCTGTGTCTCTTTTGCTGTCTCGCATACAGGGTTGTCATTACCATCTTTCTAAATTCCATATATATGCGTTAGTATACTGTATTGGTGTTTTTCTTTCTGGCTTACTTCACTCTGTATAATAGGCTTGTTTCATCCACCTCATTAGAACTGATTAATGTATTCTTTTTAATGGCTGAGTAATACTCCATTGTGCATATGTACCACAGCTTTCTTATCCATTCATCTGCTGATGGACATCTAGGTTGCTTCCATGTCCTGGTTATTATAAACAGTGCAATGTGCCTTCTATTTTTATTTTCTAAATCTGGAAACCATATGTGGGAAGCTCCTCTGGACCTCCTTTTCCCGTAATCTGCCTTATTTTCCTTTCTTCTTTGTTCACATAGGATCAAGTACATGGTACCCCTATTAACTACTAATACTTCTCCTCTCCTCCCGTTTTGTCATGTAGAGTACAGCCAGGCCCCCAGGAGGCTGGCACCAGTTGGCACTCAGGAAAGGTTGTGGATAGATGATGAATGGAATGAATGTGTCTGAACCCAAGAGTGGGGCTGGCTCAGGACAAACTCTTTCCTGATTTGGAAGAAGCAATTCCATGTGCAGCTGACAGTGGTGTCACATGAATGCTTCTGGGGCCGCCCTAAGTTTTGTTATTCAGAACCACCCTCTCTAGTTTGGCTTTCTAGAAGCTCCATGAACCACATTCTGATGTCTTCCCACCCTGTGACAGGTCTGGGGTTGGCCTGGTAGGCCAGCAGAGTTGAGAGGCAGGTACTCTTCTGAATTGCCCAAAGGAATTGAAAGGCAATTGCTCTTGAATCATCCAAAGGGTCTGTCTTCCTGTTGAACCTCAAAGCTGCAAGCCATTGAATCAGATTCTATGGGGGGTGGTGAGTGTATAGGTTTCCTCTGACTTTGTGTTCATGCTGTGTGACAATGTCAGAAATTGGTAACTTTTAGAGAAGGGAACTTGAGACCAAAAAGAAACAAACAAACCCTCTGAATGCTGACTTATTCCCATTGTCATGAGCAATTCATGATTCACCTGCATGTTGATACCTCCTGGAAAGCCTATGTCATGTTTCCATTTGTGATTTTCAGAAATCAATTCTAGCTTTTCACTTTATGAGTACAAGTACAAAGTTCATGGATTTCACTGGCATTATCTGGGGACAAAGATAAAAATGGTAGTCCCTTCCATGAGTATAGGATGCTATGATTTAATGTATGTAAAGCGCCTAGTGTGGTGTCTGGCTTCAGTAATTTCAGTAATTGGTAGTTGAAGGTCAGCAAGAAATTTTTAGATACATCAGGTACTTGATGAGGTAGGCACACCGTGAGAGACTGAGCAGCTCAAATGTATGTAGTTAGTATAAGGCACAGGGAAGGCAATGGCACCCCACCCCAGTACTCTTGCCTGGAAAATCCCATGGACGGAGGAGCCTGGTAGGCTCCAGTCCATGGGGTCGCTAAGAGTCGGATACGACTGAGCGACTTCACTTTCACTTTTCACTTTCATGCATTGGAGAAAGAAATGGCAACCCACTCCAGTGTTCTTGCCTGGAGAATCCCAGGGACGGAGGAGCCTAGTGGGCTACCGTATATGGGATCGCACAGAGTCGGACACGACTGAAGTGACTTAGCAGCAGTATAAGGCAGAGCTAGAACTAGATCTCAGTCTTGCTGATCCTTAATTCCATAAGTGTTCCTACTCAACAGTGATGAGTCCTGAATCTCCTGAGTGATTCTGGCATCTTTGCTGTAAACTAGAGGAATCCATTTGGAAACCATTCTTGTAAATTCATAAGCACAGACCTTCACATTCCTAGCTCTATGCTTCCCAAATCTGGCAACTCATGCCCTTCCTCTCCTTCTCTTGCCATCCAATGTGAAGGAACACTATGAGATCAGTCAATATTTGGATCCTGTGGTTTTTACTGTAAGCTGGTAAGGTTAGGAGTCTTGTGGACAGAATTGAGAGTGAGCCTCCCCAAGTTTAGTTCATCACATGGTCTCTATTCCATCACATCGCATCTTAGCTGTTGGGCCTGAAGACTAAGAATGGAGCATCAATAATTGAAGGTACAATCACAGCTGAAGCTTCCGTTAGTTATTTTTCTCCAACCCTGACATTTTATGAGTCAACAAAGCCAAAGCCATCAATATGAAGCAGATTATTTTTAGCAGTTTCTTAACCAATGTGCTCTAGCTTTAGATTAAACATTGACGTTGGTTATTATTAAAATTCTGAAAATTCTGGGCAGAGAAGAGCCCACGTTAGTACAGTAAACACTGGGCTTTCATTATCTTGTTTTGAAAAATATCGACTTGCTGCTGCTCCCACCAAATACAACTTCGTAAAACTAAGGGATTTTGGATTTGCTAAGGATTAGTTGTTCAAGGTCAGAGTCTGAACGTGTGGGTGTCATTTGCATGGTTGGATATTACTTTGGACTTCAACCTTTTCAGATTTGCAATGTCTTAGCAATGGCATTATCTTATTATCATTTAATTCTGTGAAGTTTGCCCCATTTTCTGATCAACACCAAAAATATGGTGCTACAGATTTTTAAAGTAGATTATCACTTTTGCTTTGAGACTTTTGTTATATCCTTCACAATATGAGATAACTAGGACAGCCTCTGGTATCGTGAAACTAGAGCTGGGAATCAATTCCCCTGGCATGATGTAAAGCAAAGAACACTGATGTTGGAGCCAGAAGACCTGCCACTTACTAGTGTGTGTCTTTGGGCAAATGTCTTAAGATCTTAGATTGCTCATTGTTTAATTGAAGGGATCTGGACTAGAACTGCTGCTGCTGCTAAGTCGCTTTAGTCGCGTCCGACTCTGTGCGACCCCATAGATGGCAGCCCACCAGGCTCCCCCATCCTTGGGATTCTCCAGGCAAGAACATTTGAGTGGGTTGCCATTTCTTTCTCCAATGCATGAAAGTGAAAAGCCAAAGTGAAGTTGCTCAGTCGTGCCTGACTCTTAGCGACCCCATGGACTGCAGTCTACTAGGCTCCTCTGACCATGGGATTTTCCGGGTAAGAGTATTGGAGTGGGGTGCCATTGCCTTCTCTGGGACTAGAGCAATAATACCCAAACTGAGTCCTACATACTCATTGAGATTCTTCAGGGTCACCCATGGAAGAGGGACAAGCAGTCTTCAAACAGATGTCTCAATCTCTCCATCTCCAGCCCATTTCAACTACTCTGCCGTTCTTTTAAACCTCTTGAGCTTCTGCTAAAGATTTCATCTGGAAAAGACTTTTCTCGGGAAAGATCCCATTGCTCAGAAAGTTTGAAAACCACTGGGCAATATGCTTTCCAATCTTTCCAACATTCTAATGTTCTAGACAATACCAAAGGGTTGAAAATATGTCATCAAAATAATCACTGACAGCTTTTAACGAATTCATTCAGAGTTTATTTTTGTAGAAAGGTAACAGATCTGAGAGGGGTCCCGAGGATTCTTACTCATCCACTGTAGTGCGGCGCACAGGAGCTTAGGCTCTGGGGTCAAACGGCAGAACTTCAGGTTCGGCCTCAGGCTCTTGCTGTACATCTTGAGCAGTTCACTTCACCTCTCTGTGCTTCAGTTATCTCTGTAAGCCTTGTTGTCACCTCCTTTTGCAAACAGGAAACTGAGGCACAACGACAATATTGAGATGAGGAAGATAACAGTTCCCACTTTGTAGGGTTTTTCTGATAATTAAATGAATTAATGTGTAAACCATTTACTGTAGGAACTGGCACATAGTGTATGCTGAACAAATATCAGTCATTGTCACAAGTTCATTTATTTGTCAAATATCTATTGTGAATCTGTTACGTTTTGGTCATTGTGCTAAATTTTAGAGATTTAGAGTGAATACAATATAATTCCACCTTCGTGAATGTCCTAGGGTAGTAGGAGAGAGAGCATAGAGATGGTCGAGTAAAAACACATATACAGCTGTGTGATAACTTTTGCTAAGGCTCTGAGGAAGGTACATGTAGAGGCAGAAGGAAGAACTGATGCAAAGAAGATAACTCATGACAGTTGTTTGAGATGCTCTCAGTAGGTTAGAACGGCTGGGGGATGGGTTGTAGGACAGCACAAAAGGGTAAAGGAGGGAACGGGCAGACTGGGTCTGGATCTTCAGTAACTGATCCCTCTAATGTGTGAGCTCTCCTCTAATATCAATGCTGAGCTCGTAATGAGTATCTTCACCAGCTTCTCTGTCTCCCTTCCGCATCATTTCTGACTTGTTCCATCCAACCACGAGGAATTATTCTGTATATCTTCTTGCCAAGTCAGAGCCTGAAGGTTTATGTTTGCTTGCATGTTTCAGTTATTCATGGAGAACTCAAGGATTTCAAATAATTTCCAGACAAATCCCATGGAAAAAAGAGAGGGTGGGAGAGAAGCTTAAAGACCTGTAGTCTTTTCTAATAACACTTAAACCCGAACAAGCCATCTTTCTGAGAGCCAAGTGAGGCCCTCACACCAAAATCTCTGCTGTCTTTAGTTGGAGAGAAACTCAGGCACAATCTAAGCCTAAATAAGAGATTATGCTAGAAAGCTCAGTGAAAAGGAACAATACATTTAGACATGAAAAGCTCCTTGTTGAGAAATGAGCCCAAATATAGCAATACTCTCTCTCTTTTGTACCCTACCCTTCTTCCCTTATGGCCCACCAGTTCCTCAGACATTGGTTTCTTTGGAGCTTCAGAGGCTCCAAAGTTTTTATTAATGCTATTTAGCTGTGTGGCATAATTATTGATCCTGGCACAAAGCTGACTCTCTATACTGCACAGTAAAAATAAATGAAGAATGAGTGAGCAAAAGATCAAAGGAAGCAGAGGTGAATATCCGAGGGGCTATTTGAGCCACCACTAAATCTATAGGCTTCGTAGGGACAAGGGTTATGACTTTTGCTGTCCTTTGTGGCCACCATGTGCTTTATGGGCATGTGGTTGATGCTCAGCAAGACACCTGTGGGCCTTAGTGAGTACTCAGTGAACACTTCAATATCTTGGTTTGTGTCCTTGTACAGTGAAGCAGCACTAAGAGAAAGCCAGGATACTCTTTGTGTGCCAGTAAATAATGATGTAAATGGGCAGTTGAGGCTGCTTCTCTAGGCTGCCTTTAGCTCTGTTTCTAATGTGTGCAATTTGCATACTTCTCCCTGAAAATTCAGGTCTTTCCAAAACATGAGGCTGGATCTTTAAAACTGCAACCTATTCTAATCTTTCTTTGCTATTTCCTCTGAACCTCTCTCTTCTCTGTCTTAACTGAGACTCCCATTTAAGCCAGTTCAAGGGAGCCAGTCAATCCTAAAGGAAATCAACCCTGAATGTTCATTGGAAGGACTGTTGCTCAAGCTGAAGCTCCAATACTTTGGCCACCTGATGTGAAGAGCCGACCCTTTGGAAAAGACTCTGATGCTGGGAAAGATTGAAGGCAAAAGGAAAAGAGAGTGGCTGAGGATGAGATGGCTAGATAGCATGATTGACTTAATGGACATGAAGTTGAGCAAACTCATGTGGAGGGCAGAGGATATGGGACAGATAGCAGAGGATAGAGGAGGGAGGAGCCTGGCGAGCTACAGTCCATGGAGTCGCAAAGAATGGGACATGACTAGCAACCGAAACAACAACAACAACAATGGGACCGGTACCAGGCACTGCCTCTGTATTTGGCATTGAGCTCGGCATTGAGGTCAGTGCAGGGGAAGATGACGACTCTCTGCCCTTCAGAATTTTGTAATCAAATTTGGGAATAAATGACACCAAGTTAACACCTGGAGGACAGCTAGCAAGTACCATGATAAAGAGCTAAATCGCATTTTAGAGTTCAAAGAGAGGACAAAGTGTAGCAAAGTAGGGTGAAATGTTACTTTTCTTTTAGCTTTCTACCCCTCAGAGACCTCCTGGTGGCTCCCGTGAATTATTATATTATTAATGCAAATGTTAATGTTTGCCTCATACACAAAGACTTTTAGTTATAATGACTTTTAGTCACACAACATAAATTCTCAGTCCCCATGGAAATGGTACTATAAGGAGGTGTGTTGGGGTAAGAGGAGATTAATTTCAATCAATGCCAAGAAAAAGAGGGAGAATGATGTTCTATACATTTTGAATGTCCTTCCACAGAACCCCTTATATTCTTTAGATCAGATCAGATCAGTCGCTCAGTTGTGTCCAACTCTTCGCGACCCCATGAACCGCAGCACGCCAGGCCTCCCTGTCCATCACCAGCTCCCGGAGGTCACCCAGACTCACACCCATCAAGTCAGTGATGCCATCCAGCCATCTCATCCTCTGTCGTCCCCTTCTCCTCCTGCCCTCAATCCTTCCCAGCATCAGAGTCTTCTCCAATGAGTCAACTCTTCGCATGAGGTGGCCAAAATACTGGAGTTTCAGCTTTAGCATCATTCCTTCCAAAGAAATTCCAGGATTGATCTCCTTCAGAATGGACTGGTTGGATCTTCTTGCAGTCCAAGGGACTCTCAAGAGTCTTCTCCAACACCACAGTTCAAAAGCATCAATTCTTCGGCGCTCAGCCTTCTTCACAGTCCAGCTCTCACATCCATACATGACCACAGGAAAGACCATAGCCTTGACTAGGCGAACCTTTGTTGGTAAAGTAATGTCTCTGCTTTTGAATATGCTATCTAGGTTGGTCATAACTTTCCTTCCAAGGAGTAAGCGTCTTTTAATTTCATGGCTGCAGTCACCATCTGCAGTGATTTTGGAGCCCAGAAAAACAAAGTCTGACACTGTTTCCACTGTTTCCACTTATATTCTTTAAGGATATAGGTATTTCACTGGATTATAAGCCCTTTGAGTGCAGGGATAACCATTTCTTATTAATATGGCTTCCAAATTCCGTCATTCAAGGATCTAAAGAGGCACTCAGTAGTATTTGTTGAATCAATTATACATCCAGAAATACCAAACAATTATTTTAGTGATTATCAAAGAAGACAAGTCCTCACATCCCTCCGATCTCCTTCCCGACTCCATTTGTCCTTTTCCTTTGTGCTGAACTCACTAAAATTCCCTCAGCTAGTGCAGGTATCTTTGTTATTTGGAGATTCATTCATTTATAAAAACTCTGCCTCCTTCCTAGTGTCCTTTCATTAGAGACAATATTTATGGGATTATTTAATCTATGAAATACATAACATTCAATACTGATGCATTTCAGATTTTCATGATACAGCATGGTACTTGCAAGCCAGGAACACTCATGGATACCCAGATATTATGCATTATAATGTCTAGGCTGCCTTTAGCTCTGTTTCTAATGTGTGCAATTTGCATACTTCTCCCTGAAAATTCAGGTCTGAATTTGAATATCTGAAAGCCCAGATATTATACACTGTCTTGACTTAACAATTGCCTTATTCCATTTCTCAACTTTTTCTCATTGCAGCTGCTTCTTTGTATAGTTGTGTGTGTGTGTGTGTGTGTGTGTGTGTGTGTGTGTGGGGGGTGGTTGGCCATGCAGCGTACAGAACTTCTCTGACAAGGGATTGAACCCATGCCGCCTGCAGTGGAAGCACATAGACTTAACCACTGGACCACCAAGGGTGTCTGTCTTAATTGCTTCTTATTCTTTCTCTTATGATTCTGTATTTCATGTTCTAGGAGGTGGAGGGGATATTCAGGGTGATTGAGAGGGCAGGATCTGAAGTCTGTCTGTTTGGTTTTACATCTTGACTCTGCCACATAACCATGGGCAAGTTTGTCTGTTCATATCTCACAGGGTTGGTCTGGGTGGTAAGTGAGAGCTGGTGTATGTTATTTTGCTCCTCATATGACCTTCGGCTTTCTTCCTTGATTCCTATCATACCTCTCCTGTGGATCTGCTCATCTCAAGCAGATCTGTTTGATCCTGCCCTCCCCTTGGACACTTCCCTTGTATAAATCACATTTCTTGTTGTTATTGTTTAGTCAATAAGTTATGTTCAATATTTTTGCAACCCCATGGACTGTAGCCCATCAGGCCCCTCTGTCCATGGGATTTCCCAGGCAACCCAATGGATTGGGTTGCCATTTCCTTCTCCAGGGGATCTTCCCAACCCAGGGATTGAACCCATGTCTCCAGCATTGCCAGCATATTCTTTACCACTGAGCCACCAGGGAAGCTATAAACGATATTTCCACCCCACCCCACCCCCAGCCTATTCTTGTCCTTTCCAGCTAGGTAAAGTGGGAAAGTCTGTGATCCAAGGTCACAAAGGGACCTTGAGGAGTCTTTGAGGAGTGTTTCAGACATTTAGCTAATATACACACATAAATGCCAACATGCTCACACTATAATTGTCATTATAATATCTAGGTATGGCACATCATTTCTTTTCCCTGATAATAAAAATGTCTTTGTAACTAACTATGGAAATGGTGTGATTTCCATCCTAAGAAATATAAGGAATGTTTCAGCATGAGCTGGAAAAAAAACAGGCTTTTTTTTTTTTTCTCAGTTCTCTTTACTCTTTGGATGATCTCTACCTTTCAAATGCTAAGATTTGATGTCAGTCAAAATTGTGACCAATCCAAGATTCTTCCCATAACCTGAAGCATAATTATAACCTGAACGTAATATTGTTAGCATCACCATCTCTTGCCAACTTTTTAGCACTTGACAAAATAATTCCCAGAGTGACCACTGAGTAAGTGACCAGATACCATTTTGAGTTGTGGTGTTACAGTCTGTAGAAATTATAATCACAGAGAAAGGCATGTTGGCAAGCTTTAGGGATCAGGAGCTACAAATATAGGGTACCCTCCAGAGCGTACATCTCTGAGTTCTTTTCATGGCTCAAGTCCAGGAACTGGGGGCTAAACCTTGAATAATCATATGGGAAAGCTAAGATAGAGGGATATTCGATGAGATTCTAACAGACTGACAAATTGGAATCTAACTTTGCTTTTGCATATGGTATTCCGGGTAAAGCAATTGTCCTTTTAGTTAAAAGCAATAAATATATTTATGTTTAAAGGGCAGGTGTTTGGGATTGCTATATTTTGCCTGTGGCAAGCCCATAATGTAAACCAATGTGGTCTAGATGGGAGGAAATAATCAAAGACCACATGAGGTCCTAATCCCTTAGGAGCAGGGGCTCATGGTATAGAAACTTAGGTAGTGGCTCTTAATGGTTATACATGGCTATTAAGTGGCAGGGTCAGGATTCAAATTCAGGTTCATAAGACCCTTCACTTTTTCCTCCCACTACTATCATACACTGCTTCATTTTGAAATTGATTCCAGAGTTGAGAGTGACCTCAATCAATTTCCATTCTAACCACTTTATTTTAAAGAGAGGGAGAGATGGGTTGAGAAATGTCCATTAATGCAAAGAACTAAACCTGTGCTCTGTAACAACCTAGAGGGATGGGATGGAGTGGGAGGTAGGAAGGAGGTCCAAGAGGGAGGGAACATATGTATACTTATGTCTGATTGATGTTGATACACAGTAGAAACCAATCCAACATTGTAAAGCTCCCACTCTTTGTGACCCCATGGACTGTAGCCCACCTTGCTCCATTCATTCAATGAATCCCTCCATTCATGGGATTCTCCAGGCAAGAATACTGGAGTGGGTTGCCATTTCCTTCTCCAGAGGAACTTCCTGACCCAGGGATTGAACCTGGATCTCCTGCATTATAGGCACACTCTCTATAAAGACAGACTCTTTATAATAATAAAGCTGCTGCTGCTGCTGCTAAGTCGCTTCAGTCGTGTCCAACTCTGTGCGATTCCATAGACGGAAGCCCACCAGACTCCCCCGTCCCTGGGATTCTCCAGGCAATAACACTGGAGTGAGTTGCCATTTCCTTCTCCAGAGTAACTTCCTGACCCAGGGATTGAACCTGGGTCTCCTGCATTACAGGCACACTCTTTATAAAGACAGACTCTTTATAATAATAGAGCTGCTGCTGCTGCTGCTAAGTTGCTTCAGTCGTGTCCAACTCTGTGTGACCCCATAGACGGAAGCCCACCAGGCTTCCCCATCCCTGGGATTCTCCAGGCAATAACACTGGAGTGGGTTGCCATTTCCTTCTCCAATGCATGAAAGTGAAAGTGAAGTTGCTCAGTCATGTCCAACTCTTAGCAACCCCATGGACTACAGCCTACCAGGCTCCTCCATCCATGGGATTTTCCAGGCAAGTGTACTGGAGTGGGATGCCATTGCCTTCTCAACCCTCCAATTAAAAACAAATAAGTAAAAAGAAATACACATTTCCTTGAATGAAAATCTCACCTTGTAAAATATCTGCTCCACATCTAAAGGTTGGGAGTGGATCTAACAATCTTGATTAAAAGGAAGCTTGAAGGTGGTCCCTCTGTATTGGTGGTAAATTTCCCTATGTAATTTCTTATGCATTTTTCATGGATGCCTGATCCCTTCAAATGGATTTGATTCTGTGATATGTAATGTGAGTAATATTTTTGGAATGCTTTCAATGTATTCCTTTTTGCTTTTCAGTGTATATGGCTTTCTCCCCAGCAAGCCCAAGAGCTACGTCTATTACATGTTTCAGCAAGAATGAAAAGAAAGATAATATTCAGCTTCTGACATTCCAATTAGTGTTTTTCAAAACTTCAGCAGTACAATAGTCTTCATGCCCCAGTTTGTTGAGAGAAACTAATACGCACATACACATTCCCTCATCTTGCCTTAATTATAAAGTAGGCTTTATTATAAAGTTTTACAGAGATTTATAGGCATCCTGCATATAGAGGAAGTACAAGGTGGAGGTATTTGCTTTACCTTGAGGGATTGGAGGAGAGACAGAAGTAGAAGCATGGTCATTCACGTGGCCTACCCTCCCTCTTTTAGAATGAAATAGCAGAATATTGGGTGAAAAGGCGGGAAAGCTTAAGGCTGAGATATTTCTGCTCCCTTTTCTACTTAGGATGCTGGAAGGTGATTTCTTTATAGGTTGTCTGCTCCACTTGAAACTAGACATCACAGAGTGCTTAAGAAGAGGGAGGGCATGAATGCAGCCTTCTCAAAGCATCCTTATTTCCCATGAAGCATGTGAAGGACCCAGAATTTTCCCCATGTTCCTGGGATAGTATATGGTGTTTACCTGAGGTTTTGTCTGGGGAGTTTGCCAGAAAGGATTCCTGGCATAAAGAAAAAAGTAGTCTTGAAGTTGAGGACTGTGTGCAAGTTCCAGCTTGTCCTCAACGGACTGTGCAAAATCATCAGTGGTCAGATGAGCAGGAAAGGTCTTATACCCTCACAAATGAGAGCAAACCAAAAGTGTAACCAGTTGCAAACTGGACAGTGAATGCCAACAGAACACTCAGGAATAGGACCAGTCTCATGTCAGTGCTCACTAGTCCAGGGAACAATTCGTACCAACCACTACTTAGTAGACGTGAGCAAGAATCCAGAGGGTACCACCTGTGCTGAGGACCTGGTCTCCCCCTTCTCTTTATACCATAGTTACAGAGACCACATACCCTTTAAAACCCAGAAAGAGACACATGTACCCCAATGTTCATCGCAGCACTGTTTATAATAGCCAGGACATGGAAGCAACCTAGATGTCCATTAGCAGATAAATGGATAAGAAAGCTGTGGTACATATACACAATGGAGTATTACTCAACCATTAAAAAGAATACATTTGAATCAGTTCTAATGAGGTGGATGAAACTGGAGCCTATTTTACAGAGTGAAGTAAGCTGGAAAGAAAAACACCAATACAGTATACTAATGCATATATATGGAATTTAGAAAGATGGTAATGATAACCCTGTATACGAGACAGCAAAAGAGACACTGATGTATGGAACCGTCTTTTGGACTCTGTGGGAGAGGGAGAGGGTGGGATGATTTGGGAGAATGGCATTGAAGCATGTATAATATCATCTATGAAATGAGTCGCCAGTCCAGGTTCGATGCATGATACTGGATGCTTGGGGCTAGTGCGCTGGGATGACCCAGAAGGATGGTATGGGGGAGGAGGGTTCGGGATGGGGAACACATGTATACCTGTGGTGGATTCATTTTGATATATGGCAAAAGCATTACAATATTGTAAAGTTAAAAAATAAAATAAAATTTAAAATAAATAAATAAATGAAATAAAACCCAGATATCATCTTGGAGAGAAGTTGATTGAAGAAAGAGAAATATGAAAGACTAAAAGCTTCATCTCAAAGGGACTGATCCTTTACTTAAAGAGAAAGTTTTTCTCAGAGACAAGTGAACTTTCCACGAAGAGATAGATAATGAATATTATAGACTTTGTGAACTATGTGAACTCTTTTGCAATTACTGAACTCTACCCTTGTAGCCTGAAAACAGTCGTGTGTGTGTGTGTAGGTGTGTGTTAAGTCACATCAGTAGTGTCTGACTCTTTATGACCCTATGGACTGTAGCCCTCCAGGCTCCACTGTCCATGAGATTCTCCAGGCAAGAATACTGGAGTGAGTTGCCATGCCCTCCCCAACGGGATCTTCCTGACCCAGGAATTGAACCCATGTCTCTTACGTCTCCTGCATTGTCAGGCAGGTTACATCTCCTGCATTGGCAGGCAGGTTCTTTATCACTAGTGCCACCTGGGAAGCCCAAAACAGTAATAAACAATATATAAATGAATGGGCATAACTGTGTTCCAATAAAACTTTATTTACACAAACAGTCAATGGGATTACAGGTGCTAGCTTGCCAACTTTCGGTCAGTATCATTGACTCAAGCTAAGTTTTTTAAATTCAACTGAAGATAATTTTCTCCTACTACACAAAAAAGGTAGGAACTTCAGAGAAAAGTGAAATTAAATGTAGAAATAATTTGTGTTTATTTGCACATCTTTGTGACATATGAATAAAAATGTGCTTTCTCTCATATTGAAAGGAGAGAAGCTGTCTTACTGTAAAGAGGAATGATTTGTTTTGTTTCCTTCCCCAAAACCTTGTGATCACTAGGAGTGTTTAAGGCTGTAAGAAGACAGGAAGATAAGCTCAAAGTGAGTGATAAAATAGGGAGGGAAGGAGCAGCTGACCACAAAGGACAGGGCAGAGATTCTGGTTTCTTTGCCAGGAGCTCTGGAAATAAAGGAAAGGAAGGCCTGGCGTGGGAAGTAACTTTGAATAGTCACAATTATGATAATGGTAGTGATGAAACTAATAATGGCCGCTACAATTTCAGTCCGAATGGGCTACACTGTTGTAACAAACACCTCTGAAATCTCAATGGCTTAAAGCAAAAATGTTTTGAAAATGAAAGTCACTCAGTTGTGTCCTACTCTTTGTGACCCCATGGACTATAGAGTCTATGGAATTCTCCAGGCCAGAATACTGGAGTGGGTGGCTGTTCCCTTCTCCAGGGGGTCTTCCCAACCCAGGAATCAAACCCAGGTCTCCTGCATTGCAGGCGGATTCTTAACCAGTTGAGCTACTTATATTTCATTAATTCTCCATGTTGAGGGTCAGCTAGTAGCTCTCCTCCACATTGTACTTGAGCTCCTTCCGGGACTTGACATTGAGTGGCCCACTATCTGCAGTATCATTGCTTACAGTGGTTCAGCAAAAGTGATAGAGTACAAACTGGCCATTGCTGGAAATGACACACCTTACTTCTGCTCACATTCCATTGATGACAGCCAGTCACACAAGTAAGCCTGACTTCAGTGGAGTAAAAAAAGTGTAATCATTCTCTAGGGAAGAAAAGGTACTATTAATGGAAAAGTAATTTAATAGCCCTCAACTACTATACTGGGTGATAAAATACTGAATGAGCATTGTGCTAAGCATATCTTAATTTTATCCTTACTCAGAGACCCTGTAAGATAGATATTGTCAGCATTGTACTGATGAAAAAAATGAAGATCTTGGAATTAGGTAACTCATTTTGACAACCAATATATGGTAAAGATTTAAACCTAGGTAGGTCTGATTCAGTAGCTTGTACTCCTAAGAACTACATCATACTTTCCTAATCATTTATGATATTAGATTAGAGATCTCAACCTCAAGTGTATTCAGGGGCCAGGCAATTAATACAGATTTGTGAAGCTGTTCAGATATACTTCAACTTTGGATAGGGCTGTGGCAACCTGGAGAGCCCAAGCTGTGTAATTCATTTTAAACTGATTGTTACTATGTAAAAATATGCTTCTTATTGTCAGTTCTACAGATCCCTTAAAAAATCCTCATAAATATGATTTTTATATGTAATTTCCTGCTTTCAAAATGTTAAAAGACAATCCAAGAGTTTTTTTTTTTTTTTTAAATATGGGCTAAGTACAATAAATCTAAGAGCCAAACATACCCTATAGGCTAATCGTTTACACTCTTACTAGGTCTTCTGTGCCCTGCTTAGTCACTCAGTCATGTCCGACTCTTTGCAACTCCATGGACTATAGCCTGCAAGGCTCCTCTGTCCATGGGGATTCTCCAGGTAAGAATACTGGAATGGGTTGCCATGTCCTCGTCTAGGGGATCTTCCCAACCCAGGGGTCGAACCCAGGTGTCCCACGTCACAGGCAGATTCTTTACCATCTGAGCCACCAGGGAAGCCCACTAAGTCTTCTGGTGGATTCTAACTGGCTCACTGGGGAAACACAAAACTGAGGATAATGAACTCAGATTATTAGTTAGGTTAGGCCCAAGTCTACATGTTATTTCTGATTAGTTGCAGAGCCAGTATACTATGGAAAGGCTGAATACTAAATTAAAATGATTATCATCAAGATGCATGAATATTTATATATGTTGGGGACATAATTGTGTATGGACATCTATTTGATTTGGAACCAGTTCAAATGTTTAAGCAGCTAAGGAGCAATTTTCATTTTCAAACTGTTGTCATGTAATATGCACTAATTTCTTCTTTCTCTGGCCATTGTGAATCTGTCATCATTCACCGGGGAGCCTTCCTAAGGACGTGGATGTTCAGTGCCCTCCAGTCTAGTTCATGCTGCACCACCAGACTAAGCAGGCTCATGGTTTGATGTGTGCATTAATTACAACAGAACAAATGGAAAGGCCATTCTCAGTCTGGAGTAATGCTGATCACACTGGCATCTGGTGGAAACAGTCAGGACTAGGCTTGGCAGAAAGTCGACTGGATATGTTTTTTCCTGGAAAGGTGATGGATGGAGTTTTTGAAGGAATTAGGAAAGAGTGAAACTGGTAACTTCTTACTTGGTGATCCAGGTATATATTTCTTGAGAGAAGATCTGTCACTTTCATCAGATTCTCAAATAGGTCTTGCCACCACTCACCATGAAGCCTTTCAAGTTGAAACATCATCAAGAATGATATGGAAATACCTGCCCCCATCCCAGATCACCTTCCTTAAAAAAAACATGCAATGCAGGAGAGTTCACTGACCCCTAAACACAAGCTATAGTTTCCTGCTCTTTTCTTTGCCTGAAATTCTCTTTCTGGCCGTCTCTGTCTAGCCAATCTCCCTTCTTAAAAACAGAACACCTTCCTTCCCCACAAAACTAATCTATGAAGCTTTTCCCAACCCTCTTATAGGATATTTTTAATCTTTGAACTCTGAGAACATTTTTTTTTTTAGTTTCCTTATAGCATTACAATTCTGCCTCTTATAGTTATGTGTGTGTGCATATATACCTCATTTTTTTTTTTTTTTAGCAGAATAGTGAACTCCATGAGTTTACTACAAGGGACTTCCCTTGTAGCTCAATTGGTAGAGTCTGCCTGCAATGCAGGAAACCTGGGTTTGATCCCTGGAGAAGAAAATGGCAGCCCACTCCAGTATTCTTGCCTGGAGAATCCCATGGACAGAGGAGCTGTCAGGTTATAGTCCACAGGGTCACAGGAGTTGGACACAACTTAGCAACTAAACCACCACCAAACTCCATGAGGATATTGAGAGTATCTGGCCTGAGGAAAAGGTACTAAGATTTCTTTCTTTAGGAATCTAAGAATTCTTTCTAGTCAAGGAAAAGTTCAACCAGAAAGTCAAAGGGCACCATTAAGGGATAAGACCAAAGTACCTTGTCCTGCTCTAGCAAGTCAAAGGAGTTGGCATTAGGCCAAGGTGGGCATGATTCAGTAATGTTGACCTAGATACACATTTTAAATGTTGTACACAGAGGAGTCTTTTTCATATGACTTGATCATTCTAAGGAGAAAAGGAAAGATATAAACATCTGAATGCAGAGTTCCAAAGACTAGCAAGAAGAGATAAGAAAGCCTTCTTCAGCGAGCAATGCAAAGAAATAGAGGAAAACAACAGAATGGGAAAGACTAGGGATCTCTTCAAGAAAATCAGAGATACCAAAGGAACATTTCATGCAAAGATGGGCTCGGTAAAGGACAGAAACTGTATGGACCTAACAGAAGCAGAAGATATTAAGAAGAGATGGCAAGAATACACAGAAGAACTGTACAAAAAAGATTTTCACGACCCAGATAATCACGATGGTGTGATCACTGACCTAGAGCCAGACATCCTGGAATGTGAAGTCAAGTGGGCCTTAGAAAGCATCACTATGAACAAAGCTGGTGGAGGTGATGGAATTCCAGTGGAGCTATTCCAAATCCTGAAAGATGAAGCTGTGAAAGTGCTGCACTCAATATGCCAGCAAACTTGGAAAACTCAGCAGTGGCCACAGGACTGGAAAGGGTCAGTTTTCATTCCAATCCCAAAGAAAGGCAATGCCAAAGAATGTTCAAACTACCGCACAATTGCACTCATCTCACATGCTAGTAAAGTAATGCTCAAAATTCTCCAAGCCAGGCTTCAGCAATATGTGAACCATGAACTTCCTGATGTTCAAGCTGGTTTTAGAAAAGGCAGAGGAACCAGAGATCAAATTGCCAACATCTGCTGGATCATCGAAAAAGCAAGAGAGTTCCAGAAAAGCATCTATTTCTGCTTTATTGACTATGCCAAAGCCTTTGACTGTGTAGATCACAATCAACTGTGGAAAATTCTGAAAGAGATGGGAATACTAGACCACCTGATCTGCCTCTTGAGAAATTTGTATGCAGTTCAGGAAGCAACAGTTCGAACTGAACATGGAACAACAGACTGGTTCCAAATAGGAAAAGGAGTATGTCAAGGCTGTATATTGTCACCCTGTTTATTTAACTTATATGCAGAGTACATCATGAGAAACGCTGGACTGGAAGAAACACAAGCTGGAATCAAGATTGCCAGGAGAAATATCAATAACCTCAGATATGCAGCTGACACCACCCTTATGGCAGAAAGTGAAGAGGAACTAAAAAGCCTCTTGATGAAAGTGAAAGTGGAGAGTGAAAAAGTTGGCTTAAAGCTCAACATTCAGAAAACGAAGATCATGGCATCTGGTCCCATCACTTCATGGAAAATAGATGGGAAAACAGCGGAAACAGTGTCAGACTTTACTGGGATCCAAAATCACTACAGATGGTGATTGCAGCCATGAAATTAAAAGACGCTTACTCCTTGGAAGAAAAGTTATGACCAACCTAGATAGCATATTCAAAAGCAGAGACATTACTTTGCCAACAAAGGTTCTCCTAGTCAAGGCTATGGTTTTTCCTGTGGTCATGTATGGATGTGAGAGCTGGACTGTGAAGAAGGCTGAGCGCTGAAGAATTGATGCTTTTGAATTGTAGTGTTGGAGAAGACTCTTGAGAGTCCCTTGAACTGCAAGGAGATCCAACCAGTCCATCCTGAAGGAGATCAGCCCTGGGATTTCTTTGGAAGGAATGATGCTAAAGCTGAAGCTCCAGTATTTTGGCCACCTCATGCAAAGAATTGACTCATTGGAGAAGACTCTGATGCTGGGAGGGATTAAGGGCAAGAGGAGAAGGGGACGACAGAGGATGAGATGGCTGGATGGCATCACTGACTCGATGGATGTGAGTCTGAGTGACCTCTGGAAGTTGGTGATGGACAGGGAGGCCTGGCATGCTGCGATTCATGGGGTCGCAAAGAGTCGGACACGACTGAGCAACTGATCTGATCTGATCTCTCTATCTTTTCTTCAATGATAACAACATTAAAATGCCTCTCTGTGCTTGTTTTGCAATTTCCACTGTTTCGCAGTATTGAAAACATCATAGAGTTAAAATCAGGTTGCATCTGTTGCTTGTTAGGACCGTAACTTTGCCATATGTTCTAAGATCTGTGAAATGGAGAATAAATCCCTCATAGATGGAGATTTTCAGACTATTGGCTCTCAGTGTAAACATAAAGATGTTATGCTTTTGCAAGAACTGTGAGGAGTCTAAGTGATTTGACCACATCATCTTAGATCTCCAGGAGCCAGCGTAGTGCTTAATCCAAGGTCAGCATGTAACTGATGTACGAGATCTTTCCAACTTTTCTATAACTGGTCAGTCATGTAACCAGTGTAAGACTAATCTGTCATCTTCTTCTGTACTGAGTCAATGCTTTATAATTTTTTAAAAATAAATCAAGATAGCAAAGATTCCAAAAGTCTTTTGAATGATTCCTCTGTGTCATTAAATCTCAGGGATAGAATGGTAAGAACCCTGAGCAGACAAGCAGGAGAACTGTTTCTGCTTCAGCACAGGCCAGTAACTGAGTGTGTCAACTTGTATGAGTTGCTTTATCTCTCTGGGCTTCCGTTTCTTTATTTGTAAAATGAGGGTCTCAGATTAGATTTCCTAAGAGATCTTCCGTGTTTCACATTCTGTGACTCTATTGCAGAGATACCCTCAACGTTATGGCCAAGAAGGCTAAGTGAGAGCATATTATGGGGAGCTCGTTACATTTCAGGTGTTTTCCTCCATACTGAAGTAAATCCCTCACTTGTCTTTCCCTCTGCCTCATACCTCCTGCAACTTTATTTTAGATTGTACAGTTTGCTGCCAGGGTTTTTTTTTTTTTTTTTTTTCTAAATTTCATTCTTCTTGACATAAGTAGTATAAGAGTTGTTACTATGACGACCAAGTAATTTTCCTGGATGACCACATTCAATTTGCTTAAGTAGATATTAGAATTGTAACATGTTTCATTAGCTCAGAGGCCCTTGGGATGTAACCCTGAAGTACTGAGCAGACCAGAGCTTCAGGTTAAGCCCATTGAAACCTGGGTCTATTGACTGTGTAGAGATGGCATTTTCTTTATAGGGTCTCTGTCTTAGTTGCTTAGGCTTGGTAAGTACCAAAAGTAATTACTAAAGGAAATTATAAGAAGATCTGCTATTTTAGCTAACAAAAAAGAAATGAAAGAAAAACTTTAAACACACTGCTGGATGGCATAAATCAGAAAGTAAATAGCCAAGATATTTAAAAGATATGTTTTGTATCTGTTTGTTTATTTTCCTATTATATGAAAGAGGAAATTAGACCTTTATCTAAATTAAAGCTTAGATTCCCAAAGGCAGTATACTAAGCAGATGGAAATTATATGCAACTAATGTCCAACAGTAAGGAAATAGAATGAATTTTGTTATTTGTGTAAAATGCTAATTCTTTTTTTAAAATTGAAATATAGTTGATTTACAATATTATGTTAATTTCTGTATAGCAAAGTGACTCAGTTATTCTACACAAATACATGTTCTTTTTTCATATTCTTTTCCATTGTGGTTTATCCCAGGATATTGAATATAGTGTCCTCTGCTATATAGCACAGAGAAGGCAGTGGCACCCCACTCCAGGACTCTTGCCTGGAAAATCCCATGGATGGAGGAGCCTGGTAGGCTGAAGTCCATGGGGTCACTAAGAGTCAGACACGACTGAGCGACTTCACTTTCACTTTTCACTTTCATGCATTGGAGAAGGAAATGGCAACCCACTCCAGTGTTCCTGCCTGGAGAATCCCAGGGACGAGGGAGCCTGGTGGGCTGCTGTCTATGGGGTCGCACAGAGTTGGACACAACTGAAGCGACTTAGCAGCAGCAGCAGCAGCTATACAACAGGGCCTTTTGTCCATCCATTGTATATGTAATAGTTTGCACCTACTAACCACAAACTCCGAGTGCATTCCTTCCATTTGGCAACCACAAGTTTGTTCTCTTATGTCTGTGGATCTGTTTCTGTATCATAAACAGGTTCATTTGTGTCATTTTGGATTCCACATATAAGTGATATTATATGGTATTTATCTTTCTTTGACTTACTTCACTTAGTTTGATAATCTCTAGTTGCATTCATGTTGCTGCAAATGGCATTCTTACATTCTTTTTATATCTGAGTGGTATTCCACTGAATATATGCACTACATCTTATCCATTCGTCTGTCGTTGGACATTTAGCTCGTTTCCATGTCTTGATATTGTGATTCGTGCTGCTACGAATGTAAGCATGCATGTATCTTTTTTAAAATTCTTTTTTATTGGAGTATAGTTGCTTTACAATGTTGTGTTAGCTTTGCTGTACAGCATAATGAATCAGCCACACATGTACATATATCCTTTTCCTTTTGGACTTCGTTTCCATTTGGATCTCTTCCTATTCAGGTCACCACAGTATGTGAAGTAGAGTTCTCTGTTCTACACAGCATATTCTCATTAGTTATCTATTTTATACACAGTATCAATAGTGTATATGGGTCAAACCCAGTCTCCAAATTCCTCTCATCCCCAATGTATCTTTTTGAATTATAGTTTTGTCCAGATATTTGCCCAGGAGTAGAATTGCTCAGTCATATGGTAATTCTATTTTTAGTTTTCTGAGGAACCTCCATACTGTATTTCATAGTGTCTATACCAACTTAGAAAAGGCTGAGGAACCAGAGATCAAATTGCCAACATCCTCTGGATCATCGAAAAAGCAAGAGAGTTCCAGAAAAACATATATTTCTGCTTTATTGACTATGCCAAAGCCTTTGACTATGTAGATCATAATCAACTGTGGAAAATTCTGAAAGAGATGGGAATACCAGACCACCTGATCTGCCTCTTGAGAAATTTGTATGCAGGTCAGGAAGCAACAGTTCGAACTGAACATGGAACAACAGACTGGTTCCAAATAGGAAAAGGAGTATGTCAAGGCTGTATATTGTCACCCTGTTTATTTAACTTCTATGCAGAGTACATCATGAGAAACGCTGGACTGGAAGAAACACAAGTTGGAATCAAGATTGCCAGGAGAAATCTCAATAACTTCAGATATGCAGCTGACACCACCCTTATGGCAGAAAGTGAAGAGGAACTAAAAGCCTCTTGATGAAAGTGAAAGTGGAGAGTGAAAAGGTTGGCTTAAAGCTCAACATTCAGAAAACGAAGATCATGGCATCAGGTCCCATCACTACATGGGAAATAGATGGGGAAACAGTGGAAACAGTGTCAGACTTTATTTTTCTGGGCTCCAAAATCACTACAGATGGTGACTGCAGACATGAAATTAAAAGACGCTTACTCCTTGGAAGGAAAGTTATGACCAACCTAGATAGCATATTCAAAAGCAGAGACATCACTTTGCCAACAAAGGTTTGCCTAGTCAAGGCTATGGTCTTTCCTGTGGTCATGTATGGATGTGAGAGCTGGACTGTGAAGAAGACTGAGCGCCAAAGCATTGATGCTTTTGAAGTGTGGTGTTGGAGAAGACTCTTGAGAGTCCCTTGGACTGCAAGGAGATCCAACCAGTCCATTCTGAAGGAGATCAGCCCTGGGATTTCTTTAGAAGGAATGATGCTAAAGCTGAAACTCCAGTATTTTGGCCACCTCATGCGAAGAGTTGACTCATTGGAGAAGACTCTGATGCTGGGAGGGATTGGGGGCAGGAGGAGAAGGGGACAACAGAGGATGAGATGGCTGGATGGCATCACTGACTCAATGGACGTGAGTCTGAGTGACCTCCGGGAGTTGGTGATGGACAGGGAGGCCTGGCGTGCTGCGATTCATGGGGTCGCAAAGAGTCGGACACGACTTAGCGACTGATCTGATCTGACACCAACTTACATTCTCACCAACAGGGTAGGAGAGTTCCCCTTTCTTCACCCCCTCCAGCATTTGTTATTTGTAGACTTTTTAATGATGGCCATTCAGACTGCTGTGAGATGGTATATCATTGTAGTTTTGATTTGCATTTATTTAATTAATAATTTAGTTATCAATTAACAATGTTGAACATCTTCTTTTCATGTGCCTATTGGCCATCTGTATGTCTTCTTTGGAGAAATGTCTCTTTAGGTCTTCTGGCAACTTTTCAATTGGGTTGTTTGCTTTTTTGGTTGTTGAGTTGTATGAGCTGTTTGTATATTTTGGAAATTAAGCCCTTGTTGGTAACATTATTTGCAAATATTTTGTCCCATTCTATAAGTTGTCTTTTTGTTTTGTTTATGGTTTCCTTTGCTGTGAAAAAGCATGTAAGTTTGATTAGATATGACTTGTTTATTTATTTTTTTATTTGTTTTGCCTTGGGAGACTGACCTAAGTAACATTAGTACAATTAATATCAGAGAATGTTTTGCCTGTGTTTTCTTCTAGGAGTTTTATGATATCTTCTCTTATATTTAAGTCTTTAGGCCATTTTGAGTTTATTATTGTGCATGATGTGAGGTTGGGTTCTGACTTCACTGGTTTATATGCAGCTGTCCAACTTTGCCAGCACCACTTGCTGAAGAGATTGCCTTTTCCCCATTTTATATTCTTGCCTTCTTTGTCAAAGATTAATTGACCATGGGTGTCTGAGTTTATTTCTGGGCCCTCTATTCTATTCCATTGATCTATATGTCTGTTTTTGTGCCAATGTCATGCTGTTTTGATTGCCATAGCTTTGTAGTATTGGCTGAAGTCTGGAAGATTTATGCAACCTACTTTCTTATTTTTCCTCAGGATTCCCTTGGCAATTCTAGGGTTTTATGGTTGCATATACATTTTGGGATTATTTGTTCTAGTTTTGTGAAAAATTCCATTAGTAATGTGATAGGGATCACATTAAATCTGTATATTTCTCTAGGTAGTATAGCCATTTTAACAGTATTAATTCTTCCAATCCAATAGCATGGAGTATCTTTCCATTTTTTGAAGCATCTTTAATTTCCTTTATTAATGTTTTATAATTCTCAGAGTATGTCTTTCACCTCCTTGGTGACATATTTAATTCTCATTTATTTTATTCTGTGAACTTCCAGATGTTCAAGCTGGATTTAGAAAAGGCAGAGGGACCAGAGATCAAATTGCCAACATCCGTTGGATCATAAAAAAAGTAAGAGAGTTCCAGAAAAATATCTACTTCTGCTGTATTGACTATGCCAAAGCCTTTGATTGTGTGGACCACAACAAACTCTGTAAAACTCTTAAAGAGATGGGAATACCAGACCATCTGACCTGCCTCTTGAGAAATCTGTATAGGGACCCAAATAGGGAAAGGAGTACATCAAGGCTGTATATTGTCACCCTGCTTATTTAACTTATATGCAGACTACATCATGAGAAACACTGGGCTGGAAGAAGCACAAGCTGGAATCAAGATTGCTGGGAGAAATATCAATAACTTCAGATATGCATATGACACCACCCTTATGGCAGAAAGCGAAGAACTAAAGAGCCTCTTGATAAAACTGAAAGAAGAGAGTGAAAAAGTTGGCTTAAAACTCAACATTCAGAAAACTAAGATCATGGCATCTGGTCCCATCACTTCATGGCAAATAGATGGGGAAACAGTGACAGACTTTATTTTGGGGGCTCCAAAATCACTACAGATGGTGACTGCAGCCATGAAATGAAAAGGCACTTGCTCCTTGGAAGAAAAGTTATGACCAACCTAGACAGCATATCAAAAAGCAGAGACGTTACTTTGTCAACAAAGGTCCATCTAGTCAATGCTATGGTTTTTCCAGTAGTCATGTATGGATATGAGAGTTGGACTATAAAGAAAGCTGAGCACCGAAGAGTTGATGCTTTTGAACTGTGATGTTGAAGAAGACTCTTGAGAGTCCCTTGGACGGCGAGAAGATCCAACCAGTCCATCCCAAAGAAAATCAGTCCCTAATATTCATTGGAAGGACTCATGCTGAAGCTGAAACTCCAACACTTTGGCCACCTGAGGTGAAGAACTGACTCATGTGAAAAGACCCTGATGCTGGGAAAGATTGAAGGCAGGAGGAGAAGGGGATGACAGAAGATGAGATGGTTGGATGGCATCAACGACTCAATAGACATGAGTTTGAGTAAACTCTGGGAGTTGGTGATGGACAGGGAGGCCTGGCGTGCTGCATTCCTTGTGGTTGCAAAGAGTTGGACATGACTGAGCAACTGAACTGAACTGATACTGCAGTTATAGTTTAGTAAAGGCAATACTAACATATTTATTAATAAGCTTATGCATAAGTTCTAAAATTTAAGTGGCTTAACAAAGTAGAAGTTAGCTATTGTATTCATGGAATAAATCAAGACTGGCAATCCTGATCTGAGTTGCTGATTTTTCTCCATGTGGAATTTGGGTTCTCAGCCTTTTTCCATTTCATGCTCTGCTTTCCTCCAAGGCAGGGGTTGGCAAATTATGTCATGTGGGCTAAATGTGGCCCTCCACTTATTTTTGTAAATACAATTGTACTGGAATACAGCCTCAAATGTTTGTGTATTGTCCATGGTAGCTTTTGCACCCTAAAGGCAGAGTGGAGTAGTTGTGACAGATCATATGGCAACAAAGCATAACATATTTACTATCTATCCTTGTACGTAGAAAGTTTGCCAGCCTTTGCTCTAGGGTCCTTTTGTCATCTGCATTGAAGCAGCAGGAATAAAAGAGCATGAAGAAGTTACAAACACTTCTTTAAAGCCCTAAATTAGAGAAGCCATATGTTTTTTCTACTTGCATTTCATTGGAAAAAACTGGTCATGTGGCTGCAATAGACATGAAGGGTGCTGGGAAATGTAGTCCCTGGCTGAAAAGCTTCTTTCTAGCAACACCATGATACTGTGAGAATGCAGCACACATTTTGGTAGACAATTATTCATCTTTGCTATAGAACATCTAATCATAATCTTGAAAGGGACCATAGAAATACACTTATTTAATTCCTACTCATCAAATGTGTGCTATGTTTTAGACATTATATTGGGAGAGATGAGTAGAGATGAGTAAGGCTCAGTGAAATAAATGAAACCACCATTTACAGATTTTTTTTATTCCTACTACAGGAAATTCAAATTAAGGCAGTCATTTAGTATAATTATGGAGGGAATAATGGACTGGTAGGGAATAGGAATGTGGTTTCTGTCTGGTCTTAGGTCAGTGCTGACCCAGATGCCAGCTGTTGGTTATTACTGAGTGGTGGGAATATCAAAGAATGGTTTGTTCAAATTCAAAGACTGGGATCAGAGACTGTCAGAGTTGGAGTTCAGGGGGCACTGGGCATGGAGAACAAGGGCACAAGGGACCATGCCATGGGACTTACCAAGGAACAGTGCTAGCAACTAGAGGAGACTGAAGATGAAGATGGCAGCAGAAAAGTGATCTGCTGGTGAGTTTGAGAAGCAAGATAGGTTTACCTATCATGTCTTTGTAATTGAAGTTCAATGCTTTTTCCCTCTAGTACTTCATACTACTCTTTCTTTGATTAAACTCACTTAAGTGTCTTGTTGCTTGTCAGTTGGAATAAGACATCATCTTTTCCCCCTAAGAAGCACATGACTTAGTAGATGAGAAAAATATACAAATAGATAGTTTCAATAAAATATGGTGATTCCTCTGAGGGTGTCATGCTCGGATGCCTAATATCATGTGAGGAAGTGTTTTTTTTTTTTTTTTTTTTAATCAAGAATCTCTTTTATTGATTATCAGAAACATTACAAACATCTAATATGAACAAATTGTAACATGACAGTGTTTAGTTTGAACGATTAATACATTTCAGATATAATATTATACATATTTCAGTGTTATTCTCCCCAATCATCCCACCCTCTCCTGGTCCCAGAGTCCAAAAGTCTGTTCTGTACATCAGTGTCTCTTTTGCTGTCTCGTAAATAGGGTTATTTTTACCATCTTTCTAAATTCCATATATATGCGTTAGTATACTGTATTTGTGTTTTTGTTTCTGGCTTACTTCACTCTGTATAATAGGCTCCAGTTCCATCCACCTCCTTAGAACTGATTCAAATGTATTCTTTTTAATGGCTGAGTAATACTCCATTGTGTATATGTACCACAGCTTGCTTATCCATTCATCTGTGAGGAAGTGGTTTTGTGTGTTAAGAATGACTCCCTAGAAGTGATGACATCGGAATCATATCCTGATAGATGAGTTGGGTTAGGTAGAGGGAAAAGAATGAATAAGGGGAAAGGGTTGGTCAGGGAGATAGAATTGGAAAACCTACATAGACCTAAAGTAACATAATGATTTAGAGGAAATTAAAATTTCTGCAATTATTAAAACATATGTAGTTTAAGAGGCAAAATATTAGAGTTTGGAGCTGGAACAATAAGCAAGGGTGAGATTACAGAGGTCCATGTAGACCATGTTGAAGACCTAGGATTCTATCATTTTGGTGATGAGGAGACATTGAAACAATGTATCTCTATTTTTCATGTTTTACTAATGGGACAAAATTAGGGCATTTAGAATAGGCACTGATGACTCCTCAAGATAACTATGGTGTAAGGAGAAACATGGAAGATGCTGTATATTCCACTAAACAAATAAGATCAAAAAGCAAAATCCCCAGTAAGCTCCTGATTACTAGCAGCATCCTTATTTTGGCCATGGCTCAGCTAAGGTCAGGGAAAACCAAGGGTATTCTTTTCCTTGAAATTATGAAAGGTGGGAATATATTTTGAGGGATCTTCTAGGCTCTCTAAATATTATATATCTCATGTTTTACCTTCAAGCATGCTTCTCCCGGTTGTTCTGGGCCTTGTCTTACTTACAAAGAATTAAAAAGCAACCTTTTCCTTGTGGGAGGGAATACAAATCCACCCTGGAATTCTGGATGAGCCATTTGTTATCTGTTTACCCTTAAAAATAAGTTTGCTTTTGGTCCAGCTTTGCTGGATGATGAAAGGCACTTTGAGCTTTTAGAGGAGAAGGAACTCCTTTCCCTTTTTAGCAACTTCTCTTTATAGCAATGCTTTATTCCTATATTTCACTCCATCTTGCCACTCTTTCCATTCTCAACTGTTATTGCCATTTGCTTTGGCAATAAATAAGGAATGAAAGGCAAAACAAAACAGCCTGCCACGGTTGCTGACAATGATAAGTCTGTGGGGAAAATTTTCAGAAACCTCAGAGAAGAGACTCCAGTGGTTTCTCAGCCCACAAGTTTCAGCTGCACTGGGAACAATGGCTCTCCTGCCTACCTCCAAAAGACAAGATGAGACTTGGGCCTTGTTTTTTCTTTTTCTTCCAAGCTTCAGACTTGAGCAAACAATCTTGACTTAACCCATATGGAAAACTTGCAAACACAAACACATTCCTCCTCTCCTATTAGTGCTAGGATAAAAAGCAAACTTCAAATTAGTTAATGTTCATGTAGTTAAGTGGTTCCCTATTGACTGGGAAGACGTCGGTGGGGGAGCTGACTTGCAGAGGGGCTTTTGCTGTTGGGCCAAAGGCAGAATGAAAACCCAAATCGCTCAAATTGCAAGAGAAAGGCTTTTTGGTTTTTTGCTTTTTGTCTTTTTAAAAGTATAAAGAACTCATGTAGGTGGTACAGAACCTCGTCTATAGTGTATGCTGGTGTTCCCACTCCACATGGCACATCTGGGTGGCATGTGAAAAATGGAGGCACACTTTTGGGAAGGGCCCATTCTGCACCTTGTCATGATCTGAATATTTATGGATCAGCCCCTCATAAGGGTGCTTGGTGCCACTGCGTAGTTTTATTGTTTGGCAGATTGAAATCTAGATCCAAGCTCATTCCTTGGTCCTCTGAAAAGAATGTCTAGGCTTTCAGCAGTGACGTGGCCACATCATTCCTCTTGGAAGACATGACCCTTGTCACGAGCAGGACTGTCTACACATCCAATTTGAGAAACAAATCAGTTGGGAACTGAACAGTCCTTACAGCAAGAATCTTGGGAAAAGCACCAGCTGGTTTGTTGGAGTTTAGCCATTTCATCCTCATACCTGTAGTAAAGTGAGCATTTAAGGAAAATTCAGGATGACACTATTCCTGGTAATTAATAAAAGCAAACAAAAAAACCCAGAAAATACCAACTACTTTGAACAAGTTGTAAATTGGGTTAGAGGCTATAAGTTGGAGACAATCTTTGGTTTAGTATAATATCAGTAGCTAAGAGAGTTTGACTTAATGCCAGAAGAGTTCCTTCTCTAATGAATCACCATATTCATCCTGAAATACCACTGTTAAGTCATAGATATCATAGGGATTTTAACTATCTTCCCACAGAGTGTCCATGATGGACAGTAAGGAGATGGATATCTAGATAGTTAAATTTCCTGTAATTCAAGATGAATTTCACATATGTGCCTGTATACATGTGTATCTGTGTGTTTTTGCACTTTTCTCAACAGAAGATCCATTTCTTTCATCAGATTTCCAATGACTTTGTAAGTCTTAAATATTGAGCAACACTACTAGAGTATTGGAGAAGAAAAAGACTTCAGAAATATCTGGTCTGGTGCTTTTCGACATGCTCAGATTTTTGTGTTCATGTGATTCACTTGAGATGCTTGTTTAAAAAAGGATTCCAGAGTGCCAACTCTACACAGGTTGATTTAGTAGATCTTAAAAGGGGTACCCAGAGTTCTGCTTTTTAATAAGAACTTCAGAGATCACAAGCCACATGCGTGAGCCAAAGGTCATACTTTGAGTGCCAAGTGAACTTGAGATACGGGGGAAGTGTGATTGTCAAGTACACAGGATTGGTGGCAATCATTTTCCCTTCAGACCAGAGGAGGCTTTTTCTGCTTCACATGTTGAACTTCCATGTAAGACTTCATTTGAACAAAGGCTAAAAAAATGGCCTGGAAGTCACTGACATGAACCAACACCTTTACGTTACAGAAGAGGAAAATGAGACCCAGAGAGATAAAGTGACTATGCCAAGATCACAATCTCTTTTAGTGGCAGGATTGAAGCAAGAACCTCATCCCCTTGACTTCTTGTCCAGCTCTTTTCCATCATGGATATATCTCCTTAAAGCCACATACTGCAGTTGAAACACAAAACTCTTTTTAGCATATTATCTAAGAAGGAAAAAAGGAAGGTTAAGCTTATCCAACCAAATATGGAAGCCTTCCTGCCTGGGAATGTTTCAATCAGAAGAGAACTGAGTCACCAGGGAAGGCTGGGTGAGGCAGCTCTGGGAGCCTAATGGAAGAAGGCAACTGGACAGAGCACATGTGGTTGAAAACATCTTCGCCATTTTGTCTAGTGTCAGACTGGGCACCCAAGAGATATTGTCTCCACAACGGTCCCAAGAAAATAATTTAGTATTAGGCCACCCTGTGAGTTCTTTTATTCATCTCTAAATGTAAGTCTCTTCTTTGGTTGGGTTATTACCTGGCAATTAATGGCTTCAAGGTGATTTTTCAAAGTTGGCTTTAGAATTTCCAACGTGGAATACAATTCCAGCTCAGTGTAATGGTGGGGAGGGGGAACATTTGGCATCCCTCACAGAATTTAGAATTGTGTTCATTTAGGAAAGTGAATTTCAAAAGTCTTCAAAGTTCAGTCAAGGTAAGTTTGGGTGGTGATATCAATTATCTAGGCTAACAGGAGTTGTAAAACCAGTCTGAAAATATTTGTCAACCTCTCTCATGGTTTCTGATGTTGCTGCATACTGACTTATGAAAACAGTTTCTTTTCTTTGTTCTCAGTATCCATTTTGGGTTCTGGCCAGTATTGAGAACTAGAAATTTCAAGGCTGGTTTACAAAACTTAAAAAGAAAAACAAAAAACAAAAAACAAAAACTTCAAAAGCTATTAATTTGGAACTTGTAGTGAAGTGCTATTCATCCAGGATGCAAATCAACCTCTTTAAAAAAAGAATATTTTATATAGTTTTGTTCAATGACTACTGACATTCAGAACCCTGGGGCCCTGCAAAATCTGAGGTATTTAACTCATCCAATGAAGATTCCATTGTAATCAGTTGCTTTTTTAGTGCCGAGGGCATATTTTATTGTGTCAGGGAGGTCCTAGCACCGAGGTCCTAGCATGGACATGTCTAGCCAATTTTGACTTGTCAGAGCCTGTCCCAACACCTGGAGGGATGTACACACTAGTGTCTTTTTTTGAATAAACAAGAAGGTAGTTGGGAAAAGGAAAGCACTGGACCAGACACAAGTGGATTTCACCCCGATGTCAAAGAGTTGAGTGTATGGGTTTGTGAGGTGGATGACGCTATGAAAGAAGGTGGGATTTATCCCAGAGCAGCCATATGAAGTTAGTCCCTTCTGGGGCAGTGCCAGACCTTTAGGAAGATGGGGCAATGTGCTGAATATCTGATGTTCATGGCTCTTCCAGATTGACTCTCTGCCCTTTCCTGTCCTGCTCTGAACTCCAGAGCTGACTTTGATTGGGCTCCTTTTATCCTCTGGCTTCCAGCTGGGTTTGCTTGGGGCATTGCCTGACCAGTAGATAGGAGCAGAGCGAGATCAAATGATTACCACTCTAGTTCCATCCACATCCTTGGGCGGGGTGTTTCCCTCATGTAAAACCGTATGTCTCCTGCATTGGTAGGGGTGGGTTCTTTACCTCTAGCGCCACTTTGGAGCCCTCCTTTAAATAAAGACCATGGTAATTCTATCAGTTGTTCTTCTCTGCTCCTTCACTCTGTTTCTCCAGACTCCCTGGTGGCTCCTTTGTCACACTCCTTCAGGCCTGGGCGTGGGCATTGTCATCCTTGTCACTCGGCTTGGGGTAGTGTGCTGCTCCATGCAGTTTTCCTGTATGTTCACGATTCCGGCAAGAATCCTTTTATTAAGTTCACTTTAATTTTCCCAGTCTGAGTGTGTCATCTGTTTCCTGCAGGTGTGTAGTCACTAATGAGTCAGTGAAATGAATGCTGTATCATTGACAATCAGGTCAGACACTGAGAGCATATGAGGTAGCAAAGCTCTGGGTCTTAACGTAGACAGGAGGAAGCAGTTTTCTGTCACTGACGTGAGCGGATGATTTCTCTGGGCCCCAGTCATCCTTTATTTGTTAGAAAGTGTTTAGGGCGCTGTCACTGTCCGTCTAGCTCTGGTATCTTGAGATGAACTGGCTTGCTCAAACGAGGGCAAACAACACTCTGCTTTCAGAACTCAGAGTCTCCACTTGCCTGCTTCACTTAGATCCCAATTTCTCAGCTTCTACAATCTCTTCTTCTGTCTCAGCATTCATTGTGCATTTTTTTTTTTTTTAATTTAATGTTTTGGCTATGCTGGGTCTACATTGCTGCCCGGGCTTTTCTCCAATTGTGGCTAGCAGGGACTACTCTAGTTGTGGTGCGCAGATTTCTCCAAGTGGTGGCTTCTCCCATTGCAGAACACTGGCTCTAGGGAGCATGGGGCTTCAGTAGTTGTAGCACGAAGATTCAATAGTTGTGGCTCTTGGGCCCTAGGACACAGGCTCAATAGCTCTGATGCACAGGCTTAGTTACTCCACTGCATGTGGGATCTTCCCAGATCAGGGTTCAAACCCATGTCTCTTGCTTTGGCAGGAGGATTCTTTACCAATGAGTCATCAGGAAAGTCCTTACAGTTCAGTTTTATTCTTAGCTTACCTTTTGATTAAGGACTGTTTGGACTGATATCCTGGCTTGACCTTGATACCTTTCCAAGACACAATTTGGGCATAGCTTGGAGATATTTGAGTTTAGTTTCCAGACTATTGCAATAAGTGCATATTACAGTAAAATATGTTATATGAAATTTTTGGTTTCCCAGTACATATCAAAGTTATATTCATACTACACTGTAGTCTATTAAGTGTTCAATAGCATTATGTCTAAAAATATAATGTATATACATTAAAAATACTTTATTGCTCAAAAATGTATCATTTAAACCTTGAGCAGGTTGTAACTTTTTTGTTGGTGGAGGGTCATATCTTATTTTATTGATGGCTGCTGGCTGATCAGGGTGGTGGGTGCTGAAGGCTGGGATGGCTGTGGCAATTGCTTAAAATAAGATAGCAATGAAATTTGCCATATCAATTGACTCTTCCTTTCACAAATAATTTCTCTATAACATAAAATGCTATTTGATAACATTTTATCCACAGCAAAACTTCTTTCAGAATTAGAATCAATTCTCTCAAAACCTGCCTCTGCTTTATAAACTAAGTTTATATAATGTTTAAATTTCATTGTGTTTTCAATAATCTTCAAAGTATCTCCACAGAAGTAGAACCCATCTCAAGAAACCACTTTCTTTGTTCATCCATAATGAGCAGCTCCTCATCCATTAAAGTTTTGTCATGAGATTATAACAATTCAGTTACATCTTCAGGTTCTACTTCTAATTCTAGTTCTCTTGCTATTTCTATCATGTCTGCAGTTACTTCCTCCACTAAAGTCTTGAACTCCTCAAAGTCATCCTTGAGAGTTGGAATTAGCTTCTTCCAAAACTCAGTTAATATTGATATTTTGACCTCTTGCTCTGAATCATGAATGTTCTTGACTTGCCAAGGTCCATCACTCTCTGTCGCAGCTATAGATTTACGAAATATATTATTTTACATAATAAGGCTTGAAAGTAGAAATTACTCCTTGATCCATGGGTTGCAAAATAAATGGTCTGTTAACAAGCATGAAAATGTTAATCTCATAGAACTCCATTAGATTTCTTGGGTGACCAGGTGTATGGCCAATGATTAGTGATATTTTGAAGTGAATCCTTTATTTGAGCAGTAGGTCTCAACAGTGGGCTTAAAATAGTCAGTAAACCATGTTGTAAACAGTTGAACTGTGATTCAGGCTTTGGTGGTCCATTTACAGAGCACAGGCAGAGTAAATTTAGCATATTTAATTTTTTAAAAAATTTTTAATTGGAGGAAAATTGCTTCACAATGTTATGTTGGTTTCTGCTATACAACATCAAAAATCAGTCATAACCATATATATATATATATAGAGAGAGAGAGAGAGAGAGAGATAGAGAGTACAGGAAAAATAGATTTAGCATAATTCTTAAGGGGTCCAGGATTTTCAAAATGGTAAATAACATTGGCTTCAAGTTAAAGTCACTAGTTGCATAAGCCCTTAATATGAGAGTTAGCTTTTCCTCTGAAACTTTAAAATCAGGCTTTGACTTCTCCTCTCTAGCTATGAAAGCTCTAGATGACATATTCGAATTGAATGTAGTCACTTTCATTAAGTCATCTAGATCTTCTGGATGACTTGCTGTAGCTTCTGCATCATTGCTCATTGCTTCATCTTGCACTTTTATGTCATCAAAACAGCTTTATTCTTTAAACTTCATGAAACAACCTCTTTGAGCTTCAAATTTGTCTTATGCACCTTCCTTGCCTTTCTTAGACTTCACAGAATTGAAGAACTTTAAGGCCTTTATCTCTCACTCCAGTACTCTTGCCTGGAAAATTTCATGGACGGAGGAGCCTGGTGGGCTGCAGTCCATAGGGTTGCTACAAGTCGGACACGACTGAGTGACTTCACTTTCACTTTTCACTTTCATGCATTGGAGAAGGAAACGGCAACCCACTCCAGTGTTCTTGCCTGGAGAATCCCAGGAACTGGGGAGCCTGGTGGGCTGCAGTCTATGGGGTCGCACAGAGTCGGACACAACTGAAGTGACTTAGCAGTAGCAACAGGGCCTTTCTCTGGATTAGATTTTATCTTAAGGAGATAAAGTCTTATTTGCTTTGATTTTCTATCCAGACCCCTAAACACTTTCTCCATATCAGCAGTTAGGCTGTTTCAGTTTCTTATCATTCATTGGAATAGCACTTTCAATTTTCTTCAAAAAAAAAACTTTTCCTTTGCATTCATGACTTGGCTAAGTAGTATAGGAGACCTAGCTTTCAGAATATCTCAGCTTTCGACATGCCTTCCTCACTAAGTTTAATCATTTCCAAACTTTGATTTAAAGTGAGAAACGTGTGAATCTCTTTCATTTGAACATTTATAGGCCATTGTAGGGGCATTAACTGTACTAATTTCAATGTTGCTGTATCTCAGGGAATAGGGACACCTGCTGAGAGGGAGAGAGAAGAAGGAACAGCAGATTGGTGGAGCAGTCAGAATATACACATTTATCAAGGTCACCATCTTCTATGGGCACAGTTCTTGGTACCTCTGCCCAAATTAAAATAGTAACTTCAATGTTCATCAACCAGAAACCACTATGACAAATATAATAACAAGAAAAAGCATGAAATAGCTTGAGAATTACCAAAATGTGACATAGAAACATAAAATAAACAAGGGCTGTTGGGAAAATGGTATTGATAGATTGATGCAAGATTATCACAAACCTACAATTTGTGATATCAAAACAAGCAAACAGTCAAAACAACCTAAAACTCATTGTATCTGTGAAGTGCAGTGATACAAGGCACACCCGTGATAGCTACTAACTCTTGGTGTTTGTTGCACTCTTACTATGTTCAGGCATTTTGATAAATGCTTTATATTCTTGATTTCACTTAATCCACACCATAGCATAATGATGTGGCATTATTGTTATTATTATGGTGATGGATGATATGGTGATGATGATGATGCCCATTTTATAGAAGAGGAAGCTAAGACTTGAAAGGTTACATGACTAAAGATCAGCAATGTTACAACTTAAGCTCAGGTCAACCCAGCCTGAAAAACTGCTTCAGGTATTTTGAGTTTGCCTCCCCAAGTTCTTCTACAAGAAGGTTAAAAAAAAACCCCAGGCCCTGTATGTTTGCCTTAGTTTGTCCCTAAGGGAACATATTCAATATATAAGTACAGTTTAGTTATACTGTATGACCATAATGTACCGAAAGTAATCAGAAATATGGGTAAGTGGGTAACAGTGATGGTTTGGGGATCACACCAGAATTTTTCTTGCTTTGAGCCAGATGAAAGGAAAAGTTTGTGATGGAGATTTGTATTTTAACATGTAAGTATTGAGCCATTCATTCATTCATTCATTTAATTCAGCACACTTTTTAAAATCTTCTATTATGGGCTGGCTGCTAGGAATGCAAAGATGGATACAATACAGTATTTGCCTCCAAGGGGCTAAAGTGAAAGTGAAGTTGCTCAGTCGAGTCCGACTCTTTGCCATCCCATGGACTGTAGCCTACCAGGCTCCTCCATCCCTGGGATTTTCCAGGCAAGAGTACTGGAGTGGGTTGCCATTTCCTTCTCCAGGGGATCTTCCTGACCCAGGGATCGAACCCAGGTCTCCTGCATTGTAGGCAGATGCTTTACCATCTAAGCCACTAGGGAAGTCAAGTCAAGGGGCTAAAAGCCAAGTAAAATAAATCAATTTGGGACTAGATAAGTAGAATCTAGTTCCTACAGGTTTTGAGACCACTTTTCATTGCAGACATGAATGCAGCTCTATACAAACTCTTTGGAAGTAGGTAGTCGCGTAAAGTATAAGGGAAATACTGTTACTGAGAATGACGTCTGGAATCAATACATGTACAAGAGCAGTGTATTAAACTTAACCACATAAGCAGAACCAGTAGAATATTATATGATTTATTTTATGGAATTGGCGCACATGATTATGGAGGCTGGCAAGTCCTATATATGAAGGGTGGGTTGGCAGACCAGAGGCCCAAAGAAGAGCCAATGCAGTAGTTCAAGTATGAAGGCCCTGTGCTATAGAATCCCCTCTTGCTTAGGGAAGATCAGTCTTTGGTTCTATTTAGGTCTTCAGCTGATTGGATGGGGCTAGCCACGTTATGGAGGGCAATCTTGCCTCCATAAAGTCTACCAATTTAAATGTTAATCTCATTCAAAAGAGTATCATAGAAACATCCAGAATAATATTTGATCACATATCTTGGCTCAGTTAAGCTGACATACGATTTACCATCACAAGCAGCAGAAGGGAGACTCAGGAACTAACATGATCAGTGAAACTTGGGTTCTGGAATCTCCAGAGCCCTTTTTCTCCTTACTGTAAGGTAGAGAGCAGAGCTAACTGTAAATAATCCAGTTAAGCAGGGTAAGCATGAGACCATGTAATCAGAAGAGAAAGCTCTTGGCTTCTACACTGAACTCTGTTTCTTATTTGCATCCCTGTCTATGTGTGCATGTGTATGTGTGTGTGTGTATGTGTGTGTGTGTGTGTGTGTGTGTATGTGTGTTTGTGTGTGTGCTTAGTCACTCAGTCGTGTTCAACTCTTTGCAATCCTGTGGACTGTAGCCTTTCAGGCTGCTGTGTCCATTGGATTTCCCAGACAAGGATACTGGAGTGGGTTGCCATTGTCTCATCTAGGGGTTTTTCTGACCCAGGCATCGAACCTGTGTCTCTTGCATCTTCTGCATTGCAGGCAAATTCTTTACCACTGAGTCACTAGGAAAGCCCTCATCCCCATCCTTACCCTCCCTCACTAGGATATTCTGCTGTTCTGCTAGGACAGCCAGACATTTCTCTTGTTGACTGATGTCTAGATCCGCATCTGGCAAAGAATAATTCATTATTGTAAAGAGTTATTAAACTATGTCTAAATAAAGTACCATATCTATCATATTAATTAATCCATTTATTTATTCTTTTTTTTTCATCCATTTAACAAATCTTTACTGAGAAAGTACTCAATGACAAGAACTTTGCTAGGTCTGGGAATACAGCATCAAACAAGATGGATATAGTTCTGGTCTTTGTGAAGTGTATTGCTCTTGAGTAAAGATGAATAATAAACCAGTAGCTGATCAAATAATGCTTTATTATAATTGTGATACATAAAAGTGTGATACATACATATATGTATATAATTGTGGTACAAAAATAAAATAATTAGTTTATTACAGTTGTGATGAAAAAAATACAAGGTACAATGAGAGGATATAACATGGTGAGTGAAAGCAGTGGACACTGAGAGCAATCTTCAAACTTATTTCCTTATATCCCAATCTAGCTCACAACATCTTCCTTTATATAATACTCCATATTCTTTCTGTTTATGACTTGAAACATATGAACATGGTGATTCTTGAAGCTATGTGTTGAAAATGACAGAACCAACACAGAGAAGATGGAGTTTCTAAAACCCCACATAGAAGGCTACCTACCAAATATCAGAATTGTATTTTTACATGTAAGGAATGAATTTATATTGGGGTGTGTATGTGTGTGAGTATGTGTGTGTAATATGAATGTTGGTGTATGGTGTGTGTGGGTATAATATAAATGTTGGTATATGTTTATTCTGAATCTAGAAGTGCCATACAGAAAATAATTCTGCAATTATGATTCCACATTAACTTGAAATATAGTTCTATCTGTAACAAATATTTAAAATAGGTGATATTGACCTCTCAGTAATGTGTTAGGCAGTCAGGAAACTCTCAAAGGTTGGAAAAATGGAGGCCCATGCTATAAATTTGAACAAGATAAATGTTTTGCCTGTGATAATTTGAAAGCATAAGGTGGGCCTGTTGAGCCTGTGGTTTCAATTCTCAACTGGGGTTGACTTTGCATCCTAGGGACATTTGGCAATGTCTAGAGATATTTTTGTTTGTTATAACTAGAGATGAAGGTAATGTTACAGAATTGTAGTGAGTAGAGGTTAGGAATGCTACTAAACATCTTATAATAGTAGGATAGATCCTTTCAATATGTAATTATCTACCTAAAATGTCAACAGTGGTGTGGTTGAAAAACTGTCTAGAGGATGTAGCTGAAAAGACTCAGAATAATTATGTAAATTGGATTTTACTTTCTCTTTTCAAGAAAAATAAAGAGAAATCCAGAATAGTTGGATAGTTGTCAGACAATAAGAGAATATTGAGAATCTCAAATTTAGGTCCTCTAAAAAATCCTGTCTGAAAACCCCAAACCATAATAAATGAGATCTACAGAGGCTTTGAGTCACATTGTCTGATTTATACAGTACTCTAGAGAGAAGGCAATGGCAACCCACTCCAGTTCTTTTGCCTGGAAAATCCCATGGATGGGGGAGCCTGGTAGGCTGCAGTCCATGGGGTCGCTAAGAGTTGGACACAACTGAGCAACTTCACTTTGACTTTTCACTTTCATGCATTGGAGAAGGAAATGGCAACCCACTCCAGTGTTCTTGCCTGTAGAATCCCAGGGACGGGGGGAGCCTGGTGGGTTGCTGTCTATGGGGTCACACAGAATCGGACACAACTGAAGTGACTTAGCAGCAGCAGCAGTAGTTAGAGTGAAGACTAGATTAAGGGTGTGAGGCTTTCTTGAGTCTCTGTCTCTAATTTTGTCTGGTCTCAAGATATGTACTATTAAGTTGAGAAATATTACCCTGGGAGCTTCAAAAATAAAAACTCAAGTCAGCCTTGAGAATTTTATCTAGGAAAGAAGTTAGGACATGATTATTAGAATGTAGAACTGATTGGAAACTAGATTAGAAGCCTATCAGCTATTTGAAGGAAAGACATTGAGATGGAAATTATCTTTGATAAACCAGAAAGTATTACCTTAATGAATAATTACTTATGAGTATTTCAAGAAAATGTCTTTGCAGAAATAGCATTTAAACTGAGTCCTCAAAGATAAAATGGAACAATCACCAAGTTAAAGGAATAGAGCTTTGTGTACACCATGATGCCAGGAACTGAATGAGAATCAGACTAACTGAGGTATAATAAATTAAAGGGAGTATGATGATGGATGATACCACCGTGTATGGACAAAAACATAAAGGACTTCAAAAGCTATGGTGAGAATTTTGTTACCTTGTATCTTTCTAGAAAATTTCCCATTTCATCTAAGGTATCTAATTTTTTTGACATAGAATTGCTCATAGCATTTCCTTATAATTAAAAAAAAATTAGCCGTTTGTATATGTTATTCCACTGCCTTCTGTCTTCATAGCTTCTGATGAGTTAGCTGTTAATTTTATTGAGACGCCTCAGTATGAGTCACTTTTACTATTTTCAAGATTCTTGCTCTGTCTTTGACACAGACACACACAGAGGAAGGACCTTGTGAAGACAACATGGAGAAGAAGGTCATCTACAAGCCAAGGAGAGAGGTTTGGAAAAAACAAGTCCTACTGACACCTTGATCATGGACTTCTAGCGTCCAGAATGTTGAGAAGTACATTTCTCTTTAGCCACTGAGTCTGTAGTATTAGTTATAGCAGCCCAAGCAAACTAGTAAATTAATATGAAACCTGACATAAGCTTCATGCAATTCAATTCTCTTTTCTGGGTTGTAATTTTCTTGTCTGCTAGATCAAAACTAAGTGTTTATGTTATCATATAAAGAACAGCAAAGAAAATCAAAACCCTGTTCTTAAGTGATACCTATTTTAGGAAATGTCTGCTTTTTACAACTAAGCAGATGCAGACTTATAAAATACAATCCTGTTCTACTCTCTTAAAAAAAATAAGTATAAATTTTCTGAGGAGACATTTCATTTGACTTAATGATGTTTACTTTGCAAATAATCATTCACCCAAAATATTGCTGATGGTCACTTGATTTATTTTTACTAATCTGATGAAAGCAAATTTGGTTAGTTAGTTTATACTTGTTGTTGTATTGATTTGAGTCATAATGCTTTGACCTATAGTTTTTCAGATAAGATACATTGGGAAAAGAAAGTAAGACAATGGGTTGAGTCCCACCCAACTCTGTTACTGAGTTTATTAACTACTTTGTAATATGGCATTAATCTCATAGTTGCCTTGCCTAGTTATTCATTCATAATTCAATAAATTAACAAGTAAGCATTGACTACCTCGTGCTTAACTGGCACTGTACTAGAGGCTGGTGACTTAGTGGAGAACTAAATCAGGTCTGCGTCCTTGGGCAACTTATAGCCATTTGCCAAAGAAATGCACAAATGTAAAGTTTCAAGTTTGTTAACTCCTACAAGAAGGGAATTATGATGCTTTTAAAGTTTATCATAGGGATGTGGGCAATAGGCAAGGAGGAGGGGATTTGAGCTACTCAAGGTGTTTGAAGGTCTCCCTGGGGAAGTGATAACTGAACTGATTAGGTCATTGGCTTCCCTGGTAGCTCAGTAAAGAATCTATCTGCAATGTAGGAGACTAGAGTTTGATTCCTGAGTCAGGAAGGTCCCCTGGAGAAGGAAATGGCAATCCACTTCAGCATTCTTGCCTGGAAAATCCCATGAATGGAGGAGCCTGGCGGGCTATGGTTCATGGGGTCACAAGAGTTGGACATGACTTAGTGACTAAATCATTACCAAAGAGAAAAAGGCTATATATATATATACACACACATACACACAGTACTGTTTACTTACTGTTATTTAATAAACAGAGACTGACTCAGCTTTTTTAATCTAGTCAGTAAAGTTATAATACATCTTATAATACCCATCTGGAATAAATCTTTCCCAACTTGAAGCTGATTTACCCTGAAAAATTCTAGACTTTTAAAGAAGTTGCCGACTGTTGCATTCATGAGAAGAACTAGTAAAAAACAAGCAAACAAACAAAACTCGATGTAAATCATGGCCCTTTTACAGTTTTCTTAATCTTATTGCTATTTTCCAGTCTCTACCTATATTAAAAATAACTTTTATATCTACTATATTTCTCATGTTAAACCTGAATTAATGGAATTCTTTCTGCTTCCTATCTAAGGCATTGGAGAGTTAATTCTCTTCATCTTACTCCTACTCAGTTTAAAACCCTTGTAATAATGTACTTTATTTTTGATGGCTTCTGATCAGTAAACTGCATACTTCAAAAAAGAACTATCTAAACCAAATAGATACTATCCAGCAACAAACCAGCTGATTCCCTAATACCAGGCAATTGTATAACGACTATCCAAACTTAATAAAGCACTATTTTCCCCTCAAGGGAGGATATAAAAAGATATTCACCTATTTCTGCTCCTTTGTATAGCTGCCTTCCCATCTGAACAGAGACCAAGTCAGCACTATGGGTTAAGCTCTTTTAACCAAGAGCAAACTGAACCCAGATGTAAATTGGGGAAGGTGGGCCAATTTAGCTTTTGGTCTTGGCAGTGCTAAAGGGCCATTTTTTTCAAAGATTTACAGTACCTGGCAACTTTGGGCCAGGCTATAAAGTTCAAGCTCATAAATGTTCATTAGCAATTCTCTGATAATTGCTTTGACATCAATTTTCTAAATGGACACAAAACTTAAATTGTCTCATTATTTCTTCCTTCTGGTATGTGCGTGTGCACTACACAGATACTACATAGCTGGATTTCAGATCATTCTGGACTGGTTTAACTGAATACTTTTTAAAATAGAGAAGAAATTCAGATTTTTCATATCTGAGCAATTCTGAGGCAGGTCTTTTGACAGGCCTAATTTTGAAAGGTGTGAATAAAAATGCCCCTATAGAGAAACAGAATGGATGAAGCAAACGCTTGACATGATAATATAGCTGGAATGAGGTAGAATCCTTACCTCAGATCTAGCGGCTTAAACTTAGCAATTACTAGGATCTAACTGCTGAGTTCATAATGCTGGAGTGTTTGGAAAATATGGAGACATAGGTGAAAGTCTACTTGCATTGAAAAGAGAGATATTTTAAGATCAATAAACAGCACTTAGTTGAAACCACTAATGAGCTATACAACATGTCTCAGAAATCACAAGTTTATTTTGCTTTTGTGAGAAGTTGGAATAACTTGTGGTTGAGGCTGTCAACATGCTAGACCGCAATCTTGTGGCAGCCTCTGATCTTTCTAGTGCCCAAGAAGTGTAAAGTTCCAAGACAAGGACAGAAGCCCTGTCATCTGAAGCATGCAGTTCATCAGCTTCAAGATAGAAAACAACTTGAGACATATCATCTTAAAACACCAAGGATGTAACTTTACGAAAACCAATTTCTTGATATTCTTCCACACTTCCAACACTCCCACATTTTTTAAAAAAATATATTCTCCTGCAAAGCTGGCACTTTGAAAGTATGGAACGCAGAATTTCACCCTAGTCCCAACACTTTTTTCTCTTTTGTGAATTAATGAATATACTTAAGAAGAATTTTTGTGTGTGTAGAGGGAAGTAACAGGGTAGGGAGAGAGAAAATAAAATGGAATAAAGAAAATTTGGTTTTATTCTTCTGTTTGGTATTTAGTTAAGGCTTGAATAGTTTTGGGGGGTTCTTTCATTTCTCTGTCACAGATTTATCTTCAAATCATCATAATTCTTAGCTATACTTGGAACAATATGAGTGCCCTCTGGTGGACAAAATGTCATTTTAAAGTTTTGTATATATGGACTGAATAACGTTAAGTATGGAGAAAATAAGTCTTGTTTCAAATGTCTTTGCTGAACTACTGAAATCCCCAGAAAATTAGTTCCTTATGTTCTAGGGTGGTGACAGCTATGAAAATAGTTACATAAAATACAGGGATAAAAGGCAAGTGGGGTTGGAGCTCCAGAACGTATTTGCTACCAAAATAGTGTCTTGGCACTATACACAGTTTGGATCCTGAGTAGGGAAATCAGATGTCTAAGGAAAGGCTAACAACCCTACTTCTTGACCATCAATGCAAAGATCCGAAATGCTCTCATTAAGAATAAAAGACTAATGACACAACTTGGGTACAAGCAAAGGATCTGAAAATCTATAAGCATTGGCATCTAGTGGTTAGAATTCAAAAAAGAAAGGAGGAAGGAAGGAAGGGAAAAGGAAAAGAAGGAGGGAGAAGGGAAGAAAGGAAGAAAAGAAGGAAAGGAAGAATGAGAGGGGGATGAAGGAAAGATCACATGGGTTGTACGACTCATCCACATGCCTAAGGAATGCAAAGGACTAAGCCAATACAGGTCTTTAAGGCTCATAAAGCATGTTTCTTCATTGCTTATACAGATGCTGTTTATACTCTGTTGGAGGCTGACATGCTAAAGGCAGACTGTCTGGTTCTTCTTTTTAATCTCTTTGATTTTTGACTTAAAGATAGCAATCTGATTTAAGATTCACCAAACTGATTAAGTCCAAAGATTATGGACAGTGGTTCATTAATAAATGCTTAACAACTGGTCAGAAAAGCTCAGCTTTGTAACATTTGCCAATTTCCGTGGTGTAAATAAACTCATCATGATTGATTTCAGGCTATCAACACAGTATCACTGAACATATAATTTGAAAGAGAAATAAACAATTGACTTCCACAAACTGGTATTGCTGCTGCTGCTGCTAAGTTGCTTCAGTCGTGTCCGACTCTGTGTGACCCCATAGACGGAAGCTCACCAGGCTCCCCTGTCCCTGGGATTCTCCAGGCAAGAACACTGGAGTGGGTTGCCATTGCCTTCTCCAATGCATGAAAGTGAAAAGTGAAAGTGAAGTCGCTCAGTCGTGTCCGACTCCTAGCGACCCCGTGGACTGGCAGCTCCAACCCATCATTACACAAAGGACTTTTAATTATTTTTCCTGTAACTTTGACACTTTGAGCCATGAAGATATATTGCTTTTGTAATAAGAAAAGAAAAACTCAAATAAAAGTTATTTGAAAAGTTGACCTCTATTGAAGAAATTGATAATAAAAAGTATCTTTCTTATTGACACATGTTTCATATGACACATCCCACAGTCTTTAGTGCTGTCTAAATTGTTTCCAAACTTACTATGTCATTGGCATTTTGTAAAAAGTCCATAAAGTCTACATACTACCACTTGATGGAGAAAGAATATGAAGACCAAGAAAGTTGCAGCAATATATGTAAATGCCCTAGAATTCCAGTTTTCTAGTTGTTAATCCAGTGATTTGTTGTTTTACATGGATATTAAAAAGAAAATTAGCCACTGAAATTTGTGAATTCTAACTGCATTCAGAATTTTCATTCAACAATAACGTTTATGCTGGTCACTGCTTTGAATAGAGTTATCTACAGCTATCTCTAAGAGACTTCTGACTTCACAAAGTAATTCGTGCTGGCATAATGCTATGCTATCAGTGCTAGGGTCCAAAATAATTACAAAAAACCACTACCCCTCCCTAGCCTCCATGGACCTAGAAAATAAGAGTAAAATCTGATTCTATTTTCCATTCCATTTTCCCTTTGTCTCATTCTCTTGTTAGTTCACTCAGTGTTGATAGAATCCTTGATAGCCCATTTCTGCTGATGATCCTTACATCCCTGGGCTTAAGAAACCCAAGTGCCTAGCTTCAGTATCTTCTAGGCTAGCCCAAGGCACTAAACCATGTGAAAATCAGTAGCTAATAAAGATATCTATAAAGATATATATATATATACTTTTTCAGATTCTTTTCTATTATAGGTTATTATAAGATATTGAATATAGTTCCTTGTACTATGCAGTAGGACCTATTGTTTATCTATTTTTATACACGGTCAGATCAGATCAGATCAGTCGCTCAGTCGTGTCCGACTCTTTGTGACCCCATGTAGTATGTATCTATTAATCACACGTTCTTAATTTATCCCTCCCCCAACCCTCTCTACTTTGGTAACCATAAGTTTGTTTTCTGTGTCTGTAAAAATCTTTCTGTTTTGTAAATAAGTTCATTTGTATCTCTTTCTAGGTTCCACATATAAGTGATACTGTATTATATTTGTGGTCCTCTGACTTACTTTCCATATATGATAATCTTTTGGCTCATGCATGTTGCTGCAAATGGTTTCATTTCATTCTTTTTTTTTTTTTTTCTAAAGGCTGAGTAATATTTTGAAGGTTTGCCTAGTCAAGGCTATGGTCTTTCCTGTGGTCATGTATGGATGTGAGAGCTGGACTGTGAAGAAGGCTGAGCGCCGAAGAATTGATGCTTTTGAACTGTAGTGTTGGAGAATACTCTTGAGAGTCCCTTGGACTGCAAGAAGATCCAACCAGTCCATTCTGAAGGAGATCAGCCCTGGGATTTCTTTGGAAGGAATGATGCTAAAGCTGAAACTCCAGTATTTTGGCCACCTCATGCGAAGAGTTGACTCATTGGAGAAGACTCTGATGCTGGGAGGGATTGAGGGCAGGAGGAGAAGGGGACGCCAGAGGATGAGATGGGTGGATGGCATCACTGACTCGATGGATGTGAGTCTGAGTGACCTCTGGGATTTGGTGACGGACAGGGAGACCTGGTGTGCTGCGATTCGTGGGGTCACAAAGAGTCGGACACGACTGAGTGACTGATCTGATCTGATATCCCATATCTTCTTTATCCATTCATGTGTTGATGGACCCTTGCTATGCTATGCTAAGTCACTTCAGTCGTGTCCGACTCTGTGTGACCCCATAGACGGCAGCCCACCTGGCTTCCCCGTCCCTGGGATTCTCCAGGCAAGAACACTGGAGTGGGTTGCCATTTCCTTCTCCAATGCATGAAAGTGCAAAGAGAAAGTGAAGTCACTCAGTCATGTCCAACTCTTAGCGACCCCATGGACTGCAGCCTATCAGGCGCCTCCATCCGTGGGATTTTCCAGGCAAGAGTACTGGAGTGGGGTGCCATTGCCTTCTCCATGATGGACCCTTAAGTTGCTGCATATCTTGGCTATTGTAAATAGTGCTGCTACTGCTATGAACACTGGGATACAAGTATCTTTTTGAACTGGAGCTTTTCCCTGATGTTTGCCAACAAGTGGGATTGCTGGATATATGGTAGCTCTATTTTTAGTTTTTTTTAAAACCCCCCTAGACTGTTCTCAATGGCACCCCACCCCAGTGCTCTTGCCTGGAAAATCCCATGGATGGAGGACCCTGGTGGGCCGCAGTCCATGGGGTCGCTAGGAGCGGATACGACTGGGCGACTTCACTTTCACTTTTCACTTTCATGCATTGGAGAAGGCAATGGCAGCCCACTCCAGTGTTCTTGCCTGGAGAATCCCAGGGGGCGGGGGGGCCGGGGGGCCGGCGGCTCTGGGGTCGCACAGAGTCGGACACGACTGAAGCGACTGAGCAGCAGCAGCAGACTGTTCTCCATAGTGGCTGCACCAGTTTACTATCCCAGCCACAGTGTAGGAGAGTTCCCTTTTCTCCACATCCTCTCCAGCATTTATTATTTGTAAACTTTTTGATGATGACCATTCTGACTGGTATGAGGTGATTTCTCATTAGAGTTTTGATTTGCATTTCTCTAATAATTAGTGATGTTGAGCATCTTTTCATGTGCCTATTGACCATCTGTATGTCACCTTTGGAGAAATGTCAATTTAGGTCTACCCATTTTTGGTTGGATTGTTTGTTTTTAATATTGAGTTATATGAACTGTTTGTAAAAATATTTTCATGTAAATACTACAGTTACTTGTGATTTTCAGCAAAACAATTTCTCTGATCTTCTGTTTCCTCTTCTGAAAATAGCCACGTCTACCTCATAGGAAAATTGAGAGCACTATAATGAATAGAATACAATGGTATTGATTAAGTGCTTTTCAAATTGCCTGGCATATTATAATACTTAAAAAATAGTAGCAGTAGTAATGGTAGCAATATTTTTATCTTTATTATTGTTAGTAAATTATTACATAGTATATAATATTTTGTGATATACTATCATTTTATAACAATATATAATATATAATAACATGTTAACTATCATTAAACTGTTTTGCTGAATATCTAGCATTTCATAATAGGTACTCAATTAAGATTGGCTACTGGCTCAGTGGAGAAGGCAATGGCACCCCACTCCAGTACTCTTGCCTGGAAAATCCCATGGATGGAGGGGCCTGGTGGGCTGCAGTCCATGGGGTCGCTAGGAGTTGGACACGACTGAGGGACTTCACTTTATTTTTTCACTTTCATGCATTGGAGAAGGAAATGGCAGCCCACTCCAGTGTTCTTGCCTGGAGAATCCCAGGGACTGGGGAACCTGGTGGGCTGCTGCCTATGGGGTCGCACAGAGTCGGACACGACTGAAGCGACTTAGCAGCAGCACCAGCAGTGGCTCAGGAGGGTAAAGCGTCTGCCTGCAATGCAGGAGACCTGGGTTTGATCCCTGGGTCAGGAAGATCCCCTGGAGAAGGAAATGGCAACCCACTCCAGTACTCTTGCCTGGAAAATCCCATGGACGGAGAAGCGTGGTAGACTACAGTCCATGGGATCTCAAAGAATCGGACACGACTGAGCGACTTCACTTTCACTTTCACTAAGAATGGCTGCTTTTATCTCACTTTCACATGTGAAGAAAATCTCTAGTTAGGCAAATGCAACACTGTCTGCATGGAGGAGATGAGTCTTTTAAAAACATTAATTTCCTTTTCTTTAAATTCGTGACAAATACATTGTTAGACCTTATCCATCTATCATCCAGTTCTATCTATCTATCTATATATCTCATCTATATTCTATCAACTATCGAATCTATCCATGCATCTATTGGTTGAAAGCATCTCCATGCTGACTATACACTCAAAGATTTATCTTGTTGAATAACTGATTCATCGAAGCCAACTGATTAAAAGTCTTGATTCTAGAGATTACTTTTTGCTCCCTGTTTTGATGAGATCAGCAATTAATCTTGATCAGAAAGTATTTTTAAAAATAAATTCCAAGAAAACCAAACAGTGAAATACTTCTATTCCATAACTATATCTGGGATTATAGGTATTACCTGAATTTGAAATTTTGGCTATTTCAATCGTTTCTGTGCCTTTTCAAAAAATGAGTGTTTTTTTCTAATTATGTAAAGAGTTAAACTTTATTACAGAGAATTTTAAGGTTTCAGAAAAGCACAAGCGAGGTAGTACAAGTCACTTGTCATTCTATAACCCTGAGAAAACAACCATCCACATTATTTTACTCACCTGTTACAAGGGTGTCTGGGTACATGTGGGTGTCTTCAGGTATACATATGCCTAAAAATAAAATTTATATTCACTGCCTCATAACAGCTTTTATTTAAATGTAGTAATATAGAAAACCATTTCTTCATGTCATTCAATAATCTTCTGTGACCTCAGTTTTAATAATGGCATGCTTGTGTATTATGGGGAGAAACCATGACTTACTCTAATAATTGTTTAGTGTAGAACATATAGTTTCCAACTTTAGGTATTTAAAATGCTGAGATTCATATGCATGTTCTTGGACATAAGCTAGCACTTAGTTTTAATTGATGACTTAGAGGTAGACATAGACATATTCAAGACTCCCCCACTCTCCTGATGTCTTCTCCCAGGCACAAGATTTAGATCTTCCACCTATACTACTGCTGATTTCGGTGATCTTAAAAGATTTCTTGGTACTTCCTTTCCTAAAGGGTCATCAGCAAAACAGTTAAAGCTTTGAGAGATGGCTCCTTTCTCCTAGCCTAGGGGTATATAAAAAGAAGCAAGGAACACCAAAGAAGAATGTTTACTTTATTTGTTGCTGATGCTTTTTCTCTCAGCATTCTTAGAGAAATCCATTCCTTTTCCTGTCTAAGTGGCAGGGTTTCCTGCAGGAAACAGGACTGCTCACGCAGATGAGAAGGCTGTAGTCAAGGCAGCCATAGCAGGTGCCACCGGCACAACGCGGGTGGTGAGAGCATATGTGAGCTCAGTGTTAGAAAGAGCCGCGGCAGTGAGTCAGAAGACTTTAATGAATCCAGATTTCAAGGCACAAGAGCCAACTGTGCAATGCAGCAAGCCTAGAGGCAGGACTAAAGTCCTTAAATAGTCATCATTGGATTATCAGCTTTTCAGGGATTGGTGGTTAAAACTAAGCATATACTAATATGTTTATAATTAATTATATTTAGCACAGCTTCTCTGGTATATTTGTTTGTTTAGTAATTTAATACTTGCATCATGTAATATATCATAGGAAGTACATGAATAGTATTCAATTAATTCCTTTCTCTACAGAGTGTAGAATATAATACCAGATGCGTGTATCGTGCTAAGTCACTTCAGTCATGTGCAACCCCTTGGACTGTAACCCACGAGGCTGCTCTATCCATGGGACTCTGACTGCAAGCATACAGGAGTGGGTTGCTGGTCCCTCCTCTAGGGGATTTTCCCAACCCAGGGATCTAACCCGCATCACTTAAGTCTCCTGCATTAATAGGCGGGTTCTTTACCACTAGCACCACCTGGAAAGTCCATGTTACCAGATACAAGAGGAAATATTTAAATATATTAAATTGTACATTATTTGGGTGTGTATGTGAATATATGTAAGTGGATACACATACATGTGGATAGGTAATTTTAACTCTGAATTATCCAGTACCCAAATAAGTAAGAGAAACAATTAGTGTGTTACTTGAGTCCAGTGAAGAGAGAAAGCACAGAGTCATTTTAATAGAGAAAGTTTAATACAAAGAATTATTAATTCTGCCTAGAAGTTGGAGTAAAAAGGCACTAGATTGTATGAATAAAAGAGGATACCTAAAGAATATAGGAATAGATATAGGGAGCAGACACTATCCTTAGGACTGACATAGGGAACTGAAGGAAGAAGCTCCTTCTTTATCCCAGGCAGGACTCAGATCTAGTCCTTGTGGAGAGGGCTGCTGTGGCTCTATGGGTGGTCAGTGTGCTGCTGGCAATATGCCCTTTGAAAATCGACAGAAAAATCTATCCTCCAGAATGCCAGGAAAGCTGCACATGGGAAGGTGTCTCACCCCCACAGCTTGAGAGGGGGCAGGGAGAAGCCACTGTTCAGTGGGCCCTTCTGGCTGGCACACACTGGAGAAGTTTTACATGCTGAAGACTCTGGCGAAGAAGGGGCTGAGCATTATAAAAAAGGTCATTACACAGTTAGTGGCAAGAGTTTTGCTATAGTTACTGGGCACTAAGGAAACTACATGCCCGTCTCCAGGAGCCTCCTGAGAGAACACACAAGAACTTGAGAGCAAAACCCTTCCCCCTGCTCTGTCCCTCCAGTGCCAACTATTGACAAAGCTTAACAATGTGCCAGTTGGCAAAGGAAACATGTTTAAAGGGCCCGTATCCATTTTGGCAAAGCAGGCGATGAAGGGTGAATTTAGAGCTGAGAGGGAACAAATTGATAAATGGAACAACCAGTTACTGTATACACTTTGTCCTCACAATAAAATCATGCCAGTTGCCAAATTCTGAGACATTTTCTCAAGCATTCTCACACAACTCCCTTAAAGGACCTATTTCATAATGTAATAACATATTTAATATGACTTTTAAAAATAGCTTTATTTATTTTATGTGTGTTTTGCTGTGCTGGGTGTCCGCTGATGCCCGGACTTTTGTCTAGGTTTTGAGAGTGAGGGGTTACACTCTAGTTGCTATGCATAGACTTCTCTCTGAGGTGTCTTCCCTCGTTTCTGAGCATGGGCTTCAGGGCACATGGGCTTCAGTAGTTGCAGCTCCAAAGCTGTAGAGCAGAGGCTCAGGAGTTGTGCATGGGCTTAGCTGCTCTGCAGCATGTGGGATCTTTCCGGATCAGAGATCAAACCTGTGTCCTGTGCATGGGCAGGTGGATTCTTTACCACTGAGCCGCCAGGGAAGCCCTGATAAAATAAATGACAATGTCCTTAACAAAACCCTTGTAGAAAAGTTAGTTATTTCTTATAGTATTTTTCTCAATATGCTTACACCAACTTATCTACAGTGGAATTATTCAACTTAAGTCTTATTCCTATAATGTTTTAACTCGTCAGTTATTGTCTGAGGTATAAATACCTAAGTCTGATTGAATTTTACTAACCATGTGATCCACAGGCCTGGTGTCTGGGTTAACAGGGTTTGCGCCTTTACAACTATTTATATTTTCAGTAGCAAAGAAAGAGTAACAAGATGAAGCTAGAAGGGCAAAACCATGAAAGGAAATTTAGCCACCATGGCTTAAAAGACTTTTGGAAAAACCTTTTGTGTCCCTCAGTTCTGAGGAGTCAGAGGTCATTCATTACATAGTAAGTGATAAGAGTCTTCTCACTGTTATATGTTAAAGAGTTGGCAAACTTTAAGTTATCAAATAATTAATTATTTAGCCTTTGCAGGCCATAATGTCTCTTTTATAACTACTCAGCTCTGCTATTATAGCTCAAAAGCAGCCATAAACCATAGTAAACAAGTTAGTTCGCTATAGGTTGTTACCCTGTCTTTTGCACAAGAGACACTATACAACTGTATTAGTCTTCTGGGGAAGGCAATGGCACCCCACCCCAGTACTTCTGCCTGGAAAATTCCATTGATAAAGGAGCCTGGTAGGCTCCAGTCCATGGGGTCGCTAAGAGTCGGTCACGACTGAGCGACTTCACTTTCACTTTTCACTTTCATGCATTGGAGAAGGAAATGGCAACCCACTCCAATGTTCTTGCCTGGAGAATCCCAGGGATGGGGGAGCCTGATGGGCTGCCGTCTATGGGGTTGCACAGAGTCGGACACGACTGAAGTGACTTAGCAGCAGTCTTCTGGGGTTTCATGTTATACCTTGCCAAGCAGAAACATGCCAGTTCTGCATGATTTTGAATAGCTATCAGCAAACTTCTTTTACTGAAGGGTTAGGTACTAAATATTTTCTAATTTGTAAGCCATATATTGGTCTCTGTAACTTTTCTTTCTTCTCCTCTTCCTTTTCTATCTTTTCCTTCTCAACAAATCCTTAAAAATATAAAAATCCTTCTCAGCTTGCAGGCCCTACAAAACAAACCATGGACTGTGGTTTTCCTACTCCTGGTCTATAAAAATGGTTTTAAAAGTTTTTCTTTTAAATGTTACAGATTTCAGTGGCAAACTTAAAGGGAATAAATTGCATCTACAGTTTCTCAGTTATTTCTTAGCATGGTGTGGCTACTTGAGTGTAATTGTTTATTGTCTTGACCTTACTCTCTTATATATTCATAATTCAAGGTTTTCTCATGCTCCAATAAATGCCTATTCTTTCTTGCATTGCCATTTGACATTACACTATATCTTTTATTCCTTGCAAACTGTATGCCATTCTATAGTTATTTGCCTGGTCCACTTAACTTAACATTTAATTGTAGATGTTGCCTTAAAGATGTTTATCTCTGTTGAAGAAAAACATCTTATCTATTGAAAAAGTTTGGCTGAGTACCTTTAAAATTTTTTAGCAAACAATTTTTTTTTCTCTCTATTAAGATGTAGCAGTATTTGAGCTCTGTGAACTATTTAACCGCGATGCCTTTACTGTGCCTGTGGGAAGCTGCACCAGAACAAACTGTATTTTCAGGCAATGTTTAACAGCATGCAGAAAGGGTTTCTATGTCCATCCAGGCTATAGGTGGACTGTTGAGGTAAATACTTGAGAGTTAATAAAAAAGAGGGTTGAGGGCTATTTAGAGACTTATAATACAAGACTCAAACCACGTTCTTCTTGGAAGCACAAAGAATTATTTTTCTGGTGTTAGAACGAGTGTTAAGAATCAAATGAAAATTATGCATGAATTTACATGTTGGTTCGTTGTAGTCACACGTGTTTAGTTTAGCTTTTGTTACCTTTTGGCTGGAAAATCCCATGGACGGAGGAGTCTGGTGGGCTGCAGTCCATGGGGTCACTAGGAGTCGGACACGACTGAGCGACTTCACTTTCCTTTCACTTGTTATCTTTACTTTTTGGTGTTGAATGTAAAAATATCATTGTCAAGACCAATGTCAAGGAGCTTACTCCTATGTTTTCTTCAAGGAACTTTATAGTTTTAAGTCTTCAATTTGACTCTTTAATTCATTTTGAGTTGATTGCTGTGTGTGTTGTAAGGCAAAGATCCAGTTTTATTCTTTAGCGTGACTGTCCAGTTTTCCCAACACCATTTATTAAAGAGACTTACCTGCTTAATGTGCTTAGTCACTCAGTTATGTCCCACTCTTTGTGACTCCATAGACTGTAACCCACTAGACTCCTCTGTCCATGGGTTTTCCCAGGCAAGAATACTGAAGTGGGTTGCCATCCCCTTCTCCAGGAGATCTTCTCGCCCCAGGGAATGAACCCTGGTCTTCTGCATTGCAGGCAGATTCTTTACCATCTGAACTATCCTATCTCTATTGCATATCACTTGACTATTTTTCCATAAATTAATTTACAATACATGCATGGGTTTACTTCTGGGCTATCTATTCTGTTACAGTATTATACTGTTTTGATTTCTTTAGCTTTGTGATATAGTTTGAAGGAAATGTGATGCCTCTAGTTTTGATCTCAATATTGCTTTGGCTGTTCAGGGCCTCTTGTGGTTTAGTACAAATTTTACTATTGTTTTTCCTATTTCTGTAAAAAATGCTATTGGAATTTTGATAGGTGCTAACAGTTGATAATCTTGTATTGTATAATTGAAATTTGCTAATGCAGATGGTGATTGCAGCCATGAAATTAAAGATGCTTACTCCTTGGAAGGAAAGTTATGACCAACCTAGATAGCATATTTAAAAGCAGAGATATTACTTTGCTAACAAAGTTCTGTCTAGTCTAGCCTATGGTTTTTCCAGTGGTCATGTGAAGAAAGTGGACTGTGAAGAAAGTTGAGTGCCAAAGAATTGATGCTTTTGAACTGTGGTGTTGGAGAAGACTCTTGAGAGTCCCTTGGACTGCAAGGAGGTCCAAACAGTCCATCCTAAAGGAGATCAATCCTGGGTGTTCTTTGGAAGGAATGATGCTAAAACTGAAACTCCAGTACTTTGGCCACCCCATGTGAAGAGTTGACTCATTGGAAAAGACCCTGATGCTGGGAGGGATTGGGGGCAGGAGGAGAAGGGGATGACAGAGGATGGCTGGATGGAATCACCAACTCGATAGACATGAGTTTGGGTAAAAGCTGGGAGTTGGTGATGGACAGGGAGGCCTGGTGTGCTGCAATTTATGGGGTCGCAAAGAGTCAGACACGACTGAGCGACTGAACTGAACTGAACTGAAGGGAGTAGAACTTGTGTTGTCACCATATTGTGTGTGTGTGTGTGTGTGTGTGTGTATTAGTGATGGATGTGTTAATTAAGTAGATAGGAGAAATCTTTTCACAATGTATACATATATCAAATCATCATTATGATACTTTATATCTTATAATTTAATTGTCAGTTTTACCCCAACAAAGCTGAAATAAAAGAATTCACAAGTCAGAAATTTCTATTATAACCTGGATTTTTTGCTATTATTGTAAATTTGGAACAATTCAGTTACCTACTCTCATTAGTTTCTTTCTATATGAAATTGTAGTTAAAATCCTTTACTCTGATATAATGATTAAGTAAGATAACATACACACAGCAAAGTGCTCTAAGCATAAAAATGATACCAATTTATTAGACATCAGCCCTGTACCAGGCATTTTTATGATCTATCCCCTGTTAAAAACACCTCTATGTTACCCTGTATCATGTGTCTGATGAAGACAAAAACATAACAGCTAGTTTATTATAAAGAATGTATACATACAGATAGTGTTTAATAAATTATCTTTCTCAAGTCACATTTATATGTGAAAAGGATCCAGAATTCTTTTGAAGTGAACACCTATTGAACAGAAGTGAGTTGATCATATTCAGTACATGGCACACCATCATCAATCATTGTAAGGCATTATTTTTTATTTTGTTATTTTTGTATGAGTCACTTAATATCAACTTGATTCCTCAAAAATCCACTTAAAAATTGCCCCATCCTTCATATATACCCACCCCACTCTAACGTATGTATTGTATTTTCTTCCAATTGAACTTCCACATATTTATGGTGATATATGTTTTTTCCTTGAAAAAGTAACTGTTTTTTTCATTAATGTGTTTTTAAAAACCACTATATTATGTATATTATGTTATACACTTAATTTCTGATTACTTCTTTTTAAAATCTGAACTTAGTACTTAGATAAATGTATCCTTGCTAGTATATTGAAATGTATTATCAGTTCTAAGGGCTACATAAAACAATAGATGTGTATGTCATATATTTTTCATTCATCCCCCTTCTTGGTAGCTAGACAAGCTCCTGACCACTCTGAATAGTGCTGCAGTGAACATTGCAGTACTCTTGCCCGGAAAATCCCATGGACGGAGGAGCCTGGTGGGCTCCAGTCCATGGGGTCGCTAGGGAGTCGGACACCACTGAGCGACTTCACTTTCACTTTTCACTTTCATGCATTGGAGAAGGAGATGGCAACCCACTTGTGTTCTTGCCTGGAGAATCCCAGGGATGGGGTGCCTGGTGAGCTTCTGTCTATGGAGTCGCACAGAGTCGGACACGACTGAAGCAACTTAGCAGCAGCAGCAGCAGAACATTGACTATAGTAGACCATGACTGTTAATCAGCATTAACTGACTGTCTTTTGGAGGACTGTTCTTCTCCACTATGTTGAGCTTAGAGTTAATCATGTGAATCACTTTGGTGGATGGAATGTGAGCAGAAGTGACACATATTTCCTGGTGGAGATATTTGTCGTATGTACTTGTGGTTCTGCTATGATCATTAATGTTCCAGTTAATTCCTGCTCTGTCAGCCTGGGTCCTGGAGTCAGAATGATGATGATCAGAGCCATCCCACCACAGTGTACAAACAGCGCAGATGAAAAGTAAACATTACTATTTATAAGCCAATAAGTTTTGGAAAATGTTACTATGAAAAAAAAATCTATCCTATTCTAACTGATGTAAAAATTGGTATCATGAATATATGAGACTGTAAAGTTTTTCCATTTAGAGTATTTTGTTTGTTGAAAGGAGAACAAACCCAGTATTTGTGACCACAGAGGTGAACTGTCATGACCATTAGCTCTGTTCTGAGATGTCAGTTTTCTTACGCTAGAAATAGGGTAGCATTGTATTTGTTACCCCATTTGGACATGTATTCATGTGGACCTTGGTGTGGAAATTCCTTTGGCCTTTTTACTCAGGAATGGACTGCTAAATTACAACCTACATAGCTTTTCATAGTGAATATACCCTCCTTTTTAACAACGTTTAGGATATTATTATTGTCTTCAGAATATTTTTGAGTATTAGTGAGATTGAAGACCTATTCACTTAATCTTGATCACTTCGAACCTCTTTCTATGAACTGTGTAGGTTTCACTTTTGGCCCTTTAGGCATTGTGTTTCTTATCGTTTTCTTGCTGATTTTCTGGAGTTCTTCGTATACTTTGGATGTTAAACTCTTGTCAGATTTTGATATTACAAATACCTTCTCTCAGTTTGCCACCCATCTGTTAACTTTGACAATGATGTTCACTAAACAAAATTCTTTATTTTGTATAATTTCATTAGTTTCTTTTCATGGCCTGAAATTTTGAAGTCTTTTTAAAGAAATTCTTCCCTAGTCCCAAAGTAGCAAAAATAATCTCCTACTTCAATTTATATCATTTTCTACCTTCACTTTTCTCATTTAGATGTTTAGTCTATTCAGATTTTAGCTTTTATGTAATATGTAAAGTGGAAAATATGACATTTTTTTCCTTGGCATCATTTTCTGGGTAATTTATTTTTTCCCACTGATCTTTTATGCCATCTCTGTTATATGGTAGAGTCTCATATTAATGGATCTGTTTCTAGGTTTTCTACCGTATTTCTTTGTTCTATTTGTTAAGTCCCTGCTAGGACCACACTGTGGACAAGTATGACTGGTTAGTTATTGGCTAACATGTATTGGTTCCTGGATGTTTATTTTTCATTAAAATTTTTGGGATAAATTTAATTTCTCAGTGTTATTTGTTTTGGAAATACATTAAATTGATATGTCATTTGGTGGAGTTGCCATGTTTGCAATGCTGCCATCTCCATGAATCAAGTATACTTTTATATTTATTGAAATTTTGTGGAGAGGTGGGCAAAATCATCTAAAAAAGTTAAAACTTTTTTTCCCACAAAGTCTTGAACAGTTTTTTTGATTCCTTCCTAGATTTTTTTTTTATTGCCATGTCATTAGCTGGTTATTACTGATAAAGACGAATGCTACTGGTTTCAGAGAATTGATTTTGTCTCTGGGTACTTTGGTCAAATCTTATTAGTTCTAATGATTTGTCTCTTGATATTCTTTTTTTCAGGTAAATAGTATTATTTTTTATGCATTAAAGTTGGTAATTGCTTTGTATTCTCCTTTATAATCTCTCTTTCTCCTTCTCTCTCTCTTTGTGTGCTATCTTATTGTGTTAGTCAGAATCTCTAACACCATATCAAACAATTGATACAATAACATATACCCTTGTCTTCTCTCAACCTCAAAAGATGTAAATTTAACATTTCACACTATGTATGATGTTTGCTCTAGCTTTTGGCAGGCTATTATCATCATTTATATCAAGTTAGCAGTTTCTATTTCTCATTTTCTAAGAGGGTTTTATAAATCAAAACAGAGTGTCTTATTTTTAAAAAATTATTTATTTATTTTAACTGGAGGATAATTACATTACAATGTTGTGATGGTTTTTGCCACGCATCAACATGAATCAGCCATAGGCTTACATGTGTCCCCTCCCTCCTTAATCCCCCTCCCACCTCTCTCCCCACTCCAACCCTCCAGGTTGTCACAGGGCACTGCTTACTTTTATCAAATGGCTTTTCTTTATTAAAGTGACTGTAAGAATCGCCTTCTTTAATGTATCATGTAGTAAATTACATTTTGACTGATATTTAGCCAACTAAGACTTTATGAAGTAAACCCTGCTTGTCTTAATTTTTTTAAGCATGGAATTAAATTTAGTTAGCTAATATAAGGTTTTTGCGTACATGCTTGCAAATAAAATTGGCTTAAATTTTCTTTCCTTATTATGACTTTATGTGGTTTAAATATAGATGTTATCCTGTTATACTAGCTTTTAAAATGGACTGAATCCTGATGATCCAGTAGTTAAGACTCTGCACTTCCACAGCAGGGGCATAGGTTCAGTCCCTGGTCTTCAGAGAACTAAGATCCCTGCATGTGGTGTGGTGTGGCCAGAGCAAATAAATAAAATGGGCTGAATAAATTTTATTGCTTTTACATTTTCTGAAACAACTTGAGTACATGATGGTTATCTATTTCTTTAAAGTTTCTCACTCACGCAACTATCTGGGTCTGAAATGTTTGGGAGAGATTGTAGAAGATGGGAAGTTTTTAAAATGATTATCATAAGTTTATTTGGTGATTTTGGTATATTAATATACTGTATTTCATCATATGCCTATTTTGACATTTTGCATCTTTTCCAGAATATTTAGTAATTTAATATAGATTTTTTGGAATGGACTTCTTTTAGACTTTTAATGAATTTTTTGCTATTTAAAACTTTTGTCTGTATTAATATAATCATATGGTCAATGATAAAATTCAAATCCTTAGTCTTGCCAATATCTATAAATGCCAGCATTTTTTACTTGTATTATCAGCTATCCAGTAAGTTTGAATTAAGAATTTTACTTCTTCTTCTTTGAGTTATATAACTCCACATCTGGATATTTCTAGTATATGTCTTTGGAGAGCAGTTTTTTAAAAAATTGTAGTGTAATTGATTTACAACATTATATTTGTTTCTAGTATACAACATAGTTCTTCAATACTTTTGATAGACTATCCTTTATTTAAAGGTATTACAAAATGACAGTTATATTTCCCTGTGCTGTATGGCATTTCCATATTGATTACTTATTTTATACCTAGTTCTTTGTGTCCTTGCTCCCATGTCCGTATCTTGCTCCTCCTCCTTCCTTCTCCCCGCTAGTAACCACTAGTTTGTTCCCTATAAATATGAATCTGTCTCTGTCTTTCTCTTACATTCTTTTGTTTTATTTTTCAGATTTAACCTATAAGAGATAACCTAGAGTATTTGTCTTTATCTATCTGACTTTGCTAAGCATAATACTCTCTAGTTTCATCTACACTGTTGCAAATGACAGCATTTCATTCTTTCTATGGCTGAGTAATATTCCAGTTGTATATATATGTACCCCCTCTTCTTTATTCATCCATCTGTTGATGGACACTTAGGTTGCTTCCATACTTGGGTACTATAAATAATGCTGCTGTGAACATTGGGGTGCACGTATCTTTGAATGAGTGTTTTTGGTTTTGGGGGGATATATACCCAGGAGTGAAATTGCTAGATCATACAGAAGCTCTATTTTTAGTGTTTTTAGGAAACTTCATACTATTTCTATAGTGGCTGCACCAAATTGCAATCCCACCCACAGCATAGTATGGTTCCCTTTTTTCCATATCCTTGCCAACATTTGTTATTTGTAGAGTTTTTGATGATACCCATTTTGACAGGTGTGAGGTGATTTTTGACTCGCATCTCTCTGATGATTAGTGATGTTGAACATCACTGTATGTATTCTTTGGGGAAATATCTGTTCAGATCTTCTGCTCATTTTTTAATTGAATTATTTGTTTTTTGATATTAGTTGTATGAGCTATTTATTAATATATATTTGGGGATATTAATCCCTTATAGGTCATACCATTTGCTAATATTTTCTTCCATTCAGTAATTTGTCTCTTTTTTTGTCAATGATTTCCTTTGTTGTGCAAAAGCTTTTAGGTTTAATTAGGTTCCACTTGTTTATTTTTTCTTTTATTTCTTTTGCCTTAGGAGACAGATCCAAAAAATTATTGCTACAGTTTATGTCAAAGTGTGTTCTGCCTATGTTCTTTTCTAGGAATTTTATGGTTTCAAGTCTTACTTTTAGGTCTTTTAATATATTTTGAGTTTGTTTTTGTATGTGGTATGAGGAAATGCTCTAATCTCATTCTTTTACATATAATTGTCCAGTTTCCCCAGCATCACTTATAATTTCATCTAGATTTTAAAATGTAATTAAATATGGTTGTTTATAGTGTTTTTCATAATTTTAAAAATCTCATTTTTTGTAGTTGTCTCCTCTTTTTAATTGCATCTTTCTTCCCAAACAAACCTAGCCAATTACTTTTTTGTATTCTATTATTCTTTTCAAAGAACCAGCTCTTGGCTTGGTTAATAATGTATTTTTCCTCTCTTTTTCTTTATTTCATCGATTTCTAACATTTTTATTACTTCCTGTTTATCTCTTTGGGTTTATCTCTTCCTGTTTATCTCATTTGCAATTTTTTTTTTTTTAGTTCTTAAATTGGATACTTAGATCATTTGTCTTTAATAAAATCTAGTTCACTGAACAATCTGATTTCTGCAGGATACAAGCATAAAGCAGTTTTATTATTCTTTTCAATTGCTTCTGTCAAACATTTTCTGCCAAGTCTTCCTTTCCCAGCCCTTAGGATAGTCTCAGGCAGCTCTCATCATTTCCTGGTCATTCTGATGTATTAAAAAGTCCAGTCTTACTTACTGTAGTTTAAAATTTAGTCTCACACCAGTCAGGTGTTCACCCTCTTGACAGCCGTGATTTTCATCAGGCTAAGTCTGAGCAGGGAGGAAGGTCTGTTGCCTTTTCATTTCTCCCTCATTATTATTTTAGTTTTAATGTCTCTAGTGTTGTAAAATGGAAGGAGAGTTTACATATTAGAAACCAAAACAAATGTTTTTTACTTATATGATGTTTTAACTTTGTCTTGGCTGGTGGTTCCTTCTAGGGAACAAGGGTCTGAATGTTGACTTTCTTGGGGGTACCTCTATGTGTTTTTCAGGGCTTGAAAGGTTCTTCCCACTGCTCTGGTTTTTGGTCATGGGTACTTTGCTATGACATAATGCATCCCTTCCTAGTTGTACTCATAGAAATACACCCCACAACTTCTTGTTGGAGGACATTTCACCTTGGCACATAGCTCTTTAGAGCAAGACTGTTTATGCCCATCTACTTTCCATTGTGTGGCTTATGGGGCACTCATACATGATACAACCTTATCCATGGTAGCTCTCTTTCAGTATTAGGGGGCTTCCCTTGTGGCTCAGCTGGTAAAGAATCCATCTGCGGGAGACATGGGCTCAATCCCTGGGTTGGGAAGATCCCCTGGAGAAGGAAAAGGCTACCCACTCCAGTATTCTGGTCTGGAGAATTCCATGGACTGTATAGTCCATGGTGTCGCAAAGAGTCAGACACAACTGAGTGACTTTCACTTTTCAATATTACGGACTGTCCATTTTAACAGCTTGGTTATCTCCTTTCTGTTATATGTCTTATTTATTGGTCAATATATTCAGAGTTATACATTTTCCTCCAGGCCCTTCCTTAACTACATTTCACAAATATATATAGCAGTTTATTGCTATTCTGCTTAAATTTTTTGAAGTTTTTTTCATGCTTTCCCCTTTGCTGAAGAGTTAGTTAGTAGTATTTAAATGTTATATATAGTTTTAAAGTTGATTTTTAATTACATTTTAATTTCATTATACTTTGGTAATTTGTAGAAATATAACATGTGTGATTTTGGCTGTAGATATCATAATACAAGCAATTGACTCCAATACGTACATCTCAGGCACCATGGGCAGGTACAAGAGAAAATGACCTGGGTCAGGGAATTTTTGTATATGGTGCTGACTCTATATTGCTCATATATAACAGGATAACAGGAGGGCATAATTAACCAGATGTCTATAATTCTTTTTTTTTTTTTTTTTAAGTAGAAGAGTGGGGAATCACAAAGATGATGAGAGAAGCAAAGACTGGAGGATATGGAAAGAAAGTTTCATCACAGAATGCTCTCACCATGTTAATTTTTCCCCTTTTAGGGGCATATATTGAAAATATTCAATTGTTCAAGGCATTAAGGTAGGTCTTTGGGGGATTCCAATTGAAACTGTAATTGGGCACTGTGGCAGAGACCAGCTAGACGCTCATCAAAGACTTTCCTCTTCTTCCTGTGCACACTGCCAACTTACCCTCCTAGATCACCTGTACAGCCATGCAACCACTCCTCATGAATGAGACCAGCGCTGCCTAGGATAAGTACAGCTTCTCTGTTCTCTTTTCCTTTCCTTGCTATCAGACAGATTCAGAGGCTCCAGTGGAGGATCCCAAGGCCTTAAGGGGTGGCTGTGTCATGGAAGGAGCAGCCTGGAATCCTTAGTGACCAAGAAAAGCAGAATCTCCTCTCCCCTCCCCCCAACTCTATTCTTACTTAATCATGCTGAATTGTGATATGAGTCACAAGCAAATGTTTATTTTGTTAAAACACTGAGATCATGGGATTGTTTTGCACAACAGCTGTCATTTCCTCTGCCTAATAGAAGGAACTTATGGACTGGGTAGAAAAAAAAAGATATATACAGAAAATTACAATACAAATTGGAAAGTTATATATATATGCCATGTGAGAGATGAGGAAGAACTTCTATTCCTGTGGGAAAAACAAGGAAGATTTTATCAGAAGAGATGATAGATGAGCCAGGTATTAAAACTTTAGATAAGATGTAGATATGAGAGAGTAAGAGTAAATAATTATCTCAGAGGTAGAAATAAAAGAATAGAGGGGGCAAGATTGGGAGGTAAAATAAGAATAGATAGGGAGGTATGAATAAGTTACCTATCATATGTTACTTTGGGTAGCAAGAAAGATACAGGATGGAAGGGAGGTGAGAAGTAAGATTGGAATGATAAAATTCTGAATTAGTCAAAAGAGCTAGAATTTTATTCTCTATGTTTTTGTTTCTTTGTTTTCTTTTTAGAACAGGGGAGTAAGAAAAATAGTTTGAAGTAACGTTTAAGATGACCACTTGACCTAGAATATGACACAAATGAAATTATCTATGAAATAAAAACAGACTTACAGACATGGAAAACAGACTCACAGACATGGAAACCAGACTTGTGGTTGCCAAGGCAGAGCGGAGGCTAAGGGAGGGATGGCTGATTAGTAGATGCAGACTGTTACATATAGAACAGACAAACAAGGTCTTATTGTATAGCATAGGGAGCTATATTCAATATCCTGTGATAAACCCCAATGGAAAAGAATATAAAAAAGGATGTGTTTAGTTCAGTTCAGTCACTCAGTCATGTCCAACTCTTTGAGATACCATGGACTACAGCATGCCAAGCCTCCCTCTCCATCACCAACTCCCAGATCAGATATGATCAGTCGCTCAGTCGTGTCCGACTCTTTGCGACCCCATGAATCGCAGCACGCCAGGCCTCCCTGTCCATCACCAACTCCCGGAGTTCACTGAGACTCACATCCATCGAGTCAGTGATGCCATCCAGCCATCTCATCCTCTGTCGTCCCCTTCTCCTCCTGCCCTCAATCCCTCCCAGCATCAGAGTCTTCTCCAATGAGTCAACTCTTTGCATGAGGTGGCCAAAGTACTGGAGTTTCAGCTTTAGCATCATTCCTTCCAAAGAAATCCCAGGGCTGACCTTCAGAATGGACTGGTTGTATCTCCTTGCTGTCCAAGGGACTCTCAAGAGTCTTCTCCAACACCACAGTTCAAAAGCATCAATTCTTCGGCACTCAGCCTTCTTCTCAGTCCAACTCTCACATCCATATGGACCTTTGTTGGCAAAGTAATGTCTCTGTTTTTGAATATGCTGTCTAGGTTGGTCAAAACTTTCCTTCCAAGGAGTAAGCGTCTTTTAATTTCATGGCTGCAGTCACCATCTTTAGTGATTTTGGAGCCCAGAAAAATAAAGTCTGACACTGTTTCCACTGTTTCCCCATCTATTACCCATGAAGTGATGAGACCAGATGCCATGATCTTCATTTTCTGAATGTTGAGCTTTAAGCCAACTTTTTCACTCTCCACTTTCACTTTCATCAAGAGGCTTTTTAGTTCCTCTTCACTTTCTGCCATAAGGGTGGTATCATCTGCATATCTGAGGTTATTGATATTTCTCCCAGCAATCTTGATTCCAACTTGTGTTTCTTCCAGTCCAGCGTTTCTCATGATGTACTCTGCGTTTAAGTTAAATAAGCAGGGTGACAATATACAGCCCTGAAGAACTCCTTTTCCTATTTGGAACCAGTCTGTTGTTCCATGTCCAGTTCTAACTGTTGCTTCCTGACCTGCATACAAATTTCTCAAGAGGCAGGTCAGGTGGTCTGGTATTCCCATCTCTTTCAGAATTTTCCACAGTTTATTGTGATCCACACAGTCAAAGGCTTTGGCATAGTCAATAAAGCAGAAATAGATGCTTTTCTGGAACTCTCTTGCTTTTTCCATGATCCAGCGGATGTTGGCAATTTGATCTCTGGTTCCTCTGCCTTTTCGAAAACCAGCTTGAACATCAGGAATTCCACGGTTCACATACTGCTGAAGTCTGGCTTGGAGAATTTTGAGCATTACTTTACTAGCGTGTGAGATGAGTGCAATTGTGTGGTAGTTTGAGCATTCTTTGGCATTGCCTTTCTTTGGGATTGGGATGAAAACTGACCTTTTCCAGTCCTGTGGCCACTGCTGAGTTTTCCAAATTTGCTGGCATATTGAGAGCAGCACTTTCACAGCATCATCTTTCAGGATTTGGAATAGCTCCACTGGAATTCCATCACCTCCACTAGCTTTCTTCGTAGTGATGCTTTCTAAGGCCCACTTGACTTCACATTCCAGGATGTCTGGCTCTAGGTCAGTGATCACACCATCATGATTATCTGGGTCGTGAAGATCTTTTTTGTACAGTTCTTCTGTGTATTCTTGCCACCTCTTCTTAATATCTTCTGCTTCTGTTAGGTCCATACCATTTCTGTCCTTTATCGATCCCATCTTTGCATGAAATGTTCCTTTGGTATCTCTGATTTTCTTGAAGAGATCCCTAGTCTTTCCCATTCTATTTTTTTCCTCTATTTCTATGCATTGATCACTGAAGAAGGCTTTCTTATCTCTTCTTGCTTGTCTTTGGAACTCTGCATTCAGATGCCTATATCTTTCCTTTTCTCCTTTGCTTTTCACTTCTCTTCTTTTCACAGCTATTTGTAAGGCCTCCCCAGACAGCCATTTTGCTTTTTTGCATTTCTTTTCTATGGGGATGGTCTTGATCCCTGTCTCCTGTACAATGTCAAGAACCTCATTCCATAGTTCATCAGGCACTCTATCTATCAGATCTAGGCCCTTAAATCTATTTCTCACTTCCACTGTCTAATCATAAGGGATTTGATTTAGGTCATACCTGAATGGTCTAGTGGTTTCCCCTGCTTTCTTCAATTTCAGTCTGAATTTGGCAATAAGGAGTTCATGGTCTGAGCCACAGTCAGCTCCTGGTCTTGTTTTTGCTGACTGTATAGAGCTTCTCCATCTTTGGCTGCAAAGGATATAATCAATTTGATTTCGGTGTTGACCATCTGGTGATGTCCATGTGTAGAGTCTTCTCTTGTGTTGTTGGAAGAGGGTGTTTGTTATGACCAGTGCATTTTCTTGGCAAAACTCTATTAGTCTTTGCCCTGCTTCATTCCGTATTCCAAGTCCAAGAGCCTACTCAAATTCATGTCCATTGAGTTGGTGATGGCACCCAACCATCTCATCCTCTGCCATCCCCTTCTCCTCCTGCCTTCAATCTTTCCCAGCATCAGAGTCTTTTCAAATGTGTCAGTTCTTCACATCAGGTGGCCAAAGTATCAGAGTTTTAGCTTCAACATCAATCCTTCCGATGAATATTCAGGACTGATCTCCTTTAGCATGGACTGGTTGGATCTCCTTGCAGTCCAAGGGTCTCTCAAGAGTCTGCTCCAATACCACAGTTCAAAAGCATCAATTCTTTGGCGCTCAGCTTTCTTTATAGTCCAACTCTCACATCCATACATGACCACTGGAAAAACATAGCTTTGACTAGAAGGCCTTTGTTGGCAAAGTAATGTCTATGCTTTTTAATATGCTATCTAGGTTGGTCATAACTTTTCTTCCAAGGAGCAAGCGTCTTTTCATTTCATGGCTGCAGTCACCATCTGCAGTGATTTTGGAGACCCCAAAATAAAGTCTGTCACTGTTTCCACTGTTTCCCCATCTATTTGCCTTGAAGTGATGGGACCAGATGCCATGATCCTAGTTTTATGAATGTTGAATTTTAAGCCAACTTTCTTTTCACTCTCCTCTTTCACTTTCATCAAGAGGCTCTTTAGTTCTTCTTCACTTTCTGCCATAAGGGTGGTATCATCTGCATATCTGAGGTTATTGATATTTCTCCTGGCAATCTTGATTACAGTGTGTGTAAATAAACCAAAATGGAAAAGAATATGAAAAAGAATGTGCGTGACACACATGTAGATATATATATATATGTGTGTGTGTATAAAACTGAGTCACTTTGCTGTATAAAAGAATTGAAGCAACATTATAAATCAAATATATTTCAAAGTAAGTTTTAAAAATAAAAAAAATTTTAAATGACCCATTCAAATATTGAGCTCAATAACATCTCATCCCATTGTTGCCATAAAGTCCCTAATCATAGAATGCCTAAATAATAGGGTAGGAGACACAAAGAAAATGTTGTGCAAGATGAAGTTAGAGAAGAGATAGAAGCTAGATCATAGAACTACATTCAGAAGGGTGGATTTTCATCTAAGTTCCATGGTACGTCATCAGAGGATTTCATGTAGAAGAATGCTATGGTTTGATTTGTGTGTTTAAAAGACCATGACTACTATGAAGAAGCTGGACCGTGGGTGGCTAAGAGTGAAAACAGGCACCAATTAGGAGGTGATGACTGAAGTGAAGCAGGTCCTTCCAAAGCATTTGAAATTCTAGTTTCAATATGTTCATTTGGGGAAAGTAATGCATTTGTAGGTCAAGGCAAGTTAGAATGGAAATACATTTTTGTGATTCCTTCAAGTAGAAGCACAAAAACAAACAGCTAAATGAATAAATGAATTTATAAATAATCAAAACAATAATAGCAGAAAAAAGTGCCAGTCTTTCTTGGTAAAAGAATGTAGATTGAAAACATCTCAGAAAAGCTGACTCTGAACACTCTGTTATTTATCCCACCCTACCGCATCTCATTTGCCCTGCTTTATTTTTTTGGAGCATACATCTCCACCTAAGATAATATAACTTAAAAAAAAAAAAAACTAATTTATTGATAGTCTCTCAAACCCCTTAAAGCTGAGTGCCAAGAGAAGGACAGGAAATTCAGTTTTTCACCATTGTATCTCATACTTAGAATAGCACTTTGGAGAAAGAAGGTAGTATTTGTTGAATGAATGGATAATAACTATTCACAGAAATATGTTTTCCAGGACAAAATATGTTGCCATACTGGAAATCCTGAAGGCTCAGGAAAGCTAGAGTCACATTTAAGAGTTATTTTTACATTGTGTGTGTGTGTGTGTGTGTGTATACCGCGTGTGCTCAGTCGTGCCTGACTCTTTGTGAACCCATGAACTGCAGCCCACCAGGCTCCTCTGTCCATGGTATTTTCCAGGCAAGAATATGGGAGTGGCTAGCTATTTCCTTCTCCAGGGGATCTTCCTGATGAGGGGCTGAACACGCGTCTTCTGCATTGGCAGGTGGATTCTTTCCACTACGCTACCTGGGAAGCCTATTTTTACATTACATTATATTACATAAATATTTAAGAGTAATTATTTAAAAGTTATTCTTAAATAGAGGAGCCCAGCATGGAATAAATGGGAAAAGCATGACCTTTCGAATCTCACAGGAGTGCACTCAAATCCTGGCTGCTTCTTGTGGTTACCAGGGGGGACGGTATGTTTAGGAAGTTTGGGATTGACATGTACACACTGCTATGTTAAAAATGGATAACAACAACAACAAAAAATGGATAACCAACAAGGACCTACTGTACAGCACAGAGAACTTTGCTCAATAATATGTAAATTTTCCATATTTGAAAAAATTTTGAAAAAATAGGTATGTATGTGTGTGGGGGGTTCCCAGGTGTTTCAGCAGGCAAAGAATCTGCCTGCAATGCAGGAGACGCAGGATATGCGGGTTTGATCCGTGGGTGGGGAAGATCCTCTGCAGAAAGGCACAGCAACCCACTCCAGAATTCTTGCCTGAAGAATCCTGTGGACAGAGGAGCCTCAAGGGCTACAGTCCACAGGGTCACAAAGAGCTGGACATGACTGAAGCGACTCGGCATGCACACACGTGGATGTGTAACTGAGTCACTTTGCGGTATACCTGCTGCTGCGTCACTTCAGTCATGTCCGACTCTGTGCGACCCCATAGACGGCAGCCAACCAGGTTTCCCGTCCCTGGGATTCTCCAGGCAAGAGCACTGGAGTGGGTTGCCATTTCCTTCTCCAATGCATGAAAGTGAAAAGTGAAAGTGAAGTCGCTTCATCGTGTCTGATTCCAGTGACCCCATGAACTGCAGCCCACCAGGCTCCTCTGTCCCTGGGATTCTCCAGGCAAAAGTACTGGAGTGGGGTGCCATTGCCTTCTCTGGCTGTATACCTGAAACTACCACAACACTGTAAATCAGTTACACTCCAATATAAAACAAAAAGTTATAAAAATTCCAGCTTCTTCTGTTTGTAACTCCTAACCCATGCAAATCACTATCTTTAGCTGGAAAAGTGTACAAAGATGCTAATGTATATAAAGCATAATACCTGGGTAATACCTCCCAGCTTCATTAAAAAAAAAAAAATTGTCTTTAATTTGGTGAAAGGAATGTTTGTTTTTTTCCTGGAACTCAATTTTTCTACAATTCTTTTTTAGAATTCACATTTTACATCCTGAAAATTTGGCTGTGATTAAGTGGTATATCTTTGTTCCTTCTATCCCTACCTTATTAAAATAAATAATTCCATCCTTCTTCCCTTCACTTTTCTAGAATCTTGTTTCTTACCTAGTGTACCACCCTGAGCCACTGAAAACTTGTTTAACTGCACAGCGTTGCCTAGCAATGTCATGCTTCACTCATGGTCTCACTCTGGGATACGGTAACTGGACTCCTGCTACTAATTCTTCCATCTTCATATCTCTATATATCCAGTCTCTTAATACCCATTAGAAGGGACAGTCTGCTTTTATTAGCTAAAGGTCTTATAGGAGAGTCACCATTGTTATTCATCCTAATAGGATTAAGCTGAACTGTTTCTCTCTCTTTTCTCTAAATCACTCAGGTTCTGTGTTTAAAAGGTCAATTACATTTATTCCAAATTGGTCAGACAAATATTTCCTTTGCAACCTGAAAATAAAATGGCCCGATGAACAGTCTCTTGAGAACAATTTGTTCATTTTAAATATGTATCTGGCAATGAAATGTGTCCTCCCCACCTTAGGACTGTGTGGTAAGTGCTATTGAGGATATGCTGGGATCTGAAATGGAATCTGCATCATAGGAAGCTGACACCAGGAGTGATGTGGATGAGGTGACCTGGTCCTGTTATTATATCCTTCACCACGAAATGATCATCTTTGCCATGCTATGAGTTTGCAAGCATTAAACAGAAAAAGCAACAGCCCACTCACAGTGCTACATCATGGAACATTGGAGGTGGGCCAGATATAATAAGTATATTTGGAAAGAGAAGTCATTTCAAATCACTAATCTGTAAATGACAAGATCTCGAAGAACCAATCTATGGTCGGCTTGTTTTTAGAAATCCTCAGTGCAGGAATATTCAGATGTTCAGATAAACGTAAAGATAAATGTTTTATCTTCAGATAAAAGAATTTTGAGAGTTTCCTCCTGGGTGGACATGGGATTTAATCTCTTACCTGGCTTCCACAATGCCCTCAGAGGCCTAAGCTGTCACCTGTAGAGTCAGGAATCAGATCTAGGCCTGTCCACCATGTGAGTTTAACCACTACATTAGACTGCATGGGTTACAAACTCAAATGCTAGCTAGGCTAGTCAGGTAGCTGGTCACACCGGAGTGTGTGCCTATTTAAAAGGTCAGCGACTACTTAGTTCTGGGAGAGCACTGCCTTCAGGAATGCAGACTCAGTGAAGCCAGATCATCTTCTTGAAGAGAGTCTAGTTGTCTGAATTTTACAATAAAATGTCCTGATTTTATAAATGTTGATAATTCAGTACGGCAATGCGGTCAGACGGGTCTTTGGGACAGAGAGATGCAGCAGAGGGTCCAGTGTGTTATGGGTACAGTCTCTGCTATTTGTGGGCATAGGCTGAATGCAACAAAGATTATACATGAAGTCCCACGGGCTCTTTAGGGAAAGCACAGTGATGTTCTGGGTGAGAAGCTGCCGGCCGAAGATCATCCAACAAAGCCCACTTTCAAATGGAGAAAATACAAATAACTCGCTTTATATAGTCACTCCTGCACCACAAGAGGGAAAGAAGAAGTTCCCAAAGAAGAGAATCAGGAAGGAGGAAGAAGTGGCAGAGGGAGGCGAGAGAAAGAAAGAAAAAGATGAGATAGCGGCAGCTCTGGGTTGGATTCCATTCTCCCGTTCTGTTGGGGAGGGTGACCTGCTATCTATCACCGAGCAAAGTGAAATTCCGCTCTGGCTTTGACTGACCTGGAAATGTAGAGCTCATTTCAATGAAACACTGTGGCCTTGGGCTTCAGTTTTTGGTGAACTCATTACCACTGTGAAGGGAAAATATAGCCTGTTGTCAGTAATGTTCATTCTCTTTTCTCTGCTCCTGCAGGAATTTGGTCCTTGCTGGCTACTGCACACCCTGCCCCGCTTCCCCCAAGAGAAGGAGATAAAGGGACCTTTGCTATAAGCAGGGTGGTCCAGGGAGATCTTGCATTAATTGGGAGCTATCATTGTACTTAAATGCATTGTTGGAATACCTTCAATTTAATAAGTGAAGTCAAAACCTGAGTCTGCCTAGTCAATGTCGTGAAGTAAATATACTGTAAAAATCTCTCTTTGGGGAAGCCCTCTGAAGTATCCCATTCCTCCATCCCCTGAGTGTCCCATTCCTCCTTCTTCATGGTACCCAATCAGTTCCAGGAATCCATCTTAGGTTCAAACATGGTTGATGAAGTTCTGCAAAGTAAAAATGTACAATCCTTTCCAAGAGGTCTGTTATTTCAAAGGTTTGAAGATGAGAGTAACTGACTTCAGAACCTGAGAGACTGAAGCTACAGTTCCTAGGAGAGGAATTTGTTTAGCAGGAGAGCAGAAAGTAGATAAGATAATCCAGGAAGTGTGGAAAAGTCACGATAGTAAAAATTTAAAGTCTGGGAACAAAAGCTTCCCATCGGTGAGCTCAGTCCCACACTCTGGGTCAACAATATCATTGTATGACCTTTAAAGCTAGGTGATGTTGTCAGGGCAAGAAGGTGTGTTGTTAACAAGACTAAGAGCAGAGAAAATGGAGACGTGACTGTAGTGCTAGAATTTAGTTACTGGGTATAGGGCACAAGGTTGATGTGAGGCTGAGCTTCTGAGCTATTTAAGTTGCCTAGTATGTGCATGCTTAGTCGCTTAGTAATGCCTGACTCTTTGCAACCCCATGGACTGTAGGCTGAAAGGCTCCTTTGTCCATGGAATTTTCCAGGCAAGAACACTGGGGTAGCTTGACATTTCCTACTCCAGGGAATCTTCCCCATCCAGGGATTGAACTTGTGTCTCCTGCATCTCCCGCACTGGCAGGCAGATTCTTTACCACTGTACCACCTGGGTGGAGAAGAGTACCACTCCAGTACTCTTAACTGGAAAATCCCATGGATGGAGGAGCCTGGTGGGCTGCAGTCCATGAGGTTGGGGACACAACTGAGCGACTTCACTTTCACTTTTCACTTTCATGCATTGGAGAAGGAAATGGCACCCCCCTCCAGTGTTCTTGCCTGGAGAATCCCAGGGACGGGGGGAGCCTGGTGCGCTGCTGTCTATGGGGTCACACAGAGTCGGACACGACTGAAACGACTTAGCAGCAGCAGCAGCAGTACCACCTGGGAAGTTGCCTAGACCATTGTAGAATGGAGGTGTGATAGGCAAGACAATGGCTCCTCAATACGTCCATGCCCTAATCCCCTAAACCTATGAATATGTTACAAAGGAACTTTGAAGATGTGATTAAGTTAAAGATCTTGAGATGGGGAGATTATTCTGGATTATTCAGTTGGACCCAATGTAACTACATGGGTCCTTGTAAAAGGGAAACAAGAGATTCAGTCAGAGGAAACCTGAAGATGCTTTCTTGGTGGTCTTGAAAATGAAGGAAGGCTCTGTTAGCCAAGGAATGTAGAAAGCCTCTAGAAACTGAAAAAGGCCCCCGCCCCCAAAAATCTTTTAGAGCCTCCAGAAGGAATGCAGTCCTCTCAGCTATTTGATTTTAGCCCTGTGAGACATATTTTGGATTTGACTTCTAGAACTCTAACATAAAATATCTGTGTTGTTTTAAATTCTGTATTCATAGTAGTGCCTTACAGTAGCAATAGGAAACTAAGTATTCAAACATGTTTTGCTTCAAAAAACAAAAAGCCTCACCTACTTAAAATCCACTTTTATATGAAAATCTATATTTTTGATGTCTTAAACCAGAAGCTCTGCAAAAGGTGGCTTGTGTTTGCCATGACAAGAATCCTTTGGGGCAGCATAATGTGGAGTCCTCTGGGTGAGCATGGACTCTGAGGTTCACCATAGTTCCCACCACCCACTACCATCATAGTTATGCAGCATCTCTCTTCATTCCTATACCCTAGGTTTCCGTTTGGTCATTTGTGTTTAAGCACCTTTCTGGGCCATGGTAAATCATCCTCTCTGACAAGTAGCAAAACTGGCTCCAGAGCTTGGAGCTAGGCTTAATTTGCAGATTGGTGTTAAGCAAGCCCAGCTGTCTATGTTGGATAACTAAGGGATACCTAGGTCATCATCTGTAGAATGTCAGGTGATAGGAAGATTGCTTGTTTTCTTTAAAAAAAAAATCAAGTTGAGTAGGTACCTGCGAATTTCCCCTCTTTTCAGGTTAGTCTTACCAGAAGCTCATCAAGCCCGGTGAGGGGACCTCACAAAACCATCTGGCCTGTGGAAGATCCCTCATGACCCAGTCTCTGTGGCGTTCTGCCCACAGTTGCCCACCCCTGGATGTCAGCACCTCTGACGGCAGGTGCCCGGAGATTGCATGGTGATAGGAATGGGTGCAGTGAGAGGTGGCCGACAGTGGGTCACAACGGCTCTTGTGAAACGTGGGGCTCGTCACTTTCCCAGAGGGCCTTGTTTACTACAGACGAGTAACTTGGAATGGACTTATCAGCCCTACACAACGCTGCTTCCTATTACCCAGCGTGGAAATACATTGGGAGCATTTGTTCTGCTCTGTCGAGCATAATGGTGTCATGGTGAGTTTCCCAGGATTTTATTGGCACTGATGCAAAATAGCTGTGTGTTTTGTTTTTTTTTCCTTCAACGCTATAATTTTCCATGTTCTGATCCTGCAATCATAGCACCATTTGGGTTAACTCAATTGTTTTGTCGCTTTGGTAAAGACAGCCCACACATAATGGCAATTTAAAAAATCATACAATTTTAATAATTGAGTGACTAAGAACCAAAGTGTCTGATACAGGAAGCTCATAATATTTTGTAATATGATTTTGAAAAGATAATAGAAGGTAGAGAAATGAGTCTGACAAGGAAATGACAACACTTTCTTTAAGTACTGCTATTAAGTGGGCATGACAAGCCCAGCTGGTTACTTACAACATTTAGCAAAGAATGGGATCCTTCCTAGTTGCTGCCAGAGGCGACGCGCATGCAGTGAGGAGAATGTGTGGCCAATTTTTCTTTCCTCTTTCCTGCCGCCATTTCTCCTAAGGATCATTTTACTCCTCTCCCACCTCTCCCCGTTCCTGACAGACCTGGTGGAGCTAGGGAATACCAGAACCTGCTGCATTTTTAAGCTTTCTTTTTAGTTTTTCCCTCTTGGAGGAAGTGGTTTTCAAATTGTTTTCCCCCAAAGCACTAGAATACTAGAATCCGTTCTGCAGAAGAAGGTTGTTTTTTTTTTTTTTTTTTTGAAGTTCAATGTATGCTATCTGTAATAGCAGGCTTCCCTGGTGGCTCAGCAGTAAAGAATCTGCCTGCAGTGCAGGAGTCACAGGAGAAATGGGTTTCAATCCTGGGTCTGGAAGATCCCCTGGAGGAGAGCATGGCAACCCACTTCAGTATTCTTGCCTGGAGAATCCCATAGACAGAGGAGCCCTGGTGAGCTACGGTCCATAGGGTCACACAAATTTGGACATGATTGAAGGGACTTAGCATGCGTGTGCGCATTTATAAAAGCAGCATGCTCTGATGGAAGAGTCAGAGAGGCAGAATTAATTCTGATAATTAAGGCTTTCCTTTCTCTCCATGTCTCATGAGGACACGGGGGAAAATGTTTGAAACCCATTGGCTTGCAGCTTGCTGAGAACCCGTGAAAATGCTTTGAAATATTTCCGAAGTTTACTCCAAGTCAAGGTTATAGAATTTCTAATTCAACTGTGCTTCTAAAATTTCTGTGAATTGAACATACTCTGTGGGTAAGGCTCAGAGGGTCTCATTTAGATGAAAGGGGATTTCTTTTATTATTTTTTGGGTAATTGCTTTGTTTGTTTGGTAAGCTTGAGGAAGTCTTAGAATTTGAAAACTTCCCCTCAGTGGTCTGTAGGATCGTAATTTATCTAAAGTAATTCCCTTCAGACTAAAGAAATGCTTGTGAGAATTCCAGCTTCCTAGGCACTTGGTTTTCTCTTTAATATTGCTTTCTTGTCCCTAGAAGATTATGTGAAATGGTTTCTACTTTTGCTCGATCACTCAGAGATTCTGGGAGGTTGATGTATGGCCATCCTTCCTCAAAGCAGTATACCCTTCAGGCCTTTCTGTGTCAAGTAACTGAAAAGGGTAAAACTGGTGCCCAGGTCATGTCACCTCATGTCTCAGTTCTGCTACTTTCAGATGAGGTCATGAAAGCTCCATAAGGCCAGTTAATTTTCTGGTGACATATGTTACTCTTTGGTTTCTAATGCATCAGAATTAAACTCCTGCAGGAGATGTGCAGAGCTCTAGGTGAGACAGTCTCCACTTTGATCAAAGAGTCATGAAGGCACCGAAATAAGCTGAAGCTTTATCCCAGGTCATCAGTCACCAAGCAGAGAGCGCAGATTTATCTGATGTCAACACCAGACTTCCGTTGACACTTTGGCATTGTATAGAGAGCTTAGATGAAGTCTACAGTGGAGTAGAGAGCTCACTGTAAAATTAAAGAAAACAGGGTCCCAGGATCAAATTCAGTAAGTAATCTTAAGGTAATCTCAACCCTTCAGGGACTCAGTTGTTTCCCAAGGGAAAATCACTCCAGCTGTGTAGGTTGCTTTAGAGAAAAAACGGTGTTAATGGAAGAATTGCCTTTCTTCCTTCAATGCTGCGGACAGTAAGTGGCCAATTTACTCAGATCTGAGGGATGTGAGCTTAGACAGGTGGTTTTGGATGCCCAGCCCAGCTCAAAGTTGTGAGAGTAGATCAGAGCAGACGGTGGTGTTTGGTGTCACTGTTAAATTGCAGTTACTATCGCCAGTCATTTAGGCACACAGTAGGGAGGAGAAAGTTCCTATTCTGCTGCACGTCTAAGCAGTCTTTTTTATTCCCCTCTCATTCACTGACTCTCTCTTAAACTGTGTCAGATCAGCCTACGGATACTCCCCAACCACTGTCCTTTTTTGAACCTCTTAACCAATGCTCCGTATGGACTTGAAATTCCTCTCTCGGTGAGTGTTTAAATGGTTACGTGTATGGGGATTGGAGTCAAGTTTAGAATATTCCTCTACTTAGAATATTAATTCCCATTTCCACTTGTGTAATCCTTCTGTAACGGAATTCCCAAGGATTGCTGTCTCTCTCTAGAAGAGAATTCTGTCTCTGTATGCCGTTGACAGCAGACTTGACTTATAAATGGCTTTGTCTGATGAAATGTGAATGAAAACTACCTGTCACTTCATTTTAAATTCTTTTGAAAATTTTATACAATTTTAAAGGTTATTTTCCACATACAATTATTATGAAATATTGGCCATTTATTCTCTGTCTTGCACAATACATCCTAGAGCTTACCTTATATCCAACAGTTCATACCTCCTAGTCCTCCCATCCCATATGACCTCTCCCCACCACCCTGCCCCACTGGTAACCACTAATTTGTCCTTTATATCTGTGAGCCTGCTGCTTCTTTGTTATACTCACCAGTTAATTATATATTTTTTAGATTGTCATTTTTACATAAAAGCTTTAGAAGCCATTGCATGGTCCCCTCAATTGTTCTTTTTCCCCTCGGCTCTCAATCAGGGATGTTCCAAATAGGGCACATTCTGTAAAACTAGTTGCAGAATGAAAAAAAAAAAAAAGATGCATAGTTAAACCACAGGGGACATGAATTACAAGAAGAAAAATATTGTTTAGATTTTGGGACTGGTTGTTATCATAGCAGGTGTGTGCGTGCTCCATTGTGTCCAACTCTTTTGGACCCCATGGACTGTAGCTCACCAGGCTCCTCCGTACATAGGGTTCTCCTGGCAAGAATGGGTTGCCAGTTCCTTCTCCAGGGATCTTCCTGACTCAGGGATTGAACCCATGTCTCCTACATTGGCAGGTAGATTCTTTACCACTGAGCCACCAAGGAAGCCATATTATAGCATATTCTAGCACAATCTAACTAATGCACTTGTTCATCTTTCAATATTTAATTCAATGTCATCTCTTCCATGAATTCTCTTGCCCCTGTAATATGATAGCCCTGGATTTGAATCCTAAATTCACTGCTTTGTAAGTAATATGACATTGGAGAAGTTATTTAATCTTCCTAAGGCTTAATTACTTTACCTGACAATAAAAAAAAACACTACTACTTTAAGGATTGTCACAAGGCTTAACATAATTCATGCAAAGTTCTTAGCACTCAGTAGTCGTTAGCTATTATTCTTAATCTCTTAGTTTTTCCCATTTATCATTCTTAGTAGCTGGCACACTGCTTTGCATTTAGGAAATGTTTGATTTTTGAATAAATATATGAATAAAACATACCTATTATCCATATTATTTTACTTTTTTTCTTAAACATTAAGAGTAGATATACTATATGATCTACCCTGGAATTTTCCTTGAACCAGAAGAGAAGAGCATAGGTTTCATTTGCAAATCACCTTGAGTTCTTGAGAAGCCAGAGAAGAAAATGGAAAAGATTTCCTAGTCTCCCATTTGACAGAAAATACTTGAGATTCTCTTCCAGGTTGAATGAGGCACCAACCGTATAGTTTTGCTTGGGTGTCTTCTGTCACTCTTTGCCGGAAAGTTCTATATGAATGAACTGAATAATGGTTACAGATTATATTCTTACAATTATCAAAGAGAAAGGATGATTATAAAATAATAAAATGTAAGGATGGATTTTATTGCTCCCTTAATTCTTGTTTAAAATGTTCTCATTTCATGTAGCGAGTACTCATGCTGCTTTTATACTTATCCTTTAGGGTAATTTCCTTTTTCTATTCAGAATTGATTCTTGTTTTTAATGGCTCCCCAAAGTATTCCTTTTCTAAGAGTTGCTCACCCATCTGTGAATTAGTATGCCTTTCTATAATTCTGGTTTCCAAGCACAGAAAAATTTCATCTTCCCAATGATACTAACTGTAGAACAGGTAAATAAATGTCCTAGTGACTATCTCGCAAACACTATCATTGTGGACAACAGAGTTCAGGAGATAAGAGGAAAGATGAAAGAGATTAATAATTTAGAATCTAGTTACCTTACTCCATATCAGTTTTGTTTTCCCCCAGTTATATACGAAGTTCTTTGAGTACATTGTTTGCATGCCTCAGAACTGAGCTGGAAAGATAAACATATTTCTGTCAATTATTTGTTGATTTACTGATTAAGATTATGCTCACATGATGATTCTAACTCTGCAACACTACTGCTAAGTATATGTCCAAAGCCAAATGCTAACTTCTATGGTTATTGAATATGACTATGGCAGAAATTAATTAAATGGTCTGCATGACTAACATAGAGCTAGGTACCAGGCAAAGTATATGTTTTAAGGAATTTGGCAGTGACAAGAAATCAAGACTAGTTTGCCTTACAACTTCTTAAGGTCATCATAGACATAAGCTACAGAAGGGGCACAGGAGAGTGGGAAATTGATCTGAATAAATCACAGAAGGTGTTGCATAGGAGTTTTGTTTAATCTGGATCTGAAGCACTAGTCATTATATGGCGAAAGGATAATGTGAAAGGATAAGAACCCTGATATCAGAAGCATGAGGCATAAAACAGGAACATGTTTTTGGAAAACTACATAACTTAGAACTTTTGTTTCAAGAGGGTTTGGTTGAGAAAGAACTGAAAAAAGATTCTGTAAAAGGACGGAAAGCTATTTTGTAATTTTCAAGGTGCAATGTGGAGGGTAGGAATAGATAAAGAGACAGGTGTTCTAGGAAGATGATCAGGAAGAATGACAGGAGGGAATCAGCGTATAAGCTGAAGATAAAGAATAAATATGGCATTGAGTCGAGTGGATTTGAGGTTTGACTGAGTCTCTTGACACTAACCACAAGCTCACTTGTCCTAATTTGGCCCAAATGGTAAATGTAGGTAGATTTAAAAGCTCCTTGAAGACAGGTCCAAAAATACGTCTTACTCACTTCCATGGACTATGACATGCTTGTGCTCATGTTCAATGACTGCTTAGCAAAGGAACAAATTTGATCAATCTTTTAATTGTTTTCTGTTTTATTCATTCAATCCCGTCCACTGTTTGTTGTTTAGTCACTAAGTCATGTCCAACTCTTTTGTGCTCCCATGGACTTTAGCCAGCCAGACTCCTCAGTCCATGGGATTCTCCAGGCGAAAATATTGGAGTGGGTTGCCATTTCCTTCTCCACCTGCCTATCAAATACTCTTATCAGTTTCATCCCCTAGTGCTTTGATTTACAATGATGATAACTATTAATAGCAATCTCAGAATGTTATGAACTGGTTGTATACTAAGTGCTGTGTATGGGTTACCTCATGACACATACACAATGAAGAAGGTAGGGCTGCCTCTGTGTTACCTCAAAACAACCCTGTAAGGAAGCCGGTGCTGCAGATGGAGTCCTTCATTAAGGACTCTATGAATGAGATAATAGAAATCACAATAACTGAGGCATATTAAGCACATTTCCCAGTGGATGAAGTGGGATTTGAATTCAAGCACTCTGAGTCCATAGACTTAGCATTTCTCCGCCTACTCTACTGGTTCTCGAAGAGAGCAAACATTCTTACTAGTAGACCTAGCAGTGCAAGTATTTGTGTACAGTCTGCCTTATGATAGGTTTAACCCTCCTAAACCTATGGTTCTTGGCAACGCGTCACACCATTTCTGAAAAGGGTAGAACAGCAGAGTGAGTGGAAGGAACATGTGCTTTGGGATCAGTCTGCACTCCACATTGTGCTAACTGCAGAGCCTTTGTAAGATACTTGACTTCTTTGCAACTTTTCCGTAGCTCCTCATTTGTAAGCTGGGAATGGAAATTTACACACTACAGGGTTGGTGTGAAGATTCTGACTAAATTAAGGTAAATTTTTCTGGCATATATGGAGTTCTCTGTAAACTTTTGCCATTAGAATTAATTGTTTTCATAACTGTGGTGACCACCTGCTTCTCTTGCGTCTCTAGGCTTGGATAGTTTCGAGAACAGATTCGATACTAAATAAAGCCTGGCTGACTAGTTGACTGGTATTTTTTGCCTTGCTTGGGGGAAGACATCTCAGAACAATATGTTACTATTAGTCATTTTTCTCTAATTTGTACACAGTCTCTTTAATAATGATTTGCATTTGCACAGCCCTTTCTATTAAACAGTCAGTTTTACTAATATTAAGGAGGTTTGCAGATACCTATATTATGGCAGGATTCTGTTTTCCATTAAAATTTGTCAGATTTTAAAAAATGACTGGTTTAACAGAAAAACCAAGATTAGAATATTCATATTTTCCAGAGACTGGTTGTTTTTTTAGATGATCTACTGTTTGAAAATCCCTTCAATTTTCCCTTCTCATGACCCTTCCCAACTGAAGACCACTGCTGACATCACAGGTGCTGATGATGTGGATTATTTGTGTTTTTATCATTCTTCTGCTTTAGCCTCAGAGTAGGTTGATGATTTGTACTAGCTTGCTGTCTGTTGAAAATCCTCTAGGTCTGGTAGATAACAGAAGACATGCATTTAAGTCTCAAACAGTACAATTGTAAATAAACTCTTTGGAAAGAAGCAAGTCACACTATTGACATGAACCGATGGCCTACGATATTATGACACACAAAAAAAACCCTACCAATATTTGTTAGCATAATAGCTAGCTCTCTGGTTTGCCAGTATTCCATTTACAACCTAAACACACATAATTTTTGTTCCAAAGAGTAAAGCAATCTATTTATATAATGTGAACTTTTTTTTTTTTTTAACTCAAGCAACAGATAATGAGACACTCACTAATCCCATGTGGCAAATCCTACTCAGAGAGTACTTTTTCTCCTCTTGCAGCCAATCTGTTATTTGTTATTGTATTTGTTATTTAGTGTTCTTTTTAAAAATTGGGTAAAGACCTCCTAGCCTTTTGGTTTGCAAGGCAGAAAAATACTGTCCTACTTGCTACTCCACGAGATCACCATATGTAGAGCAGATTATTCAAAGCTGTCTCCTTCTTGTCATTTTTTTTTTCTCATTGTCTCACAACATAGGTGGTCTCCCTGAGGTTTCCCCACCAGCTAGATATGTAATCTTTTGCTCATTTCTTTACTTCTTTGAGCTTCAATTTTTAAAATCTGTATTATGGGAAAAAGGTTAAAGGTAACATCTTTAAAGATTTTTTTTTCAGCCCTAAATACTATACATGTTGTACTATATTGTTAACAATTCAGTTTTACTCAAAAAGATTTTTCAGCTGAAGTCAATCAGAAAATGTATTGAATTTCTGTGGACAAAGCAATGGTCAAGTTTATTGTATTCATTTTCTATTGCTCCAGTTAACAAGTTATCACAAATTTAGGGGCTTAAACAACACAGATTTATTATCTTACAGTTTTTCAGATTGGAAATCTTTTATGGGTTTCACTGGGATGAAATCAAGGTGTTACCAAGGCTGTGTTCCTTCTGGAAGGTCTAGGGGAGAATCCACTTCTTTGCATTTTACAGAGGGCTTCCCTAGTAGCTCAGGTGGTAAAGAATCTTCCCTCAATGCAGGAGACCACCTGCAATGCAGGAGACCTGGGTGTGATCCCTGGGTTGAGAAGATCTCCTGAAGAAGGAAATGGCAACCCACTCCAGTATTCTTGCCTGGGTAATCCCATGGACAGAAGAGCCTTATGGGCTATAGTCCATGGCGTTGCAGAGTCGCACACAATTTAGAGACTAAACCACCACCACCAGAGGCTGCCCCATTCCTTGGCTCACGTGTTTCTCTCTCCATCTTTGAAGCTAGCAGTGTTGCATGTCTGCCCATGACTGTCTTTCTTTCCTCATCACATCTTTCTTTGACTGATTCTTTTCTTCTGCTTCCTTCTTCCTCTTTTATCTTCATCTAGATAATCCAGAATGATCTTTTTATTTAAAGATCAACTGATAAGCAAATTTACTTCCATCTGCAACCTTAATTCCCTTTTGCCACATAATACAACACATTCACAGCTTCCAGGGATTAAGATATGAATGTCTTGGTGAGGGGAGTGGTACATTATTTTGTCTGCTACAGTCATATATGCATTTATTTAACAAATAATTTTTTATTGGTGTATACTTGCTTTACAATGTTGTGTTAGCTTCTGCTATACGATTAAGTGAATCAACTATATGTGTACATGTATCCCCTCCCTCCTGGGGTTCCCCTACCCTATCCCCCCCATCCAGGAGTTCACAGATCTGAGCTCCCTGTGTTATACAGTAAGTAGCTTCCCACTAACTATTTTACATGTGGAAGTGCATATATATGTGTTGCAGGAAGGGGGACTCCTTCCAGGGCCTGAAACTGGGCTCTTGTCTAACACTCGGAAATGAATTGTCCGAGGAGACACATGTGCTGACAAAGCAAGAGATTTTATTGGGAAAGGGCACCCAGGTGGAGAGCAGTAGGGTAAGGGAACCCATGAGAACAGCTCTGGCTGCAGTCTCGGGTTTTATGGTGATGGGATTAGTGTCCGGGTTGTCTTTAGCCAATCATCTGACTCAGAGTCCTTCCTGGTGGTGCACACCTTGTTCAGCCAAGATGGATGCCAGAGAGAAGGATTCTGGGAGGTGGTCAGACATGTGGTGTCTCCTTTTGACCTCTCCTGAACCCGTCTGGTTGGTGGAGGCTTATTAGTTCCATGTTCCTTACCAGGACCTCCTGTCATAAAACAACTCATGCAGAGGGTTACTATGGTGCCTGGCCAGGGTGGGCGGTTTCAATCAGTGTGCTTCCCCTAACATATGCATATATGTCAGTTCTAATTTCCCTATCCATCCCAAATTTTTTAAAACAACTATTATATGGCAGGCATCCTGTTAGGAACTGGGAATATAACAACAAAAATTGATTGTTCTCTACCATTTTAGAATTTTTACTGGGAGGTGACATGACATTAATTAGTTTGCCATAGATCCAAATATTAAATTGCTTGAATAAGGAAAGAGTGAAACTATGAGAATGTACAAAAAGGTTCACTGACCTAGTAAAAGAGGCCAGAAAAGGTTTCTGTTGAGAAGTAGGGACCATTGAACTGAGATCTAAAGGAGAAGCTGAAATTTACCAAGCACAGAAGGGAGAAAAGAGAGAAGGAACAAAGGCCTTTGGAGCAGGAAAGAGAATAGCCAACAAGAGAGACTGAGATGAGGCCAGTGTGGCTGAAGATCCAGCAGGAGGGTGCCGTGATGCCTTACGAGATGGAGCTGAGGTGAGGAGGAGCCAGATCACGCTCTGCCATCTGTGTTGGTCCTGCCCAACTTTGTGTGTGCTGATGGCAACAGAAATCCATGCAGCCATTTAAGTAGGACAATGACCTAACCAGATTAGATTTCCAGAAGTTGATTTTGATAATAGAAGACTTAGTCTCCGCCTTTAAGAAACTCAGTTTTTTAAATAAAAGTTTTGAAAATACACATGAAAAGTGAAACACATGAGAACTGAATAGCCAGATGAGATAAGCAACAAATATGTTGTTAGGTGGTGCAGATAAGAGCTCTGAATTTAGAGGATGAAAATCAGATAGAATGAGGTAAGACATCTTTCTAGAGGAAGATAGATTTATACTTCAATATTGATACTTCATTAAGGTTGTTGTATTTGTTTCACATTATGTAGGTTAGTTGCTCAGTTGTGTCTGACTATTTGCAACTTCATGACTCCTCTGTCCATGGAACTCCCCAGGCAAGAATAATGGAGTGGGTAGCCGGGGATCTTCCCGACCCAGGATTTAACTTGGGCCTCCCACATTGCAGGCAGATTCTTTACTGCGTGAGCCACCAGGGAAGCCCTTTCTCCCCCTATTGCTGTGTAATAAATTACCACTTATTTAGCAGCTTAAAACATTTATTGTCTCAGCAGTTCTGTAGGTTGGAAGTCCAGGATAGCTTGTCTGGATTCTCTGCTCAGGGCCTCAAAAGCTGAAATCAAAGTGTTAACAGAGCTGCCTTCTTTATTGGAGGCTCTAGGGGAACAAACTTCTCCAAAGTTTATTCAGGTTGTTGGCAGAACACATTTTCTTTGGTCACAGGTCTGAGGTCTCTATTTCCTCATCAAGAAGCCCTCTCCAAACCAACAAGAGCAAATTCTTCTCATATTTTGAGTCCCTCTACCTTCTCTTTCTGCTTTTCTCTCCTGCTTTTAGGTGATCATGTGATTACAGGGGGCCCAGTCCATGATCCAGGATAATCTCCTTATTTTAAGGTCAATCAATTAACCTTAATCACATTAGCTAAGTCCCTTTTGCCAGGGAAGGTAGCATATTCAAAGAGCTGAGATTAGAGTATGGTATATTTCTGGAGGCCATAATTCTCCTTGCCACAGACACTAGAACTAGGCAGAATTCAAAATTTCAAAGGACATGCCTTTAAAGTTTTTACATCATGGCTGAGGAGAAGTTTAAGTATAATAATTACCATGTTGGGCGTGTGTGTGTTTGATATCATTGTCATAAATGATTATAATACCAGGAACATATACCTGTTTTAAACAAAACTTCAAGGCCTTTAGTTAACTGCAGAGCATATAGCCAACATAAAGGCTTTCAAATTCAATATTTTAAAACAAAGTCTGAACTGGTCAAACAAAATATATTTGTGGATAAATTTGGCCCTGTGGCTGCCAGATGTGAATCTTGGAATATATTCTCTGTAAGCTTTTGGAAAAAGTGCTGCAGAAAACTGACACAACTTGAGGCATATGGACCTAGAAACTATTTCTTTTGTCACTTGAGAAAACTGCTGCCTGCTTAAAGTACATTCTCCAGGATGCCACTCTCCTTTGGCCCTCTTCCTACTTTAGGCTCCTTTGTCCCTCAGGTCAGTTCAGTCGCTCAGTCATGTCCAGCCCTTTGTGACTCCGTGGACTGTAGCACACCAGGCTTCCTTGTCCATCACCAGCTCCTGGAGCCTGCTCAAACTCATATCCATGGAGTTGGTGCTGCCATCCAACCATCTCATCCTCTGTCGTCCCCTCTCTTGCCTTCAATCTTTCCCAGTATCAGAGTCTTTTCCAATGAGTCAGTTCTTCCCTTCAGGTGGCCACAGTATTGGAGCTTCAGCGTCAGTCGTTCCAATGAATATTCAGGACTAATTTCCTTTAGGATTGTCTGGTTTGATCTCCTTGCAGTCCAAGGGACTCTCAAGAGTCTTCTCCAACACCATAGTTCAAAAGCATCAATTCTTCTGTGCTCAGCTTTCTTTATGGTCCAGCTCTCACATCCATACATGACTCCTGGAAAAACCATAGCTTTGACTAGATGAACCTTTGTTGACAAAGTAATGTCTCTGCTCTTTAATATGCTGTCTATGTTGGTCATAGTTTTTCTTTCAAGGAGCAAGTGTCTTTTAATTCCACAGCTGCAGTCACCATCTGCAGTGATTTTGGAGCTCAAGAAAATAAAATGTGTCACTATTTCCATTGTTTCTCCATGTATTTGCCATGAAGTGATGTGATTGGATGCCATTCCTTTGCCCCTATACTCCCCCAACTCCAGATGTTGGGGTAACCGCAGACCTGGTCCTCTGGTCTCTTCTCATTCCACATTTTTATAGGTGATATCATTCAGTTCTTAGTTATAAATGTTACCTTGAAGGTGATGACTTCATATTTTTAAGTTCTGACTTCTCCCCTGAATTACTGTCGTTTCTATCTAGCTTCCTGTTGGACATCCCCACTCCCATGTGTAATAGCTGTCTACATCTTAATTTGTCCAAAGCTCAACTCCTTTTTTCTCCCAAAACCCTCTCCTCTCTTATTCTCCTTCATCACAGTACATGGTTACCCCATTCTTTTGGCCACTTAGTCCCCAAACCTTGGTGTAAAATACATGATGTCTTTCTTACTTTCATATTCTACATCTTATCTACAGCTAATCTATTAACTAATCATGTTGTTTGGATCTTTGAAATGTATCTCAGATTTGATCATCCCTCACTATTCCCAATGCTATTGCCCAGATCAATCCAAAACCATCTGTCCCCAGGATACTGTTCTACTCCTTGTTTACACCTACACCCTTACCTTCCTAATCTCGATTCTCCGTGGCAGCCAGAGTGATAGTGTTTTTTTTTGTCTTTTTTAAACTTTTTATTTTGTATTGGGTATAGCTGATTGACAATGATAGTTTCAGGTGAACAGTGAAGGGATTAGACCATACACATATATGTATCTGGGCTTCCCCAGTGGTTCATTGATAAAGAATTCACCTGTAATGTAGAAGATGTGGATTCAATTCCTGAATTGGGAAGATTCCCTGGAAAAGGAACTGGTAACCCACTCCAGTATTCTGGCCTAGGAAATCCTATGGACAGAGGAGCCTGGCAAACTACATTCCATGTGGTCACAAAAGAGTCAGACATGACTTAGTGACTAAATAACAACAATATATGTGTTCATTCTCCCCTAAACTTCCTTTCCATCCAGGGTGCCATATAACATTGAGCAGAGTTCCATATGTTATGCAGTAGGTCCTTGTTGGTTATCCATTTTAAATATAGCAGTATATACATGTCCATTCCAAACTCCCTATCTATCCCTTCCCCACTATTCTTCCCCTCTCCCCCAGCCCGGCAACCATAAATTTGTTCTCTAAGCCTGTGAATCTCTTTCTCTTTCGTAAATAAGTTCATTTGTATCATTTCTTTTTAGATTCCACATATCAGTTCAGTTCAGTTCAGCCCCTCAGTTCTGTCTGACTCTTTGCAGCCCCATGAACTGCAGCACGCCAGGCCTCCCTGTCCATCACCAACTCCCAGAGTCCACCCAAACCCATGTCCATTGAGTCGGTGATGCCATCCAACCATCTTATCCTCTGTCATCCCCTTCTCCTCCTGACCTTAATCTTTCCCAGCTTCAAGATCTTTTCAAATGAGTCAGGTCTTCGCATTAGGTGGCCAAAGTATTGGAGTTTCAACTTCAACATCAGTCCTCCCAATGAATATTCAAAACTGATCTCCTTTAGGATGGACTGGTTGGACCTCCTCACAGTCCAAGGAACTCTCTTCAAGAGTCTTCTCCAACATCACAGTTCAAAAGCATCAATTCTTTGGTGCTCAGCTTTCTTTATAGTCCAACTCTCACATCTGTACATGACCACTGGAAAAACCAAAGCCTTGACTAGATGGACCTTTGTTGACAAAGTAATGTCTTTGCTTTTTAATATGCTATCTAGGTTGGTCATAAATTTCCTTCCAAGGAGTAAACATCTTTTAATTTCATGGCTGCAGTCACCATCTGCAGTGATTTTGGAGCCCAGAAAAATAAAGTCAGCTACTGTTGCCACTGTTTCCCCATCTATTTGCCATGAAGTGATGGGACGAGATACCATGATCTTAGTTTTCTGAACGTTGAGCTTTAAGCCAACTCTTTCACTCTCCTCTTTCATTTTCATCAAGAGCCTCTTTAGTTCTTCTTCACTTTCTGCCATAAGGGTGGTGTCATGTCATATTTCTCTTGGCAATCTTGATTCCAGCTTGTGCTTCCTCCAGCCCTGCATTTCTCATGATGTACTCTGCATATAAGTTAAATAAGCAGGGTGACAATATACAGCCTTGACGTGCTCCTTTTCCTATTTGGAACCAGTCTGTCATTCCATGTTCAGTTCCACCTGTTGTTTCCTGACCTGCATACACCACATATAAGGGAATACAATATTTCTCCTCTGTCTGACTTCACTCAGTATGATAATCTCTAGGTCCATCCATGCTGCTGCAAATGGTATTATTTCATTCTTTTTAATGTAATATTCCATTGTACATGTATTATATCAACACAGAGTGAGAGGGTTTTAAATGTAAAATCAAAGTGAGATCACCTTAAAACACTCCAGAATAGCTTCCAATGTCCGTTTCTTGGCTCATCATCTGACGCTACCTCATCTCCAACTTCTTTCTCTTGTCCTTGTTATTTCAGTCACATCAACCATCTTCCTTTGCCTTGATGAGATCAAGGACAGTCCATCATGCTTCTCTCCACTTGTCTTACCCTGTGGCTTCATTTGGTTATCTACTCACATGGCAAATAGTCAAGGCTCTTTCCTTGGCTACCTAAGATGAAATAGCAGATAGCAAGTCCATCCTACCACAACTCACTGCACCCTTTTTTCTTTGTTTTGTTTTTAAACAGGATTTATCTTGTGCATGCTCAGTCACTTAGTCATGGCCAACTCTTTGGGATCCCATGGACTGTAGACCCCAGGCTTCTCTCTCCATGGAATTTTCCAGGCAAGAATATTGGAGTGAGTTGTTATTTCCTATTCCAGAGGATCTGCCTGACTCAGGAAGGATCGAAACAGTATCTCTGCATTGGCAGGTAGATTCTTTACCACTGTGCCACCTGGGAAGCCCCAAATTACATTTATACTGCACGGAAAAAGACAAATTATATCAGGTTATATAATTTAAATGCTTACTGATCTAGTGACCATCTTTTCTTCACTAGAATGTAAGATCTAAGAAAGCAACAACTTTGGTTGACTGAAGTACTCTATACCTAGAACAGGAATAGACATGTATTTGTTGACAGAAATAATAGATTAGATTTTGCTGGAAGAGATTTTTTGGAGTTAATGAATCTTAAATGGGGCTTTGCATGAAGAAATGATGGATCGATAGAGGAGAAAATCAAAGGCATTTCTGAGGAAGATTTTCCTATAAGGAAACAAGCTGGAAGTGAGCAAATCCCAAATCCAGATATAATTAATAATAGTAACAATAACAATCAGATCAGATCAGTCGCTTAGTCGTGTCCGACTCTTTGCGACCCCATGAACTGCAGCACGCCAGGCCTCCCTATCCATCACCAGCTCTCGGAGGTCACTCAGACTCACATTCATCGAGTCAGTGATGCCATCCAGCCATCTCATCCTCTGTCGTCCCCTTCTCCTCCTGCCCTCAATCCCTCCCAGCATCAGAGTCTTCTCCAATGAGTCAACTCTTCGCATGAGGTGGCCAAAATACTGGAGTTTCAGCTTTAGCATCATTCCTTCCAAAGAAATCCCAGGGCTGATCTCCTTCAGAATGGACCGGTTGGATCTCCTTGCAGTCCAAGGGACTCTCAAGAGTCTTCTCCAACACCACAGTTCAAAAGCATCAATTCTTCGGCGCTCAGCCTTCTTCACAGTCCAGCTCTCACATCCATACATGACCACAGGAAAGACCATAGCCTTGACTAGGCGAACCTTTGTTGGCAAAGTGATGTCTCTGCTTTTGAATATGCTATCTAGGTTGGTCATAACCTTCCTTCCAAGGAGTAAGCATCTTTTAATTTCATGGCTGCAGTCACCATCTGCAGTGATTTTGGAGCCCAGAAAAATAAAGTCTGACACTGTTTCCACTGTTTCTCCATCTATTTCCCATGTAGTGATGGGACCAGATGCCATGATCTTCGTTTTCTGAATGTTGAGCTTTAAGCCAACCTTTTCACTCTCCACTTTCACTTTCATCAAGAGGCTTTTTAGTTCCTCTTCACTTTCTGCCATAAGGGTGGTATCATCTGCATATCTGAGGTTATTGATATTTCTCCCGGCAATCTTGATTCCATCTTGTGTTTCTTCCAGTCCAGCATTTCTCATGATGTACTCTGCATATAAGTTAAATAAACATGGTGACAATATACAGCCTTGACGTACTCCTTTTCCTATTTGGAACCAGTCTGTTGTTCCATGACCAGTTCTAACTGTTGCTTCCTGACCTGCATACAGATTTCTCAAGAGGCAGATCAGGTGGTCTGGTATTCCCATCTCTCTCAGAATTTTCCACAGTTTATTGTGATCTACACAGTCAAAGGCTTTGGCATAGTCAATAGCTAGTCCTTATTGAGTTCTTACTGTGTGTCAGGTACTGCTTCATTCTTTCAAGCCATTTGATTCTTGTAGTAATGTTATTAAGTAGTCGGCCAGAGTTCTATACCTTAAAATCCACAAGTAAATATATTAGCCTAAAAAAAAAAAAAAAAAAAAACCTCAAGGCTTTTGAGTCATAAACCAAAGCTCCAATCTGAACTCTGTCATTTATTAAAAAGAGAAACTAGGGTTATTTCCCTTATGAGTCTCAGATTCCTCATCTGTAAAATGGAACTAGCAAACACATTATATCATAGGGGACTTAGGAGGAGATTGTTGCTCCTTTCTGTCAAAATCAGACTCCTTTCATGTTTCTTGTGCCCCTTGGGGATGACTTGCACCACTGTATATCCAGTTCTGTATTTTAGAATCTACATCTTATCCTTAACATCTCTCTTGCTTTCTTCATCTTCCTCAAATCCTATGATCTGGCCAGCGTCACCACATACACATCTATTACAGCCATTCACCTCACTCTCTTCCCTTTATGTCTCCTACGTGTTCCTTAGTACAGACCCTTGGCTCCTGCCCAAGTTACTGTGACAGCTTTTTAAGAATTCACACCAACAACTTGGCCTTCTTCCTATTTCTACATTGTAGTGAAAGTAACATTCTCACAATGGAAATCTCATCAGATTTCCAGTCTAAACTCTCCAAACTTCAAACCTTTCTGTTTTCTCTTTGTTCATAGAATTATACTAAATTCTTACCTTATCTCACCTTACCTATCTCTCATCACACATTCTTCTCTCCACCTTTCTTTGTTTTTGAACTTACTGGCTCTCTGAATTCAAACATGCCACACTCCCCACTGCTTTGGATCTTTTGTGTTCCCTTTGATCAGAATGTTTCTCCTTCTACGCAACCCACTTTTGTTTACTGATCTTCCTGAGTCTGTCTTTCTTGACCTCACAGTCTGTGTTGGATTCTTATCTTTTTTATATGTTTTCCAAGAACCTTGTTATTGTTCCTGTACAGCTCTGTTGTCAATTCATAATTTTAATATATGATCATTTGGCTAATCCTCCCAGTGGACTCTATGCTTATTGAAAGCTGAAACCTATTTCTCATTACCGAGCATTCTATCACAGTGCTTAGCACATCTACATAGTAGGTGTAACATTTACAGAATGAAGAATTAAATAAGAGTTTACACAGTGTCTGTCCTTGGAAGAGGAAATGGCAACCCATTCCAATTACCTTGCCTGGAAAGTTCGGTGGACAGAGGAGCCTGGCGGGCTACAGTTCATGGTTGAAAGAGTCTGTCACATCATAGACTCTTACAATAGGCTCTCTCAATCACAATAGTTACTACAATTACATCTTTTAGCTGCTTTAGCTGTAAAATCACCTCCGTTTATTCTCTGAAGAATGTGCCACAGGCTCTACCATTTTGCAAGAGCAGACAGCAAGTGTCCCCCAGATAGCTGAAAACCTGTCCAGTTGTGTAGAGTTCCAGAAGTCAACATTTAAACCTGTATTTAAAATGAAAGAATGAATATCAAATAAACTGATCTCTATTTTTGTATAGTATACAAAGAATAATGTGTGTGGTAATGAGAAGAAAGAATCCATCCTTTCTCAAAGCCACTCCCAGTTTATAAAAATAAAACTGTCATCAGCATAGAGGAGGCTGCCAGGTTCCCTTTGGTAAGTAGGCAAGCAGCCTGTTCTTCTAACAACTGAATCATGTTCATGAAACATAAATTAAAAAAGAAGGGGGTTATGACCCAACTCTCTCTTCCAATAAGTATAACTGGAGTTTCATCTGTTAAAAGAGCATGTCTACCTACTCTGATTTTACACTGAGAGTAGGTCTGAGTCCTCTGTCTTTCCAAATTTATTTCCTGTTATCTTTTTTTATTACTGTGTTCCATCCCAACAGAGCTACTTGCTGTTTTTTTTTTTTTTTTAAATCTATATCCCAAACTTTCACCTTCTCTGCTTTTCCTACAGGCTTCTTTGCTGTGTAGAATGTCTTCTTTCTCTGCCAGCATAATCTTATCAGCGCTTCAAGTCTCACCCAAAGGTATTCTTTGCTGATCTCGCACTTCGAAGGAAATCTCTACCTTGTAGTCTTCCTACAATTGTTTTCTAAAAAATTTCTTCATTGGCATTTGTCATTTTTATCTTTCATAATCTTATATAGTGAAAGTCACTCAGTCGTGTCTGACTCTTTGCAACCCCATGGACTGTCCATGGAATTCTTCAGGCCAGAGTACTGGAGTGGGTAGCCTTTCCCTTCTCCAGGGAATGTTCCTTACCCAGAGATCAAACCCAGGCCTTCTGCATTGTAAGTGGATTCTTTACCAGCTGAGCCACAAGAGAAGCCCAACTTTGTAATGTATGCATTTTTTATGTCTTCTGCTAGATTGTAAGGTCCCTGTGGGAAGAGTTCATGTCTGATTCAATAATTTGGCATTTTCCTTGCACAATGATGACCTTAAATAAATATTTACTAAATGCATAAATTAATAAGTAACTATTTAAACAGAGGAAGGAATATGTAGATTTCAATAAAACAATGTAAAGAAGAACCTGAAATCATTGGTGGCATATGTCCATGCTCTTAAATTATACCCCTCTAAAAATAAAAACTGAAAGATCAATAAATCCTCAGAGAAGCCTTGTATTACTCCTAATCATTTTCTTGAGATGTGTTTTCATTTGACTTGCTCATGATATAACCTATTAGAAAGAAAAACACAGTCCTACAAATTGTTTAGTAGAAACAAGTAGATTAACATGAATCATGTTGAAGAACTAGGTAGAGCTGGACACACCAAGCCCATTTATAGACTTCATCTATGGAGTTAACCAGTCTATGTAAATAATGGACAGTAGCACTGAAAACGGTGTCTGGATCAAGGGTGGCAAATAGCAGGTATACACAATTTACTCTTCTATTCAGTGGATAGCATAGACATCACTAATCAAACATGGCATTCTTTCCCTCTAACATGAGTGATCTAAGAACATTTCCCAGCCCAGTACTCCAGACAGCCACTACCAGTTGATCTGAGTTGACACTTTAGAGCAAGTCCAATTTGCCATACCTCCCATCTAAATGATTCTAAATGAAGGAGAGTTTTCCTTTTTGTTTGTTGTTTAAAAAAACATTTTTTTTTTATGTGGCTGATAACATATTTTAAGTCATGGGAAACTTTTGGAATTCAGGTGAAAGATATGTACAGATCATTATAGAGTCAGAAGTGTGGGTGAGACGCTTTCTCCAGTGGTCACAAGAGACTTGCTCCTCTATGATGCCTTCTGCAAAAGCTACATTGTATGCAACAGGGCTCCATAAACTGTTCATTATTGGATCTGATAGATACCAAAGCATCCCAAGAAATTCATTTAGTATCTTTTTTTTCCCCTGCAAATAATAAGTTGCTTGGGAAAGGTTTAAATTTTATAAGTGTGTGTGTGTGTGACCTCATCTGAGTTATATTGAGATGTTGTGTCATAAACTTTCCCAGGAAACCAAAAATAGCCTAGAAGTTATATTTGAACCAGGAAATTTAGGTGACCTGGACCAAGAACAGTACAGTGAACTTCCACCAATGGCAGTTACTAATTGGTATTCGCATCAAGACCAGTGGTCCTCAACCAGGCACAACTTTGCCCCCAGCTCCTTCCCTGGGGACATTTGTCAATGTCTGGAGATTTTTGCTTGTCAGTAATGAGAAAGGAAGTGTCACTGGCACTAGTGGTAGAGGTCAGGGATAAATATCCCATAGTACATAGGATACAGTTCCTACAACAAACAATCATCTCTGGCCCCAAACATCAATAGTGTCAATTTTGAGAAACCCTGATTGAGAGGGAGTCTCTCAAAAATGTTAGCTCATTAAGATCAAAATCTTTCCTTAGCATTCCTAGTGTGAAGCCTGGAACATGGTAGGCACATATAAATGACTCAGGAACTCATGATGTTATTTAGGAAAATGGAATAATTTTTGCTTTGTCTTCAGTTTTATTTCAATAGTCTTTCTGTTTGACCAGTGATCCTGGCTACACTTCAAGATAGTAATGATGAAGATACCAATGTATTTAAGCCACCAATAGACACTTTGCTTCAGCTTAAAATATCAATCTGAAATGAGGAACTGATAATGAAGAACTGATGCTTGAAGCATGGATGACATTAGATCATTAGAAACATAAGACTTTATCTTTAGACTATGAATCAGATCAGATTAGATCAGTCCCTCAGTCGTGTCCGACTCTTTGTGACCCCATGAATCGCAGCACGCCGGGCCTCCCTGTCCATCACCAACTCTCGGAATTCACTGAGACTCACGTCCATCGAGTCAGTGATGCCATCCAGCCATCTCATCCTCTGTTGTCCCCTTCTCCTCTTGCCCCCAATCCCTCCCAGCATCAGAGTCTTCTCCAATGAGTCAACTCTTGGCATGAGGTGGCCAAAGTACTGGAGGTTCAGCTTTAGCATCATTCCTTCCAAAGAAATCCCAGAGCTGATCTCCTTCAGAATGGACTGGTTGGATCTCCTTGCAGTCCAAGGGACTTTCAAGAGTCTTCTCCAACACCACAATTCAAAAGCATCAATTCTTCGGCATTCAGCCTTCTTCACAGTCCAACTCTCACATCCATACATGACTACTGGAAAAACCATAGCCTTGACTAGATGAACCTTTGTTGGCAAAGTAATGTCTCTGCTTTTCAATATGCTATCTAGGTTGGTCATAACTTTCCTTCCAAGGAGTAAGCATCTTTTAATTTCACGGCTGCAGTCACCATCTGCAGTGATTTTGGAGCCCAGAAAAATAAAGTCTGACACTGTTTCCACTGTTTCCCCATCTATTACCCATGAAGTGATGAGACCAGATGCCATGTTCTTCATTATCTGAATGTTGAGCTTTAAGCCAACTTTTTCACTCTCCACTTTCACTTTCATCAAGAGGCTTTTGAGTTCCTCTTCACTTTCTGCCATAAGGGTGGTGTCATCTGCATATCTGAGGTTATTGATATTTCTCCCAGCAATCTTGATTCCAACTTGTGTTTCTTTCAGTCCAGCGTTTCTCATGATGTACTCTGCATATAAGTTAAATAAACAGGGTGACAATATACGGCCTTGATGTACTCCTTTTCCTATTTGGAACCAGTCTGTTGTTCCATGTCCAGTTCTAACTGTTGCTTCCTGACCTGCATACAAATTTCTCAAGAGGCAGATCAAGTGATCTGGTATTCCCATCTCTTTCAGAATTTTCCACAGTTTATTGTGATTCACACAAAGGCTTTGGTGTAGTCAATGAAGCAGAAATAGATGTTTTTCTGGAACTCTCTTGCTTTTTCCATGATCCAGCGGATGTTGGCAATTTGATCTCTGGTTCCTCTGCCTTTTCTAAAACCAGCTTGAACATCAGGAAGTTCATGGTTCACATATTGCTGAAGCCTGGCTTGGAGAATTTTGAGCATTACTTTACTAGCGTGTGAGATGAGTGCAATTGTGCGGTAGTTTGAGCATTCTTTGGCATTGCCTTTCTTTGGGATTGGGATGAAAACTGTGTCCACTGCTGAGGTTTCCAAATTTGCTGGCGTATTGAGTGCAGCACTTTCACAGCATCATCTTTCAGGATTTGGAATAGCTCAACTGGAATTCCATCACGTCCACTAGCTGTGTTAGTAGTGATGCTTTCTAAGGCCCACTTGACTTCACATTCCAGGATGTCTGGCTCTAGGTCAGTGATCACACCATCGTGATTATCTGGGTTGTGAAGATATTTTTTGTACAGTCCTTCTGTGTATTCTTGCCACTTCTTCTTAATATCTTCTGCTTCTGTTAGGTCCATACCATTTCTGTCCTTTATCGAGCCCATCTTTGCATGAAATGTTCCCTTGGTATCTCTGATTCTTGAAGAGATCCCTAGTCTTTCCCATTCTGTTGTTTTCCTCTATTTCTTTGCATTGATCACTCCTTATTGCCAAATTCGGACTGAAATTGAAGAAAGTAGGGAAAACCACTAGACCATTCAGGTATGACCTAAATCAAATCCCTTATGATTATACAGTGGAAGTGAGAAATAGATTTAAGGGCCTATATCTGATAGATAGAGTGCCTGATGAACTATGGAATGAGGTTCATGACATTGTACAGGAGACAGGGATCAAGACCATCCCCATGGAAAAGAAATGCAGAAAAGCAAAATGGCTGTTTGGGGAGGCCTTACAAATAGCTGTGAAAAGAAGAGAAGCGAAAAGCAAAGGAGAAAAGGAAAGATATAAACATCTGAATGCAGAGTTCCAAAGAATAGCAAGAAGAGATAAGAAAGCCTTCTTCAGACTATGAATGGACACTTTCAAGTTCAGATTGTGAGGAAAAATTAATTTTAAACAGTTCTATTATTGCCCAGTTATCTTTAGCAATCATAGCAATTATTATTATAATGACACAAAAGAGGCTAACTCTTTATAGCCCATGTGGTGAAGGGTTAAATCTTTGACAAAATTATTTCTAAATATTAGTCATCAAAATTTACCAAGTTGGCTAAAAGACCTTTATATAAATTTCAATATGCTGTCATAAGGCCTCCAGGAACTAGAAAATATATTATCTCTAAATTCCAGGGATTTTATTTTCCCTTGGGGGTGAATTTTGGCTTGAAGCTCATCTAAGACAGAGTTGGGTGTGGACCTGTCTAGGTTTCTCTGAGAGCCATCTCATTGGTTTGGTCCTGGGACCTCCAGCAGCTACTGGGTTGCCCTAGAAAGCATGCAATAAAGAATTGACATTTGTCAAGCAACAACAGAATGCCAGGTTTTTGTTTTTTTTTTTTGTTTTTGTAGTATTTATATATTTTTTACTTTACAATATTGTATTTGTTTTGCCATACATCTACATGCATCCGCCACGGGTGTACATGTGTTCCCCATCCTGAACCCCCCTCCCACCTCCCTCCCGGTAACATCCCTCTGGGCCATCCCAGTGCACCAGCCCCAAGTTTCCTGTATCCTGCATCAAACCTGGACTGGCAATTTGTTTCTTATATGATATTATACATGTTTTAATGCCATTCTCCCAAATCATCCCACCCTCTCCCTCTCCCACAGAGTCCAAAAGACTGTTCTATACATCTGTGTCTCTTTTGCTGTCTAGCATACAGGGTTGTCATTACCATCTTTCTAAATTCCATATATATGCATTAGTATACTGTATTGGTGTTTTTCTTTCTGGCTTACTTCACTCTGTATAATAGGCTCCAGTTTCATCCACCTCATTAGAACTGATTCAAGTGTATTCTTTTTAATGGCTGAGTAATAATCCATTGTGTATATGTACCACAGCTTTCTTATCTATTCATCTGCTGATGGACATCTAGGTTGCTTCCATATCTCGGCTATTATAAACAGCGCTGTGATGAACATTGGGGTACATGTGTCTCTTAAAAGTATACTTTTCTTAGTTAATCCTTACAGTCACTCCATGAGTATCATGATTTGCTTATTTTATAGATGTGGAAGTTGAAACTCAGAGAGGTTAATAACATTCAGCAGGATCACTAAGATAAAAGTGGTGGAGTTTACATAGGTCTGAATGGCACCCCACTCCAGTACTTTTGCCTAGAAAATCCCATGGACGGAGGAGCCTGGTGGGCTGCAGTGCATGGGGTCGCTAGAGTGGGATACAACTGAGCGACTTCACTTTCACTTTTCACTTTGATGCACTGGAGAAGGAAATGGCAACCCACTCCAGTGTTCTTGCCTGGAGAATCCCAGGGACGGGGAAGCCTGGTGGGCTGCCGTCTATGGGGTCGCACAGAGTTGGACACGACTGAAGTGACTTAGCAGCAGCAGCCTTATTCCAAAGTTTTAATTCTTTTTGGCTTCTCCATCTAGTATTTGTTTACTGGGGCTCTGGCTAACTATAAGTATGTTCTCTTACCCAGGTACTTCCTTTTCCCTATTTAAAAGAACACACATGAAGTCTGTAGAAAATATGGGAGGCAGCAAAATAGATTGAATATACTTTTATTTTTTAAATAGTAAGGTAGCATGAACATTTCTCTCCTGAGGTAATATATTTAAAATTAGTTTAAAAATGCTCCAGGCAACTACTGTAATAAGTCTAGTTTCTTTTCAAGAGAAACAGTTGCAAGGGGCTTCCAGATCACTCTAAATACAGCCTCCCCTTCTCTGTTTACTCACAAACACACATATACATGCTCCTCCAAGTAGGCTTGAAATGCTTACTACCTATGATTTGTGAATCACTTGAGTTTTTTAAACTCACAAGTAACAATAGTAATTCCTGCCTCACAGGGTTATTGAAAGTATTAAATAAGTTCATGAAGATAAGAATGTAGAACAGTGTAAGTACTTGGTGGTGGATTCTTTCTCAGACCTTAGGAGAGGACAGGTGCCTGAGTTCCCAGCAGCATGATCTTGGTGTTACAGGTGAAGATAACTTTGTTGATATCCCCCTGTCCCATCATTCTGGTGGATTTCCAAGGAACCTCTTCAAATTAGTTCATTGTCAACAGATGAACTGTGTAGAAATTGCTCTCTCATCCTATTCCAACAACCTGGAAATCATGTTCACGTTGGCTCCAGAATAGTCTGAAGCTAGGTATTAGCACTGCTTTATTCCCCAGACCCATCAATCACTGGGGAAAACAGAATGAAATAGAAATTCTGGTGGCCATTGGTAACATATGTAACTCTATAATGATAAGTTATAATTTGAGTGTATATGTGTTTATTTTTAAATATACCTAACCCTTGGACAGGGAGAAGGCAATGGCACCCCACTCCAGTACTCTTGCCTGGAAAATCCCATGGACAGAGGAGCCTGGTAGGCTGCGGTCCATGGGGTCACTAGAGTCAGACACGGCTGAGCGACTTCACTCTCACTTTTCACTTTTATGCATTGGAGAAGGAAATGGCAACCCACTCCAGTGTTCTTGCCTGGAGAACCCCAGGGACGGGGGAGCCTGGTGGGCTGCCGTCTATGGGGTCGCACAGAGTTGGACACGACTGAAGCGACTTAGCAGCAGCAGCAACCCTTGGACAGCAAGGAGATCAAACCAGTCAATCCTAAAGGAAATCAACCTTGAATACTCACTGGAAGGGCTGATGCTGAAGCTAAAGCTCCAATACTTTGGCCGCCTGATGTAAAGAGCTGACTCACTGGAAAAGATCCTGTTGCTGGGAAAGACTGAGGGCAAGGGGAGAAGCGGGCAACAGGGGACGACAGAGTTGGATGGAATTACTAACTCAATCAACATGAATTTGAGCAAACCCTGGGAGAAGTTTGCTGCAGTCTAGTGTGCCACAGTCCATGGGGCCACAAAGAGTCAGACACGACTGAGCAGCTGAACAGCAACAAGAACCAAAACTCAAGGTGCATATAAGCAAGAAGCCTCCTATGGCTCTTCAACCTACCAGGTACCCCAAATTCTCTAAATAAACTCGTCATGTTCCCAGGATTATAAGAAGAATTGCAATTAGGCCTTTGTAAAAGTTCTTCATAAATTAAAATTTTATTTGTTCAAAAAGATCTCTTTCTCCAAATGACATTTCCCAAAGGGGATATTTTTTTCAACACACCTAGAGAAAAACGTGTCTATATTAAACCTGATTCTTATTTTAATAGAAGTAGGAGATCTGTTATTTTTTTTTTCTTCATGGTCATTCTTTGACTGAACAATGTAATTGACACTGAGAACTCTGCTCTCAGACTAGATATCAGAGTTCAAGAAAGCTGGAAGTCTTGAAAAAATTGTTCCCTTTTCTCATCACTTTGATGACTGATCTTAATAATTCCAGTGTGAAATTTTCTTCACCAACCAAATGTTTAACTTTGAATTTTGGGTATTAGCATAGAAAGCAAATTAGGCTAAATGCATCACCAGCCAGTTTGCTTTACATACTGAATAGCCTTCTTTTCTGCCAATCAGGAAAATTATCTTCTTGGACAAAACCTGTGATTAACCTTGAAGAACTCAAACTTGTATAAATGAAAGGATTGGTTTTGAGATAGGCCATTAAACAGATCCTGGTTTATTCAGGGAAAACAAAAAACTTGCAGTTGTTACCTGTTTCCCTCAAAATACTCTACCCCATCTTGCTTCTTCAGATTCAGTCTTCATTCCCAAATTACTCCCCAATTGCAGCTAAATATAGTACTTTTTAAACTTGTCGAGTTGTGACTCCCTGAAAGTTGGCTTGGAAATATCTAAGTGTCACAGATATTGACAGGATGACCGAAGCAGACCTGTGATTTTATTTTAGGGAGAAGAGCCCAGTGGGGAAACCAAGTGATGTTTTACTTCAAAGGATTAAGTCAGGCTAAGAGAAAATGTGGTGTCTGGAAATATTACACTTACTGTTTCCTAGTCTTTTAGATGCTCACATTAGGGGAAGAACAAACATAGGAGATTACAGTCAATCCAACCAAGAAGTCACAAAGAATCCAAAAAAGGAAGCATGTGTATGTATTCTAGAAACGGAAATCTCCTGGGTTGGTTAGTAATGAAATGTCTGTGGATTTAAAAATAGCATTAAAAAGTGTTTTAGAATAATAATAAACTGTCAAAAGTATATCCCCCCCCCCCCCCCCCCAAGATTCTGCTTGTTCCTTGCAAAGAGTTTCCAACATATTCTGGAACAAGAGGAAAGTTCGCATCTGCAAAAGTACAGCTAAAAGGATGGGGGAGAGGAAGAGAGACAGCTTTGTCTTTCCTTCCTTCTTCATTGTGGCCGTGATAAAAAGCTCCAGGGCCTCCAGTTCGTGACCTTAATCTTTTGGAGAGGGCCAGGGGGTGTGCAGGCCAGGCTCAAGCTTGCCTTTAGTCAGTGATCTGTGAATAGCTCTCGGTCCCTTAATGACGTGAGCACAGGCTCCAAAGGGAGCGGGTGACTCAGAGCGCAGGAGGCACGGAGATTGCCTGAGCAGCCATGAGCGCGTCATTGGTAATCCCAGCGACACCTTTCACATCCGCGGTATTTGTCTCCATGCTCTCCGCGGAAGGCAGTGAGAATGTTTAATTTAAGGGCTCTGGGCTGCCTTCTGCCTGACGGATGGCTTGTCGGCAGGGCTTACTAACACTTGCAGATCTTACAAGAGGAGAGGGGTGGGGTGGGGGGTGCGGAATTCCTAGTCTAGTTCCAGGCCACTTCTGTGGACGCAGACAGGGTGCTTCTGCACTTGGCAAATGAAAACTGCAGCCCCGGTCCTTTCACTTCATGACAGAAAGAAGCAGAGCCTCAGTCCGTGATTGTGCACAGCAAATTCTCTGTAATTCCATAAATATCTGTTAAACACCTAGGGAAGTATGTAGAACAGGAGGGAAGAGGTTGGTTTGGGTAGTCTGACAGGACTTCAGCTGACTGCCAGTTCTCTTGCTTTCTATTTCTGTGACTTTAGGTGAATGATTTAGTCTTCCAGCCCTGATTATGTTGTTATCTGCAAAATGGAAATAATGGTGACCTCGTAGGATCATTTCAAAGATTAAATGATTGAAAGTATATATATCACCACTTGACAAATAATAAGTACACACTGTGTGGTACCTATTTCTGCTTCCTGGGCACTGGGCTACAAGTGTCCATAAAATGCAGTTCATCCTTGGTGGAACCACAGCATAGGCAGAGCCAGGCAACAAACAGCTATACTGCAGTGTGAGAAGTCTACATTAGCAGTACTTCTAGAATTTCAGTGTGTATAAGGATCACCTGAGAAGCTTGTTTAAAAAAAAAAAAAATGAAGATTTTGATTCAGTAGGTCTAGGGCAAGGTCTGAGTCTGCATTTTTTTTTTTTTTTACAAGCACCCAGGGGATCATGATGACTCTGGTCCAAGGACCCTGATTCAGGCAGCAGGAACCTAGAGGAATGTCTACAGTGCACCAGGGACAATAAAAGTCACAGCAGATCTTGACTGTTCACTTCTAAGTTTCTGTCTTGTGGATGTTAGACTTTGCATCTTCTCTTCCCATCCTTCCATTCCCCTGCACGCCCCCAGGACCTTGCTCACACCCAACACCAAAATACCTAGCCAAGGAAGAGATCAACAAGAGGCAGGTTTAGCAAGGGACAACTTTTGGGAAGGTGACATTTTGAGCCCAGTCTTCAAGACAGGCTTGAACACGGGGGTTACTCTGAAGGGTGAAAGGAAAAGGAGCAGAAAAATGTGCCTTTCCTGTCAACTGTGTGAAATTGTTGGTTTAATATATTTCAAAAGCCAGGGAATATGCAACGAGAGTTAAATATAGTTATTGAACATTTGCCACATTTATGAACTTCAAAAATGTTGAGAGAACATTTTTATTTTTTCCTTCTCACACGGGAAGCTTTGGAAATGTGTACAATTAGCTTGGATTATCAACCCCAGTGGGTGGGGAGTTCCATGTGCACCTCCCACGATTTCTTACGAGTGTAACTCCTGCAGCAGCACCAAGCAAACACAGCCCTGGCTGCTTTCCTTTTGACAACCAGTTTGATTCCAAGTCAGTCCTAGAGGCAATGCTTAGGCTTAATTGTAGGGCATTAGAGTAGTTAGATTAGTACCCTACTGTGTCTGGGGATCTGACACTTTCTGGTGTGGCTTCTCTCTATCACAAGTATGCCTTCTATTCATTCACACCTTCTGGGCTCTGTTCACCCTGATGCTCCTGCCTGGGGCACCCTCTCAACTCCCAGCACCCGACTGAATTTTAAAACCTAATTGCTGATTCATTGTTCTGATCAAGGGGGTCTTCATTTCACATTGAATACTTTTTTTCTTGTTATCCAGACTGGCAATGCCTGTAAGACCTTAAAGCCTCTATGTGCTTTGGTCTGTGTATATCATTTATACCACTTAGCTCTGAGCTGTCTACACCGTAGGGGCCACAGGCCTACTCACTAACAGTGATTATCAGCCTCTGCTTGGAAGTTGGATAGCCCTGGATTTGAATCCAAACCTTGCTGCTCAGTAGCTGTCTAACCTCAGGCAAAGCACATTAGTAACAACATGACCACACTAACATTGTTCATAACAACTCTTTTCTGAGTCCTTACTAGGTACCAGGCCGTTGTGCAGATATCTCATTCAATCATTATAGTGACCTTATGAGGCAGATACAATGTTGCTTGATCAAAGTCTCAACTTCATTTGTAAAATGTATTATGTATTGTAATTACTATTTCAGTAATGGTGATCTCTCCTGTAAATAATGTATGCACAAGATTTGTCACTGTGTGACACTAGTGAGCATGCATGTGTAAGCCTGCATGCACGTGACACACACACACATATACATGCATGCTGAACCTATATACTTGGATAGCATGAGAACCTCATACTTATCATTTTGAAACATTTGTTTCTATTTTTCCCTTCCACATCTTGGTGATTCACATTACCACTCACCCACTCACCCAAGCCTATATGTGCTGTATTTAGTCCCTCAGTTGTGCCTGACTCTTTGCGAACCCATGGACTGTAATCAACCAGGCTCCACTGTCCATGGGATTTCCCAAGCAAGAATGCTGGAGGGGGTTGCCATACCCCCCTCCAGGGGATCTTCCCAACTCAGGGATCAAACCCAAGTCTTCTGCTTTGCAGGCAGATTATTTACCATCTGAGCCACCAGGGAAGCCCAAAAATATTGGAGTAGTTAGCCTATCCCTTCTCTAGGGGATCTTCCTGACCCAGGAATCAAACCATCTCCTGCATTGCAGGTGTATTCTTTACCAGCTGAGTTACCAGCCTAAGACATATCCTAGCTCATTTCTGTAGTACATTGTCCTAAGCACTCTGTCATACCAACCGTGTGAGGTCCTGTGCCATTATAATTCACATTTTAAATTTTATTAAAATCTTAACACACATACACTCCTGTGACGTAAGTACTATTAATGCCCTCATTTTACAGATGAGTAAACTGAGGCACAGAGTGAATAAGTGACTGGCATATGGTCCCCTGAGGAGGAACTGTATTGTATCCCAGCCTTACTACAGTGCTCTTTTCAACCCCATATCTAACTGACTGTACTGTGCTTAGTCGCTCAGTCATTTCTGACTCTGTGATGCCGTGGACTGTAGCCTGCCAGGCTCCTCTGTCCATGGGGATTCTCCAGGCAAGAATACTGGAGTGGGTTGCCATGCCTTCCTCCAGGGGATCTTCCCAATCCAGGGATTGAACTCAGATTTCCTGCATTGCAGGCAGATTCTTTACTGTCTGAGCCAGCAGGGAAGCCTGAGAATACTGGATTGGGTAGCCCACCCCGTCTCTAGGGGTCTTCCCCACCCAGGAATTGAGCTGGAGTCTCCTGCATTGCAGGCAGATTCTTCATCAGCTGAGCTACCAGGGAAGTCTATCTAACCAATTACAATGTCCTATTACTCTATTTTCTAAATCACTTTTGAGTCCCTAGTCTTTTTTCAATCACCACTGTGATTGTGAAACTGTGGCCCTGGTTATCTAGTTAGTTTCTCCACCTCCAGTTTTCTACCCTTTGTAAATCATCCTCTACCTGCTGCAACCCTGAGCTTCCTATGTGCACATTTAATTACCAATCCTTACAATCTTTCATTGGTTTTAATTGCCTTTAGAATAAAGTCTAAGTTCCAAGGTCCTCTGTATGTGGCCTCTCATCTTTGGGTTTTTACTTTCCCATTTGTGTTTTATAAGTGGATGAACTATTTGCAGGTACTGGAATTTCCTCTGTAGAAACTTTTGATAGAAAAATAGTAATAATATGGAACCAGTAGTGTATTAAACCCTTAACGTGTGTTACTCACTCATTCAGTCTTCACAACAATCCCATGAGATGCTGCTACTGCTGCTAAGTCACTTCAGTCATGTCCGACTCTGCATGACCCCATAGACGTCAGCCCACCAGGCTCTCCTGCCCCTGGGATTCTCCAGGCAAGAAAACTGGAGTGGGTTGCCACCTCCTTCTCCAATGCATGAAAGCGAAAAAGTGAAAGTGAAGTCGCTCAGTCGTGTCCAACTCTTAGCGACCCCATGGACTGCAGCCCACCAGGCTCCTCCATCCATGGGATTTTCCAGGCAAGAGTACTGGAGTGGGGTGCATATTCAAAACAGTGATTATAGTGGTACCCATGAGATGTGTACCACTATAATCACTGTTTTGAATATGAGACACAGAGTGACTTACAAACTGAGGCACAGAGTGCTTAATTAACTTGCCCAATTTCAAGTTGCTTGGATTTACATCTGCTGCTACTGCTGCTGCTGCTAAGTCGCTTCAGTCGTGTCCGACTCCTAGCGACCCCATGGACTGGAGCCCACCAGGATCCTCCGTCCATGGGATTCTCCAAGCAAAAGCACCGGGGTGGGGTGCCATTGCCTTCCCCGGATTTACATCTAAGTGGTGTCAACTCCAGAATTCCTGCTTTTTGCTATCATGCTTGGAAAAGCAGGTAGAGTCTGCTGATGCAATGAAAATGTACTTAGGGGAAGATTAGCTCATCACCCAATCAGATGATTAAAGAGGGCTTAGTCTGGTCTACATCCTTGGAGGGTCCAGAAATCTATTCTCGATACTATTTCTACCCACAGTCACAATGACCTGACGTATGAAGCCAGAGTACCAGTTTACTAAATTGTAATGAGATCCAAAACTCTCCACTGGACCAGATATACTGCACAAACACATTACTCTTTTAAGAGCACAGTGAGGAGGATTAAGTTGTATGCTTCTTTCTTTTTTTAAAAAAACATTTTATTTTATATTGGAGTAAACAACAGAAGTAGCCAATTAGTAATGTTGTGATAATTTCAGGTGAACAGCAAAGGGACTCAGTCATACATATACAGGTATCCATTCTCCCCCAGCTGCCCTCCCATCCAGGCTTCCATGTAACATTGAGCAGAGTTCTCTGTGCTACAGAGTAGGAGCTCATTGGTTACCCATTTTCAATATAGACGAGTGTACTTGTCAATGCTTTTTATGCTTTGTAACCTCAAATTCTGATAACATCCTTCTCATCACTACTGGGGTATACCTTTGAGGTGGGCAGGATACTTGTATTAGCATGACAGCATCCTCCCCTCCCCACCTTGCAGATAAGACTTGGATAGGCACTGGCCGTACTTCGCTGGTGGCTCAGCTGGTAAAGAATTGGCCTACAATGTGGGAGGCCTGGGTTCAATCTCCAGGTTGGGAAGAACCCCTGGAGAAGGGAATGGCTATTCACTCCAGTATTCTGGCCTGGAGAATTCTATGAACTGTATAGTCCGTGGGGTCACAAAGAGTTGGACATGACTGAGAGACTTTCACTTCACTTCACTTTGCTCATCCTATGAAAACTTCTTCTTTACATATTTTAGTATTCTTTTTATATATATATAAATTTATTTTAATTGGAGACTAATTACAATATTGCATTGATTTTGCCATATATCAACATGAATCCACCACGGGTGTACACGTGTTCCCCATCCTGAACCCCCTTTCCACCTCCCTCCCCATACCATCCCTCTGGGGTCATCCCAGTGCACCAGCCTCAAGCATCCTGTATCCTGCATTGAACCTGGACTGGCGATTTGTTTCATATATGATATTATACACATTTCAATGCCATTCTCCCAAATCATCCAACCCTCTCCCTCTCCCTCAGAGTCAAAAGGACTGTTCTATACATCTGTGTCTCTTTTGCTGTTTCGCATACAGGGTTATCGTTACTGTCTTTCTAAATTCCAAATATATGCGTTAGTATACTGTATTGGTATTTTTCTTTCTGGCTTACTTCACTCTGTATAATAGGCTCCAGTTTCATCCACCTCATTAGAACTGATTCAAATGTATTCTTTTTAAAGGCTGAGTAATACTCCATTGTGTGTATGTACCACAGCTTGCTTATCCATTCATCTGCTGATGGACATGTAAGTTGCTTCCATGTCCTGGCTATTATAAACAGTGCTACAATGAACATTGGGATACACGTGACTCTTTCAATTCTCATTTCCTCGGTGTGTATGCCCAGTAGTGGGATTGCTGGGTCATAAGGCAGTTCTATTTCCAGTTTTTTAAGGCATCTCCACACTGTTCTCCATAATTGCTGTACTCATTTGCATTCCCACCAACAGTGTAAGAGGGTTCCCTTTTCTCCACACCCTCTCCAGCATTTATTGCTTGTAGACTTTTGGATCGCAGCCATTCTGACTGGCGTGAAATGGTACCTCATTGTGGTTTTGATTTACATTTCTCTGATAATGAATGATGTTGAGCATCTTTTCATGTGTTTGTTAGCCATCTGTATGTCTTATTTGGAGAAATGTCTGTTCAGTTCTTTGGTCCATTTTTTGATTGGGTCGTTTATTTTTCTGAAATTGAGCTTCAGGAGTTGCTTGTATACTTTTGAGATTAATTCTTTGTCAGTTGCTTCATTTGCTATTATTTTCTCCTGTTCTGAAGGCTGTCTTTTCACCTTGCTTAGAGTTTCCTTTGTTGTGCAAAAGCTTTTTAATTTTAATTAGATCCCATTTCTTTATTTTTGCTTTTGTTTCCAATATTCTGGGAGGTGAGTCATAGAGGATCCTGCTGTGATTTATGTCGAAGAGTGTTTTGCCTATGTTTTCCTCTAAGAGTTTTATAGTGTCTGGTCTTATGTTTAGATCTTTAATCCATTTTGAGTTTATTTTTGTGTGTGGTGTTAGAAAGTGTTCTAGTTTCATTCTTTTACAAGTGGTTGACCAGTTTTCCCAACACCACTTTTTAAAGAGATTGTCTTTTCTCCATTGTATATTCTTGCCTTCTTTGTCAAAGATAAGGTGTCCATAGGTGCGTGAATTTATCTCTGGGCTTTCTATTTTGTTCCATTGATCTATATTTCTGTCTTTGTGCCAGTAGCATATTGTCTTGACTGTGGCTTTGTAGTAGAGCCTGAAGTCAGGCAGGTTGATTCCTCCAGTTCCATTCTTCTTTCTCAAGATTGCTTTGGCTATTCGAGGTATTTTTGTATTTCCATACAAATTGTGAAATTATTTGCTCTAGCTCTGTGAAAAATAACATTGGTAGCTTGATAGGGATTGCATTGAATCTATAGATTGCTTTGGACAGTATATTCATTTTCACTATATTGATTTCTGATCCATGAACATGGTATATTTCTCCATCTATTAGTGTCCTCTTTGATTTCTTTCACCAATGTTTTATAGTTTTCTATATATAGGCCTATAGTTTCTTTAGGTAGATATATTCCTAAGTATTTTATTCTTTTCATTATAATGGTGAAAGGAATTGTTTCCTTAATTTCTCTTTCTATTTTCTCATTATTTGTGTGTAGGAATGCAAGGGATTTCTGTGTGTTGTTTTTATATCCTGCAACTTTACTATATTCATTGATTAGTTCTAGTAATTTTCTGGTGGAGTCTTTAGGGTTTTCTATGTAGAGGATTATGTCATCTGAAAACAGTGAGAGTTTTACTTCTTCTTTTCCAATTTGGATTCCTTTTATTTCTTTTTCTACTCTGATTGCTGTGGCCAAAACTTCCAAAACTATGTTGAATAGTAGTGGTGAAAGTGGGCACCCTTGTCTTGTTCCTATTTTAGTATTCTTAATCTGGTTACAGGTGTAAGAGCCATTCTTTCTTTTAAAGTTTGTTTTGAATATCTCAATGCTAATTCATAATGTATAGATTTCATTGTTTAATGCCTGGAGAATAATCTTATTTCCTGTCCATTCAAAAATAGTGGTCATTCTTATAAACTACATTCTGAAGTTTGCTCACAACTCTGTAGCTTTGCATAGCCAGGTCCCACTACTTGACTAGCATTAAATCAGTTATCAAGGCCTAACCTTTTGCCTCTTTCTGTGATGCATTGTTCAATTTTGCTAGGTTAAGTTGGGTGACCTACGTCTATGTGTGTGCTCTGTTCCTGTCTCCACAATAGCAAATCTCATAATATGTCTAGTTATTCGCACTTGTAATTAGGTATTTATTGTGTTTTCTCACATACCTGGCTTAGAGTTTTCCACAAAGTTGCAGTCAAAATGTCAGTGGGACTGCAGTCATTAATGGTTTCACTGGGTCTGAAAGATCTGCTCCCAAGTCAACTCACTCACATACCTATTTAATTACTGCTGGTTGTTGGCAAAAGGCCTCAGTTTCTTGCTGTGTGGCCCTGTCTATATGACTTCTTGTGTATCCTTATGAAATATCAAGCTGGCTTCACCCAGAGCAAGTGACCCAAGAGGGCAAGATGGAAGCAATGGTGTCATAGATACTATGTATAAAATAGATTACTACTGAGAACCTACTATATATCTTGGGGAACCCTACTCAATGCTCTGTAGTGACCTACCTGGGAAGAAAATCCAAAAAAGCTGATTCACTTTGCTGTATAGTAGAAACTGACACAACATCGCAAAGCTTTTAAGACTTCTCCTCAAGAGTCACAAACCATCATTCCCACAGTATCCTACTGGTTACATAGATCATTCTGGAAGGAGATTAACAAGGGTGTGAACACCAGGAGGCAGAGATCTTGGAAGCTAATTACCACAGCCTTTACTTGCCTTTATCTGTCCTGATGGTTATGAGCACAGAGTCCAGTGCTTGGCAAATAGTTAAGGTTCTCTATATAATAATTGGACTAAGGAAAGAAAGGAAGGAAGATAAGGAAGGAAAAAGGAAGGAGAGCTAAAGAGAACAACAATGAAGAAAAGAAGGAATTATATCTTTACCTGTTACCTGACCAGATTATTAACTGTTTGAGGATAGGAACTGGGATGTTCTTTAAAAATCACTTTAGTTGATGTGTCTCTATGTTGTCTGACTCTGTGTGACCCTATGGACTATAGCCTGTCAGGTTCCTCGGTCCATGGGATTCTCCAAGCAAGAATACTGGAGGGGGTTGCCATTTCCTTCTCCAGGGGATCTTCCAGACCCAGGGTTTGGACCCATGTCTCTAACATCCCCTGCATTGGCAGTCAGGTACTTTACTACTAGCGCCACCTGGGAAGCAGTTGATGCAGTGTACTCTTAACATGGAGTACTGTATCTTCATGGATGTTAGTTGACTGAATTACCGAGTGTGTGAGTGATGAATGCATGAATGAGTACCGAATTAAATAAAATTGCCTTGTTTTCTGACTGAGCAAAAGCTCTCTGAGGGTAAGAACTAGATCATTTTCTTTTTTACCCTTATTATACTCATTATATCCTTACTAAGTCTGTAAGGGCTTCCTTTGTGGCTTAGGTGGTAAAGAATCTGCCTGCAATGCGGAAGACCTGGGTTTGATCCCTGGGTTGGGAAGATCTCGTGGAGAAGGGAAAGGCTACCCACTACAGTATTCTGACCTGGAGAATTCCATGAACTGTATAGTCCATGGAGTCACAGAGTTGGACATGACTGAGTGACTTTCACTTTCATACCCATTATAGTACTAAACTTATTTTAAGTCCCTAAAACATTTTTTTTTTGAGTTAATGAATGGATAATTGAGCAGGTCAAAGAGATCATTGCTCAGTGAAGCTTTATAAATATTTTTAATTAGCTTCTTTCATTCGGGAATATTGTATATCAGCCCAGAGCCCAGTTTCTCTTCTTTCTCTTCTGCTCAGTCTAAATAGCAAAAATAACAGTAGTTGGTATGTCAATGGACGATGTTATTTTACTTTGAAAAATAGTAGAGAGGGAGTCTCTACTGTTTTCAAAATAAATGATTCTCAAATACAAGAATGTCTTGCTGGATTGTGCTTTGGTTTATTGTGCTTTTCAGATCTTGCATTTTTTGCAAATGGAAGGTTTGTGGCAACCCTGTGTAGAGCAAGTCTACTGGTGTACACTCTGATAGCATCTGCTCATTTTGTTTCTCTGCGTCACATTTTGGTATTTCTTGCAATATTCAAGCTTTTATATTGTTATTAGATTTGTTATGGTAATCTCTGATCATTAATCTGTGATGTTACTATTGTCATTGTTCCAAGGTGCCATGAACTGAACCCATATAACATGGTGAACTAAACTGAAAAATGGTGAGTGTATTCTGACTGCTCTGTTGACCAACCATTTCCTCATCTCTCTCCTTCTCCTTGGACCTCCCTATTTCCTGAGATAAAATAGTATTGAAATTAGGCCAATTAAATTGCTGTTCTGATAAGAAAGTGAAACAGTCTTATTGCTGAAATGAGAAACTTTGAGTGGTCTGAATAGAAGATCCAACCAATCACAACTTTCCCTTAAGCCAAAGCCTAATCCAGACCATGGTCATGACTCTTTTCAGTTTTTTGAAAGCTGAGAGAGGTGATGAGCTCCAGGAGAAAAATTTGAAGCTGGCAGAAGTTGATTCCTGAGGCTTAAGGAAAGAAGTCATTTCCATAACTTACAAGTGCAAGGTGAAGCATCAGGTGCTGATGTAGAAGCAATAGCAAATTATCCACAAGGCCGAGCTGAGAAATTAATGAAGGTGGTTACACTAAACAACAGATGTTCAGTGTAGATGAAACAGGCTTATGTTGGAAAAATATGCCATCTAGGACTGTCATAGCTAGAGAGGAGAAGTCAAAGCTTTAAAGGACAGGCATTCTCTTCTCACTGCAGCTAGTGACTTTAAGTTGAAGCTAATGCTCTTTTACCATTATAAAAATCCTAAGGCCATTAAGAATTATGCTAAATCTACTCTTCCTGTGCTCTATAAATGAACCAACAAAGCTTGGATGATAGCATAACTATTTACAACACAGTTTATTGAATATCTTAAGCCCACTGTTGAGGCCTACTGCCTAGAAAAAATATTCTTTTCAAAATACCACTGCTCATTGACAATATACCTGGTCACCCAAGAGCTCTGGTGAAAATGTGTGAGATTAAAGTTGTTTTCACACCCACTAATACAACATCCATTCTGCAATCCATGGATTAAGGATTAATTTCTACTTTCAAAACTTATTATTTTAAAAATATATATTTCATAAGGCTATAGCTGCTAAAGAAAATGATTCCTCTGATGGACTTTGGCAAAGTTAAAAAGAAACTCTGGAAAAGATTTACCATTCTAGTTGCCATTAAGAACATTCATGTTTCATGGGAGGAAGTCAAAACTTCAGCATCATCTGTAGTTTGGAAGAAACTGATTCCAACCCTTACAGATACATGTCTTTAAGATATTCAAGACTTCAGTGGAGGAGGTAACTGCATATGTGATGGAATTAGCAAGAGAACTAGAATTAGAAGTGGAGCCTGAGGGTGTAACTGAATTGTTATAATCTCATGACACAACTTTAATGGATGAGGAGCTGCTCATTATGGATGAACAAAAAAAGTGGTTTCTTAAGAAAGTGGTTTCTTGAGATGGGGTCTACTTCTGTGAAGATACTTTGAAGAGTGTTGAAATGACAACAATGGATTTCAAAAATTACATAAACTTAGTTTATAAAGCAGAGGTTTTGAGAGGACTGACTCTAGTTCTGAAAGAAGTTCTACTGTGGGTAAAATGCTGTTAAACAGCATTTTATACTACAGAGAAATAATTCGTGAAAGAACAAGTAAATTGATGTGAGAAACCTCATTGTCCTATTTTAAGAAATTGCCATAGCCTGTTCAACCTTCGGTACCCACCACCCTGATCAGTCAGCAGCCATGAACAGTGAGTTAAGACCCTCCACCAACTAAAAGTTTACAATTTGTGGAAGACTCAGATGATGGTTAACATTTTTGAGCAATAAAGTGTTTTTTAATTAATGTGTTTACATTGTTTTAGACATAATGCTATTGTACCCCTAAAAGACTATAGTATAGTGTAGATATAACTTTTAGATTCACTGGAAACCAAAATATTTGTGTGACTTGCTTTATTGAGCTATTCACTCTATTGCAGTAATCTGGAACTGTACCTGCAGTATCTCTGATATACCTCTGTATATAAAACAGAATATTATATAGTCACAGGAAATGCAACAGCATGAGTGGAATTTGAGGACATTTTACTAAGTGAGATAAGTCAGATGGAGGAAGACAAATACTGTACTATATCAGTTACATGTGGAATTTTAAAAAACTGAACTTGAAGCAGTGTAGAATAGAATGGTGGTTACCAGAGGCTGGAAGACAGAGGAATTAGAGAAATGCTTAAGAGTATAAACCTGCAACTAGTAGATGAATAAAACCTGGAGTTCTAATGCACAGCATAGTGATTATCATCAACAGTACTAAGTGTCTCAGAAACTAGATCTCACAACAATATAGGAACGATAATTATGTGATGAGATAGATGTGTTAGCTAACACTACAGTGATACTTATACTGTAATATATCAGATCAGATCAGTCGCTCAGTCGTGTCCGACTCTTTGCGACCCCATGAACCGCAGCACGCCAGGCCTCCCTGTCCATCACCAGCTCCCGGATGTCACTCAGACTCGCATCCATCGAGTCAGTGATGCCATCCAGCCATCTCATCCTCTGTCGTCCCCTTCTCCTCCTGCCCTCAATCCCTCCCAGCATCAGAGTCTTCTCCAATGAGTCAACTCTTCGCATGAGGTGGCCAAAATACTGGAGTTTCAGCTTTAGCATCATTCCTTCCAAAGAAATTCCAGGATTGATCTCCTTCAGAATGGACTGGTTGGATCTTCTTGCAGTCCAAGGGACTCTCAAGAGTCTTCTCCAACACCACAGTTCAAAAGCATCAACTCTTCGGCGTTCAGCCTTCCTCACAGTCCAGCTCTCACATCCATACATGACCACAGGAAAGACCATAGCCTTGACTAGGCGAACCTTTGTTGGTAAAGTAATGTCTCTGCTTTTGAATATGCTATCTAGGTTGCTCATAACTTTCCTTCCAAGGAGTAAGCGTCTTTTAATTTCATGGCTGCAGTCACCATCTGCAGTGATTTTGGAGCCCAGAAAAACAAAGTCTGACACTGTTTCCACTGTTTCCCCATCTATTTCCCATGCAGTGATGGGACCAGATGCCATCTTCGTTTTCTGAATGTTGAGCTTTAAGCCAACCCTTTCACTCTCCACTTTCACTTTGATCAAGAGGCTTTTTAGCCCCTCTTCACTTTCTGCCATAAGAGTGGTGTCATCTGCATATCTGAGGTTATTGATATTTCTCCCGGCAATCTTGATTCCAACTTGTGTTTCTTCCAGTCCAGCATTTCTCATGATGTACTCTGCATATAAGTTAAATAAACATGGTGACAATATGCAGCCTTGACGTACTCCTTTTCCTATTTGGAACCAGTCTGTTGTTCCATGACCAGTTCTAACTGTTGCTTCCTGACTTGCATACAGATTTCTTAAGAGGCAGATCAGGTGGTCTGGTATTCCCATCTCTTTAAGAATTTTCCATAGTTTATTGTGATCCACACAGTCAAAGGCTTTGGCATAGTCAATAAAGCAGAAATAGATGTTTTTCTGGAACTCTCTTGCTTTTTCCATGATCCAGCGGATGTTGGCAATTTGATCTCTGGTTCCTCTGCCTTTTCTAAAACCAGCTTGAACATCAGGAAGTTCACGGTTCACATATTGCTGAAGCCTGGCTTGGAGAATTTTGAGCATTACTTTACTAGCGTGTGAGATGAGTGCAATTGTTCGGTAGTTTGAGCACTCCTTGGCATTGCCTTTCTTTGGGATTGGGATGAAAACTGACCTTTTCCAGTCCTGTGGCCACTGCTGAGTTTTCCAAATTTGCTGACATATTGAGTGCAGCACTTTCACAGCATCATCTTTCAGGACTTGGAATAGTTCCACTGGAATTCCATCACCTCCACTAGCTTTGTTCGTAGTGATGCTTTCTAAGGCCCATTTGACTTCACATTCCAAGATGTCTGGCTCTAGGTCAGTGATCACATCATCATGATTGTCTAGGTCTTGAAGCTCTTTTTTGTACAGTTCTTCTGTGTATTCTTGCCACCTCTTCTTAATATCTTCTGCTTCTGTTAGGTCCACACCATCTCTGTCCTTTATCGTGCCCATCTTTGCATGAAATGTTCCTTTGGTATCTCTGATTTTCTTGAAGAGATCCCTAGTCTTTCCCATTCTGTTGTTTTCCTCTATTTCTTTGCATTGATCACTGAAGAAGGCTTTCTTATCTCTTCTTGCTATTCTTTGGAACTCTGCATTTAGATGTTTATATCTTTCCTTTTCTCCTTTGCTTTTCGCTTCTCTTCTTTTTCACAGCTATTTGTAAGGCCTCCCCAGACAGCCATTTTGCTTTTTTGCATTTCTTTTCCATGGGGATGGTCTTGATCCCTGTCTCCTGTACAATGTCACTGTAATATATAAATGTATCAAATTAACTCATTGTAAACCTTAAACTTACATAATGTTATATGTCACTTATATCTCAGTAAAAAATGTAAGCTTCTGAGTTTATTGGTATTACTATTTGAGATACTTCTATTAACCCTGGTCTTTAAATATATTTCCTATAAAGGAAATGATGTTTCCTTATTTTTGTGTAGCTCTGAATGGCTCACAGAATATTTTCATATTAATTCACTCATTGAATCCGTATAATAACACCAAGAGATGGGTAATATCCATGTTTTTAAGATTAAAAGACTGAATTTTTGCTAGGCCGTGATTGCCCAAGGTCATGTTATTTTGGATGCAGCAGAGCTTGAAATAGAACTAAAGATATTCTCTTGGAATTTTTAACATTTCCCTCCTTAACTGGAAAATTACAGTGCATGTGTATGTATATGATTTAATATTCTTTCTCTCTATATCCTAAAAACCCTCAGAAGTTTCTATTTTTAAAATGTGGGTCCCACCCTTTGTTACCCATACACTTGTTAAGAGAATGACTGATTCAGTGACTACAGTAGTGAATCTAGGCAGCGGACCGTTTCTCTTACAAAAGATCTGGACACAGCCAGAGGGAGCAGAGTGTTGCAGGCAGGTGGAAGGTGGAGTTAAGACAGTCAGGGCAGGAGACACTCTACCCCAAGACTGATTCAAAGGCAGGACACTTAGCCTCATGTGTTGGTCATATTTGGCTGAAAAACAGCAACAAAATAAGAGATACATTCATATAACTTAAGAACAAGGGAATGCATTGTGCAGTCACAGGAAAATTATCCATAAATAAAATGCTGGAATTACAGCCAAGCCTCAAGGGATCTGGAAAGCCATCAACCATCCACTCTCTGTCTTTGCTCTGTTTCTGGAGGTACCCTGGCTCTCATCCTTCCTTCCCTAGGCAAATTTTTCATCCCTCTTTCTCAGCAGATTGAGCTTTTCTACTCACTCACAATTGGTTTATATCTCCCCAACCTGGCAGTCTTTGCTCTTCATGGACTATTTGCTTGGCTTGCTACAAGGTGGAGTAACTGTTTTGTGTCCATATTCCAAATGCATGCAAGAGGAGATATGATTGGCTAGTCTTGGGTCAATGCTTGTCACTGGTTCACTCGGCCATGATCAAACAGTAAGACCACATTGTATTAACATGAATATCATAGTTCAAGGTTATAGGCTGGGAAGTACTCTAATAAAGAAGTATGGGTATCAAGAAAATTCATACAAAACTTTAGTTCAAGACCCTGTGAAACTAAGGCTAAAAGGACTAAAGCTAGGACACATCTGAAGAGTAGTGCCTGATCATTTGCAGGATGATTTAAAGCTGAACGTCTAAGTTATTTGTCCAGAAATCTTGAAGATGGCTACATGTAAGGGTAGCATTGCCCTTCTAGTCTGTGGTGCAATAGAACTGACAGGGGAAGCAGGGGGTGGTTTTAGCTAAGACAGAAGGCCACCTGGGCAGAAAGTTGAGCAGATCATTAGGTTTTTTGAAAGCAATAGAGCCAATACCTTATCTGGATTAAGGTCTCTCTGAAATTAAAATTTAGACTTTCTGCATAGTCCCAACATATAGGCCTGGCTGCCTCCATAAAAATAGCAACATAAAATCCCGAGGTGGCTACTGGAGCAGTACCTGTCATTGAGGAAGGCAGAAAACCAACATCTGATGAGCAACTATGTGCCAGGTACTTTGTTTGGTTATTTAATTCTCTCATGGCAATCCTCTGAAGTAGTCATCAACATCATCCCCATTTTATAAAGGAAGAAATGGGTTGTCATAAACAAGCTCTCTGATGCTCCAGCTACCAGCCAGTCTAAGCCCATTTTAGTTTCAATGCTCCTCTCCTCTTCTCTTCTCTCCTCTCTTCCCTCCCCTTCTTACCTTTCTCCTTTCCCTTTTTTTTTTTCTTTTCCCATCCCTTTCTTTCCATCCCTTCCCCTTTCCCTCTTCCATTACCTTTCATTCTATTTCATTTTTAATTTGAAGATTTTGGGTCAGGCTATGTGTTCCAGAAAAACATCTATTTCTGCTTTATTGACTATGCCAAAGCCTTTGACTGTGTGGATCACAATAAACTGTGGAAAATTCTTCAAGAGATGGGAATACCAGACCACCTGACCTGCCTCTTGAGAAACCTATATGCAGGTCAGGAAGCAACAGTTAGAACTGGACATGGAACAACAGACTGGTTCCAAATAGGAAAAGGAGTACATCAAGACTGTGTATTGTCACCCTGCTTATTTAACTTCTATGCAGAGTATATCATGAGAAACACTGGGCTGGAAGAAGCACAAGCAGGAATCAAGATTGCTGGGAGAAATATCAATAACCTCAGATATGCAGATGACACCACCCTTATGGCAGAAAGTGAAGAGGAACTAAAAAGCCTCATGATGAAAGTGAAAGAGGAGAGTGAAAAAGTTGGCTTAAAGCTCAACATTCAGAAAACTGAGATCATGGCAGTCCCATCACTTCATGGGAAATAGATGGGGAAACAGTGGAAACAGTGTCAGACTTTATTTTGGGGGGCTCCAAAATCACTGCAGATGTTGACTGCAGCCATGAAATTAAAAGACGCTTACTCCTTGTAAGGAAAGTTGTGACCAACCTAGATAGCATATTCAAAAGCAGAGACATCGTTTTGCCAACAAAGGTCCATCTAGTCAAGGCTATGGTTTTTCCAGTGGTCATGTATGGATGTGAGAGTTGGACTGTGAAGAAGGCTGAGCGCTGAAGAATTGATGCTTTTGAACTGTGGTGTTGGAGAAGACTCTTGAGAGTCCCTTGGACTGCAAGGAGATCCAACCGGTCCATTTTAAAGGAGATCAGTCTTGGGTGTTCTTTGGAAGGAATGATGCTGAAGCTGAAACTCCAGTACTATGGTCACCTCATGCGAAGAGTTAACTCATTGGAAAAGACTCTGATGCTGGGAGGGATTGGGGGCAGGAGGAGAAGGGGATGACAGAGGATGAGATGGATGAATGGCATCACCGACTCAATGGACATATGTTTGAGTGAACTCCAGGAGTTGGTGATGGACAGGGAGGCCTGACGTGCTGTGATTCATGGGGTCACAAAGAGTCGGGCACGACTGAGTGACTGAAGTGAACTGAACTGATGTGCTTCAGGACATTTTCAGATTCCATATTTGCAATGGTTGTCACTAGTCTGACCTGTGAGTGTTTGATTCCCTGCATTCACCTATCCTGTTGATACTGGTGAAAACTCTGATCCTATCCAGAGACCCAGGATCATCTGTTCCTAGTTCTGCCTGTCCCTCTGTAGCTGCCCATCCAGGGTACTTAAGAATCAAGCACCATTGTTCTGAATGTTGTCCTTTGCTATCACCATCACAGCCACTATTTACTACTCTCATATTATGGAACCCCCTTTATTTCTTGGCAGTCAAGAGTTAGCATTTCTTTTTCAAACTAGAAATGCCCAAAGCATTTCTCATTATTAGCAAAAGGGTCTCAATACTCACACTTTCATTCTAGTCAGATTTGGGTCCAAATGTGATTATAGTGAAAGAAATTGTGATGATAAATCTGGCCAGCTCCTCTGTAACTCAATCAGTTAGACACTAACAAAGGGAATTGGAGGGGCTTCAGGGAAGAGCCAAGACAGCAATTATAGGGCTGGCCTTTAAAAGAGATATTGGGAATATTTAAGCCTTTACATTTAGGCCTGGTGGCAGAGCAAGAAAGGCTATGATCACAGTTACCATCCTGAAGAGTAATCTCTTACGTGCTGTTATAGTCTGTGTGATATTTAGGCCTTGTGGCAGAGCCAAAAAAGGTTATGATCATGTCACCATCCTGAACAGGAATCTGTTATGTGCTGTTACAGGTTGTGTGACATTTAGGGCTGGTGGCCACACTGATGCTTTGCATACAATGCTCTGTGAGATTTTCAAAACAACTTTATTGAGAAATAACTTCATGTAACAATCTGTATGTATCTATCAAATACAACTCAATGAGTTTGAAGATAAATATAATCATGTGAAACCATCACCACCATCAAGAACATATATATATGTTCTATATATATATATATATATTCATCACCTCCCAAAGTTTCCTCCTGTGTCTTTGTTATTAATAGCATGTGTGTGTGGTAAGAGTTTTTAAAATAAGATCTGCCCTCCTGCCAAATTTTAAGTATACAATATAGACCCAATACACAATACAGCTGTAGATACTATGCATTATAGTAGATTTCTAAAATCTATTTATCTTATAAAGTTGCCACTTTTCCAAGAAGGAGAAGAGAAAAAGAAGCAGAAAGCTTGTTTTGAGAAATAATGACAGAAAACTTATAAAGGAGCCCCTAGAAAACTCTCAGTAGATTTCTCAGCAGAAACCTTGCAGGCCAGGAGAGAGTGAGATGATATATTCAGAATGTTGAAAGAAAAATACCATCAATCAAGAATACTATACTCAGCAAAGCTGTCTTTCAGAAATGAAGGAGAAATAAAAACATTCCAAGACAAAGAAAAGCTGAGGGAGTTCATCATCACTACACTTGCCTTCCAAGAAATTACTGAAAGAAGTTATTTTCTTTATTGACGTATAGTTGATTTACAATATTATATTAGTTTCAAGTGTACAGCATAGTGATTCAGTATTTTTCCAGATTATACTCCATTATGGGCTTCCCAGGTGGCTTAGTGGTAAAGAATCTGCCTGCTAATGCAGGAGACACAGGAGACTCAGATTGATTCCCTAGATTGGAAAGATCCCCTGGAGGAGGAAATGGCAGCCTACTCCAGTATTCTTGCCTAAAGAATCCCACGGACAGAGAAGCCTGGCAGGCCACAGCCCATGGGGTCACAAAGAGCCAGACACAACCGAACTACTGAGCACTAGCAATACTCGATTATAAATTATTATACTATTGTGATTAAAATTCCTGCACTACACAATTGGAGAAGGCAATGGCACCTCACTCCAGTACTTTGCCTGGAAAATCCCGTGGATGGAGTAGCCTGGTGGGCTGCAGTCCATGGGGTCGCTAAGAGTCTGACACGACTGAGCTACCTCCCTTTCACTTTTTACTTTCATGCATTGGAGAAGGAAATGGCAACCCACTCCAGTGTTCTTGCCTGGAGAATCCCAGGGACGGGGGAGCCTGGTGGCTGCCATCTGTGGGATTACACAGAGTCGGACACGACTGAAGTGACTTAGCAGTAGCAGCACTACACAATATATCCTTATTGCTCATCTATTTTACACATAGTAGTTTGCATTTGTTGGAGAAGGCAATGGCACCCCACTCCAGTACTCTTGCCTGGAAAATCCCATGGATGGAGGAGCCTGGAAGGCTGCAGTCCATGGGGTCACTAAGAGTCGGACACAACTGAGCGACTTCACTTTCACTTTTCACTTTCATGCATTGGAGCAGGAAATGGCAATCCACTCCAGTGTTCTTGCCTGAAGAATCCCAGGGACGGAGGAGCCTGGTGAGCTGCCGTCTATGGGGTCGCACAGAGTCGAACACGACTGAAGTGACTTAGCAGTAGCAATAGCAGTTTGCATTTGTTAATCCCGTACCTTAATTTGTCCTCCCCCATCCCCTCTTCCCTTTGGTATCCACAACTTTGTTTTCTATGTCTGTGAGTCTGTTTCTGTTTTGCATGAACATGTAATTGCATTATTTTTTAGATTCCACATTTAAGTGATATCATATAGCATTTGCATCTTTCTCTGTCTGACTCATTTCACTAAGCATAATGTTCTCTAGGTACATCCATGTCGCTGTAAAAGTAGAATTCACTTTTTAATGTAGAATTTCACTTTTTATGACCGAGTACTATTCTGTTGTATATATACCACACCTTCTTTACCCATTTGTCTGTTAGTGTGCGTTTGGGTTTCTTCCGTGTCTTGGCTATTGTAAATTGTGCTGCCATGAACACTGGGATGTGTGAGTTTTTTTGAATTAGTTTTTCATTTTTTTTTTCTGGATTCCACTCAGAAGTGGAATTCTGAAAGGAGTTCTTAGCTGAAATAAAAGGACCCTAATTAGCAACATGAAAACACATGAAAGTATAAAACTAACTGCAAAAGTAGATATGTAGTCAGGTTTTCAAGGTTCTAATATTGTCATGATGGTATGTAAGTGGCTTGTAACTCTCTGAGTTTTTCTTTGCTTCTTCCTTTATCTCCTTATAAAAATCACAACAATATTATTACTGTTGTTAAAAAAAGGAGACAACAGATCAGAATTTCCTCCTTATCTCATGCTGGTCCTTCGCCCCTATCCTCTACTCCACCAACATCTCTGTAACATAAATGAAATGTTCATGTTCTAGTCCTCATTGTATATAAACTTTCAGCAAGATTAAACACTGTCTTTTTACTTTACTCTCCTGATGTTTTTCCCTCCTATTCCTTTGGATATTCTTTTCTAGGATTATTTGGGAGAGTCTCATCTTCTATCTGACCTTCACACAGCCAACATTTATGTTGCCTTTAGTATACACCACTCACTCATTCTAAGAACCCTATGTATATTTTATCACTAAATCCTTGTAACATCCTATGAGAGGTTATTCTGATTTTACAGATAAGGAAATCAAGACACAGAAAAGTTGAGTAACTCTAAAAGCTGGGGATTTGAATCTAGGAAACATAACTCCAGAATTCCTGTTCTTGACAACTATTCTAGACTGCTTCTGTATTTTGAAATTCCTCAGGATCTTATTCCTAAGCCTTCTTAGCTTCTCACCTAATGTGTTCTTTCTAGGCAGTCACAGAAGTTACCACAGCTTGAATTACCATCAAAAGGCTAACTCTGTAAGTGATGTGGATAACTCCAACCTCCCTTTTTACCTCTGGATGCTTATGTTCAATGTTTTACTAAACATTTCCACTAAATATCCAACAGAGATCTCAAATGAAACATGTGCTTATTCTTAGCACCCTTACACATCTTTCATACCACTTGTCACAACAGCAATTACATAATTAACTGTGTAAGGGCAGAGAATCTGACTGTCTTGCTCATCATGATGGCCACAACTCTTAATACAGTGCCTGCCACAGTGCAGTGGCTCAAAAATACTTTTTGACTGAAAGCATAACTGAAGGGATAATAAAGGGATGTGTAAAAAGGAAAAAGAGTCATCTTTAGTCCTATTATACTTTCCATGTTAACGTGCAACTCTGTTAATCACCTGCATACATTTTAACTGAATTGTATTCATAGGGAGTCAAAAACTTATTGTTCTGTTCTTTTTACCTACCACAAAATATTTAAATAGTTACCATAGATATCGTATCATGTTAATGTTGTATATGTTAAATAACAATTCTCTATTGTTGGATTTTCTCTCAGCATCCAACTATTATAGACATATTTGCAATAGTTTCCTTTTCAGCACATACTTGTATTATTCTTGTGAAATATTTCCTTAAAATAAATCCTTAGAATTATTCTAAGTTTAAACGGCTTGAGCACTGTTATTATTCTTGACATATATTATGAAATTATTATACAAAATTGTTGTAGTGGTATCACCAGAAGCATTAGGTAAGGGTTTCTTCAGCACTGGAAATAATATATCAGATACTGCATGCAAACTAGGGGAACTGCAGAAGCACAGATGCAATGTTTTTCATGAATAAAATAATCTTGTTCCTGGTAGCTAATCTTGTCCAATTGTATTGACTTAATTTATCTCTTTAAGATATTTTTTACTGTGGTAGATGCTTATAAAATTAACCATTTAAACAATTTTAAAGTACATTAAAAGTGGCATTAAGTAATTCACAATACTGTACAACCAACATTAATATTTAGTTCCATAAAATTTTCATCATCCCAAATAGAAACCCTGTACCCATTAATCAATTCTTCCTCTTTCCTTCCTTCCCATAGGTGCTGCTGCTGCTGCTGCTAAGTTGCTTCAGTCGTGTCCGACTCCGTGCAACCCCACAGACGGAAGCCCACCAGGCTCCCCCGTCCCTGGGATTCTCCAGGCAAGAACACTGGAGTGGGTTGCCATTTCCTGCTCCAATGCATGAAAGTGAAAAGTGAAAGTGAACTCACTCAGTCATGTCCAACTCTTAGCGACCCCATGGACTGCAGTCCACCAGGCTCCTCCGTCCATGGGATTTTCCAGGCAAGAGTACTGGAGTGGGGTGCCATCGCCTTCTCCAAGTATATTGTGCAGAAGCATGTATTCTGTGCTATGAGAGCTCAGATGAGAAAAAACTAATTCTATCCAGAAGGGTTCAGGAAAAATACAAAAAGGAGGTCTCAATTTTTGTTTGCTTCTAAACTGTGAGTAGCAGGTGTCAGAGAATGAATTGGAGTATGACTTTATGGAGGCAAGAAAGCATAGAACAGGAAAATGTCTTTAATGGTCTGCTTTCCTTTTTGCTGACTCTCTTCTCTTGGCCCCAGAATTGATGGTTCATCCTCAAATCACCAATTTTAACATAGAACAAATAATTTTGGCTTTATTTTAATAAGATCTTCTAGAGGATTATAATATCGGGGAAGACTGGAACTTTTGTTCTTGCTCAATGATTTGTCAATGTTGATAATGTCACTATTTTTTTAAATCAATTTTATTTTTTTTTAATAAGTACAATTATTTTTTTTGTCTTTTCACTTTTTTTTATTTATTAAATTTTATTTTGCTTAACTTTACAATATTGTATTTCTTTTGCCATACATCGAGATGGATCTGCCACAAGTATACACGTGCTCCCCATCCTGAACCCTCCTCCCCGCTCCCTCCCCATACCATCCCTCTTGGTTGTCCCAGTGCACCAGCCCCAGGCATCCGTTATCAGGCATCGTACCTGGTCTGGTGACTCATTTCAGATATGATATTATACACATTTCAATGCTATACTCCCAAATCATCCCGCCCTCTGCCGTTCCCAGAGTCCAAAAGTCTGTTCTATACATCAATGTCTCTTTTGCTGTCTCGAAAATAGGGTTATTGTTACCATCTTTCTAAATTCCATATATATGCGTTAGGATACTGTATTTGTGTTTTTCTTTCTGGCTTACTTCACTCTGTATAATAGGCTCCAGTTCCATCCACCTCATTAGAACTGATTCAAATGTATTCTTTTTAATGGCTGAGTAATACTCCATCGTGTATATGTACCACAGCTTTCTTATCCATTCATAGTAGAAGGAAAGAAATCTTAAAAATTAGGGCAGAAATAAATGCAAAAGAAACAAAAGAGACCATAGCAAAAATCAACAAAGCCAAAAGCTGGTTCTTTGAAAGGGTAAATAAAATTGACAAACCATTAGCCAGACTCATCAAAAAACAAAGGGAGAAAAATCAAATAAATAAAATTAGAAATGAAAATGGAGAGATCACAACAGACAACACAGAAATACAAAGGATCATAAGAGACTACTATCAGCAATTATAGGGCAATAAAATGGACAACGTGGAAGAAATGGACAAATTCTTAGAAAAGTACAACTTTCCAAAACTGGATCAGGAAGAAATAGGAAATCTTAACAGACCCATCACAAGCACGGAAATTGAAACGGTAATCAGAAATCTTCCAGCAAACAAAAGCCCAGGCCCAGACGGCTTCACAGCTGAATTCTACCAAAAATTTAGAAAAGAGCTAACACCTATCCTACTCAAACTGTTCCAGAAAATGGCAGAGGAAGGCAAACTTCCAAACTCATTCTATGAGGCCACCATCACCCTAATACCAAAACCTGACAAAGATGCCACAAAAAAAGAAAATTATAGACCAATATCACTGATGAACATAGATGCAAAAATCCTAGATAATGTCACTATTAATTGACATCAATAATGTGTGTGTTGAATGCTATCTGATTTCCTGTTTGTTTTCATTGGCTTGTAAGAATAAATAGAGTAGGGATTTAGTGATGTTATAAGGAAGAGTAAAAGTTCACTAATTGTTAGAACTAAAGTCATGTTAATTTCAAGTATTTATGTATGAGCCTTACAGTGAATGAAAGACCAAATCTACAGTTGGTGACTCTGAGTCCATGGAGAACAGAATGAGCACCACAAACATGCAGCATATGTGCCCTGACACTCCCTTTCATTTCATGGCTGCTGCTGCTGCTGCTGCTAAGTCGCTTCAGTTGTGTCCGACTCTGTGCGACCCCAGAGATGGCAGCCCACCAGGCTCCCCCGACCCTGGGATTCTCCAAGCAAGAACACTGGAGTGGGTTGCCATTTCCTTCTCCAATGCATGAAAGTGAAAAGTGAAAGTGAAGTCGCTCAGTCGTGTCCGACTCTTAGCGACCCCATGGACTGGAGCCTACCAGGCTCCTCTGTCCATGGGACCTTCCAGGCAAAAGTACTGGGGTGGGGTGCCACCGCTTTCCCTGTCATTTCATGGCAGGCATCACTAATCAATATTTGATGATGTCATCTCTAATGATATCTTTTGATGATACCTGAACATGCCTCTGAATGCCTTTTCAGGCAGGCAGCCATGCCACGATGAATCCACCGATGCTGCTGCTGAAACCCCCACGTGCTATCCCTAGAGAGGAGACAATGTTGAGTTTTAGTGGTAGTAGCTGAGGGTTTGCGACCCAATTTTTTCTTTACTAAGGTTCTTTCTCTGAACCTCAGTTTCTTTAGCAAGAGAAATCGGCTAATAGCTACTTTAAGGGTCATTGCTGGAGGACTGAAAAGATCAAGCATGTGAAAGGGCACAGCTCCCGTAACTTAGCAGGTGCTCAATAGCTAGGTTAGTGAAATCAGGATTCCCGTGACTTGCCTAAAACCTACTGCCTCTTGCTTTCATGCATCTGAATGCCAGCTGCTTCTGTTTCCAGTGTTGCTGCCATTCTTCTTTTCATCCAAAGGAGAAAATTGGGAGCTCCCGTCTACCTCCCTCTCTTTCAGCCAGCACTGAATTTTGTTCATTTATTTCAAAGTCACTCTTATTTCTTCCACTGCTTCTGAGCTGACTTAGCACCACCTGACACCTGTGATGGTTCATCACCAAAAGCTTGAATAATTTCATTAGCTTTTTGCCTTTCCTTCCTCTTATTCCAGGGTTTTTCAACCTTTGCTCTGTTAACATTTTAGGCTGGATGGTTCTTCATTGTGAGGGGCATTGTAGTAGGTTTAAAATCATTCCTGACCTCTAACCACCAAATGCCAGTACCGCCTTCCTGGTTGTGCTAAACAAAAATGTCTCCAGACACCGCCAAATACCCCTTTATATGGCAAAGGGAGATAAGATTATAATAAATTGAGAACTGCTGCTCTAGTCTCATTTTAAACCATTTCACGCAAGCTGGGAAATTAATGACCTACAAAGTGTTCTTGCTATGTTGTCTCAGTTCAAGAACAGTCAATAGACCCCTGTTTCCCAAAGATTTTAATATTTTTGCCTAGCTGTCAAGTTCATCAGTAGCTGAACCCTATTCTTTAGGCTTTTTCAAACTTTAATATAGCTTTTCAAACTTTATTCTTATGAATCACTGAGTGAAATCTTTTTAAAGTACAGATTCTGCTTGAGTGGGTCTAGATGGAGTCTGAGATTCTGCTCTTCCCACGAGGTCCCAGGTGAAGTTGATGGTACTGGTCCACAAGGCACTTTGAGGAGCAATGCTTTGAAAGACGTCAATCCAATGATTCAGTATCTTCTGAGGATTCATAAAGGACAAGGTCCTGCCTAAGAGGAGCTCACAGACCATCAGGACAGAGAGAAATAAGAAATAACCATAAAAAAAGTTTGTACTTGTTATCATGAGTATGGCTACAATGATAAAGAGATGTAAATTAGTGAGAAATTCATTCAGTCCAGGCTGATAGGTAAGTGAAAGGACAGCTGGTAAAGAGCCCATCTGCAATGCGGGAGACCTGAGCTTGATCCCTGGGTTGCAAAGATCCCCTGGAGAAGGGAACAGTTATCCACTCCCATATTCTGGCCTGAATGGACTGTGTAATCCATGGGGTTGCAAAGAGTTGGACACAACTGAGCGACTTTCACTTCATTTCAAAGAGGAAATAATAATTAGAGAAAGCTTTGATGACAAAATGATTTTTTTAAACTTTGGATCTGAAGGACACACACAGGGTCTCTACTATGTAGAGAGAAGAGGAAGTGCCTATTCAGCAAGTAAGGACAACATGACAAGCAGAACGAAATTAAAATGCATAAGATGTTGAAGAAACTGTGCTCAGTTTGCCTATAGTACAGGTTGAAATTGAACAGGGTCTCAGGGGACTGCCTTCAGGTTAGGAATGACTTGTCTGACATAGTATTTGTTTGATATTTATTATGTAAGCAGGAGGAGTGCATTGAAGGTTTTGAAATAGGAAAACCAAGTAATGAGATGTATGTGTTTGAAAGATCATGCAGTTGGCAATGTCGGAGGTGGGTTGCAAGGAAGACCATCCAGGAATCAAGCCAGACTGCTTGGAGGGGGTCTTGACTAGGATGAGAACAGCAGAAGCCACAGTGAGCTGGAGCTGACACAGGAGGCCTGAGCGTCTGTGGTGGGCATCTCTTCCCAACTCAATGTGTCATCATGTTGGTTGCTTGAAATGGGCCATGGTGGGAATATCTACACCACTAAAATTGGAAAATGCCAGAAATGTTTCCCTGAGAGCTGGTTGTTAAACATTTGCCAGTACACCACGAGTTTTGAAAGAGACTGACAAAGCTGGGCGTCAGAGCCAGTCGGAGGTGTTGTATTAGATGTGTCAGAATGAAGGGCAAGAATGTATCATAGATAACAGGCCCTTATGTAAGCAATTGGGTAGATTCAAGGTTTTTTTTTTTAATGTAATAAATATTTATTGAAAGACTACCATATACCTGGCACTGTTCCAAATACCTGCTCCCATGGAGCTTGCATTTTGCTGATATGGTGTCGTTAGCTGAGATGGGGAAGATGGGGGAAGGGTGAAGGATATTGCTTTCAGTTTGGGACATGGACTGTATCCAGGTGGAGTTTTTCAGTTGTAAACACACAGCCATATCCTGTGGTATACTTTCTAAAGCATTTCATGTACAACTCTAATTAAATGTTTACAATAATTCATAGGGCAGATGGGAGAGGTATTTATTGCCCAGATGGGAAAATCTAAGGCTCAGCTATTTGAAGAGATTTGCTCAGAATCACTGAGCAAGCTGGTGTCAGAGTCAGGATATGAATCCTGGGTTTGTGACAACATGCCTAATCCTCTGTACCCAGTGCCCACTCCACTGTCCGCTTAATAGTGGGTGTAGAGGCTCTCATGAAGCATCGATGGAAACCCTTCCTTCCATGCCACTCCATCGTCACCTGCAAAGTGCTTCCGCAGCTGTGATCTCAGTTACTCCTCGCAGTCTTAGGTGCTACTCCGCAGTGTTGGTTTGGGCGTGTTGCTACGTGCGGAGTAGTCGAGGAGTCGTGGGCTCCCTGCTCCCAGCTGCAAGCCGTGGTGGTTCTGATTATGCCAGCAGTGGTTTTGCCCGCTGTTGCTCTCAGACAACAAGCGTCTCCCAGTCTTGTTTCTGCTTCCCTTGCTTCTGCTCCCGAGTCCTTTTTATCTCACTCATTTCTGTCTCCAAATGACATACCAATAACTCAGGCTGTCACTAAAATAATAATATTAATGAAAAGGAGTAAAAAGAAATAGTAGTAGAATAGATATTTGTTGAATGCTGAGTACAACATCCATAAACATAAAACAGAAAATGCACGAGCCTGGTCTGAAAATTATGATTGAAACCTTAAGTTTATAATATCATACTGCAATACTTAAAAGGAAGAAATAAAAGTATAATGCAATAAATTTAGGAAATGGAGGCTCCAGTTACTCAGGGTTCAGGGGTTAATAAAAGCAGATGCTTCCCATGTTTGGGATTGGCAAATACCTTCCTACTGGGCATTTGGGTGGACACCCAGACAGAACCAAAACTGTATCCTATCTGTAACCTAAATGGCTGATCACATTAACTTTCCAAAGTGCAACTACTTTCACATAAGTAAGCTTTCCCTTTTTCTTTTGTAAAAGCATTTTTTGTGTGCACATGAGTATATGCCTGAATATATATTTATATATGAGTCTATATATATATAGATATGAGTGTATCTAAAGCAGCTACAGTAGTGTTGCTTGGCTGAGTAGGAGGTGATACAGGACTGTGCTATTAGTGAGCGGGAGGTAGGAGGTGGCTATGGCTGATGGGCAGGAGTGTGAGGTAATAGCAGGGTAATACTGTCTGCAAGTATTTTTAGATGACTCCAGAATGAGAAGATGTTGGTTGGTGGTGATGGTCTTCCTCTAGAACATAGTGATGAGACATGCATAATAAGAACATAAGGATTGCCAGTTTGGAGCAGACCTTTAGTCCAGCCAGCCTAGAACCATCGATAAGAGAGGCACCAACAGCTGTGTTGTGGGAGAATAGGTTTTTCATCTTCCTTGGCATCCTCCATGAATGTTAGAGACCTTGCTCTTGAAATCCTGGATTTCCCTTAATAAGTCTCTGTAGATGTGTCATCTTTTAATCTATTTCAGTCTTTTTAAATAAATGTGGGACTGGGCTATTTCTTGGGAGAAAGTGTTTCTTGGTTTGGCAAGTTTGCTATCCACTGTCTGGAGCAGAATGTCTTTAATTTATCCTCAACTTACACGTTTTTTCCAAGCTTTCAGGGGGTCCAAATAGTTATAGCATTCCAGAATTTGGTTCATTTTGCAAGATTTCTGGATTGTCATCATGTTTTCTCATGAGAAATATAATAATGTAAGCAGATGAGTTATAAAGATGGAGATGTTCTAGAAGTTTCTATAAATTGTAAAGTTTTTATAATTTTTACTTATGGCTCAGCAGCAAAGAATCTGCTGACCAATGAAGGAGATGCAGTTTTGATCCCTGAGTCAGGAAGATCCCTTGGAAAAGGAAATGGCAACCCACTCCAGTATTCTTGCCTGGGAAATCCCATGGGCAGAAGAATCTGAAGGGCTACAGTCCATGGAGTCATAAAGAGACACAACTTAGCGACTAAACAACAACAACAGTTATTTTTAACGCCTGTTTAAAATCTAGGAGCTATTTCTACTTCACATACAAACACTTTGTAGGTCCTGGTCATTTTGTTAAGTAACTTACCAGATTACGTGACATTGTTGTAAAGTTTAAATGCCACTTGCAACAGAAGAGGTTCTTTGGGAGTTACATCCCCAAGAAAATGAAAAATATTCACCGGCCAGACAAATGCAAGAAACCCAGGTTTGATCCTTGGGTCAGGAAGATCCACTGTATGAGGGAATGGCTACCCACTCCAGTATTCTTGCCTGCTGAATCCCACGAACAGAGGAGCCTGGTGGGCTACAGTGCATAGGGTCACACAGAACCGGATATGACTGAGGCGATTGAGCACACATGCACACATATGATATCAAACTTGGGTCTCTCATGATTAGTATCAGTGATTGAGAAGAAGACAGTTTTCTTTCTTACAGTAGTCTACAAAGCTGGCAGGATTTGGATCACATAACGACAAATTATATTTTCAAGGTCTTCCCGCTCTTTCTATCTTCTGTCACCTTGTTGACTAAATCTTGATAAAGTAAGGCTTTTATCTGGTCATAAACCAAACCTGCTTCTTTTGTTAAACAACTGTACTTTCAGTTCAGTTCAGTTCAGTCACTCAGTTGTGTCTGACTCTTTGTGACCCCATGAATCACAGCACACCAAGGGCCTCCCTGTCCATCATCAACTCCCGGAGTTCACCCAAACTCATGTCCATTGAGTTGGTGATGCTATTCAGCCATCTCATCCTCTGTTGTCCCCTTCTCCTCCTGCTCCCAATCCCTCCCAGCATCAGGATCTTTTCCAATGAGTCAACTCTTTGCATGAGGTGGCCAAAGTACTGGAGTTTCAGCTTTAGCATCAGTCCTTCCAATGAACACCCAGGACTGATCTCCTTTAGGATGGACTGGTTGGATCTCCTTGCAGTCCAAGGGACTCTCAAGAGTCTTATCCAAAACCACAGCTCAAAAGCATCAGTTCTTTGGCACTCAGCTTTCTTCACAGTCCAACTCTCAAATCCATACATGATCACTGGAAAACCCATAGCTTTGACTAGACGGACCTTTGTTGGCAAAGTAGTGTCTCTGCTTTTGAATATGCTACCTAGGTTGGTCATAACTTTCCTTCCAAGGAGTAAGTGTCTTTTAATTTCATGGCTGCAATCACCATCTGCAGTTTAGGTTGATATTTAACTAGAGATGACAAGAGAAAATATGTAGTAGAAGGGACATATGATTTTAGGGACATAAATAGTAAAACTTAAAACCTAGGTTTGAGTTCTGACTATTCTTTACCAGATAAACCATCTTGACCTATTACATAACAGTTTCAAGCCTTCCTTTCTTCATCTCAAGGCTGATCCTGATGCCTTCCTGATTATAGGATTACAATAAAAATTTAATGTGATAATGAATGTTAAAAAGTGCTTGATAAACTAAAAAAAACCCTCTGTGCTCATTAGTTACTGCTGTTACTAATTAGTAACATAGACTTTTTATATCATTGGCAATTACTGGGGCATTTGATCATAAATTTAGCCAAATGTTCTCACTAAGACAGCTGACATTTAAATAAACATGTCAATTACCTGTGGAACTAGAGACTTTATATTCTATGTCTGTATTAAGTCAAGCAAAGTATTTGAACTATGTAATTTATACATATTATTCCAAAGAAGATGATACTACTCTCTGCTTTTCTAGAGGTTTGATATAAGAATTATTCACTTAAACAACCTTCCTCTGACTTTTGTTGAACTGAGGTGAAATATAGCATCTATGCTCCTGTGATACACCATCTCTCTTGCTAGCTTTTCATGTTAAATTCCTCCTTGATTCACATCTCAGGAGAAGTTCTGACTCTGCTGCTGCTGCTGCTAAGTTGCTTCGGTCGTGTCCAACTCCGTGTGAACCCATAGATGGCAGCCCACCAGGCTCCCCCGTCCCTGGGGTTCTCCAGGCAAGAATACTGGAGTGGGTTGCCATTTCCTTCTCCAATGCATGAAAGTGAAAAGTGAAAGTGAAGTCCCTCAGTCGTGTCCAACTCTAGCGACCCCATGGACTGCAGCCTTCCAGGCTCCTCTGTCCATGGGATTTTCCAGGCAAGAGTACTGGAGTGGGGTGCCATTGCCTTCTCCGAGTTCTGATTCTACCTATAGTTAAACTCTTGCCCAGGACAGGAAGTAAAATTAATATTACTCAAATGTTTTTGTATTTTTTTGTCCTATTTATCAGAATGTTTAGAACCAGTTTTGTTTTTTGTTTTTTCAAATTTATCAGAATATTTGCCCAGCCGATCCAAAGACACACAGGGACATCTTTGCCTTGAAATTAATCTTAGTTAAGAATAGTCTGTGGTTTGCTTTAAATTGCATTTTGTAGTAGCCAGTAAGTTGTTTTCAGTTTTTGTTGTTGCTGTTGTTATGATGGAGTATAAGTTTTAAATAACCATGGTTAGGGCAAGGATGTTAAAAGATTCAGGTTTCCTATGTCTTAGTGAGTGACTGCACCATGAATGTTCAATTCTATATCTCTTCAGTACTCAACCCGATACAGAGAAAATTGATCACACTGTGTAGTGAGTTGTTTTACAATAATGCTTTACTACTTGAAAAAAAGTGTCGAATTTCAGAGGAATATCATTGCTGAATTTTTTCGTCTCTTTCAATTGCCTCCCCACTATCACCACCCTGCCACTTTAAAAAGTCATGAACATTTTGGTGCTTATTTTCTACTTCCTCAGAAAATCCACATTTTTGCCTTCCATATCGTCTTCATTCCATATCGGGTCTCTTGTCTCCTCCAGTATTTTCTCTGAAATCTGGGCACTCTACGGGAGACCTGCCATGGGGGAGGCAAAAAAGGGCCATGTGTGTCCTGCTTGTCCTCTCAAGAGTCAACCTCTTGAGCTGCACTTTCATGTCTTACTGAGCAATCTCCCAAGGCCACATTCTTTTAAGCACTTGCATTTTAAGTAAGATAAAAGAGAATTTGATCCACGAGAATATGCCTTGAGGTTTACATCTTACCAAGGCCAATCTTGTCAACTTTTTAGATTCTCCTTTCTTGTGTCAAAGGATTAAAGTCCAATTAAAATCCATCTGAAAAACAAGCTATATCCCATCCGACATTTAGAAATAATAAAAAGATTATAAGCTAGTGTTTTAAAACTAGGGAGACATTTAAAAAATCTATTTTATTTAATTCATTAAATAGTTGAGCAATGTACTAGACACTTGGGATACAAAATAATATCAGGCATAGCCTTTATCCTTAAAGAGCTCACTGTCACGGCTGTCATAGACATCAATGTCTAGCTCAATATCTGCACCCAAACAATGCTTTTCTCTTTTGTAAAAAGAATTAGATGTTTTGGTTTGTCTAAACTCTGGATTTGCATAGCTATAGGATTTTGCAGAAAAGGAATATAAATCTACATTCTTATATTTATCAAGTTTCAAGATGTCCTATTAGAAAGTTTAGTAATCCATTATCAGATCAGATCAGATCAGATCAGTTGCTCAGTCGTGTCCGACTCTCTGCGACCCCATGAACTGCAGCACGCCAGGCCTCCCTATCCATCACCAGCTCTCGGAGGTCACTCAGACTCACATTCATCGAGTCAGTGATGCCATCCAGCCATCTCATCCTCTGTCATCCCCTTCTCCTCCTGCCCTCAATTCCTCCCAGCATCAGAGTCTTCTCCAATGAGTCAACTCTTCGCATGAGGTGGCCAAAATACTGGAGTTTCAGCTTTAGCATCATTCCTTCCAAAGAAATCCCAGGGCTGATCTCCTTCAGAATGGACCGGTTGGATCTCCTTGCAATCCAAGGGACTCTCAAGAGTCTTCTCCAAGAGTCACAGTTCAAAAGCATCAATTCTTCGGCGCTCAGCCTTCTTCACAGTCCAGCTCTCACATCCATACATGACCACAGGAAAGACCATAGCCTTGACTAGGCGAACCTTTGTTGGTAAAGTAATGTCTCTGCTTTTGAATATACTATCTAGGTTGGTCATATAATTTGCATTAAATTTTAGATTACTCCTTCCAGCAGAGAAATATCCACCCTATCCCATCAGCACAAAGTCAGGTACCCCTTTTGTTTCTGCCAGAACAGAGTTGTTGGGATGGAAATCATTTTAGTAGTTAGTCTCGTGTACGACAGCATTGCCAAGTTTCTTCCAAAATGTTCAGTTGTTATTACAGATCCTTTCTGAATGGCTCCAACTCTATCAGTTAAGGCTGGGGAGTATAAGACAACCCGTGAGAGTGAGTCATTAAGAATGGATATTACTTCTATGTCCACCCAGTCATAAGGGGAAATGGTATGACCTTCAGGGTCACAGAGGGTATGCACAGGAGGACGTGGTTAAGAACGTGGGAAGTGTATTTAGGAGACCAGTCTCACTTGTATTGAAGGTTTCTTTAGAGGCACAATCAGTGAGAATCACAGTTGTGAATTTAGAAGATAGCTCAAATCCTAGATAATTTTGGAATTTGTGCAGACCTTTTTCAGATTTTATGCTAAACTTTAGTAAATGTCACTAGTGAAAATAATCAGTAAAAATAGGATATTTTGTGTGAGTGGTAAAAGATATTCAACTAAACGAACTTAGAGAGCTAAGCACTTTATTTTGGTCACTCCAGATTAGACTGTATTGTTTTCACATTCTGAGAGAAAACTAAACTTTAGCAAAACAGTATCCTGTTACAGGTAACTGCTTTTTGGTTTTGCTCTATCTGAACACCATAATCTTTTTTTTTTTTAACTTTTTATTTTGTGTTGGGGTATAGCTGGTTATAAACACCATAATCTTAATGGTAGTAGTTAAATACTCATCCTAGTTATTTTATATTAGTTATTTAGTTAGTTATTTCAGATAAAAATATAGAGTGGTTTCAAACTCAGGACTTTTGAGGATGACAAGATATACTGTGTATAAATTAATTAAATGCAAGGACTCTCAACCTGTTCTCTTCCTTTCCTGGCCTCTTTATCTCATTTTCTCTGTGATACCTAGGAACAGTATAGTTGTCTTTGTGTAGCTGTCTTTCCTCATATTAGCTGAGTATCTTCCCTTTAATGTGGAAATAGGGGCATCGAGGGAAGAAGGGCCCGTGGTTGGAATGACCACTCTCTCAATGAATTTAGATTATTGTACCAAACTAAAAAGTCATTTCTGAAAGCACAGATGAGAAATAAGTGCATACATTTGCTACGGTGACTTGTCTTGGCCCACTGGACTCACTCAGGACATACATTGTTAGTCGTCCTTGAGATGGAAGTCCCTTTAGGGATTGCACAGTTTCCAGGTCACCATTCTGAGTCAGGCTTGATGGAAGCACTGTGATAGGACCAAGGAATAGAGACCACTTTTCCCTGTTCTTTCTGA